>JAGFBZ010000752.1:0-600000 GCA_018398805.1 Hirundichthys speculiger
CAGACCAGGGTCCAGGCCAGGGTCCAGACCAGGGTCCAGACCAGGGTCCAGGCCAGGGGTCCAGGGTCCAGGGTCCAGGGTCCAGGGTCCAGGGTCCAGGGCCAGGCCAGGGTCCAGACCAGGGTCCAGGCCAGGCCAGGGACCAGGGTCCAGGCAGGGTCCAGGGGTCCAGGGTCCAGGGTCCAGGCCAGGGTCCAGAGGGTCCAGGGTCCAGGGGTCCAGGACCAGGGTCCAGGACCAGGGGTCCAGGCCAGGCTCCAGATCCAGTCCAGAAGACCAGGGTCCAGCAGGGTCCACAGGGCCCCAGCCATCCCAGACAAGAGTGATTACCGTGGCAACAGCCCCCCCCCAGACAGAGCAGGCAAAGCCTCTGTGAGTTTTCTCCGGGTGCTCCGGTTTTAACTGTTAAAAAAATAAATAAAATGCTTGTCAGATTGTTGTTGATTGGTGGCAGTTGAGTCTATATTGTTCTTATGTGTTCATGTTTGTCTGTCCAGAGTCTCACACCTAATTTCAACTTGTGCTATATCAATCTGTATGAAACATATAAAATGCCCCCAGGGGTTTAACAATAGGAAGTATACTTCTTTACACACTGGTAAGCTTGATGCTGATGCTAGCATTCTTGGTGTAATTAGTATTGAGAAATGGGTTTTTGAAGCATAATGCTTTATACCAGCTGAAAGTTAGTACCAACTCTATCTCCCCATAGAGTGGGATGAAACAGGTAAAAAAAAAATTTGATTAAATTAATTAAACTGAATAATGTTTTGTTTTTCTCTACTGGGAAATTATAATGTCTAAATTTTGAGAAAAACATGGTTCAATGATAAATAAGTGTAAATTGAGATATCTCCACTGCTCTTCTACCTTTTCTTCTTTTTCCTCCTCCCTTCTTCCTCTTCCCGCTCAATCCATAGTTAATTAGGAGCACCTCGTTACTGTAACTGTTATCCATTTTCTTTCCTGTAGTTTGTTGTGCTGTTTTGCCCCCCTTTTTTCCTCTTTTCTTTCTGTATGTGTGCAGGCCAGAGTTTCCTGAGTTGCATGCTGACTTGCAGTTTAAAGTAAGTGAGTAAGTAAAATTTATTTATAGAGCACCCTTCACAGTAAGAGTACACAGAGTGCTTTACAGAAGATAAAAACAATATGACAATCAGCACTCAACAAAAAAAAAAAAAAAAAAAAAAAAAACACAGCTCGTGTGGGTACCCTTCAGGCCAGGTCTGGAAAAGCCTGCCTGTAGAGATGTGTTTTTAGTTTGTTTTTAAAACATGCTAAAGTTTGCACAGATCTTAGATCCCAGGGGAGGGAGTTCCAAAGCTGAGGGGCAACTGAGGCAAACGCTCGGTCACCTTTAGATTTCAGCTTTGTGCGGGGTACTGTAAGAAGGCCCTGATCAACAGACCGCAGAGAGCGACGGGGGGGTGTGGTGGTGAATGAGATTGCTTATGTAAATGGGGGAACTGTTATGGAAGGACTTAAACACAAATATGAGTATTTGTATTGAATCCTGAAATCAACCGGTAACCAGTGTAAGGCAGCGAGAATAGGTGTAATGTGACATTTTTTGGACTTAGTGAGAACTCTAGCGGCAGCATTTTGAACTAATTGAAGACGTTTGATGAATGCTTGATTTAGACAGGTGAAAAGTGAGTTGCAGTAATCCAATCTAGAAGAAATAAAAGCATGGATGGCAATTTCTAACTCTGAATGGGAGATGACAGCACGCAGTTTTGCCAGATTTCTTAAATGGAAAAAGCAGTTGCGACTTAGCATTTTGATGTGGTCGTCTAGGCACAAGATTCTCTTTATTGTCATTGTCACAAGTACAACGAAAAGTAAGGTGCAGGCCTTCAGTAGAGTGCACTATAGACAATATATATAAAACAATATAATATATAAAACCGATATAAAAAAAACAATATAAAACCAATATAGAAAACAATATACAGACTTACAAAGTCTAGGGAACAACAGATATATTCAGTAAATATGGTTTACTAATGCGTAGTATAACGCCAACAGGAAGGTAAGTGTGCAATTGGATATTACACAGAGGTAGTGCAGTTGTAAATGAAGTACTGACCAGGCTCGACCCTGCTTAGCTTCCGAGATCAGACGAGATTCAGGGCGTATTCAGGCTGATATGGCCGTAAGCACATGGTTTGATTGAATTTTTTTTTTTTTTTGAACACTTTATTTATAATTTTCAATACTTACATAAAACAAGTATATTCGCTGCATTAGAATAACTTTTAGAAAAAAGACAACCCCCGCAAAAAGAAAAAAACAAAAAAGAAGACAAAGGGACCATAACAATACTAACATAACAAAGACAATTGACAGCAAACTTATCACAAGACAGACAGAAAAAAAAAAAAAGAAGAAAATGGAGAATTCAGTGCATCTAACATTTCTTGTTCAAGGGCAGGTATAATAGGTCAGAGTTCCAGTTCCAGACCAGGTAAATTGTTAACATAACTTATCAGAGGGCCCCAGGTTTTGTGGAATCTGTTGATGGAGCCGTTAAGAGTACATTTGATCTTTTCCAGTTTTACATTTTGCATGACATCTTTAATCCAGTGATGGTGTGATGGAGGAGTAACAGCCTTCCATTTAAATAAAATCAAACGTCTAGCTAATAGAGGGGTAAAGGCAATGACCCTCTGTAAATGAACAGGGGGAACAGATCCTGTTGGATCCGAGAACCAGCCAAAAACACCAATCAAGGGAGAAGGTGAGACATTATAAGCATTTGAGATGGCTTCAAAAAAGGATGACCAGAAAGGAACAAGTTTCGGACAAGACCAGAGCATATGATAAGATGGGGCAGGGGTCTGTTGGCATCTATCACATAATGACTCCACATTAGGAAATATTTTTTGGCAGCTTAGCTTTTGAGTAGTGTAGCCTATGTAGTACTTTAAAATGTATTAAAGCATGTCTGGAGCATATGGAAGAAGAGTGGATTCTAGTAAGAGCCATATTCCATTCTTCATCTGACAGCGGGACCCCAAGGTCATTTTCCCATTGATCTCGAATATGAGAAATGGAAGGGTAGCGGCTATCCATGATGCAGGAATAAATAAATGATACTCTGCCTTTAGTAAGCATATTGACTCTTAATAGAGAGTCCAAACAAGACAGAGAGGGAAGTGTAGTAAAATCTGAAAACTTTTTACGAGTAAAATCTCTTATTTGTAAATAGTGGAAAAAATGATTACTAGTCAGCCCGAATTTTCTGGACAATTGCTCAAAACTAGCAAAAGTATTGTTGACATACAGGTCTTCAATACTATGAATGCCCTTGTTATACCAAATTTTGAAGCCGTTGTCCAGCAAGGACGGTTGAAAAAGATGATTATTATTTATGGGTGAGTGAATAGAAATGCTCTGAATACCCAGGCATCGTTTGAGCTGACTTACAATGCGTAGTGATTGAGTTACAATCACATTACCCTTAATGTTATTAACAAGTGATGGTAAGGGTGCAGAAAGCAGGGCGGGGAGCGAGTGCGGGCTGCTTGTGACCTTTTCAATCTGGAGCCAAGCCGGGATGTTATCATTCCAATTTTTCAACCACAGAGAAATTGCATTAAAATTTGCAGCCCAATAATATGTACGCAAATTTGGAAGCGAAAGCCCACCTACACCTTTCGGTCTTTCCATAAAGTTCTTTCTTATGCGAGCTGATTTGTTGTTCCATATAAAGGAGGAAACCATTTGATCAAATGTCTTGAAAAATGATTGTGGTACAAAAACAGGTGCCTGAAATAGATAAAGAAACTTTGGTACAATATTCATCTTTACAGAATTTGTTCTACCGAGAAGAGAGAGAGGTAAAATAGATCATCTTTTAACATCTTGTTTGCACTGTTCCAACAGGGGAGTGAAGTTACTTTTAAATAAACTGTAGTAGGATGCAGTGGCTTTTACACCTAAATATGTGAAAAAGTCATCTGATAATTTAAATGGCAGATTGGGATATTCTCTTGCATCCCTGTTAATGGGGAAGTATTCACTTTTATTGAAATTTGGCTTATATCCAGATATGTTTCCAAATTCCTGTAAGACTTTAAGGGTTTCTGGGATAGATGTTATTGGGTTGGTGACATATAATAACAGATCGTCCGCGTAAAGCGAAACAGTGTGAGTTAAGCCACCACGTGAGATACCTTGTATAGCCTTGTTACATCTGAGAGCGATGGCGAGAGGCTCTATAGCCAGAATGAAAAGCAGTGGACTCACTGGATCTCCTTGTTTTGTTCCTCTGTGAAGAGGAAAATACTCAGATGAGATCCCATTGGTATAAATGGAGGCAACTGGATCAGTATAGATGAACTTAATATGCTGAATGAAGTTAGGGACAAAACCAAACCTGCCAAGTGTGTAAAAAAGGTAATCCCACTCGACTCGGTCGAACGCCTTTTCGGCGTCAAGCGATATTACTGCTTCTGGGGATAAGGTGTTAGATTTAGTATAAATGATATTCAACAGTCGCCCCAAGCTGAAATAGGAATGTCTACCCTGGATAAAACCAGTTTGGTCTTCCAAAATGATGTGAGGGAGGATTGTTTCAAGTCACAGTGCAATAGCCTTTGAGAATATTTTACCGTCACAATTAGTCAAGCTGATTGGTCTATAAGATGAGCAATCCCAAGAGTCTTTATTCTTCTTTAATAGAAGTGTAATAGATGCCCTGTTTTCTTCCCGGAACGAGTTGATAGAGGCTTGAACGGCTGTGATTCCACTTGCTAGCGCGTCCATGCTGTTAGCATTGGTAGCTGTTTCGCGGCTAACGCCAGCCAGGGAGTCCGAATTTCCCCGAGTCTTCCGCTCGGTTCTTTGGTCGGATTAGGAGGCATTTGTCCACTCAAAGGATGGAAAAGTTATTTAGAATGTGTCCTGACAATGGTTGAGTTATAACGAGGTCCAAAACGAATAAGTTTAATAAAGTTCTGCGGGTGCTGTGGAAGGCACGTCTACTCCCTACGCATGCTTGTTCCACCCCGGTTTGATTGAATTTAACACCCAGATTCCTGATGCTGGAGTGGACGTTGTTTTTAAGGGGGGCCAGGTGTTCTACCACCTTTGCTTTGACCTTGTCTGGGGCAATTATCAGTACCTCAGTCTTGGCAGTGTTTAGCTGCAGTAGGTTGGTGGACATCCAGCCCTTAATTGCATCTAAGCAGTCAATTAAAATGCTAAGACGGTGCAAGTTCTCAGGTCTAAAAGAGAAAAGCAGCTGGATGTCATCAGCATAACAGTGGTAGGCTACGTCAGGAAACTGACTTATAAGTTGGCCTAGGGGCAGCATGTATAGGGCAAAGAGTGATGGAGCTAGCACGGAGCCCTGAGGAACGCCACAGTGTAGAGGGGCTGAGTCAGACCTAAACGGCCCCACCGCCACTGAGAACCTACGTTCACTTAGGTATGAACAGAACCACTCTAGGGCACAACCTGAAACACCAACCCAGTTTCTTAATCTATCCAGTAAGACTCCATGATCTACTGTGTCAAAGGCCGCACTTAGGTCTAAAAGCACCAAGACAGAACATTTGCCTGAATCAGCTGTCATCAAAATGTCATTTGAGACCCTGAGGAGAGCGGATTCAGTTGAGTGATTTTTGCGGAAACCAGATTGAAAAGTGTCAGTAATGTTATGGAGGGACAGGTAAGAGTTAAGTTGCTTGGCTACAACTCTCTCTAGGACCTTTGAAATAAATGATAACTTTGAGATGGGTCTGTAATTAGATGGAGAAGATGGGTCCAGGTTAGGTTTTTTAAGGAGTGGTTCGACAGCCACCTCCTTAAAGTAACATGGCACGACACCTGTGGCAAGGGAACTGTTAATGATGGTGACTAAAGAGGAGGCCACACAAGCAGTGATTTGATTTAACAGTTGGGTTGGAAGAATGTTCAAGGGGCTAGAGGAGGGCTTCATAGAGATAATCACCTCCAGAATCTTTCCAAGTGATACTGGTGAGAAGCTGCTCAGAGATTGTAAAATAACAGGACAGGTGAGCAGAGGGGAAAGGGATGGAGTGATGCTAGCTCTAACATTTGCAACCTTATTAACAAAGAACTGAAGAAATACATTACAGTCCTCATTTGAAGAAACTGGCACAGATGGGAGGGGTGGGGCAACAATGGTATTTATGGTGTTAAACAGTGCTCTGGGGTTGTTTTTACTGGATGAGATTAGATTTTTAAAATAAGTAGCTCTGGCCTGTTGTACTTTGATATTAAAATCAGTTGTAAGATCTTTACAGTACAGTCTATGGACTTCTAAATTTGACGCTTTCCACGCCCTTTCTGCTCTGTGTCGTTCACGTCTGAGCGCACGAATCTCTTCATTCATCCAAGGTGAAGAGTTAATCGGACGAGCGGAGCGAGTGACGACAGGAGCTACGTCATCCAGGATGGCGGCACAGTGGGCATTGAAAGTGCGAACCAAATAATCTACGTCATTTTCTAGTGACATCAAGACACCACAGTCAAAACATGCCCTGAAGGTCTTCACAGGTCCACTTTCATGGACCCGAACCCGAATGGACCCGTGAAAATTCAACTCAAAACGGACCCGACCTGAGCTATCATCATAAGTCCAGGAGTCCGAACTCGAATGGACCGGCAATATTTGGACCCGGAACTGACCCGACCCGAGTCTTTAGTTTCCGACCACGAACCGAACCAAGTTACCTGAATAGAACCGAGACAATCCAGCCCATAGTTGCTCATGTTAAAGTTGTCTAGCGTTGAATAAAACTTGATTTTCTTACTTAAAGTTGTCTTCTTCAACCCGGTTCAGTTGCTACATAGGCTACGTGATGTAAACAACAATAAATCCACATTGTTATTCTCTTTGTGGATAAAGATGCTATTGGTAGCAACTGCTAACACTAACAGCCTACAATGATTAGAAACATTACAATATGTATGAAAACAGAAGCATAAGCACTTGAACAGATTCATACAAATAAAAATAAAAAGAATTCTTTCCAATAAACAAAACTGATCAGAAAAAGAAAATCCCTCTGCAGTCAAACAAATTTACCATCTATAAGCAGACTCAGTAGGTACCAAAAACATCTCTCCTCCTTTCATTTCCCTGAACATATTGCTGGGTGGGGACTGTTAGCCTTTTGGGTGCCAGAAGCTAAGGGAGCCTGGTACCTGTTTTTCTGTGTTGTGCTCCAAGAAGCTACTCTGTCAGTGTTGCCAGGTGTACGATAAATTATCGTATTTGTATGATAATTTGGCCCTCTGTACAATGTACGATAATATGTATGACAACAATCCAAAAAAAAGGCCAAATGTACGATAATTTGACTATTTCAAATTATTGCCTGCCGCAACTGTCTGCTGGAGAGTTTTTTTTTTTTTTTTTTTTTTTTTTTGTGAACCCTGAAGGCATCTGTTGTTTCCAGCCAATCATACTTTGCTGAGTGTGAGATACGAATGTTTGTTTCAGATCTGGTGGTGGGCGATACTGGGAATTTTGGTATCGATCCGATACCAAGTAAATACAGGGCCAGTATTGCAGATACTGATGCCTATACTTTTTCATATTAAGCTTGATCTTTTTTTGTGATTTTTGTCTCTGAATTATTTTGTTAAAACCTATGATAGAACTTCAGGAAACTTTATAAGTGACACCAAAATATGTTATTATCACAATTAACATTTTTCTGTAAATATTCCCTGAAGTTGAATTATTCTGTTCATAATGTTTTTTCTAGTCCACCTCTTATATCTTTCAATACTTGTGTAATTTTGTTTGCACCGTGTGAACTTTCCTGTTGCTTTAACTCTATAAATTTCCTCATTATGGGATAAATAAGGAATTATTTAATGTTATTTTATCTTAGATAACACCTTTAAATGGGATCTATGACATGTACTGGGTTATTTCAAGGTGTTGATTAGATTTTTTTGTGTTTGGTCCAGTAATATAAGACTTAAGTAACATGTAATTTGAAAATTAATATAAACTGATGCTGAAGATGACCATTCTTATCTACCTGGATACTCTCTGTTGGACTGAATGAAGACACAGCAACAGTGTGTCAGACACAGACTTCAGAGAATTCACACTTAATCAGTGCTTGTGGGAGAGAAAAAAAAGCTTGAGGATCGATCTTTTTACACGAGTATCGTTCGATATCAATACCAGCGTTGGTATTTAGATCAATCCACCCACCTCTACTCAGAACAACGAGCATGATAGGCTGAATGGGCAGCTTCACACACTATTTAACACTAGAGTGATTCAATTTGACTATAGCGCATCATTGGGCTTGTTATTTTAACCGATAACACACACATATACCTAAGATTACATTACATCATTACATCAATACTATGAACAAAACCAAAAGCAGTTTTGACTCTTTAAATGAACAGATATTTATTTTTTCCAATGAATAACTACTGGGAAGCCTCTTAAACATTTTCGTAAAGCTATCAAACAAACCTATTTGATATCTCATCAACTTAAAGAAGGTGCATTACTGACTGATATAGAAAAAAATAAAGGCTCTTTGAACTGATGGAAATACATGCATCAGAATTACTAACTGAAAAAAATAATGCACAGTGCATAATATACTGACACAAGTTAGACTTGTCTGTGTAAATAAATTAAAAAAAAGGAGAGGGGTTGGGGAGGGGAGGGGAAGGGGAGGGGAGACTTGCAGCGGACTCCCTCACATTAGCTCATGTTAGCTCACGTTAGCGCGATTTCAAAACTCCATGGAAGCGATGGTCAGGTGGCTGATTAGGTTTGACGTATTAAAGCTTGTGCTATTTTCCCTCCTTCGCTTGGAGCATTTGTCACAAATAACTATCTTCTTCTGAAACTTTAAAGAAGTTCCATACATCGCCGCCATGTTGTTTGTTTCTATCAGCGCACTGTGCCGCAATGCTGCATTCAAAGTGTAACGTAAATTTCTCCGTTCCCTCGTTTGCTAGTCATTCTTTCAGCCTTATCTATTTTTTCTATTTTGTATGTGCAACATGTGGGAAAATACTGCGAATATCAATTAAAGTCAGCAACTACCAAAATTATGACCGAGTTAACAAGTTGTTTTCTGGCATGAGGGGGTATTCTTGATTTTCCTTACTGAGTATTCGTTTTTCTGATTATGCCGACGTCACTTGAACATAACATTCACTGCTGGTCATTCAAGGTTCAGAGGGAGCGAGGCACTGCCGTGTTGACAAAAATAAATGTTATCGGGTCTATTCGTCATGATATCGGACTTATCGGGATGACGTCATAATTTCCTGTTATCGGCCCGATAGTTATCGGGTCGATAAATATCGTGCACCCCTAAAAATTTCCCTCAAAATACAATAATTTTGACTCTCTGGTACGATAATCCTACATTTCCCACCTGGCAACGCTGCACCCTATGCAACTAGTGGCAAAAAAGGTCTTCACCGTCACGAGGGAGACGCCAGGCATAAAGCAGCTGTCCACGCTCCAACACACAAGCAGTTAACCGGGACGTAGCGGCCCCGGTGACTCGTTTATTTGTGACTTGAAAATACATTTGTGCTCGTTTATTGCGGAACACAATTTACCATTTACGATCGCTCAACCGCTCGTATATCTGTGTAAAAAAAAAGTAGAGGTGGATAAAATGTCATGGCCTGGTCGGCCATGGCAGCCCTGTGTGTGTATGTCTGTGTCAAGTTCCCTGTCTGTAGTGGTTCCTGTTTTACTTTGAAAGGTCTGTCTTGTCTTCATTGTGTTCTGCTTTGTTTCCTCCCTCTTGTTACCTTGATTCCCTGCACCTGCCTCTCATTTGTTCCTCTGTGTATTTAAGTCTTGTCATTTTCCCCTGTTCTCTGTGGCTCCATTTAGTCCTTATTAGTCTTGCTGTTCAGCCTGTCTCCCTCTCGTCATCTTTATCCTCACCTGGTCTCAAGAAGTTAAGTTAAGTTTGTATTTTGGTAGTCTTGTGTTTTTTGGATAATCCATGTTTTGACTTGCATTTTTGGGATTTTGGATTTTTGTTATTTGTTTTTGATAAACCCTTTTCATTTTTGTACTCCTGCTCCTGGGTCCTGCCTTAACACAGCAGAACATGGTATAAAAACCCTTTAAAAAACTGCCCGTTTCCAACAGCATCCCAGTTATATGAACAAACATGACACAGCACCAGAGTTCAAGAAACGTCCGTGTTTTATGTAAAGCACCTTGAATTGTCTTGTACACGAAATGACGAAATGTGCTACACAGATAATCTTGCCTTGCCTTGTCTGTGATCAGCTCAAAGGATGTAGGTTTTCTCTGAATGTTGATGAAGCAACCACCCAAAACATGGAAAAAATACTGAATGTAATGGTTCGCTTTTTTGATGATGATGCATCCAGAGTTATAACATCTAATAACATAATAACTGCCTCTGCAAATATGTTCAAGAGAAGAGGAGGAGTCAAGACCAAATGGAATGTATTTCCTATCGCTTGATTTACCATTGTTTTGAACAACAATGATGGAAAAGTTGCAATTGATATGTTTTTTGTACAAATTGCCCTTTACTGAATAAAATGGTTGTTAAATGAATCAGATTAATTGGCTTGACTGAGTTTCACATGTTTTTACTTACAATTTAATAACCTTTACTTTCTAAAATTCACATTTAAATTGAAGGCCATCTTGTACATTACCAAGCACAATGCCAAAAAGTTGTTTGCCAAATTGCTTAAAATGTGTATGCGTTGGATCCACTTCACCCCTGGAAAAAAGTTCAGGCTCAGGATTTTTTTTTCTTTAAGCCGTCAAAGACAAAGGCAGGTTTATTACATTGCTCTTAACAGACATACAGTGCAAGACAAAAACTTTCTCCCCAATGAGCACTCTTATGAAAAGAAAAACATTAAATAAAAATTTAAATAAAAATGTCCTTTGGTTAAAAATGTTCACTAAATTATCTCTCTACTCGGGTAGAATAAATTAATGTGCACTGAGTGTTCCTTATTTCACTGCGTTGTGTAATATTATGTGTCAATCCTGTAGACTGGGATCTGGAACAGCTGGCCACACTGTACTCTGACCTCCAAAATGGTGCTTTACTTCTGGGACTGGCTCACCATCAACAACCATCGAAGAGTGGAACTCTGAGCTACAGTCTAGAATTATCAAAAAACAATCTACACATATACAGCGCAGAATAAATCAGGAAAATGTCAGTCCTTGTCTTAAAATGAGATCTCATTCCTTCTCCTCCCTGTAACCTTGGGATTTTTTTTGTATACTTTTGCAGTGTTCTACCAAAAAATGTACAAACCAGTTTGATATTATTTCAGCAAATATTAACCTAAATGAAAAGCATTTCACCTTATTACACAGTATAACAGAATACAGCCAAGTTAAAATGAACTACGTGTAACAGAAACAAAAGAAAGAAAGAAATTACACAAATCTCACCTCCACTCAGCATGCCAGCCCCTCCCACCTCATCAGCCAACTCCACTCACCTGTGCTCACAGCTGCTTGTCATTGCTCTGCAATCAGCTCTGTATTTAGGCTCCTGCTCCAAACCCACTCTTTGCCAGATTGTTCTTTGTTTTTATGCAAGACTTTCCAGCGGTTCCATCTGTCATCTAGGCCCACTTAATCCTATGCAGGGTCAGGGGGATCTGCTGGAGTCTATCCCAGCTCTCTTTGGGCGAAAGGCAGGGGTTCACCTGGACAGGTCGACAGTCCATCGCAGGGCCACATATAGACAAACAACCACTCACAATCACTCCTACGGCATGCATGTCTTTGGACTGTGGGAGGAAGCCGGAGTACCTGGAGGAAACCCACACAAGCACGGGGAGAACATGGAAACTCCACACAGAAAGACCTGCTGAGGTTCAGTCCAGGAACCTTCTTGCTGAGAGGCAACAGTGCTGACCACCAAGCCACCGTGCTGCCCCAGGTTTATTCACGTTTTTAGTTAAATTCAATTGAATTACATTTATATAGCATCTGTTACAATGTCAGTTGTCTCTTGGTGCTTTACAGAAACCCAGAGCATGACCCCCGAGCTAATATCATTAACTAAAATTATAATATTAAATCCAAATCAAGGATAATGGCAAGTAAAAAACTCCCACAGTGGGATTAAAAAAACATTAAGATAAACAGTGGCAAGGAAAAACTCCACTTTGAGGATGAAACCTTGAGCAGGACCTGGATCATATGGGGGGACCTTCCTGCCGAATACCAGCTGGGTAAAGAAAGAAAAAGAGGGGAGAGACAGGACAGAGAGAGGATGGAGGACAGAGAGAGAAGAGACACAAATGACTGAATGAAATAACTACATGAACAGATGAAGGTAGCAGCACTGAGGTGAGATGGTCAGAGGACTAGATAATCCGTGTATCATTCGTTCTTTCCATTTTTAATTGGCAATCAAAAATTAAAAAAGGAAAAAGGGGTGTTTTATTTCGTTTTTCGATTTTGAATCAAACACAAAAAACAAAAGAATGCCCGGTTTTTCGTATTTCAATTTTAGACTTGGATCAAAAATACGAAATTAAAAAATGGGCCACAGGAATCCGTGTATCATTCGTTCTTTCTATTTTCAACTGTCAATCAAAAATAAAAAAAAATAAAAAAGGACGTTTTATTTTGTTATTCGTTTTATAATCTAAGACAAAAAACGAAAAAATGCATAGATTTTTGTATTTCAATTTAAGACTTGGATCAAAAATACGGAATTAAAAAATGGGCCAGGGGACCGAATTTGTTTTTAATATTTAAAATTTTCCAGGTTACGTGACCCGGAAGTGCTTTTGTGCGGCAGTTCCGGTAGCATGGCGGCGCTGGAATCAAATACTAGTTTGATCAATGACTTATTCAGCAGTGGTTTGACACACGCTGAAATTTCCTGCATGTTGCAGCAGATGAGTATCCTGTAGTGATGGTGAGATGAAGCCTCATCAGACATCTAACCATTTGAGCCAATCGGTTTCAGAAAAGGTTGATTACTAGAAACTTCGTCTGCACACGATACCACCTACTGGACAGATTTATAATCACAGGCAGCTGGACCTCAACCACAGCTGTTAATGGCGCATTGAATAGTTGTCTGTCATGGCCAAAGCCGGGCTGCACATTAAAGTGATCGGGAGCTTTCCCGGCCCAAACCATCAATGTGGACCACGGGGACAACTAATTTTAACTAACTTTTTTGTCACTTCTTTTGTCTTATTCTTGCATTAATATCAATTAAGTTGCAACCGCCCGTTGCATCATAGTGGATTAAATAGGTCCACAGCCCCTTCCTAGAAAATCTGTGGTTCTACTACCATGTAAGCAGCATAATTCCCCCCGACCCCTCCCAAGTGTTTCAGGTGGTTTGGCCCAAGGCTCGTCTTTACTCTAAATCACACTGATGGAAAGCAGAAAGAGGCTGGGCGGAATGGAGAGGGCTAAAATAAAAAAAAAGAAAGGAGGTGGCGGCCAAATGTGCCAAAATAACTGACATCTTCTCAAGACACGCTGGTAGGTTACTGAAAGAGAGATGGATAATGTTATGTATGTATCTTGTGTTATGCTAATACTTACCTCCAGGGGGCAGACGGCTGCCAGGGCATATGTGAATCTCACAGTGTACTGTGTAACCATGGCAACGTTTGGGTAAATAAAGGAAAACAGAGTGAATCAGCTGTAAGACGTTGTCCTCCGTATTCTGTGTGTCGAGTAATAATGTTTACTAAGGAACACTAAAGGAAGCAACATAACATAAATTGGCGACGAGTTGTGTAGTCCGGAAGACCTTTCATCAACTGTCATTGAATGACATGTCAGTTTTTGTGAGTTTTGGACTTAAAGAACGTACGCGGATTGGTGAGCGGCGGTTAACTTCCGAAGGACCAGCTGTCATCTGAGGAACCTACAGAGACTGATTCAACGAGTGATTCAAGTGTTTCAACGGTGCAAACGATTCCAGACAGACGGAAAATGGCAGGAATAATTGGGCATATGGACATTTTTGACGAGTCTGGTGAGCAATGGACAACTTACATTGAGCGTTTTGAGCACTACGTTTTGGCCAATGACATTACCGTTGCTAAGAAACTGCCGGTACTGTTTAGTGTGATGGGACCGAAAACGTATGGACTGCTTCGTAGTTTGGTGGCTCCCGTGACACCTGGTGCCAAGACATATGACGAAATAGTTACTGTGCTGAAAGATCATTTCACTCCGAAACCGCTTGTAATAGCTGAAAGATTTAGGTTTCACAAGCGAAATCAGGGGGAGGGGGAGACGATAGCGCAGTATGTGGCAGTGCTGAAGAGACTGTCAGAACACTGTGAGATCGGGGCTTATTTAGAAGACGCTCTGAGGGACAGATTTGTGTGTGGGTTGACGTGCGAAGCTGTGCAGAAGCGCTTGTTGACTGAGGATAAGCTCACGTTCAAAAAGGCAGTGGAAGTGGCGGTGTCAGCCGAGACAGCAGCACGCGACGTACAGCAGTTAAGCGGCTCGCTGAAAGTGAACGCGGTGTTTTCGCCAGGTGAAAAATGTCGCCGCTGTGGGAAAGCAAATCATAATGATGATGACTGCTGGTTTAAAGACCGGGAATGTCACCAGTGCGGGAGGAAGGGCCACACGAAACGAATGTGCAGGAGTAAATCAAAAACTAGTAATCACGAGAGAGAACATAAACAAAAAGTGGGTAAGCCTGAACAGAAAAGCAGTGTACACAGACGCAGTGGGAAAGATAAAAAGAAAAGAATACATCACCTCGAGGCAAATGAAAGTGATAGTGAGGGGACAAGATCAGACAGTGACAGTGATTTGGGACTGTATACAGTATCACGGAAAGGGAAATATTCACGCATATCAGTGATGCCAACAGTTAATGGGAAGAGAATGGAGATGGAGTTAGATACAGGGGCAGCTGTGTCATTGATTCCATATGAACTGTACAAACAAAAGTTGTATAAATTCCCTCTACAACCCACTGATATTGTCCTTAGGACACACACAGGAGAGCCTTTGGCACCAGAAGGAGTTATTACAGTGCAAGTAGAATTAAACAGGCAACGTGCTGATTTGCCACTGTATGTGGTGAGGGTGGATGCACCACCATTGCTGGGCAGAGAGTGGCTGAGAGCCATCAAGCTTAATTGGAGAGACTTAAAGACTGTACATGCAACTGAGCACAGACAGACAGACAGCTTAGAGACTGTGTTAAAGAGACACTCTGTTTTCTCTGACAAATTAGGCACCATGAAAGGGGTGAAAGCCAGACTCACTCTCAAACCAGACAGTGCACCCAAATTCTGCCCACCACGTAACGTGCCATATGCTCTCCGACCGCGAGTGGAGGCCGAACTGAAACGCCTCACTGAGCTGGGCGTCATCTCACCTGTGTCGCACAGTGACTGGGCAACACCAGTGGTGCCCGTGAACAAAAAAGATGGCACCGTGAGACTTTGCGGGGATTTCAAAGTCACCCTCAACTCAGCTCTGTGCATCGACAAGTACCCACTACCACGCACTGAGGACTTGCTTGCTTCTCTCGCTGGAGGTCAACGCTTCAGTAAGCTGGATCTATCCAATGCATACCTACAGATGGAGGTAGAAGAGAGCTCCAAGAAGCTACTTACCATCTCAACACAGAAAGGACTCTTTTGCTTTGCAAAGCGCCTAGAGACAATTGTCATTGTAACAGACGCTATATAAATAAAATTGAATTGAATTGAATTGCTTCAACCGTTTACCGTTTGGTAGCGTCATCGCCCGCTCTGTTCCAGAAGGCAATGGACCAGGTGCTCCTCGGTCTTCCACACACTCACTGCTACCTGGATGACATCCTTGTCAGTGGTCCTGACAAGCAGACACACCTGAAAACTCTGGATGCTGTCCTCAGTAGGCTAGAGGAATACGGCCTACACCTCAAGCAGGAGAAATGCCTCTTCTTCCAGAAGTCCGTGGAATACTTGGGCCACATCATCGACGCTGCTGGGCTCCACAAGTCACCTGAGAAGGTACGTGCCATAGTGGAAGCACCAGCACCAGGTGACATCAGTCAGCTCAGATCTTTCCTGGGAATGCTGAACTACTATGGACGTTTTATCCCTGACCTGGCCACTGTGCTACAACCACTGAACGAACTGCTTAACAAAAGAAAAGAAGTGGCAGTGGACATCAGCCTGTGCGTCAGCGTTTCAGAAGGCAAAATCACTCCTAGTATCACGAGAGGTGCTCACACATTACAACCCTGAACTGCCTCTCCGACTTGCTTGTGATGCTTCACCCTATGGGGTCGGAGCTGTGCTCTCCCATGTCATGCCGGATGGCAAAGAAAAACCCATAGCCTATGCTTCAAGAACCCTCAGCAAAGCAGAGCGTAACTATGCTCAGATTGAAAGGGAAGCCTTAGGCATAGTTTTTGGAGTACGCAAGTTCCACCAGTACCTGTATGGCAACACATTCACTCTACTCACTGACCATCGCCCACTAACCACCATCCTCAGTCCAGTGAAAAGCACACCATCCATGGCCGCAGCTCGCATGCAACGCTGGGCGCTTCTGCTCTCCGCTCACAATTACACCATAGAGTACAGGAAGGGTGCCCTACATGCCAACGCTGATGGACTGTCAAGGTTACCACTTCCTCATGCTCACAGTGAGAAACCAGGGGCAGTGGAGGTGTTCTACGCGTCACAGTTAGAGACATTACCTGTCAGCAACACAGAGATCAAGCGTCACACCATGTCTGACTCCACCCTGTCTCGTGTTTGCGAAATGGTCACAACTGGATGTTTTCCAGCTGCCAAGAACACAGATGAGGAGCTGTCACACTATCTCCACCGATGCCATGATCTCACTGTACAGCACGGATGCCTCATGTGGGGTTTGAGAGTGATTGTGCCACCCAAGCTGCGCCCCCGTGTGCTGGAAGAGCTACACGCAGCACACCCAGGTGTAGTAAGGATGAAGAGCTTAGCTCGCAGCTACGTCTGGTGGCCTGGATTTGACTCAGAGATCGAGCACAAAGCAAAGTCATGCCACACATGTCAGCGTGTGCAGAAAGACCCTGCTCAAGCACCCTTACACCCTTAGATGTGGCCATCAAGTCCCTGGGAGAGCATACATGTGGACTTTGCCGGCCCATTTGAAGGACACATGTACCTAGTCATCGTAGATGCACACTCCAAATGGCCAGAGGTGCACATCATGGATAGCACCACATCCTCCAAGACCATCCAAGTGCTTAGGGGGCTCTTTAGTTGCTATGGCGTTCCCCACAGTCTTGTCAGCGACAATGGACCCCAGTTCTGCTCTGAAGATTTCAGCATGTTCCTGAAAGCCAATGGAGTCAAGCACGTTCGCTCAGCACTGTACCATCCTGCTTCCAATGGCCTGGCAGAGCGCTTTGTGCAAACATTTAAACATGCCCTGAAATCTTCTAGAGGAGCTGCTCCAGTGCAACAACGTCTGGACACGTTCCTCCTGACCTACCGCAACACGCCCCATGCAACAACAAAGGAATCCCCTGCCATGCTGTTCATCGGACGCAAGCTGCGTTCTCGACTGGATTTCCTCAAGCCAAGTGTTGCTGGAGCTGTGCACCAGTCACAGGATGCACAACGACAGCGACGTCAGCTGCACTCAAAAGGAAGACAGTTCAACGTTGGTGAGCCAGTGCTTGTACGTGATTATAGGAGGGGGGAGGATAAGTGGACGCAAGCTGTGGTGATTGAGAAGACCGGACCAGTGTCCTACAAGGTAAATGTGGGAACACAAGGCGTCTGGAAACGTCATGTGGACCAAATGCTGGCTCGGCCTGAGTCAGACACCCAAGGGACTGCAGGGAGTCTTCCTGTGAGTCCTCCCTTCTCGCTACCTCTGATGACCTCGACAGGTAACACATTTGACACAAGTACACCTCAACAGGTAGAGGATACTGATATTCTGTCACCCAAAACACTCAAGGCACCACAGTCCACAGAAATTACATACACACAGCATACGGAGCCAGAGACTGTGCCACGTTCTTCTACAGCGCAACCAGAACGTACAGAGACAGAGACTGTTCGGCGTTATCCTGTGAGGATCACACGCCCGCCAGCACGTTACCGTGAGCAGTAAAAAGTGTTTACATTGTATGTTTAAGAAAAAGAAAAAAAAAAAGAGACAATGTGATATTGTAGATATTATTAAAAAAAAAAAAAAAAAAGGAATTCTTTCACAGAATGTTGTTCAATGTTGTGGTTATCAGCCGTTATCTAACTCACATGTTTCTGGTTTTGTTTGGCAGTAGTAAATGAAGAATGAATCTTAAATCTTTGTAGTTGAAGGACATATGTTTCTTGATATGATACGATATAAGTATCTTAAGGTTGTTCTGAAGAAATGTTTTTGTTATTGACAACAAATCTTAGTGGGGAGGAGATATGTTATGTATGTATCTTGTGTTATGCTAATACTTACCTCCAGGGGGCAGACGGCTGCCAGGGCATATGTGAATCTCACAGTGTACTGTGTAACCATGGCAACGTTTGGGTAAATAAAGGAAAAGAGAGTGAATCAGCTGTAAGACGTTGTCCTCCGTATTCTGTGTGTCGAGTAATAATGTTTACTAGACTTCCGGCTATGGCGCGGTGTTAGGCGGACATGCGACAGGTAGCTCCCGTGTGATACTCATATAATAGTGATCAGATAGCCTCAAGGAATCGGTGAACAGTTAATATTGTTCTCTAAGGACAAGACACCGCTACAATGCCTCCGAAAACAGCAACCAAATCTGCAAAATCCTCTCCTAAACCTCCAGACAGCCCCAAATCGATAGAGCTAGCATGCTCTAATGCTGACAACGATGACAGGGCTAGCTCCGGGCAAATTCTTGACGCCATCCGCACGTTAAAAGAAGACGTCGCATCAAGATTTGATGGGCTGTTTAACGCTATCCAAGGAGTGCAGGGTGAGTTGAGGACACTGGCTGGTCGAATGACCGAAGCAGAGGACAGAGTTAGCTCCAACGAGGACGACATAGCCTCAATGAAAACACAGGCTACTACGATGAAGGCGGCCATGGAAGCGCTAGCGCTGAAAGTAGACGACTTAGAAAATCGAGCGCGCCATTCAAACCTCCGCCTGGTGGGTCTACCGGAGTCAGCAGAAGGACGTGACATGTGTGCCTTTCTGGAAAATGGATTCCCGACGTACTTGGTGACAGCAACTTTCCGAGCCCAGTGCTAATTGAAAGAGCTCATCGACTCGGCAGAATCGATAACAAGGATGGAAATCAAGCTGCGGCGCGACCCAGAGCTGTGGTGATGAAATTCCTGAATTACGCAGACAAGGTACGAGTTATGAAAGCGGCCAGGATCAAGGGAAGGATACTTGTCGACAATCAGAGGGTTATGTTTTTCTCGGCTGATCTGCTTAAACGGAGAAAAGTTTTTGACACCGCAAAGAAGGAGCTGGCTTCCCTCTCCATCCCCGATCTGCGCTACGGAGTCATCCACCCTGCGAAATTACTGGTGACTGTCGGGGGAAGACGGCGTATCTTTGACACGGCAACGGAGGCGGAGGCGTTTGTGCGCGGACTGAAGTCTGATGCTCGGGACGCAGAGGCAGGTGAAGCAGCGCTGGTCACCAACTAGCAATGGGGACAGTGCGGTTGCAGTATAGGTATTTTGTTTCAGTACTGTTTGGAGACTGTCTAATTGATATGCATTTAAGCAGCTATTTCTGAATATAATAGGCTACACAGTGTGTTTTACGTTAATGTTTTGCATGGGGCTCTGTCGGGGGCGTCGGGCAGGCTGTTCCTCATCATGTGGACGTGGGTGGACCAGCACAGCTCCATAGATAGGCCCTGTTCAGGGACCGATTGGAAGTGTTACTTTGGGGAGGGATGTGTGTATTTCGTTTGGGGAAATACACTTTGTTATGTTCATGTTGTTCTTAGGCACGCACTCTTAATTTTCTTGATTAAGTTTTATTTATTTTTAATAACCAACTCTATAAACATTACCATAACATGTCTGAACTCCAGTTTACCTCTTGGAACGTAAGAGGTTTAAACAAACTCGTCAAGCTAAAACAAGTTATGAATAGAATCAAACAACTAAAAGCTAAGATAATCTTTCTCCAGGAGACACATCTAATCACTGAAGATGTAGTGGGGGTGAGGAGGAGGTGGCCTGGCCGCGTTTTCTCGGCCTCATTCAGTTCTCACTCACGTGGGGTAATTACCCTAATACATAATTCTGTACCATTTCGTCTTATTAATGTTGTCGAGGACCAATTTGGGAGATACTTTATTATCCAGTGTGAAATTTTATCAATTAGGTTAAATCTTGTTAATTTGTATGGACCCAATGATGATAATCCTTCCTTTTTCCGTAATTTGTTTCTGTCTCTGGCGGACATGCCTGGCAGCTTCATTATCGGTGGAGACTTTAACTGTACACTCCAGCCGGACATAGATAGATCCACTGGGATGGATACCTCTCATGCTCAGACAAGAAAGGAACTGTTGCAATATATTAAAGAGTTTAACTTAATAGATGTTTGGAGGAAGCATCACCCTGATCAGTCATTCTTCTCATGTTATTCTGCCACCTGTCAGACTTTTTCCAGGATTGATTATTTTTTGGTCTCTGCTTCTCTGATATCCACAATTTCAAGAAGCTGGTACGACAGCATAATAATCTCAGATCATGCTTCAGTTTCATTTGGCTTAAAATTGTCACAGTCTCTAAATCACTCCCCAAGATGGCGTCTTCAGTCTTTTTGGCTTAAAGACCCAGAATTTATGGAATTTATTGGAAAACAAATCAATGACTACTTTGAAATTAATACAACTCAAACTTCCGCTTCCATACGGTGGGAAGCATTTAAAGCATTCCTAAGAGGCCAGATGATAAGCTTCACAGCCTCTAAACACAAATCTTGGAGGTTAGAGATGGAACAACTAGAAAAAATGATAAAAGAAACAGAAGATGACTATTTCACAAATCCTTCCCAAAGGGCATTTAAAAAGCTTAATGAACTTAGGGCTAAATATAACGTTTTGTCTGTAAACAAAGCAACCAAAAGCTTGCTGAGACTGAAGCAGTCTTACTATGAGCAGGGGGAAAGGGCTAGTAAGCTCTTAGCCTGGCGTATCAAGCAGTCTGAAACTGAACGAGCAATAAATGCAATTCAATCAGATGATGGTCTAGAAACTAGTGACCCAAAAGAAATTAATAAAGTTTTCATGAGCTTTTATAAGAATTTATATAATACAGATTATTCAATCTCATCTTTAGAAAGACAAAAGGACTTTTTGGATTCATTAAACATCAGACCCCTTGATCAGGACTCTCTGGATTCCTTAGAAGCTGATATAACCACTGAAGAATTATCTGAGGCCGTCAGCTGTATGAAAGGAGGGAAAACTCCTGGGCCTGATGGGATTCCCATTGAAATTTTTAAACTTTTCGGGACACACTACTACCACCTATGCTTGAAATGTATAAAGAAGCTCTGGATAATGGGTCCCTTCCCCCTTCTCTAAATATGGCAGTAATCACATTATTATTAAAGCCAGGGAAGGTTTCTACCCTATGTGGATCTTATAGGCCAATCTCTCTTCTTAACAACGATTTAAAAATTCTGTGTAAAGTATTAGCCAGAAGGTTAGAAACATTCTTACCGCAAATGATTCACCCTGACCAAAACGGCTTTGTTCAGGGCCGACAAGGCTTCCACAATATACGAAGGGTGCTTAATATTGTTTTCGAAAAATCTGGATGTATAGATAATGCTGTCCTGTCATTGGATGCCGAAAAGGCTTTTGACCAGGTAGAGTGGCACTACCTGTTTGAGGTTCTTCAAAGATTTGGCATAAAGAGGAAATTTCTATGCTGGATTAGACTTCTTTACGCTGATCCCCAGGCTGCAGTTTTAACAAACGGACTGTTTTCAACACCCTTTAAATTGTACAGGGGAACGAGACAGGGCTGTCCCCTGTCTCCGTTGTTGTTTACGTTAGCCATTGAGCCACTTGCCATGGCTGTTCGTAATAGTTCCACCTTTAAAGGCATAAGAATAGGAGATCTGGAACACCGTATAGCCTTGTTTGCTGACGATGTAATCTTGTTCAGCTCCAATTTGAAACAGTCTATACCGGCTTTACTTGACCTAATAAATAACTTTGGCTCCTTTGCAGGATACAGAATTAATTACACTAAATCTGAAATATTATTTATGGATGACAAGGAAAGATTGAACCCCCCAATTCACACTCCCTTTATGGTCTCACGCAATGGTTTTACCTACTTAGGTGTTAAAATCCCCCCTACTACTGAGGAAATAATAACTAATAACTATAACAATCTGACCGATAAGATTATCCAACTCATTAATAGGTGGACTAATTTACCCATTTCAATGATTGGACGAATTAATATCTTGAAATTGTCAATTGTGCCCAAATTTCTCTATCTTTTCCAATCAATCCCACTTGCTCCTCCACCTTCACTCTTTCATACACTTAAAAAACTTTTCTCAAATTTTATATGGAATAATAAGCATGCCAGGCTCAGGCTGTCCCTATTGTATCTCCCATATGATAGAGGTGGGTTACAACTACCAAATCTCGAGTGGTACTACTGGGCAGCTCAGATTAGGACAGGGATGTTCTATTTTGAGAAGAACCATCCTCCATCTTGGATTTCGATAGAATCCCGCTTAATAAACATTCCCTTAAATCTTTACATGTACTCTGCAGACAAGCGGAAGCTACTCAAAAAGACTAAAAACCCTTTTCTTAAAAATACTCTGATGGTTTGGCACAAGTGTCTTGTATATCTGGGAGAAATCACTAAATTATCGCAATTTTCACCGATTTTTGGTAACGATGATTTCCATCCTGGTAAGGCAGACTCAGGATTTAAAATCTGGGCATCTCAGGGAATAGCTAAGGTAGCTGACCTCTATAATGAAAATATGGTTCTTATGTCGTTTGAAGAGCTCAAATCGAGTTATCGGATTCCCTCAATACACTTTTTTAAATACTTACAAATCAGAAGTTTTATCCTGTCCAAACAGAACAATAGTTTGGATCTCCCTTCCCGATCCACACTGGAAGACTACACTTTAAAGCTCCTGCATTCCAGGGGGCAGATCTCATTATTGTATAAATTATTTGTGAGCAAGTCTAAAGAGTCGTCACATAACTTATTACAAGCATGGAGAACAGATATGCAGGAAAATTTAACAGAGGAAGAATGGTCTAACGCCTGTCTTCTAGCCCAAACCCAATCCATAAATACGAACTCTAAACTATTGCAATACAAATGGATAACCAGACAGTACATAACCCCAGCTAAGTTGCACCACTTTAATCCTAACATACCTGATACCTGTGTTAAATGTAAAGATCAGAAAGGGACTTTATTTCATTGTATGTGGGAATGTCCACTGATACTGTCATTCTGGAGGCAAGTGTTAGATCTGGCGAGCCGGATCATCGGTGAGGTGGTTCCCCTTAGTCCTAAATTATGTTTATTAAATCTCTACCCAGATGGCTGTATAACCTCAAAAAGGATTAGGTCTTTATTGAATATCTGTTTTTTAGAAGCCAAACGATGTATAGCTTCTTTTTGGAATTCAGAAACACAATGTGTCATAGTACAGTGGTTGAAGGGAATGATTTTTTACTTAGCTTTGGAAAAGATAAGTTATATAACAAAGAATAAGCTTGACGAGTTTTGGAAAGTATGGAATGTTTTCTATGACTTCCTTGAAAATAACAATATGGATGTGAATGGTTGTATTGATAATTAGTTGGAATACATGTGTTTTTTTTTTTTTTTTTTGTTTTTTTTTTTAAGGTAGGACACATACCCTTGTGGATGGTGTTATAGAGGCTGTATGGTTATCTGATAAATTAGTGCATACTCGTTCAGTATGTCTTTGGATGCTACTGACTCTACTTTGATCCTTAGTGCCCTCCTATTTTATGTAATGTGCCTTGTTGTATTGTTGTTGTTTCGTTTAAATAACAAAATCTCAATAAATACATGTTTAAAAAAAAAAAAATAATAATAATGTTTACTAAGGAACACTAAAGGAAGCAACATAACAGATAATTGGCCTGGTTGTGAATTTTATCATATAACGTGGTGAGCGTTTGCAACTGTCACAACTGTCAACTTAAAAATGTCACAATGTAGGTATAGGATTATCTATGCTTAAAGTGCATTCATATTTCCATAGAAGAACCGAAAACATGTTGCTTTAAATGCCAGTTAACCATTTTGATGAACAGAGGTGCCAAACGCTTCATCACGCTTTATTTGTAGCCTGCCTGTATTAGCACCAACGCGCACAGGTTAACGCAATTAGACATATTAATCAGGTTGTGTAACAGGATATTTGTTAGGGTATTAAATGCATGTCAAACGTGCTATTTAGGCTGGTAGCAGGATTTAAATGAACTAATCGTTGAAAATGCATCAAAATAAGACCAAATGAAATAGGTAACCACTGTTTAATCAATAATTGTCTATGTAACCTACATTACTTTTTAATTGTTATTATAGGCCTATGAAGTCAGATGCTAAGAGGGAGGTGCGCACACTGTTATCAACTCAATATTAAATATCTTTTTTATTGTTATAGAATGTTTTCTAGCGTCGAAGCAGCAGACCATTTCCACTACTGATGATCCAGACGAGGGCAGGACTACTGAAGGGCCAGGTAGAGGAAGAGAGTTAGTCAAGATAGACGTTTATGATGTAAAATATGGCATACAGAAGAACAACAGAAGTTATGTAAAGGAACTTTGATTTGTGAAAAGACTTCTTTATCATTATCTTTATTTTATTTGAATTTCAATTATACATTGTTAAAGGGGCGTGAATAATTGTATGCCATAATCTAAATAAAATAAAAGGCATTGTGAGAGAATTGTTTTTTGTTTTATCTTTTTCTATGTACTCAAATTTGTCCTCCGTATCAGAGTGGCTTGAATTTGAATTAAATTCCCGGACTGAGAAAAGGGCCCACTCCGGCCCTACAACCAGGCCAATTATCCATCTCTCTTTCAGTAACCTACCAGCTTGTCTTGAGAAGATGTCAGTTATTTTGGCACATTTGGCCGCCGCCTCCTTTCTTTTTTTTATTTTAGCCCTCTCCGTTCCGCCCAGCCTCTTTCTGTTTCGCGCCAGTGTGATTTAGAGTAAAGACGAGCCTTGGGCCAAACCACCTGAAACACTTGGGAGGGGTCGGGGGAATTATGCTGCTTACATGGTAGTAGAACCACAGATTTTCTAGGAAGGGGCTGTGGACCTATTTAATCCACTATGATGCAACGGGCGGTTGCAACTTAATTGATATTAATGCAAGAATAAGACAAAAGAAGTGACAAAAAAAATAGTTAAAATTAGTTGTCCCCGTGGTCCACATTGATGGTTTGGGCCGGGAAAGCTCCCGATCACTTTAATGTGCAGCCCGGCTTTGCACACAGGTAATGTTTTATTTAGAATTTCTATATGAGAATATTTTTCTTTAACTTTCATTTCCATTGAACTTTAATTTCCAGTGTTTAGTGGTGTGTCATACACACCTTGTATTAAAATCAAATACCCATTGTTATCTTTAGTGAAAGTGGAAGTCAGTTGAGTCCTTTTGACCTAATTCTTGGAATTGTGCAGCAATTGTAACTCTGACTTAAGACTTTATTATACTGTTCTGTCTCTGAAATTTAAGCCTTTTTCATTTCTCAAAACCTAGGTGGATTTTTTACATGCTATCTCTGGAGTGTTCCTGATTTTGACTAGAAGTTACGCTGATGTAGAAGAGTTATTTAGAAAGACTTTTATAAATAATAGTCTGCAATGACATAATAGATTTTAGGGTTAATATGTCTGCTGTCATTTATTGTATTCATCAGAGTGCTGAGGTGAGTGGAGCACCTCAAGAGAGGGCAGAGCAGGTTGTACTTTTTAAGACGGTTGCGTTCTTTTAACATCTGTCAACCATTGCTGTGCTCTTTTTATAAGACTGTTGTGGCCAGTGCTCTGTTTTTTGGTGTTGTGTGCTGGGGTGTGTGTGCTCGCACTTCACACAGAAACAGACTCAATAAACTGATTAAAAAAGCGAGCAGCACCATGGGCATACCTCAGGACTTTGTTGAGCAGGTGGCTGAAGTGAGGATGTTAAGGAAAATGAACAGTATCATGAACAATGACACTCACCCACTACATGCCCTGGAGGTGTTTCGGAGGAGCATCTTCAGTGGCAGGCTGATCCCACCACGATGCAAAACCGAACGCTACAGAAAGTCATTCCTTCCAGCTGCCATCAAGCTCTATAATGTGCAATAACTGTCCTATGTGCAATACTCCAGCACTTTACTACTCAGCACTTTAGCACCCCAGCATCTTAATTTTAATTTAATTTAATTTTAATTTGCTTTTAAAATTAATTTTAATTTTATTTTTTAGTGATCTGTTTTTATATTTGGTTGCTGTTACTTAAGTGTGTGGAATGTATGAATGAAAACGCACTGATGCTGCTGTAACACCTTAATTTCCTGCAAAGGATTAATAAAGTATCTAATCTAATAATCTATGCAGGATATACAGCTCCTATTGCCTTCATATGATGGTCTGCCTACACTGGACGAGCAGCAGTCCATACATGAGGAGGCAGCACAAACTGCCCAGGTAAGACACACCACTTCAAGCAGCTTTGATGCTGTCAGGGTTAACTTGTATTGGGGTACGAGATCACAAATTTTGAATAGAAAGCAGTTTGAGTTTTGAATTTTGAGTTTGAGTTTCCAAAAGCTAGAGGATACTTTGGCCTCTGCTTTATTCATTGACCACTCAGTTTTTTTATGTGTGTGTTTTGTTCTTCTAGCTGGACCGTGGGCTGAATTTCGATTTGCCCTCAGATTTAAGCAGCCAGCAACCCAGGAAATCCACAGACCACACGACGTGCTTCAATTTGCAGGATAAAGGTTGTTGATGATCTTTTGGCTGTATTTATGGACAGCAGCATTATGAATATGACTTTAAAGATGGACTTTGTAAATGAGAAAGCTATTGATGATGCCGGAGTCCCAAGGGAGGTGTACACAGCCTTCTGGGAGCAATTTCTTGAACAGTGTGAAGGGGAAACAGAGCGAGTTCCAAGGCTTAGGCCAGATTTCTCTGAGACTGAATGGCAAGCGGTTGGACGCATTTAGGTGAAAGGATTTGTAGACCATGGTGTCATGCCAGTGAAGCTATCAGTGGCTTTCATTTTAGCATGCATCAATGGAGTCGACTCTGTTAATACAGACATCTTGATGTCATCATTTCTCAACTACCTACCTCCCATTGAGAGATCAGCTGTTCAGAAGGCTCTCCAGGGCACAGTGGAGGAAAGTGATCAAGAGGACTTGCTCGACCTTTTCACACGGATGGGTTCCCATTTCCTACCTCCAAAGAACAGCATGAAGTCTGCCATAGAAACAATGGCTCACAAAGCCATTCTCCAAGAGCCAAAGTATATAGTTGATTGCTTCTCCACCTCCATGTCACTTGTAAAGTTGAAACTACCAGATAAGGAAAGTGTGCTGAGTGTGTATGAGTTAAAGAAAGCCACAGGCAAAAGAGTGATGCAGCTGCTTGAAACAACAAAGGTGGTGCTGTCTCAAAGAGAACAAGCAACCTTTAACCATCTCCAACGTTATGTGGAAAATGCTGATCAAACCAAAGCTGAGAAAATCCTGCGCTTCTGCACAGGTTCCTCTGTCATATGTGTTGACAAAATGATGGTTTGCTTTAATGTTGAAACTGGGCTCAACAGAAGGCCTGTTGCTCATACCTGTGGAGCTACACTCCAAGTGCCAAGTACATACAGTTCTTACCCAGAATATTACCCAGAGTTTGACAACATCCTGTCCAGCAACTACTTAGAAATGGACATCATTTGAACTTGAGATGAATCTTGATCAGGCCAAATAGTAACAGGCCTCATTGTATGGTTGATTCTATTTTATTTATTTTTTCATTTGTTTCCGTTTGTCTGTTCTTGTCATTTAAACATCTGATGCACTGAACAGGTTGTGGTAAGCAGTCTTTCATTTCATTTCATATTCAGCCTGCAAATCTATTTTTTTATTTGTGCAATAGTACACCTCCATACTTTTCACATGGATTTTATATTTTGAATTATACTTTGAAAATGCAGTATTCACTTCCATCAGTTTGAGTCTAACCCAGCTTCAAAGCTAAACTTGTTCCTAAAAAGCATATTAGTGTAATATTCTGTAATTTACAGAGTTGTCCATCACAGGTAGAATTGTTTATTAATTGTTGATGTTAAAGTCATGCCAGTTGGTTGCTTATTCAGAAACAGTTTGAAACTCAATGTTGAGATACCAATGAGCGGTCCTGTTTACAAAGTGTATAAGCTGATTTTGCCTGTCTGAGATGGCCTTCAGAATGATTGTAATATTTCCATTATATTACTTTGATTTACTGCTAGAACTGAATGCCATCACATATATTTTTATTGATTGTGATTGCATTTTGCCATGAAGTGACCTATAAGTACTGTAATGTAAATATTTGTATCAACTGTTTTTAACTGACAAACCAGTCAGATTAGGCAACATTTACATTTATTAAAATTTATAAAATTTACAGTTTTTCACACTTCATACAGAATAATTAATAAATTTCCTGCTCCACTCTGACATTGCAGTGCTTGGCTACAAAGTTTGTTCATCCACAGATATCTTCACTGTCAGTTACATGTCACTGATTAGGGCTGCAACTAATGATTATTTTCATCATTGATTAATCTACCAATCATTTTCTCGATTAATTGAGTAATTGTTTAGTCTCTAAACTATAAAAAAAAAAGAGTGAAAAAGCTCTAAGATGACATCTTTAATGTCTTGTTTTGCCAAAAAAAATCCCAAAAGAATCAGTTTTATATGATAAAATGGAGAAAAGAGGAAAAAATTCCCATCTGAGAAACAGAAAACATTTTCTGACGTTTTTATGAGAAAATTTTAATTAGAAAATTAATCGGCAACTATTTTGATACTCGATTAATTGTTTGTCGATCGATTAATCGAATAGTTGTTTCAGCTCAACACATGATGTTTGTACTACATTTTTCTAGAGGTAATATAGTCTTCATCTTCCAGTTGTAAAACAAATGCTATGACAAAAATGAGAAGTGATGTGGACATTTACTCCACAGTAGTAAACCTCCATACTTGACACACTGGCCCCTACAGGGCATAATGAAATATCCCTGACTTACAGAGATGCAGTGATGGCCTCTCTTAGGTGCCTATATAAGTTCACAGCCCTATAGGGATCTCTTGGTAGAGTCAGATGGGACTCTGCCATTAAGATGTTGCATAGTTCATACACATCTGAATCGCATGGTATCCCCCCGCGAAAGACACATTCATCTTTGCACAGCTGATGATATTCATCTTCAACAGGAGAAAGGAAGTCTCTGGTCCCATAGAGCTGAGGCAATGCATACATCACATTGGGCCGACCACTGGGGACACTGATGTTCTTCCATGGTCTGATGGTGTGTGCATTCCAAACCTGTGCAGTGTCATCCAACTCATCCTGTTAAAAAGAATATATAAAATACAATTAGGAGGAACTGTACATACATATACTGTACACTTAAATAGTGCAAAAAAAATTATGTATCCACAATTCTCCTCTCTGTCTCTCTCCTTCCTCAGTCTTATTCTCTCCTCACCTCTCCTCCCTCCATCTTTCCTGTCTGTTTCCTCACCCTCTCTGTCTCTCTCCTCCCTCAGTCTTTTTCCTCTCCTCTCCTCTCCTCCCTCCATCCATCCTGTCTCTTTCCTCCTCCCTCTCTCTTTCTCTCACTCACTCACACCACAAACTCACCTGGATGAGTCCCATGCAACAAAACAGAAGGATGGCCTTGTCCAAAAACCCACCGTCAAAGAATCCATTGTCTCTGATGTCTGCAAACAAGGACAACCAGAACTCCACACACTGGTTGCGTAGAAAACCCCACCAATATTCGATCCATTGATTGGCGGTGCTAGCTCCCTCCAAGTAACTATTGTTATGTTTAATAATCGTCTGACAACGACTGTGCTCACTGTGTTCTTTATTTACCAACCCGCGGTTCCGTTACACACATATATATATAACATGGTTTACGGTAATCACGTAAACTGTCGTGACTCCGAACTGTAGAGGCTCAAAAGCCCTATGCTACATTCACCCCCCCCTTTCAAAGTGTCCACACAGGCCGGCGACAAGTAAGCACAACATAATTTACTGAGGCCTGAACATGGCCAACCTGACTGGGCCAACGGGGTAGACTACCCGTTTAACCCGCATAGCCTTGTGGATTATTCTGCCACATGACAGGCTATGCACTAATCTACAATGGCTTTTAGCCTAAAACATAGTCTTTGAGATAGTGGGGTGTTCTGCGAGCCCGAGCAGGGCGGGGCCCGAGCTGCAGCAGTTCAGCTGGTGCCTCAGGCTCCAATCGATGTGCCACCGGGGGTCCTGATTGTGCCAGGGGAATGTCCCAGTTCCCGTCTGTGTGACGTAGATCCTTAGTGGTCATCGCCTGGTCAGAGGCGGGTGGTGGAGTGACCCGTCTGAGGCGGCTGGCATGCCAACGTGAGCCATCGGCTAGGAGAAAGGTAGCTGGTCCTAATTGTGCTGTTATTTGTTGTGGGCCAGACCAGAAAGAGAGCAGCTTGTGAGACCGATTGGGCCGGCGCACACGGACCCAGTCAAATGCTGAGAGTGTGGGACGTCTCACCCGACGCGCTCTGTCGAACTGCTGCTTCATGCGGCGTTGTTGCCCAGCTACCGTGTCACTGATAGAAGGTTCTGCTGTCGGAACGTCTTTTTTAGGAGGCCGGGAAGCTGGAGTTCACGTCCCAGCATCAGGAGGGCTGGGGAGCAGCCTGTTGTGGCGTGTGGTGTTGCCCTGTAATGCAGCAAGGTGTTCTGCAGCGCTGACGCAAATGGGAACCCATCTGACAAATGTGCTCTCAGTGCATTTTTGAGCGTCTGATTGAACCTCTCCACACCGCCATTAGCTTGTGGGTGGTACAGAGCAGTTCTAATATGCTTTATTCCCCTCTCCCCCGTGAACGAAGCGAAGTCAGCAGCAACAAACTGGGGGCCGTTATCCGTGGTGATGGCATCAGGCACGCCCCAGCGGGCAAACAGGGATGAGAGAAAGTCAGTGACAACCCTGGTGGTGACAGATCCAACAGGGAGGACCTCAGGCCACTTGGAGTGGAGGTCGTAGACCACCAGAAGGAAGCGCTGGTGGTGAGGAATGCCGTGGAGTTCCCCACAGATATCCAGCTGTATGTGACGCCACGGTGCTGTTGGCCAAGGTAGGGGTTGCAAGGGCGGGGTTGAGGGCGGGCCCATCTTCCCGCTGGTGAGGCAGGCCGCACAATCTTTCACCATTGTCTCAATGTCCCTGTCCATGCCTGGCCACCAAACCAGGCCCCTGCAGCGCTGTTTCACCCTCACGATGCCCAGGTGACCTTCATGGACCATGGCCAGGATACGGGCTCTCAAGGCGCTGGGGATCACTGTGCACAACCCCCTCGCCACACAGTACTCATTCCAACAGGAGAGGTCACCCTTGACACGGTGGAACGGTGCTAGCTCCTCTGGTACTTTGGCAGGCCAACCCCCTTGAATGAAGGTGCGCAGCTGAGTGAACACAGGGTCCTGCGCCGAGGCTGCCTGGAGCTCCTGCAGGGACACAGCACCACGGAGGCGTTCGTGCAACATAAGAACCAGCTCTGGTTCTGAGCAGTCTTGGGCGGCATGCGGCACAGGGGTGGGAGTGGCCCTAGAGAGCAGGTCAGCCACAACATTGTCTTTGCCAGGTGTAAACCTGGTGGTAAAATTATATGCCTGCAACCTCTCTGACCACCGGTACAGGCGCAGTGGCTTGTGTCCTGACCCGGTCGTAGCCAGCAGGGCTGTGAGTGCCTGGTGGTCGGTCCGGAGTGTGAAGTGCCGGCCGTATAGGTACATGTGCCACCGCTCACATGACCAGACGCAGGCCAGGGCTTCCCTCTCACCTACAGAGTACTTCTGTTCGGTCGGGGAGAGCGACCGTGAAGCAAACGCCACGGGGCGTTCAGTCCCTCCCTGGAGCTGTGACAGGACAGCACCAATGGCTGAGTTGGAAGCGTCGCAGGTCACAAATGTGGGGCTCAGCAGGTCAAAGTGGGCGAGCACAGGAGGGGAGGTGAGCTGCGACTTCAACTGGCGGACCGCAGCAGAGCAAGCAGGTGTCCAGGTCCAGGGCACGTCCTGTTTGAGGAGAGCACGCAGCGGTGCGGTGGTCTCAGAATAGTGGGGAAGGAAACGCAGGTAAAAGGCCGTCATCCCCAGAAACGATGACAGCTGCGCAGGACAGGAGGGTTCAGGCAGGCGCAGGACAGCGTCGACATTGGAGTGGAGTGGGCTAAGGCCATCAGCTGTCAGGCGGAATCCAACAAACTCAATGGACGGGGCAGCAAAGACACATTTCTCGCCATTCAGTGTGAGGTTGTGATGGGCGAGCACACCAAGCACCCTAGAAAGACGGTCATCGTGCAGGGCGGACGTCGCCCCGTGAATCACAATATCGTCCAAGTACACGACCACACCCTGGATGCCAGCAAAGATAGTAGCCATAATCTTCTGGAAACAGCTGGGGGCAGAGCTGAGTCCAAAGGGCATGCGGGTGTACCTGAAGACCCCCATGTGAGTGACAAAAGCGGTGAGGTTGCGGCTGTCTGGGTGTAGAGGAACCTGCAGGTAGCCCTGGCGGAGGTCGAGTTTGGAGAAGACCGTTGAGCCATGAAACTTGGCAGAGAGCTCCTCGGTGGTGGGCAGTGGATATTTATCTGGGATCACCGCTTTGTTAACCTGCCTGAGGTCAATGCAGGGCCGTAAGCCACCCGTCTTCTTCTTTGCCACAACCAGATTAGAGATCCATGGAGAGGCATCCACCCGCTCGATAATACCAGCGTCCAGGAGTTTATTAAGCTCAGCCGTGACATCATCACGCAGGGCGAGGGGCAGCCGGCGCAGAGGCTGGATGACTGGAGTCACCGCAGGATCGATGAGCGGTTGGTGATTGAACTTGGCCAGGCAGCCCGGCCCGGCAAACAGAGAAGGCCAGCGGTGTAGCCAGGGCGTAGTCACAGTCAGTATTGTGGAACCCATGTTGTCCGTGATGGAGAAGCCCAGAGCGCAGAATAGATCAAACCCGAGGAGGTTGGCACCGTGACGGGACACTTGAAAGGTGAAGGCGGGGAGGGTCCTGGAGCCATAGCGAACAGAGAAGGTAGCAGTGCCAACCATTCCAATTTTAGTGTGGCCATAACCGTACAGATCCTCTGCATCAGCTTTAATCACCAGTTGGGGAAAGAGCCGCCGAACCGTGGATTCATTGAGCAGGGACCGGGAAGCTGCAGTGTCCAAAAGCAGTGATAAACACACACCGTCCAGTTCCACCATACACCACTTAAACGGCTTGGAAGCGGAGCCCACCGAGTGGATGGTGGTCGGAAGCGGCGAAGGGGCGGGGCCGGTGGCCCGTAGGTGCGGGCGCAGAGCGGCATACTTTAGAGAAGTGGTTCATCTTACCGCAGCGTTGGCAGCGCTGCCCCATGGCTGGGCAGACGGGTGCGCGTGTGGGATGGGATGAGGAGCCGCAATTCCCACAGCGCTGACGTGCTGCGGCGCCGAGGCGTCCCGCGACATTAACCTCGTGCTCGTCGGGAGGAGAGACAGGCTCGGAGAGTGGAGCGGTAACGGCAACGGTCCGTGACAGCGGCGTGGCGGGGGAAGAAGCCTGGTCCGGCGCCGCCAGCTGAGAGGCTAATAGAGCAGCCGATTCGAGCTGGAAAGCTAACTCCACTGCTTTCGATAGAGTCATGTCGTCCGGAGACATGAACAGTCTCTCTCGAAGCTTGGGGTCGGTTGTGTGCTCCGCCAACTGGTCCCGGATCATCTCCTGCTCCAAAACACCGAACTTGCAGAGGCTGGCTAAACCCCGGAGGTCCGCGACGTAATGGTGGACCGACTCACCGGGGCGCTGCCGGCGCTGTTGGAAAATAATCTGCCGGACCATAACGCTCTGCGGAGCTGCGAAATGTCCAGTTAGTAAGGCGACACAGTCGTCGTATTTGTCAGCGGGTCCGAGTGTCCTGAAGATGCGTTGACCTTCGCTGCCCAGGCTGTGGATCAGCATAGCCTTTCGACGTGCGTCGCTAGCCCCGGCTAGCCCGATAGCCTCAACAAACGTCTGGAATGAGTCGTACCAGCGGGGCCATGGGACCGATGGTTCGCCAGGCAGAGGAAGGAACGGAGGTAGGGGAGAGAAAAGATTCTCCATCTTCGTCGCCAATGTTATGTTTAATAATCGTCTGACAACGACTGTGCTCACTGTGTTCTTTATTTTCCAACCCGCGGTTCCGTTACACACATATATATATAACATGGTTTACGGTAATCACGTAAACTGTCGTGACTCCGAACTGTAGAGGCTCAAAAGCCCTATGCTACAACTATCAACACTGCCGTCTAGATGAATGGGGACGAGGAACCGCAAAAAGCCTCGAACATAGCCATTTTCGGTCCCGAGATCGCCTCTCACAATCCTAGGGCAGCCCCCTAAACGTTGCACTGCTTCAACATAATAACCTCCGATCAACTTTGGGTCACTACTTATAATATACGCATTAAGCCAGATTATTTTTCTAGAAAAACCGTCGATGCTTCTGTTGATACAAAAGCCATATGGCTTCAGTTTATCATATGAGTCAATGTGGCAAATGAAGTTCGGACCTCTTGAGAAGTAGCTCTGTCGTCTTAGGCGTCTTGCTTGCCTTAATGACACTCCTCTCGGATCCAGCTCCTTCAGCACCAACCGCACATCCTCCTTCTTTACTCGTAGTCCATGTTCTCTGCACTTTGCATACATCCACCGGCTGGGGTGCCGAAAAGGGGGGGTAAAGGATACGGATTATAGGGGCCCATGATTGAGGGGGGCCCAGAGAGGCCCCTAATGATGATCAAAAATAGCATCAACAAATTTCGCTGCTGTGTTGGGGGGCCCTGTAAAGACTCTTTTCATGGGGCCCAAAATCCCTAGCGGCGCCCCTGTCCACCGGTACCCGTGAAGCTGGCCAGAGTACTGCAGTTGGTTGCTGATGAATTCAACCAGGACCGCAAGATCACAGTACCCTTTACGACGAGAAAGTCCCCTCGCGCTGAGTAATCTTTTCAGATGTCTCTCACTTATGTAAAAGACATGTCTACGGTCAAGAACTGATTTAATATCTTTATATGTGAGGCCAATTCTAAAATAAAAAATCAATAAACGTCTCCCACGGGCAAAGCCGGGCTGCACATTAAAGTGATCGGGAGCTTTCCCGGCCCAAACCATCAATGTGGACCACGGGGACAACTAATTTTAACTATTTTTTTTGTCACTTCTTTTGTCTTATTCTTGCATTAATATCAATTAAGTTGCAACCGCCCGTTGCATCATAGTGGATTAAATAGGTCCACAGCCCCTTCCTAGAAAATCTGTGGTTCTAATACCATGTAAGCAGCATAATTCCCCCGACCCCTCCCAAGTGTTTCAGGTGGTTTGGCCCAAGGCTCGTCTTTACTCTAAATCACACTGGTGCGAAACAGAAAGAGGCTGGGCGGAACGGAGAGGGCTAAAATAAAAAAAAGAAAGGAAGAAAAAAAAAAAGAAAGGCCAAATGTGCCAGATTAACTGACATCTTCTCAAGACAAGCTGGTAGGTTACTGAAAGAGAGATGGATAATTGGCCTGGTTGTGAATTTTATCATATAACGTGGTGAGCGTTTGCAACTGTCACAACTGTCAACTTAAAAATGTCACAATGTAGGTATAGGATTATCTATGCTTAAAGTGCATTCATATTTCCATAGAAGAACCGAAAACTTGTTGCATTAAATGCCAGTTAACCATTTTGATGAACAGAGGTGCCAAACGCTTCATCACGCTTTATTTGTAGCCTGCCTGTATTAGCACCAACGCGCACAGGTTAACGCAATTAGACATATTAAACAGGTTGTGTAACAGGCTATTTGTTAGGGTATTAAATGCATGTCAAACGTGCTATTTAGGCTGCATTATTTAGAAGTAATGTATACCAATATTGCGCTTGGTTCGTGGGCGTGGGGGCAGGTGTTATTAAAAAAATATTCTTAATAATAATAGGCCTAATAATAAAATAGGCTACTCGAGAGTGTGCACGTTCTACATGCCTTAGCTTCTCTGCAAATGTAGCCTATTTCGTCTCGCCGTTATATCGTGCATTTCCACAGGCGCGCAAACATTAACAACTCAATGTTAACTGTCTTTTTCATGGTTCTGGAATGTTTTGTAGCATCAGCGCAGGATGCCAGAACCACTGATGATCCAGATGAGGGCAGGACTGCTGAAGGGCCAGGTAGAGGAAGAAAGTTATTCAAGATAGACGTTTAGGATGTAAAATATGGCATAGTCTACAGAAGAAAACCATGATATGTGTAGATTAAATAGTGCAGATAATTTAACAAAATCATAATTAAATATGCAAACAAATTAATAAGTGAATGAAAGGATAGACTAGATAAATAGATAAAGTGTGTTTTTCAGCAACATAAAGAACCCCCTAAATGAAATGTTTCTGTAGCCTCAGAAGATCAGGTGCCTGAAGGTGAATGCAGTCATGGAGAGGCCAGGACCACAGAGGAAACAGGTAGCAGGATTTAAATGAACTAATCGTTGAAAATGCATCAAAATAAGACCAAATGAAATAGGTAACCACTGTTTAATCAATAATTGTCTATGTAACCTACATTACTTTTTAATTGTTATTATAGGCCTATGAAGTCAGATGCTAAGAGGGAGGTGCGCACACTGTTATCAACTCAATATTAAATATCTTTTTATTGTTATAGAATGTTTTCTAGCGTCGAAGCAGCAGACCATTTCCACTACTGATGATCCAGACGAGGGCAGGACTACTGAAGGGCCAGGTAGAGGAAGAGAGTTAGTCAAGATAGACGTTTATGATGTAAAATATGGCATACAGAAGAACAACAGAAGTTATGTAAAGGAACTTTGATTTGTGAAAAGACTTCTTTATCATTATCTTTATTTTATTTGAATTTCAATCATACATTGTTAAAGGGGCGTGAATAATTGTATGCCATAATCTAAATAAAATAAAAGGCATTGTGAGAGAATTGTTTTTTTGTTTTATCTTTTTCTATGTACTCAAATTTGTCCTCCGTATCAGAGTGGCCTGAATTTGAATTAAATTCCCGGACTGAGAAAAGGGCCCACTCCGGCCCTGGGCACAAACCACAGAAGTCTCACGCAGCGCTGCTGGACAAGTACTGGACCAAGCTGCAGACGGGCAACATGACACGAGAGGAGCTGAAGAAGGTGAGCCTGGGGGAGTTTACGTTTTCTTCCTCAGTGTGTTTTAAGACGCGTTATGCCCTCATTTTAAGAAAATAAAAATTCTACAGAAAATTCTTTCCACGTCTGACAGTCCTGCCATAATGTGTGAACACAGTAATGTCGTAGTCGGAGTCCCAGCATGTGTTGAGCCGGTCCCGTCCCTCTGCAGGTGCTCACCAGCAGGTTTCCCAGGCTGACGGTGGTGTCAGACCATCTGCTAGACATCTACTGCCAGCTGACGGGGGAGAGACACCCCGACCCGGACGCCAGCAACCTCCGGACGCCTGATGACAACTGGCAAAACGAGGCCGAGGACAAAAGCACACCGCTGGAGGGGAGAGCTCTGTCGCTCAGGTGCAGCCCACTCACCGCTGTCTCTGAGTCCTCTTTGTCCTTGGTGATGTGTCTGCACAAACCACGCTCTCCCGCCGTCGTCTCTGTTACGCCTGATGACCATGGCTGAGGAATTAAGACAGGAAGAGATTCTCGATGTCGTTCTTCACAGTCGGCATTTTAAGATGAGCTGCCATCACGTCGCTGCAGTCGAATTGCTTCCACAGATACTAGCGTGATAGAAGTTAGCACCGGCATGTTATGCCGTTCAGCAGACACGGTGATGTTTTGGTATGTTTCGGTCCGTACGTCAACAGGATGTCAAAATGATCTAAAGTTAAAGCTCCGTAATTACAACAACTAGTTGATTGATGAATGAAAATACCGTTGATGAAGCAGCACATTTAAATCAAGTCCTTCTGAAGTAGAAAATGAGCCTTTTAGCAGTCATGTGGCCTGAAGGTGTCTCCAGTCTCGGTCCTGGAGGCCCGGTGCCTGCAGGTTTCCCTGCTTGAACACACCTGAGCCTAATTAACGGCCGTCATGATCTCATCATCAAGGTCAGCACATGTGCAGGGGTTAAAGTATTCCGGCCCCCGGCCGGATCTCCGGCTTTTGTCTATGATTTAGTGAAAAAAAAAAAAAAAAACGCACAGAAACACGTTATTTCTGAGTGGTCTTAAAACGCAGGCGACGTGAGTCGGTGGTTTTTTCTCAGGCAATCAGAAGAACGGAGGTAAAATTCAAGCGTCTCTGGGCGGGGACAGAGGAACAGGGGACAGAGCCAGAAGCTGCCTGCTACCTGACTGTGTGTTGTGCTCCAAGAAGTTAGTCTATAGCAGCAAAAGAAAAAAAGCTCTTCGCCGTCACGAAGGAGACGCCGTGTGTCGGAGCCCACGGACAGCTGCTTTCCCGGAGCAGCGCTGTGGCTGCTGCTCCGGGAAAGCAGCTGCTCGATCCTGTCCAGGATCCTGTGGTAGGAGGCTCGGAGCGCAGCCATGACGGTCCTGAAGATGCTAGCTCTCTAAACTGTCGGCCGGATAACTGTCTTTAACGGCCGCGGGGATCGACCGACCGTCTCTCCTCGTGACGCAAATAAGAGCCCCGATGACCGGTTTTATTCCGACTTGAAAATACGCGTGTGCTCGTTCACTGTGGAACGTGACTGATCATTAACCGCTGTAGATCCGTGTTTTTAAAAAAAAAAAAAAAAAGCAGCGTTAATAAAAACGTTTCACAAATCTGTCCGTTTCCACTCAGCAGGCCAGTTATATGAACACACATAATGGCTCCAGAGTTCTAGAAATGTCTGTCTGATCGGCTCCAAGTATGGACGTTTTCTCTGAATGTTGTTGAAGCAACCACCCAAAACATGAAAAAAAAAAAACGTAAATGTAATGGTTCACTGATGCATCCAGAATAATAACATCTAATAATCGAATAACTGCCTCTGCATATACACATGTTAAAGAGGAGACGAGTCCAGACCCGATGGATTGTTCAGGTCCTTGTGAAAGTATTTGGTCCCCTTGAACTTTTCAACCTTTTGCCACATTTCAGGCTTCAAACATGAAAATACACAATTTCAATTTTTTGTCAAGAATCAACACCAAGTGGGACACAATTGTGAAGTGGAATGAAATTTATTGGATATTTAAATCTTTTTCAACAATTAAAAAACCTGAAAAGTGGGGTGTGTAATATTATTGGGTCCCTTTACTTTCAGAGCAGCAAACTGAGTCCAGAAGTTCAGTGAGGATCTCTGAATGATCCAATGTTGTCCTGAATGACTGATGATGATCAATAGAATCCACCTGTGTGTAATCAAGTCTCTGTATAAATGCACCTGCTCTGTGTGATCTCAGGGTTCTGGTTAAAGCTCAGAGAGCATCATGGAGACCAAGGAACACACCAGGCAGGTCCCAGATACTGTTGTGGAGAAGTTTAAAGCTGGATGTGGAATCAAAAAGATTTCCCAGCTTTAAACATCTCAAGGAGCTCTGAGCAAGAAATCAGACCGAAATGGGTGAAAAGGTGTGTTAGAACGGCCAAGTCAAAGTCCAGACCTGAATCCAGTCCAGAATCTGTGGAAAGAGCTGAAGACTGCTGTTCACAAACTCTCTCCATCCAACCTCACTGAGCTCCAGCTGTTTTACAGGAAGAATGGACCAGAATTTAGTCTCTGGATGAGTTAAACTGATAGAGACAAACCCCAAGAGACTGGCAGCTGGAACTGCAGCAGAAGGTGGCGCTACAGAGTATTAATGCAAGAAGAATGAATAATATTACACGCCCCACTTTACAGTTTATTTATTTGTTTAAAAAGTTTAAAATATCTATCAAATACATTTTGTTCCACTTCACGATTGTGTCCCACTTGTTGATTCTTGACAAAAATCTTCATGTTTGAAGCCTGAAATGTGGCAAAAAGTTGAAAAGTTCAAGGGGGCCAAACACTTTTGCAAGGCACTGTATTTCCTATAAATTAATTTGCTATTGTTTTGAACAAAAATGATGGAGAAGTTGCAATTTGTTTTTTTTTTCTTGTACAAATTGCCCTTTACTGAATTAAGTAGTTGCTAAATTATTCAGATTAATGGGCTTGACTGAGTTTACATGTTTTCACTTAACTTAATAACCTTTACTTTCTAAAATTCACATTTAAATTGTTGGTCATCTTGTATATTACCAAGCACAATGAAAAAAAGTTGCCAATAGTGAGTATGGGTTGGATCCACTACTGCCCCCCCCCCCCCCCCCCCCCCCGAAAAAAAGTTCAGGCTCAGGACTTTTTTTTACTTTAAGCCCTGCATGTGTGTTAATGACACAGCCACGTGTATCAGGTTGTGAAGAAGGAGGGAAATGTCTAAAACCTGCAGGACAGCAGCCCTCCAGGACCCAGATTGGAGACCCCTGGTTTAAGATGTGGTCCAGGAACTGTACCAGAACTTGGTTGAGGTTGACCACAGAGCTTTCATGCACCAGTTCAACAGAGCTCTTTACAGTGACTACACAACATACTGAAACAATCCATATCAATACCTGCATCATCAGTATATTAAAAGACTGTTTGGACTGCTATAAGTCCGAGTACCATCCATTCATGAGCTCTCACTGTCCGGAGCTCCTGCATGGACCCCTTAAATTTCCTCCTCTAACCCAGGTCAGAATGAACAGGTTGGCTGAACTTAATTTCCCTGAACTTAATTAGCTTTTATTGGTGCTACGTTGTTCAATTGATTGATCGATTGGCCTGACCGCTGAAGAGCACTGCAGCTCCCTGCAGCTCGTTCTCATTAGGTAACAACCAAATGAACGACCACTTAAAGACAACTACTGCTGCGAGCTCATATTTTCCATTTCACCGTGCAGATTCATCTGTCGATTATTCTTGTTTCCAGGCTCTGCGTTGATCAGTAAATACGCTGCTGGTGCCTCATGAGTTATTCAGGGATCAGTTTGAAATGTCACATTTACTTCAGTCACGTCCTGTCACCTCCATGATCATTACTGCTCATTTTATCCAGCAGATCCACATCTGGGAGCTTCACTCTCTCTGTGCCCGACCGCCGGGTTACAGTTCCTTCTGAAAGAATTCAGCCCCCTTGAACTTTTCAACCTTTTGCCTCATTTCAGGCTTCAAACACAATCATGAAGTGGAACAAAATTTATTGGATATTTTTAACAGATAAAAACTGTAAAGTGGGGTGTGTAATATTATTCATTCTCCTTGTGTTAATCCTGTGTAGCGCCACCTTCTGCTGCAGTTCCAGCTGCCAGTCTCTTGGGGTTTGTCTCTATCAGTTTAACTCATCCAGAGACTAAATTCTGGTCCATTCTTCCTGTAAAACAGCTGGAGCTCAGTGAGGTTGGATGGAGAGCGTTTGTGAACAGCAGTCTTCAGCTCTTTCCACAGATTCTGGACTGGATTCAGGTCTGGACTTTGACTTGGCCGTTCTAACACCTGGATACGTTTATTTGTGAACCGTTCCATTGTAGATTTGTCTTCATGTTTTGGATCATTGTCCTGTTGGAAGATAAATCTCTGTCCCAGTCTCAGGTCTTCTGCAGACTCCAACAGGTTTTCTCCCAGAATGCTCCTGTATTTGGCTCCATCCATCTTCCCATCAATTTTAACCATCTTCCCTGTCCCTGCTGAAGAAAAGCAGGCCCAGACCATGATGCTGCCACCACCATGTTTAACAGTGGGGATGGTGTGTTCAGGGTGATGAGCTGTGTTGCTTTTACTCCAAACATATCGTTTTGCATTGTGGCCAGAAAGTTTGATTTTGGTTTCATCTGACCAGAGCTCCTTCTTCCACATGTTTGGTGAGTCTCCAGGTGGCTTTTAGCAAACTTTAAACCAGACTTTTTATGGATATCTTTGAGAAATGTCTTTCTTCTTGCCACTCTTCCATAAAGACCAGATTTGTCCAGTGTAGGACTGATTGTTGTCCTCTGGACAGACTCTCCCACCTCAGCTGTAGATCAGTTCATCCAGCGTGATCATGGGCCTCTTGGCTGCATCTCTGATCAGTCTTCTCCTTGTTCCAGATGAAAGTTTAGAGGGACGGCCGGGTCTTGGTAGATTTGCAGTGGTCTGATACTCCTTCCATTTCAGTCTGATTGCTTGCTCAGTGCTCCTTGAGATGTTTAAAGCTTGGGAAATCTTTTTGTATCCACATCCAGCTTTAAACTTCTCCACAACAGTATCTGGGACCTGCCTGGTGTGTTCCTTGGTCTTCATGATGCTCTCTGAGCTTTAACCAGAGCCCTGAGACCATCACAGAGCAGGTGCATTTATACGGAGACTTGATTACACACAAGTGGATTCTATTGATCATCATCAGTCATTCAGGACAACATTGGATCATTCAGAGATCCTCACTGAACTTCTGGACTCAGTTTGCGGCCTCAAACAGGCGGACGCTGTGCATCTGAGCGTGTAAGTGGGACGTCCCGCCCCGCCGGCCCGTTTCACCTTGTTTACACCACACGCACGAGGTTGTTGCTGTGTCAACATTCGTTCACAGATAGACCTGAGCTCACCCCGGCCGGCAAATCGAATAAACATCAGATTGATTTTTAATTCTGTGGTAAACAAAGAGATCTAATGGCTGAGCTGCCAGGGTGTGGACAAATATTCACATTGATCTCGTCCTAAAGTCAATATGACACGGTGACAACCCCTGTCCTGGAAACAAACTGGGTGCAACTCTTTTTGTGCAATTGGGAGTCGTTCTGAGAGCAACACTGGGATTTCTGACGAACCGTTAACACGACATTTAATATTTCATATATCATCTCATACGATTTCATTTCACAAAGAACAAATGCATTTTTTTCCTCTTTTCCTCTTCTAATTGGAAAGATAAACTTACCAGCGATGAAATAGACTCTTTGGTCGTTCATCACGCTCTTGATTTCATTGATTATATCCTGACATCCTCCGAGACGTGCAGCAGGTTAAAGCAGCTGATGTTCACTACGATAGATATAAATGTGATTTCTGTTCCTCTCCTGTCTTTACGTGTCAGAGATCATAACGTGAAGGCTCATCATCTAAAGATTTACATACCGGGACATAATTAAAGAAAAATAAAACATCTTGCTTTTGCCTGAGAATATTGTAAATACTAGCAAAGATGAATGATGAGACAAAGCATATTACTGTTTCATTACTAAGATAAGATATTACTTTATTTGTCCCACAATGGGGAAATTTACATCGTTACAGCAGCAAGTGGAAAATAACAATAAAGAAGAAAATGGACAACAATAAAATAAGATAAAAACAATAATCAAAGGGGTGAGTATTGGCAAGGACCTCGATATGTATCATGATACTTGGGTCACAATACAATATTATCATTATATTATTGTACAATATATTGCGATATTCTACCCAGTTAATATCAAAATTAAAAGTAGAGATGAAAAATCAAGTTGCTGTATATGTTCATCAGATGATATTGATCATTCAGAGGACAAATTGAGTCAAAACTATTTGCTTCAAAACAATCTATTTATTGTTTATTATTAGTGTTTTTGCACATTCAAGTAACCATAAGTAACCAATAAAAAATCGATATTAGGAGCTGAAAAATCGATATTATATTGGGCACAGAAAATCGTGATATATTGCCTAATCGATTTTTTTTTCACACCCCTTTTCATTACAAATGTATCGTAAGACAAAATGCAGAAGCAGAATTTGAAAAACAAACTAGGAGTGAAGAGGGTATTTATTTGGAACATTTAGATGTATTTTAGGAGGAAAGACATCAGTAATGGTCTTAGAGGAACAATTGTTGGAGCCCATCAATAGAGGAAGGGTTACAAGCTCATCATTCTACATAAGAGAGATTATTCACATGACGAACACATTCAGGACGGTTACCGATGTTCCCAAGAGTGGACCCACCAGCAAGTCGCCTCTAAAGTCGGATGGTGCCATGGTAACGGAAGTTGGTGAAACTAAAAAATCTCAAGCTTCTTTTCAGACTCTCCAGGTCTAAATTAACAGTTTAAAGTTCATGAGAGTAAAAGTAGAAAAAGACTGAACAAAAACAGCTTTTCTGGAAGGATTGATGGGAGAAAGCCTCTTTTCTGAAAGGTAATACAGCAGCAGAGAACAAGCCGTGTGCTTTTTTAAAAAGACGAAACCAAAATGGAAATGTCACATTCATAAAAACACAAACGTATCATATAAATACAGAGAGCATAAACGGTCGAGGCACGGAAGGGAAGGACTGTTTCATTCAAAACAGTTCACAGCAAAGTCTCGTTAGAGCAATCCTACAGCAATTACGTTATCAATCATGTCAATCTTTCGTATTTCTTATTGACTTATTTCATTTAAATCAAGTTTGTTATCATACATTTATAATGTGCATCATTCCAGTTCAGTCAAGTTGATTATAACTGAGTCCAGAGTCAGAAATAACATTTGTCTGGAGCTGCAGGATGTGAATTCACCGTCGATGGTAAACTTCTCTGCATATCAAAGCATTGTCGTCACATACAAACCATCGGTCCTGCAGCTGAAGCTCGGCTGGAACCGGGTCGTCCAGCAGGACAATCGTCCCAAACACACCAGCAACAGAAGAAAGGAGTCAATGGTTCAGTCAATGTTTAGACCTCATTTTGAAGAAACTGGATCACATGAGACGTTAAAAACAGCTTCACTTGTATTAATTCATGCAAACTTCATGCGAAAGCCTTAAAATTGAAAGATCTTCTTTTTTCACACGACTGTCTGCTGCAAAATGGTTTATTCAAAGTTCCAGTCAGTTGTGAATGTTTGCAACAAATGCATATTCACGAAATATGTTCCGTTTTGTTACGGATAAAGGGATACCCAGACCTTCGCCGCCACCAGACCTTCGTCCGTTCTGCTGGAACAGCTGGCGGTCTGCGTCACCAAAGGAGAGCCGGTTCTCCTGGTTGGAGAAACGGGAGCAGGAAAGACCTCCGCTGTCCAACACCTGGCCAGAGTCACAGGTGAGGTCAGGCGGGAACGTAGACGGAGCGAGAGGGAGGAAAAGAGACTCACTGTGGGTTTATGTGTCCAGGTGGACAAATTTACATTCAAATATTCCCCCTTTTTCAATTCAGGAAACAGGCTGCGGGTCGTAAACATGAACCAGCAAAGTGATACAGCTGATCTTCTTGGAGGGTGAGGGACATTTTAACTGCTCTAATAACACTGTTGGATTGTCTGACCTTCCGCCAGATCTCCTAAAGCCGCTATCAAGGGATAGCAGGTAGCAGGAGGGGCGTTCCCCCACAAAGAACGCAATCTTCCACCTTGCTAAACCGGCTATCCTACCTGCGCTACCTGCTACATTATGCATAGGAGTGGTTAGGGCGTTCCACCTGTTAAACCAATCAGTGCGTCAGTAGCCATTACCTTTAAGAGCAGGTTGTTCTACCCGCAAACCGCTATGGAGCGTCTTTTCATCCAGATCAGAGCAGCTCTCATGTGCAGCTCGTCTGGGACTCTGCTGTAGAGCTTCCTCCTCTTCCTTCCTCCTCCTCTGCACTGATATATACATAAAATATTTTTACACAGACAATTCCTATCTGCTACCTGAGAGTCCCAGATAGTTGGTGTCAGTAAACACGCTCTGGTTGTCTATGGTTTAACTGGTGATCAAGTCGTTTAAGACGATCTCTGCTATTTTCTCAGGGGTTCAACTGAGGCCAAATCACGCTTTTATACAAGAGTAAATTCCAGAGGTAGAGCCGTTTCTGCACGTCCACATGTGACCAGGTGGACGCACATTGATGCCATTTGGATGCGCTCTTGTAGGCGCCAACTTGCGGGTAGTGGGTGGTCTGACCACCCACTACCCAAGTTTGCAGAAAGGGCAAAAGACACGCCCATTGCCACACCTACAATGTGAGTAAGGGAGTCGGCATAACGGGTAGTGGCTTTAGCAAGCGGAAGATTGCATTAGCGGTTAGCGGAGGTTCCTAGACCCACAATTTGCGGGTAGCGGTTAGTTGGTAGTGGCCAGCGGGACGTGTACGATCGGGGCCTTAATCCCAGTGAAACAGGGAAATATTGATTCACTTTGTCAGCAGTGCTGACTGGTTACAGTTCAGCTCTGATGGGTTTCATTTATGTCTGATCACAGAGCAGATTCATCTTGAGAACATTTTATTTGGCGCTCAGGAGCTTAGTGAGGTATTGGTATACTGGGGCTCTGAAAGGTTTTGGAGCCAAGGCAGCTGTAATCCAGCTGTTGTGATCTAATCTGGACGAAACTGGAAGAGTCGAGAAACACTGACGTAGTTGCAAACATTTGTTTCATGGTTTGCTCCTCTGAGTCACTACACTTCCTTGACTTTCCAAGCAGATCATGATCTCCACCAATGGTTAAAAAAAAAACAGAGTAAAGTACAGCTGCTTTTAAAGATCTGTCTTTTATATGAATATTATATAGTGGATTGAACTGAGTAGAAATAAACTGCATCATAACTGGATTTAATTGGAACATAGTTGCAGGACTGGACTGAACTTGACTTTCTTTGATTGGACTTCTTGTGAATTTCTTGACTTGTCTTCCTACGATACCCTGAGATGACCTTTGTTGTGAACTGGAGCTGAATAAATAGACTGGACCGGACTGGAATGAATGAAGTTCACCTGCCTTTTGTTACGCTGAAGTTAACAGAATAAACAACATACAAACATACATGCTGAAAATATTTAATCATTTCGTTTATAGAATTATATACAACTGATGCCAAAACCAGTTTTGAAAAAGTAGTTTTAAATGTTTAATCCATATGTTTTCTGGTTCCTGTCTGTCATGTTGTTTATTGTCTAAATGTGTTAATATGAACATAGAAATACAGGAAGTAATGACAGTACTAAGATACAGAGCTAAATGAATTAAAGTTCTCAATATTTGTCCACCTGATTGGCTTAATTATTGTTTCTTTATAATAATGCAAAAAATATTGCTAAATTTAAGTAGGGCGGTACAAAGATGCTTGAGTTGCATGTTGTTGTTGCTCTGAGGTTTTAATGCAAAGACCCACTATGATTGCACAGTGAAACATCAGATTAAAAATGCAGCTGTAACTTTTGCATGTAGCTGTAGCTGCAGGTGTCGTGCATTTAAATCCCAGCATTTTTAGGACCTCCAAACCGCCTGCAGGCTGTCGTCCGTGTCGTGCTGGAGGCTCCAGTTCTCACCATTATCCTCTGCAGGTACAAACCCGTTGACCACAAGCAGATCCTGCTGCCTCTGCGGGAGGCCTTCGAAGACCTGTTCTCCCAGACGTACTCCAGGAAGCAGAATCTGACTTTCCTCGGCCACGTGTAGACCTGCTTCAGGGGGAAGCGCTGGCAGGATCTGCTCAAGCTCATGGACCACGTCTGCAAGTCCGCCCTGACCAAGGAGCTGGAAGAGAAGTCAAACGGTAGTGCACGAGCAGACAGATAAAATTACAGGATAACAGAGCGCCATCTGATGTGTGGATGTTTTCTCCTGTCTGTGCAGCTGCCTTGCTGCGGGAGCAGTGGGAGGTCCTGGCGCTGAAGCTGAGTCAGACCCAGCAGCAGATCCAGGTCTGCGAGACACCATGGTGTTCGCTTTCGTGGAGGTAAGTGACTTTAAAAAGGAGGGACACAAACGCACTCGTTGGTGCACCCTCGGGTGACGGAGACGCTGGCCTGTGTGCTCCACAGGGAACGCTGGCTCAGGCAGTGAAGAAGGGCCACTGGATCCTGCTGGACGAGATCAACCTGGCAGCGGCGGAGACCCTGGAGTGTCTGAGCGGGCTGCTGGATGGCAGCGGCGGGTCGCTGGTGCTGCTGGATCGTGGAGACACCGGTGAGGACCAGAGAGTCCAGACGAAGAGGGACGGGTCTCCCCCGTCTTCTTGTCTTCCCTCATAATTGAACATAATTGTTTCGTTAATAAGTAGGGCTGGGCAACGATTCAAATTTTTAATCGCGATTTATTGCATTATTTCCCTGATTAATCAAGATTAATCGCATCGTATATGCAAAATCAAATAGTGAATTCAAAAGTAGTGTAAAGGTCACTTTTATTGAAATGTTCTGCTGCCATATGAACTAAAGTGCCATAACATTTGTTGTTCAAACACTTTTAACACCAGCACTTGTCAGTAACACATATTTAGTGTAAATCTCATCTTAAAAAATGTCAAATAAAATAAAGCTTATTGCCACTGCCAGGACATTAATGTCATCAAATCTTTTATTCTTTTTGTCCAGCATTTGCAAGCTGCCTGTCAGCCATATAATGTGTAATTGATGCTTTCAGTTCAATTAATTTAAACAAAGTCATTGGAACACTCACAAGATGTCACCAAAATAACTTTGTCTCTTTAAAATTTTTTGGAAAATGATAAATGTATTGTAAGATGAATATCGATATATATCGTATCATGAGCCGAATATCATGTATTGTATCGTATCGTGAGATTAGTGTATCGCTACAGCCCTATTGAGGAGCCCAAATTTGTGTAAATGTTTAAATATATCTGACCATTTTGCAAATCAAGACTGTCAGGATTTAATTTAAAACTGTGTTTTTTCTAATAACAGAGCCCCTGGTCCGACACCCAGACTTCCGTCTCTTCGCTTGCATGAATCCAGCCACTGATGTCGGAAAGAGGAACCTCCCTCTGGGCCTCAGGAACAGGTAGAGCTGAAGTCTTCGTCTCATGAGCCTCGTGTCGGTCTGAGCTGTCAGAGTTTCCCAACCTGTGACTGCATGGCTCTCGTTCCCAGCCTTCTCCTCGTTTCACAGTTCAAATGTTTGTGCACTTTCTGAAACCTAAGAGGAAGACAAAGATGACTTTGACAAACACCCGAGGCAGAATGTTGCGCTGGAAGAGTCTTTTTCCGGTGAAATATTTCTGGATCAGTAATTAGCGTAGCGTTTTCTGATACGGTCGGTTAAACTCGTTAGAAAAGCAGCGTTCTTGACATGTAAGCGTGTGTTTGTTCATGCATCCTGCAGGTTTACTGAGCTGTACGTGGACGAGCTGGAGAACGAAGGGGACCTGCGGATCCTCGTTTCAGACTACCTCAAATGCTTGAATCCTCACAGAAATATCATCACTGGCATCATAAGGTTGGCCTTTACATGATGTGTGTTATTTGTGCAGCTGGTTGGGGCCGTATTGAGCCTGACAGTCAACACTCAGGGCTCTGGATCCCCAACATAATTGTTCTACTGTGGAGGGTGATAGAACATGCTTCATTTGTATTTTTGATAATGTTATTTATTTACCTCCTGTAAGTAAGAAGTAAAAACTGTCATAGGTTCCTCCAGAAGATTTTCACAAACCTCCTGTGACAGTTTGTAGCAACAAGGAAAGAAATGAAAGAGTCGACTCTGCTGGGTAACAAAATAACTTGAGCGCTGTTTTAATTTCATACAGCGACAGATTTTAAGACTCAGTACTTGCAGGTCGTTGATGAAAACCAGTAATAAGTCCTGAAGTTTTGTCTCAGTTTTTTCTGGATGATCACAGTTTCAAGCTGGGACATTTAATTGCAAGTTACTATAATAATGCATCAAGTAGTGCTTGTTTTCTTCACTGTTGCGTTGCTCAGTAAAGGTCTGTTTGTCCTCGTTAGCACGTTAGCTCATTCTGCTTCGAGTTGCTCAAAACTCCTCTTGATTCCTTGATATCTGTGGTTGCAGCTTTTACCTGGCCATACGGAAGGAAGCCAACTCCCGCCTGGTGGACGGGACCGGCCACAGGCCCCACTACAGCCTCCGGACTCTGTGCAGGGCTCTGAAGTACGTGGCAGCGAACCCCTGTCACAACGTGCAGCACTCCCTCTACGAGGTAGGAGGCCAGACACGGAGACGGAAAATGATATTTAAAACTGAAGAAGAAGTTGATCTGTGGTGTTGTTTCCATCCCCGCACCTATTAGGGTTTCTGCCTGAGCTTCCTGACGCAGCTGGACAGAAGCTCTCACCCTCTGGTCCAGAAACTGGTGTGTCAGCACATCCTCATGGGGAACACCAAGTGTCTCAAACAAGTAAACAACAGTTTATTACTTCATTTTAAAAAGCACGCATCTTTGTGGAAATGTCTGTGTGTGTGTTCAGCTGAATGCAAATAGATTTGGTTTGTTCACATTCTCTAATAATTTACCATAAAGTAGATGTTTTCTGCCCTTAGTTTCTTTGGTAAATGAGTTGACAGACTCTCCATTGGAGCGATTCGCTATAACTATATTTCAGAATCTGGTAGTTAGATTTGATGAAGCTCAAAGAGCTAAAATTATTTAACGACGTTAAACGGTGCTTTAACAGTTCTGTGAATAAAAAGCCTCCTGTCCCCTTTCCTGCAGCCTGTCCCGGCCCCCTCACACCTGCCCTGTGTGCAGATGGAGGGCTACTGGGTCCCCCAGGGGGAGATGGACCCGGCCGTGGACCCCAGCTACATCCTCACCACCTCGGTGAAGCTCAACCTCCGCGACCTCGCCAGGGTGGTGTCTGCAGGGTAGGATGATTGTCTCCCTGCACAAACCCGCTCCAGTAAATGTAAAACAGTGGATGCGATATTAAAGATCTGATTTGGGCCCTTTTTGGAAAGGAGACGACACAGTTCATCCAGACGAAAACTGAATTTTCCTGCAGTCAGTGACCTGCAAGCTGGGAAGCTTTTATTCTGCTGTCGGGTTTTTAGTTTAGGACAGTCAACATCATTGAGCCATAAATAGATCCCAAAGTGTCGGGCAGAAACGAGGGCAGGACTCTGCAGACAAGCAAAGTTCTTTCCGTCCAACCTGGAACCGGTTTCATCCACAGGGCCGCTACTGTGTTGTGACAGCAAAGAACGAAAAACAAACTGTTGAAACCAAGTCAGAAAAACAGTGTTGTGAGTAGAAAAGGTATGTCAGTGCATCCTTGTATCTTCCCTGAAGATTCTTCTCAACCATTATGCGCTGCCTCCAGATGTTCTGGCTCTATTTTTGTCAGCGCTGGCTGCTACATGACTCAGCAGTACCTTCCTGTCACTCAATATCCCTTTGGGTTAGTTTGGTTCACTTTGGTTGCAGCCTCCACTGAGCTAATGACTGATCGATCAGCCCTCCCATCAGCCCCTCTTGTCATGCTTGCACCCCCGCAGGACTCACCCGGTGCTGATCCAGGGAGAGACGTCCGTGGGGAAGACCAGCCTCATCCGATGGCTGGCGGCGTCCACGGGGAACCAGTGCGTGAGGATCAACAACCACGAACACACCGACATCCAGGAGTACATCGGCTGCTACTCTTCAGACAACAGGGGCAAGCTGGTGTTCAAAGAGGGTATGAGCTCTGCAGCCTCTTTCCATTTAAAACAAGAAAAAATAAGAAACTTAAACTTTCTCAGAGTTGTCTGTTACGTCTTAATCCTTCATGTGTTGATGACACGTGGGATTAAAGGGGAAAGAAGCATGTAATACCTGAATTAATCCTGTTAATTCCTTAACCAAAAAAATAACAACTGATAAATAATGGAACTGAAACAGTAACCTGCATTAACCCCGTAGATTTCTCTATCCTCTTATCTCTTTGGGAATCCTCAGATAACTTTTCTAATAGGGGTGCACAATAACAGGAAATGATGACGTCATTCCGATAAGTCCGATATCACGACAAATAGACCCGATAACATATATGTTTTTGTCAACACGGCAGTGCCTCGCTCCCTCTGAGTCTTAAATGACGGGCAGTGAATGTTATGTTCAAGTAACGTCGGCATAATCAGAAAAACGATTTCTCAATCAGGAAAATCAAGAATACCCCCCTCATACCAGAAAACAACTTGTTAACTTGGTCATAATTTTAGTAGTTGCTAACTTGAATTGATATTTGCAGAATTTCCCCCCATTGTTACACATAAAAAAGAAAAAAAAATAGAAAAGGCTAAAAGAACGACTAGCAAACGAGGGAACGACGGAATTCACGTTACACCTTGAATCCAGCCTGCAGCACATCGTACTGATCACAACAAACATGTCGGCGATGGCATGGAGCTTCTTTAAAGTTTCAGAAGAAGATAGTTTGGTGGTTATTTGTGACGAATGCTCAAAGCGAATTCTACGAGGAGGGAAGCACAAGCTTTAATACGTAAAACCCGATCGGCCACCTACAACACAACAATCGCTTCCATGGAGTTTTGAAATCGCGCTAACACGAGCTAATTCTAATGTGCGCTAGCCAGCAGCAGTCTCCCCTCCCCTCATCTCTCTCATCTAAAGCTTCCATGAGATAAAAAAAATCACTGAACCTCATTTACTTTAATTAAAGGTATTAATTTAAATGGAACCACAAGTCAAAATCCTTTAAATGTTAATCTTTTTCAGTTAGTAATTCTGGTGCATGTATTTCCATCAGTTCAAGGAACCTTTATTTTTTTTATATCAGTCAGTAATGAACCTTATTTAAGTTGATGTGAGATATCAAATAAGTTTGTTTGATAGCTTTACGAAAATGTTTGAGAGGCTTGCCAATAGTTTTTCAAAGGAAAAAATAAATATCTGTTAATTTAAAGAGTCCAAACTGTTTTTGGTTTTGTTCATAGTATTGATGTAATGATCTTAGGTATATGTGTGTGTTATCGGTATCGGCCATTAGGAGCTGAAAGTTATCGATTTTATAAACAGTTATCGTGCATCCCTACTTTCTAATGAATAAATCCTAGCAGTATAGTCGTTGTTAAAAACGAATTTAGAGTTAACTGCAGTGAATGCAGATTTGAATCATGTGTTTGAGTCATTTCAAGCCGCCCACCAGCAGGTCCTGAGCCAGCTCACTCCCACTGCTTTAACTCACTTTCTCCAGAATCTCATTTGTTGCCATTTATCTGCTGCAGGCGTTCTGATTGACGCCATGAGGAAAGGCTACTGGATCATCCTGGATGAGCTGAACCTCGCCCCCACCGACGTCCTGGAAGCTCTGAACAGACTGTTGGACGACAACAGGGAGCTCTTTGTGGCTGAGACCCAGGAAGTCATCAAGGCACACCCCAGATTTATGCTGTTTGCAACTCAGAACCCCCCTGGTCTCTACGGTGGCAGAAAGGTATTCAAAACCAAAACCTACGTTTTTTTTTTTCTGTCCGAACTTGTTCTGCGACTTTTCTGTTGGAATGTGAGCGAAGATGTGCACAAGCAGACAGGAAGCCGCCGTTCTCTCTGCATGCGTCACATACAGAGAGGGAGACAGCAGTGTCTCCCACCCAATTGCTAAAGTTAATAGCCTCTGTGACCATCTCTGTTATATTTTTCATGCCAAGTCAACCTCATCAGTTCCTTCATACAAGTATTTAAAGCTGGAGGTGTAATGACACATTACACCAACAATTTCAGTGTCTGTGCAAATTAATACACCCACCCCACCCCACCCCCATCCCCCATGAGATACCACTGAGTTCAGAAATGGTGCTTGCAGACCTTAAGAATCACTGTCTGATTGACAGAAATCATGGACCCAGCAAGAGGGTTGACATCTGAAACGATAGATTATAAAGGTTTATTCAATTTCAGTTCAATTCAATTTTATTTATATCGCGTCTATTACAGTCCAAGTTGTCTCTAGGCGCTTTACAGAGACCCAGAGCATGACCCCCGAACAACTATCATTAATTAAAAATATTATATTAAAACCTAATAAAAGAAAATGGCAAGTAAAAAAAAAAAAACTCCCTTAGCAGGAGAAAAAAAAACTTTAAGCCAAACAGTGGCAAGAAAAAACTCCACTTTAAGAGGAAGAAACCTCAGGTAGGACCTGGATCATAAGGAGGGGTCTTCCTGATAAAGACCAGCTGGGTAAGGAGGAAAAGAGGAGAGATATGGGACAGAGAGAGGTGAGCATATAGATCCTGGCAATACTATATTAGACAAAATGTATATATAATCATTATCCATTGACTTTAGAACTAATAATTCCATGCACTTCTATTCTGACTGATTCATTATTAGTACATGAACTACTGAGATGACTATATAAACAGATGTGGGCAGCAACACTGAGGTGGTCAGAGGATCAGACTGCAGGTCAGCATGACCTGCAGTCTATACAGCATCTATACAGACAGGTGGAGGTAAACGTTGAGATGGTCAGAGGATGGAACTGCAGGTTAGTATGTAGCTCTGGAAACTCTGGCCTGAAAACATATATAAGGAAAAAACCAATTGGGGGGGGGGATGGGCGGGGGGATGGCACAAAAAACTACAGGGACAATGGAGCAAAGTTACATTTATGAGGTGCTCCTAATTAACTATGGATTGAGCTGAAGGAAGAAGAGGAAATGAGTGGAGAGAAGAGAGGTGGAGACACCACTCAGCAGATCATGTTGGTGTCTCCCTGCAGCGTAGACCTGCATCCTCATAGCCTCGTCATAGCATAGCTATGACGAGGCTATGTTTCAGACCAGCCTGCTCTAGTCTTAGCTCCTATAACTGTAGGTATGACTATTGATCCTAACACACTATTGTTGAGACTTACTGTAGGCTTTAGTTTATAAATATTACAGTTTCTTCAAAAAGGTTATTCAGTAGTCTGGCAAAAGATGTTGTTTGTTGTGCACAATTTTAGCGCAGAAACAAATGGAAAGTCTGGTTGGCTGTGAGGAACATGAGGAACTTAATGGCATTTAGTGCGTGACTGTTGTGTTGGAGAGTATTTATCTGTGTGTAACTTCCACATTAGCTCATAGTTCTGCAGCTGCCTTGAATAGCTCCTAACTCATTTCCTGTCGTCCAGGTCCTGTCCAGGGCTTTCAGGAACCGCTTTGTTGAGCTTCACTTTGACGAGCTGCCCAGCGAAGAGCTGGAAACCATCCTTCACAAGAGATGCAGCTTGCCTCCGTCCTACTGCACCAAGCTGGTCAAGGTCATGCTGGACCTTCAGGTAGCCGTGCAGTGTCACCATGGCCTGTTTATTTCTTTTAACTGCCTACCTTTTCTGAGGGATCCACACTAAGTGCATGATACGCCTCTTCCCTCCAGTCATTGCGCAGAGGATCGTCTGTGTTTGCGGGGAAACATGGCTTCATCACATTGAGAGATCTGTTCCATTGGGCAGATCGCTACAGGTTGGAGGAACAGGCAGAAGCTTCTCAGGACTGGCTGCAGCATTTAGCAGATGATGGTGAGGCTTATCGGGCAGTCTCTCAAGTTCCCTCCAGTCACCTGTGTTGGTTTCTTTCCTAAACCAGTTTCTCCTCCATCAGGGTACATGCTGCTGGCAGGACGCGTGAGGAAACCGGAGGAGGAGGCCGTCATCCTGTCCACCCTGGAGAAGCACTTCAAGAGGAAAGTGAACCCCGAGAACCTGTTCTCTAAGAAACAACTAACCAGCCAGTTCAGTGAGTAGAGCGTCAACCACTGCACACCGACCCCAGAGAGGCACTCGGCTGCATTTATGCTAACGTCAAGGTTTATCTTCGTGCAGCTGAACTATAGCTGCAGCCACCAGGTTTTTCATCTCCTCCACTGTGGCGTAAAGTGCAGGATGGATTAGGCAGATTAAGTCTGTCGAGGTGGGAAACTTTGTTCCTAGTTGTTTAGAGCTGAATGATTTTATCGATTCTGCGATATATATCGATATTTTATCGAGTATCGATTTTTCAGCCGTGGGTATCGATATTCTAAGTTTCTTCCAAAACCCCCGTGTCCCAAGGTTATTATCGTTAACGAAGACGAACGAAATAACGAAAAATAGAATTGAAAAAACATTTTCGTTAACTGAAATAAAATAAAAACGAGAGTTTTTTTATAAAACGATAACTAACTGAAACAGTATTGTGTTCATAAAACAAACTAAAATGAACTATAATAATATCAAGAACGTCCTTCGTTTTCGTAATAAGTGCCTTGTTGTAGAAGCAGGTGATACAATGTGTGAAATACTTCTCAAGGGGAAAAAACCCACGAATCTGAAAGTCCATTTGATAAGCTCGCACAAGAAGGCTAACCAAGACTAGCTGCATAAGCTAGGCTAAGCTAGCCCCCTGGAAAGAGAAGCTGCAGCTGCAGGCCGGTCAGCGTTGGGAAGGAACGGGAGAAAACTGCAACTATATTGGACTGTTTCCACCGGAGACCAGATAGCTGCTGGTCAGTAAATACGCAGGAACACCACAAGAGGGAAGATGCATTGATAAATATGTTTATTGAGACCGGAATGTTAACACGACTATGTGATTCAATAGCCTTCAAAATGTTCAGTGCTTCACTCCAACCAAAATTACAACCCTAATTTACAAAATAAAACTAACACTGAAACTAATAAAAACTAAACTAAAACTAAGTATTTCAAAACAAAAACTAATAAAAACTAGCAAAACTGCTCTAAAAATGAATTAAAACTAACTGAATTTGAAAAACTAAACTAAAAACTAAATAAAAACTAAAACTGATGGAAAATCCAAAACTATTATAACCCTGCCGTGTCCCACCTCTAAAAGCTTGCAAGCAACAATTTGCACCGTTTAAATAAATGAAACAATTTTTCTCAGCAAATCTTTTATTCATTTTGTCCAGCATTTTCAAGCTGCCTGTCAGACATATAATGTGTAATTGATGCTTTCAGTTCAATTAATTCAAACCAAGTCATTGGAACACTCACAAGATGTCACCAAAATCACTTTGTCCCTTTAAAATCTTTTGGAAAATGATGTAAATGTATTGTAAGATGAATATCGATATATATCGTATTGTGAGCCAAATCTCGTGTATCGTATCGTATCGCGGGATTAGTGTATCGCTACAGCCCTAGTGATCGTGCCTTTTGAAGTTTTAGGAGTTGGAAAAAGGAGCTGAGTAGATCAAGACCACAAACCTTAGACACTGGTCCATAGTCCCACTTTCCATATTAACACCATCCTGTGCTGGTTTGACTCTTTGATTGGCAGGTCCCCACATCGATAGCATCGCCGGGGTACCGGAGGAGTTCCGGCATGTGGTATGGACACGTGGCATGACGAGGCTGGCCGTGCTGGTGGGTCGAGCTCTGCGGTTCGGCGAGTCCGTCCTGCTGGTCGGAGACACGGGGTGAGTTCACATGTCACAGACTGCACGGCCAGGTTTCAGACGACGGTCATGGTGGTTCATTCTGATATCGTTCATGATTTTTTTGCATTTTTTGCTAGGTGGATTCTACATCTTTCATTTGACCTCAATAGAACTGTCGATTATATAAATACCCAACTATTGAGTTGTGTTTATCGTTTAACCTTCTTCAGTGTTCAGACAGTTACACGGCTCACACTGTTTGTTCACCAGATGTGGAAAAACCACCATCTGCCAGCTGTTTGCTGCTTTGGCTGCGCAGAAATTCTTCTCAGTCAACTGTCATCTGCACATGGAGACGTCCGACTTCCTCGGGGGGCTGCGACCTGTCAGACACACCCATCAGGTATGAACACGGTCATCCTGGGGCTGCTGGTGATGGGACTGAGGGGGAATGGGTGGCGTTAATAAAACGTGACACTCTGAGGAGTTCCTGATCTCGGTTCAGTCATAAGTTACCGTAACACCTCATGGTTCTGAGCCATCATTATTTTAATCTAATTCATCTATTTAGTCTAATAAAAAAGAGATTAAAGCCAGATGGGAAAACGTCTAAACTGTTACATGTGTATCACTAAAGAACAACCGTAAAGCTAAAATAAAAGTCCACCGGTGAAGAACAGCCTCATACAGCAGAGTTCACGTACAGTTGTTGTTGGGTTAAGGTTTTCCGTTTCATCTGTGTGTGTTCCTGTAGACTGATGGAGAGGACTGTAGACTGTTTCAGTGGCACGATGGACCCTTGGTGCTGGCCATGAAGGAGGGCGGAGTGTTCCTCATGGACGAGATCTCACTGGCAGACGACTCAGTGCTGGAGAGACTCAACAGGTACGAACACGCAATAAAACGGGTCTGAGTGGCCTTGCACAGGTCACGGCTCACCTGTCCTCCAACAGTAAACCCTGGATGTCTGAGAAATAAAACAGTGTGTTGAACTTAAGTGTTGTTGCGTGAGTCAGAGCTGTTGTTCAGTCTTTCCAGTTTAGTCTAATCTAAAAAATAACTTACAAAAGGTTTGACATTTTTTTATTAGGGCTGGGCAAGTTAATGCGATAATAACATGTTAACTCATTAATTTATTAACGCTGGGATTATCGCGCGTTAACGCGTGTTGCTCACATGCTTTTGTTTTGAAAAGTCTGTTTCTGGCTGCTGCAGAACTGAAAGAGGATTAGCAGGTAAACATGAGGGTAAGCTAAAACAGACATGGAGAACGGTAAAAATCCGTGAACTTTACAGTTCAGGTAGCAACTCAGTTAGAAATATTAACAATTCTGTCTAAAATAAAAAAAATTCTGGACTGCAACAAAACTTTTGCGTCATTCCTCCATGTTCCATGAGATCTGCTCCATGTGTTCACTGTCCTGCTGTTCTCTAGCTGGTTACTGCAGTGCAGCTCCATCTAGTGGCACAGATGTGTAATGACAACTGAAAGTCCAGTCCTCCATAATAAAACAAATTCAGTTCTGTGGCCCGTTTTTTCATTTTGTATTTTTGATCCAAGTCGAAAATTGAAATATAAAAACAGGCATTTTTTTTGTTGCTTTTTTGTGTTAGAATAAAAAACAAAAAGTGTGTATATATATATATATATATATATATATATATATATATATATATATATATATATATATATATATATATATATATATATATATATATATAAAAACAGGCATTTTTTTTGTCACAGATTGATAAAGTTACTGAACTTTAACATGGACATTTTCATTTTAAAGTTCTCCCAGACAGAGGATTCAACAGAAACAAGGTTATTTGTAACAACTGACAAGTTGAACTCTCCGTTAAAAGTTTCTGCTGTTACCTCAGATATGACCTGTTTTAATGTTCTGATTGTGACTCATGATTTTGTTTGTAGGCTTTTTTTATGTTTTATAAAAACAGGATGACATTTAATGCCCTGCGGTGGCAATAAGCTTTATTTTATTTGACATTTTTTAAGATGAGATTTACACTAAATATGTGCTATTGACAAGTGCTGATGTTAAGTGTTTGAACAACAAATGTTATGACACTTTAGTTCATATGGCAGCAGAACAATTCAATAAAAGTGACCTTTACACTACTTTTGAATTCATTATTTGATTTTGCATATACAATGCGATTAATCAGGGAAATCGTGCGACTAACCGCGATTAAAAATTAAATTGTTGCCCAGCCCTAGTTTTATTTATTGTAGTGCATCATACTCTGGTGTCTGTCAGCACCACCTCAACCGTCTCCCGTCCATCCAAAATACTGCAGCTCAGCTGATTACCGAGGCAGTGAGGCACAGATATATCTCCCATCTGGCTCCTAGTTAAATTTCATTTTAAAAACTCACTGCTCATCTTAAAACCCTTAAATCACACTGAAGCAGGGAAAGATCTAAGACACGCAGGACAGGAAATAATAAAACTGTATTTTTATTTATTTATTTTTGCTTGTCTTCCCTCCACACAGTCACATGCGGGTGAATAAAAAACGATATAAAACCTCTTCCACTGCTGTTTCCTGTCAGTGTTCTTGAGACAGAAAAGTCCCTGGTGCTGGCAGAGAAGGGCAGCGGAGACGACGATGACGTGGAGCTGATCAGAGCTGCCGCAGGTTTCCGTCTGGTTGCCACCATGAACCCCGGAGGAGACTTTGGCAAGAAGGAGGTTTGTGACATTTGGACGCCAGTGGAAGTTGGGGTGAAGCTGGCAGCGAGAGCAGTGAGATAAAAGTCCTCACAGGACAGTGTAGTTCTGCTTTGGGACTTGGTTCAAGAAACTACGTATGCATTCAATTTTAGATTTTAAATGTAAAATGCCTGTTTAGACAACAGTTTGTGTGCAGATTAAAAGTAAGCACCCCCGTGACGCCGCGGTTTGACTCTTGTGTCCATTTGTCCCTGGACAGCTCTCTCCTGCCCTGAGGAACCGATTCACGGAGATCTGGTGTCCTCAGAGCAACAGCCGCAGTGACCTGGTCCAGATTATCCAGCATGACCTGCGCTCAGGCCTCTCACTGGATGGTAAACTAACTCGTCCTGGTGAAAACGTGTTAGACAGTGACCTAGACAGACCTGCTGTGATTGGTTTTATACCAGATATCGGTGAATTCCTGCCTGTCATTCAGCGTCTCCTTGAATTAAACGCAGGTGGCGACATCGCAGAGCTGATGCTGGACTTCATTGAGTGGCTGACCCAGCAGGACTTCGGCCGCCGCTGCATCCTGAGCGTGAGAGACATACTTTCCTGGGTGAACTTCCTCAATGCCGTGTGAGAGCGGGATGAGGACGGTTTCGTGACTATGGGTGCGCTGGAGGATGAGGAAGAGGCAGAGTGGGACCTCAGACTGGACACTGTGACAGCTTTTATCCACGCTGCCTGTCTGGTTTACATAGACAGCATTGGCTCAGGTGAGCTCACAGATTGGTTGATTGCTCATGTGCTTTTGTTTTGAAAAGTCTGTTACTGGCTCCTGTGGAACCGGAAAATAATTGGCAGGCAAAGCTAAAACAGACATGGAGAAAGGTAAAAATCCATGAACTAGCAACTCAGGTAGCAATATTAACAATTCTGTCTGGAAAAAAAAACAACTTCCAAACCCCTTTGTTCAAGACTTTTGTGTCATTTCTCCATGTTCCATCAGATCTGCTCCATGTGTTCCACTGTCCTGCTGTTCTCTAGCTGGTTACTGCAGTGCGGCTCCATCTAGTGGCACAGATGTGTAATGACAACAGAAAGTCTGTTCATTATAAAACAAAGCCATTTCTGGGTCACGTAAACCAGACAATAAAATATTAAAAACAAATTCAGTCCCGTAGCCTGTTTGCTAAAATTGAAATATAAAAAAACAGGCATTTTGTTGTTGTTTTTTTTGGTGTTAGATTAAAAAACGTGAAAAAATAAAAAGCAGAAATATTTTTTAAATTTTTGATTGACAATTGAAAATGGAAAAAAAAACAAATGATACACAGATAATTACAGATTGATAAAGTTACTGAACTTTAACATGGACATTTTCATTTTAAAGTTCTCCCAGACGGAGGATTCAACAGAAACAAGGTTATTTGTAACAACTGACAAGTTGAACTCCCCGTTAAAAGTTTCTGCTGTTACCTCAGAAATTACCTATTTTAATGTTTTAATTGTTGCCTCTAGATTGTTAGGATTTTGTTGGTAGACTTTTTTTATTTTTCATAAAAACAAGATGACATTAATGCCCTGGCAGTGGCAATAAGCTTTATTTTATTTTACATTTTTTAAGATGAGATTTACACTAAATATGTGTTACTGACAAGTGCTGATGTTAAAAGTGTTTGAACAACAAATGTTATGACACTTTAGTTCATATGGCAGCAGAACATTTAAATAAAAGTGACCTTTACACAACTTTTAAATTCATTATCTGATTTTCGTATATAATGCGATTAATCATGATTAATCAGGAAAATCATGCGATTAATCGCGATTAAAAATTTTAATCGTTGCCCAGCCCTACTTTTTTTATATTCACTTAAAGACAGGTCTTCTCTTAAAGTGTCTTGTAAATGATTTCTTGTCCCCATCTTTTCCTTCACAGGGACCACAGTATCAAGTGCAGACAATGCCTTCCTGGCACGCCGGATGTGCCTCGGCTTCCTGCATCGGAGTTTGAGTAAAATGACCAAGCTGGATCAGGAGATGCTCGATGCCCTGAGAGTCTACAACAGCAGCCTGCCACGTGAACCGCAGTGGGGTGAAGACTTCTTTGGCATCGACCCCTTCTACATTGCCTTAGGTATGACGTTAAATGATGCCTCTGCTCTAAAATATAAACCACATCCCACACTGTCTGCCACCAGAGCGTTGCCATCGTGGTAAACGTCACATCACGAATCTTCACTTCAGCGATGTGCACTTTCAAATGCATGTTAAGCAAGTTGTGATTGTGATAAAGTATATCTATTTGCAGAGCAAATAGTGCTTCTGTGATTTTCTGCTTTGGGAAAAGGATGCATAGGCTCAAAACATCATTCTTACTGAAGTTATGTAACTTGTATTTTTTAAATGGATCAGTTTTTCAGCCCCCCTCCCCACCAAAGACACAGTGACCACAAACAGGGAACAGTATTATATCCCCCTTAATAATATTCACTTCATTTCAATGAAGCCATCGTTTGTTTTATTAGTGATGTTTACACATGGCTGAGCTAAAGCACTAAAGCAAATGTTCCTCTAGGGCACACGTGTCAAACAAAAGGCCCGTGGGCCAAATGTGGCCCGCTACATCATTTTATGTGGCCCTCGAGAGCTTAGACATTATTGGCTTAAAATTTAAACCAATATTGTAAAACTTAAATAAGCTTACTGTAGCATAGGGCTTTTGAGCCTCTACACTTCGGAGTCACGACAGTTTACGTGATTACCGTAAACCATGTTATATATATATGTGTGTAACAGAACCGCGGGTTGGAAAATAAAGAACACAGTGAGCACAGTCGTTGTCAGACGATTATTAAACATAACATTGGCGACGAAGATGGAGAATCTTTTCTCTCCCCTACCTCCGTTCCTTCCTCTGCCTGGCGAACCATCGGTCCCATGGCCCCGCTGGTACGACTCATTCCAGACGTTTGTTGAGGCTATCGGGCTAGCCGGGGCTAGCGACGCACGTCGAAAGGCTATGCTGATCCACAGCCTGGGCAGCGAAGGTCAACGCATCTTCAGGACACTCGGACCCGCTGACAAATACGACGACTGTGTCGCCTTACTAACTGGACATTTCGCAGCTCCGCAGAGCGTTATGGTCCGGCGGATTATTTTCCGACAGCGCCGGCAGCGCCCCGGTGAGTCGGTCCACCATTACGTCGCGGACCTCCGGGGTTTAGCCAGCCTCTGCAAGTTCTGTGTTTTGGAGCAGGAGATGATCCGGGACCAGTTGGCGGAGCACACACCGATCCCAAGCTTCGAGAGAGACTGTTCATGTCTCCGGACGACATGACTCTATCGAAAGCAGTGGAGTTAGCTTTCCAGCTCGAATCGGCTGCTCTATTAGCCTCTCAGCTGGCGGCGCCGGACCAGGCTTCTTCCCCCGCCACGCCGCTGTCACGGACCGTTGCCGTTACCGCTCCACTCTCCGAGCCTGTCTCTCCTCCCGACGAGCACGAGGTTAATGTCGCGGGACGCCTCGGCGCCACAGCACGTCAGCGCTGTGGGAATTGCGGCTCCTCATCACATCCCACACGCGCAGCCGTCTGCCCAGCCATGGGGCAGCGCTGCCAACGCTGCGGTAAGATGAACCACTTCTCTAAAGTATGCCGCTCTGCGGCCGCATCTACGGGCCACCGGCCCCGCCCCTCCTCCGCTTCAGACCCGACCACCATCCACTCGGTGGGCTCCGCTTCCAAGCCGTTTAAGTGGTGTATGGTGGAACTGGACGGTGTGTGTTTGTCACTGCTGTTGGACACTGCAGCTTCCCGCTCCCTGCTCAATGAATCCACGGTTCGGCGGCTCTTTCCCCAACTGGTGATTAAAGCTGGTGCAGAGGATCTGTACGGTTATGGCCACACTAAAATTGGGATGGTTGGCACTGCTACCTTCTCTGTTCGCTATGGCTCCAGGACCCTCCCCGCCTTCACCTTTCAAGTGTCCCGTCACGGTGCCAACCTCCTCGGGTTTGATCTATTCTGCGCTCTGGGCTTCTCCATCACGGACAACATGGGTGCCACAATACTGACTGTGACTACGCCCTGGCTCGCTGGCCTTCACTGTTTGCCGGGCTGGGCTGCCTGGCCAAGTTCAATCACCAACCGCTCATCGATCCTGCGGTGACTCCAGTCATCCAGCCTCTGCGCCGGCTGCCCCTCGCCCTGCGTGATGATGTCACGGCTGAGCTAAATAAACTCCTGGACGCCGGTATTATCGAGCGGGTGGATGCCTCTCCATGGATCTCTAATCTGGTTGTGGCAAAGAAGAAGACGGGTGGCTTACGGCCCTGCATTGACCTCAGGCAGGTTAACAAAGCGGTGATCCCAGATAAATATCCACTGCCCACCACCGAGGAGCTCTCTGCCAAGTTTCATGGCTCAACAGTCTTCTCCAAACTCGACCTCCGCCAGGGCTACCTGCAGGTTCCTCTACACCCAGACAGCCGCAACCTCACCGCTTTTGTCACTCACATGGGGGTCTTCAGGTACACCCGCATGCCCTTTGGACTCAGCTCTGCCCCCAGCTGTTTCCAGAAGATCATGGCTACTATCTTTGCTGGCATCCAGGGTGTGGTCGTGTACTTGGACGATATTGTGATTCACGGGGCGACGTCCGCCCTGCACGATGACCGTCTTTCTAGGGTGCTTGGTGTGCTCGCCCATCACAACCTCACACTGAATGGCGAGAAATGTGTCTTTGCTGCCCCATCCATTGAGTTTGTTGGATTCCGCCTGACAGCTGATGGCCTTAGCCCACTCCACTCCAATGTCGACGCTGTCCTGCGCTGCCTGAACCCTCCTGTCCTGCGCAGCTGTCATCGTTTCTGGGGATGACGGCCTTTTACCTGCGTTTCCTTCCCCACTATTCTGAGACCACCGCACCGCTGCGTGCTCTCCTCAAACAGGACGTGCACTGGACCTGGACACCTGCTTGCTCTGCTGCGGTCCGCCAGTTGAAGTCGCAGCTCACCTCCCCTCCTGTGCTCGCCCACTTTGACCTGCTGAGCCCCACATTTGTGACCTGCGACGCTTCCAACTCAGCCATTGGTGCTGTCCTGTCACAGCTCCAGGGAGGGACTGAACGCCCCGTGGCGTTTGCTTCACGGTCGCTCTCCCCGACCGAACAGAAGTACTCTGTAGGTGAGAGGGAAGCCCTGGCCTGCGTCTGGGCGTGTGAGCGGTGGCACATGTACCTCTACGGCCGGCACTTCACACTCCGGACTGACCACCAGGCACTCACAGCCCTGCTGGCTACGACCGGGTCAGGACACAAGCCACTGCGCCTGTACCGGTGGTCAGAGAGGTTGCAAGCATATAATTTTACCACCAGGTTTACACCTGGCAAAGACAATGTTGTGGCTGACCTGCTCTCTAGGGCCACTCCCACCCCTGTGCCGCATGCCACCCAAGACTGCTCAGAACCAGAGCTGGTTCTTATGTTGCACGAACGCCTCCGTGGTGCTGTGTCCCTGCAGGAGCTCCAGGCAGCCTCGGCGCAGGACCCTGTGTTCACTCAGCTCCGCACCTTCATTCAAGGGGGTTGGCCTGCCAAAGTACCGGAGGAGCTAGCACCGTTCCACCGTGTCAAGGGTGACCTCTCCTGTTGGAATGAGTACTGTGTGGCGAGGGGGTTGTGCACAGTGATCCCCAGCGCCTTGAGAGCCCGTATCCTGGCCATGGTCCATGAAGGTCACCTGGGCATCGTGAGAGTGAAACAGCGCTGCAGGGGCCTGGTTTGGTGGCCAGGCATGGACAGGGACATTGAGACAATGGTGAAAGATTGTGCGGCCTGCCTCACCAGCGGGAAGATGGGCCCGCCCTCAACCCCGCCCTTGCAACCCCTACCTTGGCCAAAAGCACCGTGGAGTCACATACAGCTGGATATCTGTGGGGAACTCCACGGCATTCCTCACCACCAGCGCTTCCTTCTGGTGGTCTACGACCTCCACTCCAAGTGGCCTGAGGTCCTCCCTGTTGGATCTGTCACCACCAGGGTTGTCACTGACTTCCTCTCCTCCCTGTTTGCCCGCTGGGGCGTGCCTGATGCCATCACCACGGATAACGGCCCCCAGTTTGTTGCTGCTGACTTCGCTTCCTTCACGGGGGAGAGGGGAATAAAGCATATTAGAACTGCTCTGTACCACCCACAAGCTAACGGCGGTGTGGAGAGGTTCAATCAGACGCTCAAAAATGGACTGAGAGCACATTTGTCAGATGGGTTCCCATTTGCGTCAGCGCTGCAGAACACCTTGCTGCATTACAGGGCAACACCACACGCCACAACAGGCTGCTCCCCAGCCCTCCTGATGCTGGGACGTGAACTCCAGCTTCCCTTAGACCGTCTACGGCCTCCTCAAAAAGACGTTCCGACAGCAGAGCCTTCTATCAGCGACACGGTAGCTGGGCAACAACGCCGCATGAAGCAGCAGTTCGACAGAGCGCGTCGGGTGAGACGTCCCACACTCTCAGCATTTGACTGGGTCCGTGTGCGCCGGCCCAATCGGTCTCACAAGCTGCTCTCTTTCTGGTCTGCCCCACAACAAATAACAGCACAATTAGGACCAGCTACCTTTCTCCTAGCCGATGGCTCACGTTGGCATGCCAGCCGCCTCAGACGGGTCACTCCACCACCCGCCTCTGACCAGGCGATGACCACTAAGGATCTACGTCACACAGACGGGAACTGGGACATTCCCCTGGCACAATCAGGAGCCCCGGTGGCACATCGATTGGAGCCTGAGGCACCAGCTGAACCTCTGCAGCTCGGGCCCCGCCCTGCTCGGGCTCGCAGAACACCCCACTATCTCAAAGACTATGTTTTAGGCTAAAAGCCATTGTAGATTAGTGCATAGCCTGTCATGTGGCAGAATAATCCACAAGGCTATGCGGGTTAAACGGGTAGTCTACCCCGTTGGCCCAGTCAGGTTGGCCATGTTCAGGCCTCAGTAAATTATGTTGTGCTTACTTGTCGCCGGCCTGTGTGGACACTTTGAAAGGGGGGGGTGAATGTAGCATAGGGCTTTTGAGCCTCTACACTTCGGAGTCACGACAGTTTACGTGATTACCGTAAACCATGTTATATATATATGTGTGTAACAGAACCGCGGGTTGGAAAATAAAGAACACAGTGAGCACAGTCGTTGTCAGACGATTATTAGACATAACACTTACGCCGCTTTAAAGTACATATTGACAATAAACTACATCTCCCATCATGCATGTTGTCATTACCCACAACGATAACGGTAGCTATGAGCGAGAAAATTTTTCAGAACTGATGGACTTCAGAAAAACCTTTACAAACTAACCCCAACATGTCCAAGAAAAGAGAACTTGATGCACGAGGAAGGCAGTTTCATGAACGATGGGAAAACAATTACAAGTTTTTATCTCAGGGTGAAATAACAGGGTGTCTTTTGTGTTATGAGGCGGTGTCAGTTGTGAAAAGGTTTAATCTACGTCGGTATTTTGACAGCAAACACGGAGCTAAGTATGCTAAATTTAGCCTGCAAGAAAAACAAAGAATCGCTTTTGCTTCTCAAAACCAAGATAATGGATACTTTTACAAACACAAACCCTGAGTTTAATATAATAATAAGTTGAATATTTGAAACTTGAATACATAATAAATACAGAAACTGTTATTTAACATTAAAATAAGGTGTAGTTTAATTTATTTTGGTTTACATTGCATTTTGTTACATTCATGCTGTCAGTCTGGAGGGCAACCATGATGCTGATGTGGCCCTCAGTGAAAATGAGTCTGACTCCCCTGCTGTAGGGCCTCTGACTGACAACCGTAACCTGTCGGACTACACCATGGCCGCGGGCACCACGGCAGTGAACGCCCAGAGGCTTCTGCGGGCTCTGAAGCTGCAGAGGCCCGTGCTGCTGGAGGGCTCGCCTGGCGTGGGGAAGACGAGCCTTGTGGCAGCGCTGGCGAAAGCTTCTGGAAACCACCTAGTCAGAATCAACCTGTCGGACCAAACGGTAAGGTTTCATTTTCAACAGTACCTCTGGAAGAAGTGAGCGCTAGAAGGCTCTGAGCTTGACGCTGCCTGCTCTCTGGTAGGACGTGACCGACTTGTTTGGGACGGATCTCCCCGTGGAGGGAGGAAAAGGAGGAGAATTCGCCTGGCGCGACGGCCCTCTTCTGGCTGCTTTGAAGGCTGGCCACTGGGTCGTCCTGGATGAGGTACAAACTGACACTTTGTGTCCACACCAGCATTATCCCACTGAGCCTTTTTAATCTTTTTGACTATATGCTGTGTGTCTGACAGCTGAACCTGGCCTCCCAGTCAGTGTTGGAGGGTCTGAACGCCTGCTTTGATCACAGAGCAGAGATCTACATTCCTGAGCTGGGCATGAGCTTCCACGTTCAGCACGAGAAGACCAAGATCTTCGGCTGCCAGAACCCTTTCACTCAGGGCGGTGGGCGGAAAGGTTTACCCAAATCCTTCCTCAACAGATTTACTCAGGTGAGGAGTAGCTGACTTTTAAGTAGTTCTTATGCCTGTTTGATGATGTGTCCTTTAAAAAGCCCCTTGTGAGCTATAGAATAGTCTTAAAAGGCAGGACTTCAGGGTACATCAGGGTTTTAAATACATCAATATCCACTCTGTACATAGATTTACACATACATTTTTGACATTTAATAAAAATTCAAAGTCTTAAAAATGCTGTGTGTAATATTTTATATTTTTTTGGTCATTGATCAAATGATGTGTGTAATGTATACATTTAGGTGTAACTTATTATAAGTATATACACTATAATGTGTTCTAGTAAGGCAGTTAAACGATACACTGACTGCGACTGATGTGCAGAGTGGATTTATTCTCCAAGTTGTATACAAGAGAGGTCATTAAACACATCACAGAATGCAGGATGATCAGAAATGACAATTTGCCAGTAGGAAACAGCCGTCTTTAAACATCACATGAAAACATCTGGACCTTGAGATAAGTTTCTTTAGACTACGTGTCAAAACTTAGTGACTTGATGGAGCCAGAATGATAAACAGAAGCGATGGCCCTCAGCAGACCAGAATCTAGAGGAAAAGTCATGGACTTATGACTCAGCATTATACAATAAAGCCCCAAATGCAGTTTTAACAGAACAATGTGTAACCCTGGTTCCAGGTTTTTGTGGACCAGCTCACCAGCAAAGACATGGAGTTCATAGGAGACTCTATTTTTCCAAACATTGATAAGGAAATAATTGGAAAAATGGTGGCGTTCAGTAACAAGGTAGGTTTCTACTTCATATTAATACTTTGACTTTTGCAATGCCTTAAGACCGAACCTGTTAACTACTCCAGCTACAAGCATTGATTGACATGCTTAATTTATGTATGTTATTTATAATTTCATGTATTCATTCAGAGTGGGGGAAATAATCCCGCTGCCTCTTTTTGCAGCCATTCAGCGTCTTTCTCACAACGACTTTGCCGTCTCCCCTCAGCTCGTTCAGGAGGTGTGCGTGGAGAGACGGTGGGGCCAGAAAGGAAGCCCCTGGGAGTTCAACCTGCGCGACATGTTCCGCTGGTGTCAACTGATGCAGGCCGACCAGTCACCGGGTTTCTTCAACCCAGGCCAGCACATGTCCCTGGTGTACGCTGACAGAATGAGAACCGAGGCTGATAAGGCTCAGGTACGCCGTTCCTCCGGCCGTTACATGGCAGCATGTAATATGCATACATGTTCGAGATTGACGGTTAGTTTGTAAACTTTCATCTGAGTCTGTTCTTATCATCCTGCTCTGTTCAGGTGCTGCTTCTCTTCAGGAAGATGTTTGGAGAGGACTACGAGCCTTACTTAGGCTCCAGAGAGTTCCACATCACTCCTCTTAATGTGCAGGTTTGTCCAAAAAAAGAGCAGAAAGGGTGTTTTTGTTTGGTTTTTGTTTTTATCATTACATGCACGTGGATGACGGGGTTTCTTTTACCGCCTTAGGTGGGCTTCTCCGTACTGGCGTAGTGGCGGCGGCCCCGTGGCTCTGGACCCGCCACTGTCATGTCACCCACCAGGCCCTGCGGCCCCTGGAGTCGCTGATGAAGTGTGTGGAGATGGGCTGGATGACCATACTGGTCGGTCCCACGGCCAGTGGGAAAACCAGTTTGGTGAGGCTGCTGGCTCTGCTGACGGGTCACCGCCTCAGGGTCATGGCAATGAACAGCGCCATGGACACCACGGAGCTGCTGGGAGGCTTTGAGCAGGTAACCAGGCTTCTTCCAGCATCATCCATCATCTGAAAGCAACAGACCACATTATCTTTTCCTCATTCCAGGTTGATATCATGCGACCATGGCAACAGGTGCTGGAGAGCGTGGACTACATAGTTGCCATGGTAATAAGGCGCGGGCTGATGTCGCTGGACATTGGCATCCAGGACACGGAGTTCTTGCTGCAGACGTGGGGGCTGTTCTGTCAGTGGTTGAAGGAGAAAGGACTGCACAGGACCGGGGGGACGGTCAACTCAGAGGCCCTGAACAGGCTGGAGGTCATCATCCTGCTGCTGCACAAGCTCAACACCAAGCTCAAAGTCTTCACCGGTAACTGGACCTGAAGGACATGTTTTCAAAAATGAGTTTTCTGGCTTTCAGTTTTTGTCTTGTACAGTTCCTTGTGAAAGTATTCAGCTCCTTGACTTTTTTAAACTTTTGCCACATTTCAAGGTTCAAACATAAAGATATAAAATTTTAATTTTTTTTCAAGAATCAACAACAAGTGGGACACAATCGTGAAGTGGAACGAAATTTATTGGATATTTTAAACTTTTTTAAAGGAGCCGTTTGTAAGATTATGGCCAAAACTGGTACTGCAGTCACTTTCAAAATACTGTTGAGCGGCGTGTACCCTCCCCCTCCTCCCCGACCAGAGGTTGCCAGGTCGGCTGCAGAATGCAGCAGGAACGTAGGCTGCCATGCGACGAGTCCTACACAGTAAGTTTATTTTCTGTTAATTATATTTATTGCTTTATGAAACATCTTTTGCGAAGTAATAATGTACTGCAAAATTTACTAATGGCGATTAGCCAAATAGAATCGTAAATGTTACCACATTTCAGTCGGAGCATAAGTTTTCAGTTAGTTACCCTGTTAAAAATGTCTTTATTAGGCTAGTGTTGCGATGTAAAGCTTTTTATGAACGCATTTGAGAAATCCATGCAAATTCTAATTTTGGGCTATGCAGTAATTTATTGTTTGGTTGGAAACACTATAGGCTCATATCGATGGTAACTTTTTGTAACGTCGACAATACCACATGTAAAGTCGAGGGTAATTTTCCTAAAATACATCAGGCTATATGAAAAATTACATGACGTGTAGAATTTAAATCAAAAACATGTCCAAAAGTTCCATGTGTGTGGACCAAATTATGCGCTTTTGGTATTGAGGATGTTGTCGTGGAATTACGCCTGATACTTCCAAACTAACACTAAATTATTGCACAGCTAAAAGATAGAATATGCTTAGAACACACGTTTATGTCGAGGTAGCCTAGCACTTGTACCAGATGATCGTTGCTTGTACTGCTCTCACTTGTCTCAGCCTGATTTAGACCTCACTTTTGAGGTACCCTCTCTTGAGGCTGATGAGAGCTGGGCAGTAAATTATGACTTGTAATATCAGCATCTGTATCTATGTCAGCATCTTATGTAGTTTCAATCAAATGTAAATGCCAAATGCTATTCTGTGGTTTGTTTACTTAGGAACTCATTCAAAACATGAGTGAAATGGGGCTACGAGCACTAGCAACCCGGATCTTCTCCCGGAACCCTGGATTGGTTTTTGATGCCCTGCCTCCATTGGATAGCACCACTCTCCCACCTGCAGCTGCTCTTCCATGGTGTACCTGTGGGAACTGCAGGGAGATGGCCACAGATGCAGAAAGGAAATGCTGTGGCCAGGGGCTTGAGCACTGCATAAGCAAATTGCCTCATTTCGAGCTTTACTGCTTGGAAGATGGTTATTTGCGTCTACACAGAGACTACAGGAACGATGTGTTGGTGGTAGCAGAAGTTACAGAGCCAGGTGATGATAATAGGCAGTTTAGATATGCTGCTTATCGCCAGTACACCTTTTGGCAGCATGGATCACTGGGCCAGGGTAACCGTCGTGTTATCCCCAGCTGCTGCATTTGGAGAATAAGGGACAAATACCCTCAAGGCCAGTACACTGGCCTTCTACCCACAATTTGAACAAACTTTACCGACTCCAGTTTACTTGAAGTTACTTGTTGTATATACTTTGTTTTTACAAATTGTTTGTTTTGTTCCAAGTTTGTAAAGAGCCTTCTTCCTTGTTCAGTAAATTTTTTTTATTTATAATAACAATGCTTTGCTTTTTACGATATAGAGGAACAGTAAAAAATAAATAAATAAATAAAAACGAGGGATAAACAGTATAAATAGTATAAATAACTATTGAACAATTAGCTGCTCTGTACTGTGGAAACTTTATGAAATGGTTTAAAAGCAGCTTGTGGCAGAAAATGGAAATGACGGGCTGAGAGGCTCTGGAAACGGGTTTCACTGGTCTTCACTCTGGAATGCTGACACTGAGGAGAGCAAAATAAAAACAGAAATTAGATTATTTTAAAATTAAATGTAATATGCATTACATCTAACTTGGTGTGTGGTATGTAGCCGCAGATGCAAAAGAAATAAACTGGTATTCTACCTACAAAGACCTCTCCTGACTTGGGTGCGCAGGAGTTCCTCCACAGGGGGAAGAGGGCCGTACTTTCTGGGGTCATCGGGCCGAAGACTCCTCCGCCTGGGCGTTCCCTTACCAGCTAGCCTCTTTTGCAGAATCTTTGTTTGCAGTTCTGGGATGTAGCCATAGGTCTTTGATGTCGTCTTGGTGTACAGCATATACCTTTGGGCATTTTTCTTGTACAGCCTCCTGTACCTAAAATAAAAGCAGAGAAAATAGATTGTTTAACAGTACAGTGTTTTATATATATAGAGTTTCAATGGTGTGTAATCAGGTAAAAATGGTTCCCAACATCCAACATGTAGAAATGAGCATGTCACTTACTGCTTGCTTCCATCAGAATTGCACAACTCTGGGTGGTCCTTGTGGTAGTTATAATCCATCACTGCGAGGAGCATCCTGGCCTCAAAGACAGGAGGGCTAAATGCTGAGTGCTTGCTGGCTTACATTAAAATATGGTTTTGGAAGGACTCCAGATCAGCAGTGGACCTGTGGGGGTGGGACATAGAGACATTTTTTGATTTTTTTGAAAATCACTTTCTAGGTACAGTATGTGTACACACTCATTAAATTACCTGAAGTTCAGGTATTTGTGAACTTTGTTGAGCCATCGCTTGTTTCACACAATACTCTACAGGGCCTCGTGTGCCATGGAGCCTCGCTCAAGCCACTCTTGGGTTCCCCCTGATTCCAAGTCTGCATGCTGGCAGCCTCCCAGTACCCACCTGTGTTCATTCGTGACATGGTGTAGGAGCCCAAGCCACAGCTCCTACAAAATAATACAGAAATATAATGGACAGACACAAAAAGCATGGCAATTGAACATTATTCACTGCTAATGATGATGATTGTTAGTAATGTAAGTGGGTCATCTGATTGACCACAATGACACCTCTGGATAGGTACTTATGGTAATCAATAAGCTAATATCCAACATCAAGGTAACATCTTGCATGTTAGTTTCATACATTATTGACAACTATTTTTCAAACTATAACAACTTACAAGAAACTCTTGGCAGGAATCAGCTGTTTTGCAGCACCACCAAAATTATTTCTTATATTTAGACAAATTCGAAAGCTTGAGAGTATTTATATACCTCTCCTCTAGAACTTCTGAGGCATCCACAGTGCACTCCTCATCTTCCAATGCTTCCTCTGTAGGTGGCAGGTCTTCTCTATAAATAGTTTAGTTGTTTTAGACAAAAAATGCTTCCAAATATGAAATGAAAATGAAAACAACGTGGCACTGATCACTGACCGATTTGAAAGCGTTTCAGACGATGCATGTCCAATACTGGACAGTGATGGTGCAGTCAGGTGGTGCTTCTTCCACTGTCTTTTGCTTGGGCTTGAAGTGCTTGGGCCATAACAGCTGAAGAGACGAGCGTTTTTGTCATAATTATGGAACACTCTACACATTTACCATAATATTCAACAACCAACACATTTACCACAGGCTAGTGTCTAACCAAAGATAATGCGGGGAAAATTACGTCTGCATTCGTCATCAATGGCTAACGTTTTTTATCAGTTCCATCAGAAAAGACTGACACTAATAACTAACGTTAGCAATGGTCAGATGGGTCAATTTGCAGCACGTGTAATACACAATATATGCAAAGAATGAATAAGAAATAGTTTTACCGTGGTAACGTTAGGCTACTGTCTCAATGAGGTTTCACATTACCATGGCCATGCTAATGTTTTCCACGGCACGATGACTGACGGGCTCCGCTTATTAGCCTAACGTTACATTGCTATTGTTAGCAATATCAGTCACCGTTTTTATATTCTAAATAATAATTATTTACCTTTTCAATTCGATGACCCACCTGCTCCATAACGTTATGCGCTAGCGTTACTGTGCACGAACATGCATAACTTTGTTTAACTAGTGAATACTACCACGTAGTGAATACTGAAATTTCTTTGTTACCTTGTTCTGTTACCTTGCCCAAGTAAATTAGCGTTAGCCAAACATTTAGCTATGAATCTTACCTGTCCAGGAGAAAATCTGCAACGTTGGCATCTGTCTTCAAATTCTTCTCCGCTTTCAGCCGTCTCCATCTATCAAAAGCACCTCCTATACAAATCCTTGTTTTATTTCGGACCTTGTCACGACGTAACTCGGATTCATAACGAGGTCTTTTTTGTTTTGGTAAACTAGCCATTTTCACATCCAACACGTTCGTAGCGGCTGCTGCGATAATGAGAGCGGAGCTGGCAACCCGGATGCAGAAACTACTGACTTCCTGATTGGGAGATAGGTGGAGGGTGGAGCTTCAGGCCAAAACACGAAATGACAACAAAAACAAGACTTGCAGCCCTCAAGTCCTCTTTTTAAAAGGGAATATCCTGGCTTGAGTGCTGTTGTCAGTGACATAAGTATTTGAAATGAACATGATTTTTAAATGTCTTTTGACATATCAGGGTCATTTTATGATTCGTTTTATTAATCTTCTTACATACAGCTCCTTTAACAGATAAAAAACTGAAAAGTGGGGTATGCAGTATTATTTGGCCCCCTTGCGTTAATACTCTGCAGCGCCACCTTCTGCTGCAGTTCCAGCTGCCAGTCTCTTGGGGTTTGTCTCTATCAGTTTAACACATCCAGAGACTAAATTCTGGTCCATTCTTCCTGTAAAACAGCTGGAGCTCAGTGAGGTTGGATGGAGAGCGTTTGTGAACAGCAGTCTTCAGCTCTTTCCACAGATTCTGGACTGGATTCAGGTCTGGACTTTGACTTGGCCGTTCTAACACCTGGATACGTTTATTTGTGAATCATTCAATTGTAGATTTGTCTTCATGTTTTGGATCATTGTCCTGTTGGAAGATAAATCTCCGTCCCAGTCTCAGGTCTTCTGCAGACTCCAACAGGTTTTCTCCCAGAATGCTCCTGTATTTGGCTCCATCCATCTTCCATCAGTTTTAACCATCTTCCCTGTCCCTGCTGAAGAAAAGCAGGCCCAGACCATGATGCTGCCACCACCATGTTTAACAGTGGGGATGGTGTGTTCAGGGTGATCAGCTGTGTTGCTTTTACACCATATATATCGTTTTGCATTGTGGCCAAAAAGTTTGATTTTGGTTTCATCTGACCAGAGCTCCTTCTTCCACATGTTTGGTGTGTCTCCAGGTGGCTTGCAGCAAACTTTAAACCAGACTTTTTATGGATATCTTTGAGAAATGTCTTTCTTCTTGCCCCTCTTCCATAAAGACCAGATTTGTCCAGTGTAGGACTGATTGTTGTCCTCTGGACAGACTGTCTCACCTCAGCTGTAGATCAGTTCATCCAGAGTCATCATGGGCCTCTTGGCTGCATCTCTGATCAGTCTTCTCCTTGTTCCAGATGAAAGTTTAGAGGGACGGCCGGGTCTTGGTAGATCTGCAGTGGTCTGATACTCCTTCCATTTCAATATGATTGCTTGTTCAGTGCTCGTTAGAGCTTGGGAAATCTTTTTGTATCCACATCCAGCTTTAAACTTCTCCACAACAGTATCTGGGACCTGCCTGGTGTGTTCCTTGGTCTTCATGATGCTCTCTGAGCTTTAACCAGAACCCTGAGACCATCACAGAGCAGGTGCATTTATACGGAGACTTGATTACACACAGGTGGATTCTATTGATCATCATCAGTCATTCAGGACAACATTGGATCATTCAGAGATCCTCACTGAACTTCTGGAGTCAGTTTGCTGCTCTGAAAGTAAAGGGGCCCAATAATATTGGATGCCCCACTTTTAAGTTTTTTATTTGTTGAAAAAGTTTAAAATAAATTTTGTTCCACTTCATGATTGTGTCCCACTTGTTGTTGATTCTTGACAAAAAAAATGAAATATTACATCTATGCTTGAAGCCTGAAATGTGGCGAAAGGTTAAAGTGTAAGGAGCTGAATACTTTCACAAGGAACTGTAAGTGCAGGGAAGCGTTTCCAGTGCTGTAACTTATCAGGATTGTCCTGCAGACATGTCCAAACTACAGAAAGACTTCACGCTTCTGAAGGAGCGTCTGGCTCAGCTCGAGGACGGCTGGACAAACGGGGGTTTTGAGTGGTTGGACGGCATGCTGGTCCAGGCGCTCCAGGCCGGGGACTGGCTGCTTATGGACAATGTCAACTTCTGCAGGTGAGATTTATCAGGTGTTCTCATCTCTTTATGCCTCTTCACCTTAACCCATTTACACTTCACTTCATTATCATCCACTGTGTTCTCAGCGCTTCTGTCCTGGACCGCCTCAACGCTCTCCTGGAGCCCAGTGGATCACTCACCATCAACGAGCGTGGCGTCATAGATGGGAAAACCCCCAAAATCACCCCACATCCCAACTTCAGGTTGGTAATGATTCAAAACTCATTTGGTGGTTCTTGAGTCGGGGAGAAACTCTGCTCAGCTGATGTACATGTTGGTTTGGCAGGCTTCCTCACCATGGACCCTGTGCACGGGGAGCTCTCCAGAGCCATGAGGAACAGAGGGGTGGAGATTCACATCCCAGGTGAACAGGAGGGGGTCTGGGACTCGCTGGACCTGAAGACCCTGCTTCACACTGCCGGGGTGACTGGAGACTGCGTGTGTGAACTATTGATCCAAATACATAAAGGCATCAAGTCTGCCATCTGGGGTAAGCCTCGAGAGCATCACGGTAAACTAATGTCAGACAGCATTTTACTAGACGTTCTGGGTCTCTGGGTTCCAGATTCCCCCGCCTCATCGGTGGCTTCTCTCCTCCACGCTGCCACCTTGCTGTCGTGCCAGCTGCAGCGAGGTGTGGATTTACCCAGCGCCCTCCAGCATGCCTGCAGAGAGGCCTACTCTTCCTGCCAAAGGACCACCGCCAGCCAAAAGGTATCAAAACGCTGATATTAACGCTTCCAGCCGTGTTCTCGTTCACATATTTAGGGCTCAATCTTCCGCTAGATCTGCTAAAGCCACCATTAAGGGATAGCGGGTAGTGGGAGGGGTGTTCCCCCACATAGAACGCAATCTTCCACCTTGCTAAACCCGCTATTTGTTTAGAAAAGTCTGTTATTGGCTACTGCGGAACCGGAAGAGAATTGGCAGTTAAACATAAGGAAAAGCTAAAAAAGACATGAAAAACGGTTTGTTCCCTGAATGTTTTGTGAATGTTTCCCTGCTTCAGCACACCTGATTCAAATGAATCAATCACCACCACCTTCTCATCCAGATCTGTACAGGTCTGTTAATGACCCATTCATTTGAATCAGGTGTGCTGAACCAGGGAAACATCTAAGACATACAGGACAGCGGCCCTCAAGGACTGGAGTCCGACACCCGTGGAGTAGCGGGTAGCGGGGAGTCAGACCACCCGCTACCCGCAACCCGCGATCGCAAGATACCGAGTTTGTGGAAAGGGCAAAAGACATGCCCATTGCCACACCTACAAAGTTAGTGAGGGAGTCGACATAACGGTTAGCGGCTTTAGGGAGCGAAAGATTGCATTAGCAGTTAGCGGAGGTTCCTAAACCCGCATGTTGCGGGTAGCTGCTAGTGGGTAGCGGCTAGTGGAGGTGTTCAATCGGGGCCCTCAAGGAACAGCTTTGGAAAAATCCTTGTTTCCATATATATTGATGCCTTTGGCACACAGAACATTCAGTCATAGACCCAGTTATTTGTTTGTTATTGTTGTTTTTCCTCAAGACAATGACCTAACTAGCACGTTCTTTCTCCCCCAGCAAGCCCAGCAGGTCATTGAGCAGCAGTTGGCGATACTGGACACAGAGGACTGGGGCAGTGGGCTGCTGTGTGCTGGAGTCTGGCCCGACAGCCTCCCCTCCGCCCTCCTCTCCACGGAGGACTCCTGCTTCTCCTCCGTCCACCGAGATGGACAGGTCCTTTTGTTTTGTCTCAACAGCCTTAGCCTCCAGGGCAAGAGGTAAGGATACTGCAAAGAGTCGCATGCATATAATGCTAAAAAGACCCCCAATGCTGGGATTTTTTTTTCTTTAAGAAGATAAGGTGCTATCTGAAAATGAAGCATTGCAGACAACACACCAACTCATCCCGATTGGGCTTCTGAAAAAGATGCTGTCAGTAAGGCTGCTGTGATTTTACACGAGCTGCATCTGTGCAGAAATCATCTGCTGAGTCTGAACGATCTGCAGCGGGCGATGCAGAGCAGCGGCGCCCACGAGGGCCTGGTTTTCTCTGGAGGAGGGACGGATCAGGAGGAAGAGGATACTTTGAGGCTCATCCCGACAGCAGTGAGACTGGTCACAGAGAGAGCGTCTCACGGAGACTGGATCCTACGCAGCAGCTGGCTGTCACAGCTGGGGAAGAGCTACAAATATGTCCCAGGTGTGTGACACTTCGATAACTGTTACATACTGTTACTCGATACAGATAACCGATAACTTTCAGCTCCTAAAGGCCGATACCGATAACCGATAACACACACATATACCTAAGATCATTACATCAATACTATGAACAAAATCAAAAGCAGTTTTGACTCTTTAAATGAACAGATATTTATTTTTTCCAATGAAAAACTATTAGAAAAGCCTCTCAAACATTTTCATAAACCTATCAAACAAACCTATTTGATATCTCACATCAACCTAAATAAGGTTCATTACTGACTGATATAAAAAAATAAAGGCTCCTTGAACTGATGGAAATACAAGCATCTGAATTACTAACTGAAAAAGTGCATTCCAGAAGTTTACAAAAAGTAAATATACATAGAAAATTAATGCACTGACACAAGTTAGATTCAAACATTTCTACATTCTACCCATTTCACCTTTGCCCGTGGGTCATCTTTGGCAAATTTCTTGGATTTTTCAAAAGCCTCGTCGATGTGTGTAAATCCCGGTGAATTCTCTGCTGCTGGCTAGCTCACGTTAGCTCACGTTAGCGCCATTTTAAAGCTTTGAAAAGCGATGGTTATGTTTCTGGTGGCTGATCAGGTTTGACGGATTATTTTTCCCTCCTTCACTTGGAGCATTTGTCACAAATAACCAGCAAACTATCTTCTGAAACTTTAAAGAAGTTCCATACAATCGTTGCCATGTTTGTTTTTATCAGCACACTGTGCCCAATGCTGCATTCAAGGTGTAACGTAAATTCCTCCGTTCCCTCGTTTGCTAGTCGTTCTTTCTGCCTGATCTATTTCTTATGTGGAACATGTGAGAAAATACTGTGAATATCAATTCTAGTCAGCAACTACTAAAATTATGACCGAGTTAATGAGTTGTTTTCTGGCATGAGGGAGTATTCTTGATTTTCTTGATTGAGAAAATGTTTTTTCTGATTATGCTGACGTCACTTGAACATAACATTCACTGCCGGTTATTCAAGGCTCAGAGGGAGCGAGGCACTGCCGTGATGACAAAAATATATATTTGTTATCGAGGCTATTAGTCATGATATCAGACTTATCAGAATGACGTCATAATTTCCTGTTATCAGCCTGATAATTATCGGGCCGATGATTATGGTGCACCCCTATGAATACCTGCATCATAGCAGAGTTGTAGACTGAGAGTTGTTAATTGTAATTTTTCCTCATCTTTCTTCCAGATTCTGCGCTGGTCCAGGTGGAGGCAGGAGACCGGGCTCTAAAGACCATGTTCAGTAGCAAACTGGCTGTGAAGGGCAAGGGCTCATAACACAGGTAAACTTGTTCCTCCTTCAGGTGTGTTGTTCACGCTTCTTCATGAAAGTTTTATATCAGGATGTACCGTTACAGCCAGAAGTTCACCTGCGGTTTAGAACTAGACACACAAACCTTGCTGTTCCAGATGTTCAGGGCAGCCCTTCACAAGCTTCTCACAGTACTGTGGTCCGTTCCTCTGGACTGTTGGATCACTGTCCTTCAGGTCGTGGTCTGAGGCCTCCAAGCTTCCCTCTTTCGCCTCCAAACATAATAATGATCGTTGTGACCAGACGGTTCTGTTTTGGTCTCATCTGACAACAGGATACGTGTCCAGAAATGAATATGTCTGAGAGTATGGAGGCTAAATGCAGTCCGGCTATTTTATGGTGGTTTTGAAGCAGCAGTTTTCTCTCATGCTTCAGGGCCTCTCGGCTCCCTCAGCACAGACACATTTTATGGAGTGTAATGACAGTCTTACGAGCCAAGATTCATGCAAGACATGTTTGGAAACTTGGGGAGGACTGAAACCCCGAATGTTTGAGCCAAACTAAACAGGTTGAAGGCACTTCTACCAAATACCAACCAACTTTTATTTAAATGTTCTGCTGCCATATGAACTAAAGTGCCATAACACTTGTTGTTGAAACACTTTTAACATCAGCACTTGTCAGTAACACATATTTAGTGTAAATCTCATCTTAAAAATGTAAAATAAAATAAAGCTCATTGCCACTGCCAGGACATTAATGTCATCCTGTTTTTATAAAAAATAAAAAAATGTCTACAAACAAAATCCAACAAAATGATTGTGTCTCAGCACATTCAGAACATTAAAACAGGTAATTTCTGAGGTAACAGCAGAAACTTTTAACGGGGAGTTAAATAACCTTGTTTCTGTTGAATCCTCCGTCTGGGAGAACTTTAAAATGAAAATGTCCACGTTAAAGTTCAGTAACTTTACCAATCAGTATATCATTAATTGTTTCCATTTGCAACTGTCAATCAAAAATTAAAAAAAAATAATATATATTTAAAAGTAATCCGTGTATCATTTGTTCTTTCCATTTTCAACTGTCAATCAAAAATTGAAAAAGGAAAAAGGGGCGTTTTATTTCGTTTTTCGTTTTTGAATCAAACACAAAAAACAAAAAAATGCCCGGTTTTTCGTATTTCAATTTTAGACTTGGATCAAAAATACTAAATTAAAAAACGGGCCACGGGACCGAACTTGTTTTATAATATTTAATTTGTCCGGTTTACGTGACCCAGAAGTGGCTCTGTGCGGCAGTTCCGGTAGCAATTCGGGTAGCAATATTAACAATTCAGTCTGTTTAAAAAAAAAAGAAAAGAAAAACTGGACTGCATCAAAACTTTCAAGCCCCTTTGTTCGAGCCATCGCGTGCTTACTCCATTTATCATTAGATCTGTTCCATCCGTTCACTGTGACGCTCCATTCACCTACTGTTTACGTCTGTGCCGCGCCATCTTGTGGAGCAGATGTGTAATGACAGTAGAAAAGTTTTGAACTCGATTATCAGACAACCTACTTTTTAAAAATATTATTTGCGCCTTTGTGCACAACAACATCTTCTGTACCATGTGAAAGGCCAGAGAGGTTGTGTAAAAAAAAAAAAGGAATTGCTGAAAACCTGTTGAGAGATTGTTACTTCTTAATAAAAATGACTAAAGTTTTCCCTGTCCTGTACATCATTGTTCAAGTTACACAAACATATTCAGTTCCATCTTCCTAGTTCGACCAGCACTTTCACTGTCCTCTGCCTGTTCAGGCCCATGTTATTCTCTTAAAGTGACAAAAAAAAAACAAAAACAAAAAAAACACATTATTACACAACCTGCCATATATGATACTTCCATACTGGAAAACTTTACACACACAGAATACATCCATGGCATATTTTATTATACACATATGTGATAATGTATGTAGAGAATTTATTTGGCCATGCATTCTTTGTAATTCATAGTCATTGATGTTCTTTGTAATTCATAGTCATTCCCAAGGGCCATGACAGACAAATATTCAATGCGCCACTAACAGCTGTGGTTGAGGTCCAACTGCCTGTGATTATAAATCTGTCCAGTAGGTGGTGTCGTGTGCAGATGAAGCTTCTAGTAATGAACCCTTTCTGAAACCGATCGGCTCAAATGGTTCGATGCCTCATGAGGCTTCATCTCACCATCACTACAGGATACTCATCTGCTGCAACGTGCAGGAAATTTCAGCGTGTGTCAAACCGTTGCTGAATAAGTCCTTGATCAAACTAGTATTTGATTCTAGCGCCGCCATGCTACCGGAACTGCCGCACAAAACCACTTCCGGGTCACGTCAACCGGACAAATTAAATATTATAAAACAAATTCGGTCCCCTGGCCCGTTTTTTAATTTCGTATTTTTGATCCAAGTCTAAAATTGAAATACGAAAAACCGGGCATTTTTTTGTTTTTTGTTTTGGATTCAAAAACGAAATAAAACGCCCCTTTTTCCTTTTTCAATTTTTGATTGACAGTTGAAAATGGAAAGAACGAATGATACACGGATTAAAAGTGACATTTTATTACACTTTTTGTTTTTTATTCTAACACAAAAAAGCAACAAAAAAATGCCTGTTTTTATATTTCAATTTTAGACTTGGATCAAAAATTCGAAATTAAAAAACGGGCCACAGAACTGAATTTATTTTATAATCGTGGACTGGACTTTCTGTTGTCATTACACATCTGTGCCACTAGATGGAGCCGCACTGCAGTAACCAGCTAGAGAACAGCAGGACAGTGAACACATGGAGCAGATCTGATGGAACATGGAGGAATGATGCCAAAGTTTTGCTGCAGTCCAGAATTTTTTTTTTAGACAGAATTGTTAATATTGCTACCTGAGTTGCTACCCGAACTGTAAAGTTCACTGATTTTTACCGTTCTCCATGTCTGTTTTAGCTTTTTCTTGTTTACCTGCAAATTATCTTCCGGTTCCGCAGCAGCCAGTAACAGACTTTTCAACATAAAAGCATGTGAGCAACATGTGTTAACGCGCGATAAAATATATGTCGGCGTTAATAAATTAATGAGTTAACGCGATAATAACGCGTTAACTTGCCCAGCCATAGTTTAAAATAAAAAGAGATTACAGTATCCTCAGTGATGCTACTCTGTTTTCAGGACGTTTAAACTCTCTGTTCTTTCAGGAAGTCAAGTCATAAACAAGATAAGATGAATATGATTTTTTTTTTTTTAAACAAGACCATCCGCGGCATGTGGGAAGTTATTTTGATAAATCCTATGTTTTCAGATGAATACAGGATTCTGGTGGACATGCGCTGGAACAAGCAGTACTTGGATATTTTAGCCAACAAGTGCAACTTTGAGGACGAAGAGAGATATACGGAGTTTCTGGAGGCTCTGAATGCTGTCGCCAACAGGTAGGTGGACTGTAATGGGTACGTGAGCTGGATGTTGCTTAGCAGTCGATGACTAAGATGTAATGACTGCTGTCTGTGGTAGGATTGCTCTGATGATGGACAGGGAGGAGAGATCCGTCATCTGCAGCTGTGCCATCAACCTGTCTGCTCACAGCTGTGCTCTGAGAATCGCTACGGCCTTCAGCAAAGGTAAACCTGCCGCCATGATTCTTGATACTCGGCCTCAGCTGTACAACTCAGTTACAATTACAGTTTAAAATGAAGCATCCTCCCCTTACAGGGACAGTAGACATCGGTCACATCTCGGTCCTGCTCATCCTCATCCGGTGCTGATGCATTTACGGACCTTCTTTGACGTGTGGGACTCATTCATCCTGCAGGCTGTGCAGAGCGGACAGCCCCACATTTCAGATCACATCATGTTTGAGGTCAGAGCTTCTTCATCACTGTTTCGCTTCACATCTGCCATGTTCTTTTGACCAAGCACCCGCCGGTTGAAACGACCGGGTCGCGAACAAACACGGTGCTTCAGATCTGCGAGTGAAAGCACGAGAATCCGCAGGGACGAGTTCCAGCTGGGAGGACGGTATCCTCACTCGATGCTCTGCTGTTGTCGTGTCTTCAGATCCTGCAGCTGCTTCAGTGGCTCGATCACTTCTGGGACGTCTGCTGCCTGATGCCGACTGACCCTCAGGGGGTCTCTGTGCTGTCTCTGCACTGGCAGTGGGTGCAGAAACACCTCATCCTCCGCCTTCCCCAACTGCTCCTGGGAGATTCAAGCGCCACATTTGAGTAAGTCCTCCTGTTCGTACGTTGTAACTGGATCTCCTCCTGTCACTCCTGTTAGGGATGCATGATAACTGTTTTTTAAAACGATACCGATAACCGATAACTTTCAGCTCCTAAAGGTCGATACCGATAACCGATACCAATAACCGACATACACACATATACTTTAGATCATTACATCAATACTATGAACAAAATCAAAAATAGTTTTGACTTTTTAAATGAACAGGTTTTTTTTTCAATGAAAAACTACTTGTAAGCCTCTCAAACATTTTCATAAACCTATCAAACAAACCTATTTGATATCTCACATCAACTTAAATAAGATGCATTACTGACTGATATAAAAAATAAAGGCTCCTTGATCTGATGGAAATACATGCATCAGAATTACTAACTGAAAAAAGATTAACATTTAAAGGATTTTGGCTTGTGGTTCCATTTAAATTAATACCTTTATTAAAGTAAATGAGGTTCAGCAGTTTTAGTTTTTTATTTTTTAATCTCATGGAAGCTTTAGATGAGAGGAATGAGGGAGAGGAGACTGCTGCTGGCTTGCGCACGTTAGCATTAGCTTCCGTTAGCTCACGTTAGCGCATTTTCAAAACTCCATGGAAGCGATTGGTATGTTGTAGGTGGCTGATCGGGTTTTACGTATTAAAGCTTGTGCTTCCCTCCTCGTAGAATTCACTCGGAGGATTCGTCACAAATAACCACCAAACTTTAACGAAGCTCCACACCGCCATGTTTGTTGTGATCAGTACGCTGTGCTGCATCAATTCAAGTCAGCAATTACCAAAATTAACAAGTTGTTTTCTGGCATGAGGGGGTATCCTTGATTTTCCTTATTGAGCAATCGTTTTTCTGATTATGCCGACGTCACTTGAACATAACATTCACTGCCGGTCATTCAAGGCTCAGAGGGAGCGAGGCACTGTCGTGTTGACAAATATATATATGTTATCAGGGCTATTCGTCATGATATCGGACTTATCGGGATGACGTCATAATTTCCTGTTATCGGACTGATAGTTATCGTACACCACTACTCCTGTCGGCTCAGATGTATATACAGCAATATATTATGACACAAAAATCCTTATCATTTTTCATTTATCTGTTCTGTTTGTGTGGCTGCTTCACTTGCGTCTCTTCGTTTAGTTTATATCTGACTCCAGTTACGTCTGTGTTTTATTAAAGAGGTCACCAGGAGTTACAGACGGTCTCTGCAGCCATCCAGACCGTTCTGTCGACGCCGGTGCCAGTGTCCACCGCCCTGAAGGGCATCCAGAAAACCTTGGGGAAAGCTCTGCCTCTCAAGGTGTGGAGACCCTCTTCCTATAAGTGTCTTACCCCGTCTTTAAAAATATTGCTTTTTTTGTATCATCTAAAGCCTTTTAATTACCAGTCTGATAACTGGTGGGTCTGTAATATCAGGTAACAACAGCCTCTCTTGTCATTTCTCCAAAGACACATTGGTCATCATGAGTCAGGACGGATGAGCTCTCTGAAAACTGAATGCTTTACTGCCACTTTTTGGCTAGAGAGCTGCGTCCTCTTGCAACAGCATTGATCGTGCATGCTAACCGGAAGATGAACAGGGTCTGTGTGATATCTTACAACACATATGAGATGATCCATCCTCTTCTCCAGCTGGAGACGGTGGCTCAAGCTACTGAGTACCGCCCTGGACGTGAACGAGCTGAAGCTGGAGAGCTCCTTGAGTCCGAGGTGGCAGGAGCTGGTTTGGCTTCGGGGCGCCGGACTGGAGCTTGACATCAAAGAAAGCCTCTTGGAAGCAATGGGCCTTGTTCTGTTGGCAAACAACCAACTGGATCCACAAAAATCTGGTGAGCCTCTTCCTGTCATCCTCCCCGTTTCCTAAATATCAACGTCATGCATCCTCAACTCAAGAAATGAGACACAGTAGATGTCAGGTGACACACAGCTGTGTCATGTAGCCGTTGTTTGTTGCTGCGCTTCACTGTTTATAACAGATCAGCATTTAAAGTGTTTGTCACAGTACTTGAGTATTTACCTCTTAATATACGGCTGCTGCCAGAAAGACTCTGTGAGGTACTGGTCCACTCTTAAAGATGTTGAAGATGCAAATATATTGAGGGAATTTCTTCTAACATTCACTTTTACTCCAACACTGGTTCTATTAAGCTCCAGCTCGATGATTCATACGCTGATTCCTCTTATGAACAGCGGAGCAGCCGTGGGTGAATCTAGTTTCAACTCTCAAAGGAACGGCGCTGTGGATCATCTCTCACAAGTGTGTCTTCTCACTAGGGGTGTTGGAGAAGTTGGTGTCGAGCGTGGAGCAGCAGCACTGTCACATGACCTCCAAAGGGCTCCTGGAGGTCTGTTTCGCGTCTGAGGGGGACGAACCGGCGAGCGGAGGCCAGGTGGCCAGAGAGGAGTTGCTCCAGCTCAGCCGCAGGACTCAGCTCTGGCCTCTGATGGAGCAGCTGGCTGTACTCAACCAGCTGCGACTCTGCACGGACCTGCTGAACTCGGCTCTTTCTCCTGGGTGAGACTCTGCTTTCTCCTCAGACGAAACAAAGAAAGACATGACTTTGATGTTGTGGGACTGCGTGGTGACCTTTTTCGTTTTGGTTGTCAGCGACCAAGAATCCGAGGACTGTTTACGCCGTGAGCTCTCCAGACACCTGCGCTACTGCCTGCAGTCCACGCCCGTGAACGTGCGCCTGCTCCAGTCTCTGTGGTTCCTGCTCAGCAGTGACAGGGTAGGTGGATGGAGGCTTGGGCTTCCTGGTGCACTGGAGATCATAAACTACATGGTAGACGGTTATTTTTAATGATCTGCAGTAGCGCTACACGACATAATGAAAATGTTAGGGCTGGGCAAGTTAACGCATTATTATCGCGTTAATGCCTTCATTTATTAACCTTGACATTTATTTTATCGCACGTTAACACATGTTGCTCTCATGTTTTTGTTTTGAAAAGTCTGTTACTGGCTGCTGCAGAACCGGAAGACAGTTGCAGGTAAACAAGGAAAAGCTAAAACAGACATGGAGAACGGTAAAAATCTGTGAACTTTACAGTTCAGGTAGCAACTCAGGTAGCAATATTAACAATTCTGTCTGAAAAAAAATTCTGGACTGTGATAAATCTTTCTCGTCATTCCTCCATGTTCCATCAGATCTGCTCCATGTGTTCACTGTCCTGCTGTTCTCTAGATGGTTACTGCAGTGCGGCTCCATCTAGTGGCACAGATGTGTAATGACAACAGAAAGTCCAGTCCTCCATTATAAAACAAATTCAGTTCTGTGGCCCATTTTTTCATTTCGTATTTTTGATTCAAGTCTAAAATTGAAAAAAAAAATTTTTAAAGGCATTTTTTTTTTTTTGTTAGATTAAAAAACGAAAAACGTAATAAAATGTCACTTTTTTAATTTTTTTTAAAATTTTTGATTTACAAGTGAAAATAGAAAGAATGAATGATACAAGGATTGATAAAGTGATAGAACTTTAACATGGACATTTTCATTTTAAAGTTCTCCCAGACGGAGGATTCAACAGAAACAAGGTTATTTGTAACAACTGACAAGTTGAACTCCCCGTTAAAAGTTTCTGCTGTTACCTCAGAAATGACCTGTTTTAATGTTCTGATTGTGCTGAGACACAATCATTTTGTTGGATTTTGTTTGTAGACTTTTAAAAAATGTTTATAAAAACAGGATGACATTAATGCCCTGGCAGTGGCAATAAGCTTTATTTTATTTTACATATTTTAAGATGAGATTTACGCTAAATATGGGTTACTGACAAGTGCTGATGTTAAAAGTGTTTGAACAACAAATGTTATGACACTTTAGTTCATATGGCAGCAGAAGATTTCAATAAAAGTGACCTTTAAACTACTATTGAATTCATTATTTGATTTTGCATATACAACGTGATTAATCGTGATTAATCAGGGAAACAATGTGATTAATTGCGATTAAAAATTGTAATCATTGCCCGGCGCTAGAAAATGTATCAACATGCGCATATCTGAAATGCAATAAACGGTTCTGGATTGGGTTTTATTTCTAAAGCTCTGAATAAAACCTCTGGACAAGCAGACACTCACCGACTGTATTTGGGTCTTTTCTGCTCCCAGCTGGCTGACGGGTTGCCGCTGGTCTGGTGTGAACTGCTGTCGGAGGCTCTGGCTGCACTCTGGACCTCTGGCGTGACCACAGATCCTGACCGCTGGCTGAAATGGGACCCTCTGAGCCAGGAGACCCAGCCAGGTCCAAAGACGCACCGTAGAGCAGACAACACGGTACCGTCTCTGATCTGCACTCGCTTGTAAGCATGCGGGCGTCCAGCCGGTTTGATACATGTGTGGGTAATGTGGTTTCCAGGGTCCAGCTTTGCTGAGTAAAGCGGTGTGGTCGCATTGCATGCTGGGAGTGCTGAGCAGTAGTCCGCCGGCTGGCCGATGGGAGCCGTCAGGAGTGGCCCTCCTCTCGCTCTCCCACGTCAGCCTCGGAGAGTGGAAGGAGAGGATCCAGCAGCTGCAGGAGTTTTCTGCTGTTTTATGGGACAACATGGCCATTCCCGCCCTGGCCCAGTTCAGGTAAAGCAACATATTAGACGTACCGCACCTGGATCTTCTTACCTTAGCCTGTGCTAACAACCTCGTGTCCTCAGGGGCACAGACTTCAGGCTCCAGGGCGCGGTCCTGCGTCGGCAGCTCCAGAGCATGATTGACCTGCTGCCCCCCAGCCTGCAGGAGGGCTACATGGAGAGCTGCGAGAGCCTGGTGGAGGACGCGGACCCGCTCGTTGCTGCTCAGGAGATCCAGACGGTCTTCAGAGACTACCTGCCTCCAAACCTGCTCCCCGATGGCCTGGTGGGGGCTTGCACCGCATGTCTGCAGCAATACGTCCAGAGCAAAGTCCAAGGCTCCGACCCGCTGGCTCGCTCAGGGGTGTTCTGGGTCAACATGGGCCTTCTGCAGGTTAAAGTGTGGACACCACAGACCATCTTTGACCCAGCTGTAAAGAGGGCCTACAAACTCAGCTACGCTCAGCAGGAGGTAAGCTGTGCCTCTGACAATCAAAGACAAGAATGAAGGCGGGGGGGGGGGGGGACTGAAAACGGTTTATAATAGTGGTTCTCTGAAACCTCACAGGTAGGGATGCACGATAACTGTTTTTTAAAACCAATACCAATAACCGATAACTTTCAGCTCCTAAAGGCCGATACCGATAACCGATAACACACACATACACCTAAGATCATTACATCAACTCACATCAACTTAAACAGCTGCATTACTGACTGATATAAAAAAAAATAAAGGCTCCTTGAACTGATGAAAATACATGCATCAGAATTACAAACTGAAAAAGATTAACATTTAAAGGATTTTGGCTTGTGGTTCCATTTAAATTAATACATTTAATTAAAGTAAATGAGGTTCATTAGGCGTTATTTTTTAATCTCATGGAAGCTTTAGATGAGAGGAATGAGGGAGAGGAGAGGGGAGCATGTTAGCATTAGCTTCCGTTAGCTCACGTTAGCGCATTTTCAAAACTCCATGGAAGTGATTGTTATGTTGTAGGTGGCCGATCGAGTTTTACGTGTTAAAGCTTGTGCTTCCCTCCTCGTAGAATTCGCTTGGAGGATTCGTCACAAATAACCACCAAACTATCTTCTTCTGAAACTTTAACGAAGTTCCACGCCGCCATGTTTGTTGTGATCAGTACGCTGTGCTGTAGGCTGCATTCAAGGTGTAATGGAAATTCCCACGTCCTCGTTTGCTAGTCGTTCTTTCAGCCTTTTCTATTTTTTTCTTTTCTTATGTGTAACATGTGGGAGAATACTGTGAATATCAATTCAAGTCAGCAACTACCAAAATTATGACCAAGTTAACGAATTGTTTTCTGGCATGAGGGGGTATTCTTTATTTTCCTGATTGAGAAATCGTTTTTCTGATTATGCCGACGTCACTTGAACATAACATTCACTGCCGGTCATTCAAGGCTCAGTGGGAGCGAGGCACTGCCGTGTTGACAAAAATAAATATATGTTATTGGGGCTGTTACTCGTGATATCGGACTTATCGGGATGACGTCATAATTTCCTGTTATCGGACCGATAGTTATCGTGCACCCCTACTAATAGGATTACGTGGAGGGGAGTGTCAGTCAAAAACACGTTTCTTTTGCTTTGTTCTAGCTGGCTGTGCTGGAGGACGAATGGAGAGCACGGAGCTTGTCATCGCAGCTAATGACCGGTTCAGAGTTGGAGGAGAGCAGCACCACTGACGGCTTCCAGCATCCTCGAATCAGGTCAGAACCAAACACTCAGCCCTTCAAGTTCCCACCGCTGTGCGCATATGAAACTTCCTTCTTGGAAGTGCTTACTAGTGTGTATATATATATATATATATATATTCTCCTTCTTTACACTCATAATATGATGAAGGCCAAGGTTTTAAACTGCAGACCTTGAATTATAAAGTCTCATAGTTCAGAAGGAGCATCTTTGAGGTCCATTCGATTCCATCCATTCTCTACACCCGCCTGAAGGGTCATCTAGCCTATCCCAGCCGTCTACGGGCGAAAGGCAGGGGTCCACCCTGGACAGGTCGCCAGTCCATCGCAGGGCCACACACACAGACACACAACCATTCACACTCACATGCACTCCTACGGGCAATTTAGAATGATCAATTAACCTAACATGCATGTCTTTGGACTGTGGGAGGAAGCAGGAGAACCCGGAGGAAACCCACGCACGCACGGGGAGAACATGCAAACTCCACACAGAAAGGCCCGAGGTTCAATCCAGGACCCCCCCCCATCGAGGTTCGAACCAGGAACCTTCTAGCTGTGAGGCAACAGTGCTAACCACTAAGCCACCGTGCTGCCCCATCTTTGAGGTATCCAGCCAAATTAATGTTTTATGTGTCTTTTTCTTTCAAACCTGACAGGCTAGATGTGACATTTATATTTGTTGGCTCACAACTAACTCAACAGATTGCTGTAGAAGTCTGTTTAAGCCTTTTCAGTAGTCTGATTTATCCTTTATAAATAACAGCTGACTTTAGTGATTCTGTCTCAAAGTGTTTGAGTTATTGTCCACTACATGTATCAGTCGATACAGTGCCACCAGGTTTTATGAATACTCAAATATCGAAGACAGAATTGGCTTCAGAAATCAAGAATGTTGGCTGTGAATGGGACAAAAGGACATTGATGGCGCCGTAAAGGCGTGGGAAGCAGCCTGCAGATTACAGGATGTTTTCTGTGCTGGTAGATATCTGTGGATCCGCATGCAGCAGGTGAAGGAGCAGATTGCAGAGCTCTCCAGGAAGCAGGCGTATCGCCCTCGTGAGCCTCTGTACGGTCGACTCTTCCAGGAACTCCAGCATTACCTGTGCAGCATTGGTCAGACGTCAGCCGTGGAGGACCTGATGTCCCGTCTGCTGAAGGCCCTCCAGGGCTCCTCCTCCTCTTCTTCCTCCTCCAGATCCCAGTCAGCAGTCCAAGCCCTCCTGAAAGAGGAGGCTGTGTGGCAGAGCTCCCAGCAGCGCTTCTGCCAGAAGCTGCAGGAGGACTACCCCCTGTACCCCGACGTGGTCAGCCCAGTCAGGACCGGCATCCTCCAGCTCCGGTACGGCATGAGGATGCTGGCCTCCCAGGTTGCTGCGTCTCTCTCTCCCGTACCGGGGCTGCCCAGGCTGGTGTCCTGCCTGCTGGCTTTACCCTCCGTATCCCCCGGTTCGCCTTCCCATCTGGCCCGAGCAGACTTTCTCTGCTCCAGCGCCTGTATGGATATTCTGCGCTGCCTGGCGAAGCTGCTGCCCCAGCAGGACCCCGATCATGTGATCCCCCAGTCCTCCACGCTGCTGTTGAACGCTCTGATGTATGTGCAGTGCCACGTGCTGTCCACGGGAGAGTTGAGTCAAGAGTCCCGCAGCATCTTCAGGCACATCTGTCAGGTCAGCATGTTATTAGTTTCTGTCCTCCCTCTGGGCAGTGATGGATATATATAATTACAGCAGTTCATGTAGGCTTAGTTTCTTAAATGTTAAAACCTGGAACTACGTTCTGTTTCTATCCTAACACTGGTGAAATGCTCTTCAGGCTCTGGTGAATAACTGGGACGAGCAGGAGAAACGGAAGAGGGAACAAGAGCAACTGGAGGCCAGTCTGTACCGCAGCCGAAGCCGATTACACGGATCAGGACTGACTGAGGACGAGCAGGGAGGAGAGGGACTTCAGACAACGCTTCCCTCAGTTCAACAAGGTATTCATGCTCAACCTTTAGACTGCTGGTGGCCGTCGAGGTGCTGCTTACAAGATCCTTCAACAGTTTATTATTATTTTTTTTTATAGTAAAACTATGAAATGTCTTAAGGGTGGATTTTAGAGTTATTTAAAGACCCACTGGCCTGTCTGCATCTCCGCCCACCAGTAGATGAAACTGTCCTGCACGTCTTCTCTGATTCTGTAGACCAGCTGCATCTCAATGTCATTTCCTTAAATGTTTAAACCAGACAACAATCACTTCTCCAGAACAGATAATGTTGATGAGGGCTGTAGCGATATACTAATCTTGCGATGCGATACGATACACAATATTCGGCTCACGATACGATATATATCGATATTCATCTTAAGATACATTTATATCATTTTCTGAAAGATTTTAAAGGGACAAAGTGATTTTGGTGACATCTTGTTGTTTGAATTAATTGAACTGAAAGCATCAAATAAACATTATATGGCTGACAGGCAGCTTGCAAATGCTGGATAAAATTAAAAAAAGATTTGTTAAAAAAAATAGTTTCATTTGTTTAAACAGTGTAAATTGTTGCTTGCAAGCTTTTAAAGGTAAGGGCACAATGGAGAGTTAAAGTACAGCAAGTGGCCTTCTTTGGCAGCTTTTTTGGCTTGATACTGAACATATGAGGTAGCTATTAGCCATTCTAGCCACCAGGTTCAGTAAAAATGAACCACGGCAGCCAATAATTCAAGTCTATTGGAGCAACATTTAAGCCATCTTAAACCTGCACCCATCTCAGCAGAGTAGATGGAGGACTTAATGGCTCTTCCTGCAAAGTGCAGGAAGAGCAGCCCTGCGGGACATAGGGGTTTATGAAAGGAGCTTAGAATATCGATACCCGTGGCTGAAAAATCGATACTCTCTGGGGAAATAAAATATCGATATATATCGCAGAATCGATAAAATTGCTCAGCTCTAATGTTGATGTACTGCTTGTAAGGCTTTTAACCATTTAAAAAAATCTAATAATAAATAAATGAGTTTTTAACTTGATAAGCTTATCAGCTAATAATGTGATGCCACATTTGCAAAGCGGCTGTCTGAATAAACTGAGACCTGTTTCTTCACTGGTAAACTGTTATTATATATAGATTATAAGTTCCTGGGATCTAGAACCCATAGACATGAGGGGAATGGGCTCGTTTTCATCTCTGCCGTGTGTCTAAACTTCATCCAGGACTTTGCAGACATAATGTCCCAACCAAGTCTGGAAGGTCCGGCTGACACCGGACCGGAAGCTGAGGAAGACGGCGCCAGCAGGAACCTGCTGAGACGGGGACGCTGTCTTCAGTTGCCATGACTACCGTGGTCCAGGTGCATCAGAGCTTGTGTCTGGGATACGCCCGATCTCTGTGGTACCAGAGCACAGCACCAGCCAATCACAGTAGAGATCATATCAGAGCCTTGGTCTCCTCCTATCAGATTGCATCCCCCGTGATGTCACACTTCTATCATCTGATTGGTTAGTAACTTTGACCACTGTCACAAATGTACAACATTTTAGGTGTTAAAGCCATCAATGTCCACTTCCTCCTCAGACTCGGAGATGGACCAGCAGCTGACGGGAACCGGCCTCTTGCTCTCCACCCTCCTCCAGAACACAGTGCAGGGCTCTGGAGGTCCCGATGGTCTGTCGGTCAGCCCAGAAGGACCATACGACTTCTACCAGCAGCCCAGCATGAGCGAGGCCCGCCTCTGTCTCCCTGTTCTGGACCAGCTGAGCGCGGCAGTGAAGCAGAGACTGGAGGACTGGCCTGAACACCCTGCTCTCGTACAGGTCCGTTTACCTGCTGCACGCCAGCTGTCCAGATCTGCATGCATTAAAATAATGTATTTATTTGTTCTCGGTAGAAGGCAAACAGGCAAAACATCTGTGACAGAAGGGAGCTGCAGCTGGACACACGTCACGTTGATTTGTGCCACAGTTGATTTAAATGTGCAACAGTGAGACAGTCAGCGTCTCTAAGAAAGTTCTGGAAGATGAAACTTTTCCCTATCTCCCTGTGAGGCGTAACCTCGTGTGTGTCTGTTTCCAGCTGACGGTGGTGATGGAGAGGATCATGGCCTTCAGCCTGGCGAGCCCTCTGGCCAAGTTCCTCAACGGTCTGGAGATTCTTCTTTGCAAAGCGCAGGTGAGGTCTGATGTCATCCACAATCACACTTATAGGCCGTATATTTATAAACACTGCCTTGCCAAAAAAAAAGTCGCCACCTGGATTTAACTAAGCAAACAGGTACGAGGGTCCTATTGGATAATTCAGCTCCAACAAGTTATTTAACCCCAACTGGTGCAGTTAGTTGCTTCTCATTTCCTAAACAACCATGTCAAAGACACATCCTGTGGTCGTGGAAAAGATTTTAGTCTGTTTGAGAAGGGTCAAATCATTGGCACCAAGCAGAGAAAAAATCTAAAAGAGATTGTAGAAACTACCAAAACTGGGTTAAGAACTGTCCAACGCATTATTAAAAACTGGAAGGATAGTGGGGACCCATTGTCTTCCAGGAGGGAACGTGGCTGGAAAAAAATCCTCAATGATCGTGATCGGCGGTCACGTAAACGTTTGATGAGATCAAATCGAAGAAAAACAACAGGAGAACTGTTTAATAGTTAAAGTAAGAGCATTTCCACAGACACAATGCTAAGGGAACTCCAGGGATTGGGACTGAACAGCTGTGTAGCCTGAAGAAAACCACTAATCAGTGAAGCTAACTGGAAAAAAAGGCTTCAGTTTGCTAGAGAACATAAAGACTGGACTCTGGATCAATGGAAGAAGGTCATGTGGTCTGATAAGTCCAGATTGATCCTGTTGGGAGCATCAGGGTAAGAAGAGAGGCAGATGAAGTGATGCTCCCATCATGCCTAGGGCCTACTGTACCAGCCTGTGGGGGCAGTGTTCTGATCTGGGGTTGCTGCAGTTGGTCCGGTCCAGGTTCAGCAACAGTATGAGCTCAAAGAATGAGGTCAGCTGACTACCTGGATATACTGAATGACCAGGTTATTACATCAATGGAGTTCTTCCTTCACTGATGGCACGGATATTTTCCAAGATGACAATGTCAGGATTCATCTGGCTCAAATTGTTAAAGACTGGTTCAGGGAGCATGAGACGTCATTTTCATACATGGATTGGCCACCACAGAGTCCAGACCTGAAACCCATTGAGAATCTTTGGGATGTGTTGGAGAAGGATTTGTGCAGCGGTCAGACTCTGCCATCATCAATGCAAGATCTTGGTGAAAAATCAATACAAGACTGGATGGAAATAAATCTGCTGACATTGCAAAAGCTTATAAAACAATGACACAGCGAATCAAAGCTAAAGGCGGTCCAACTAAATATTAGAGTGTATTAACTTTTTTTTTGGCCGGGCAGTGCAAGTGTGTACCACTGAATGAATAGACGAACCTTCAGCTTTGCAAATTTCCAGTTTATTCCCAGTATTTTCCTGTTAATTCCTCCAGAATTCCCATTTCCTGGGATATTCAGTTGCAAAGATGTTAGAAGTTATAGCTCAGGGATGAGATCTGTTTAATCACTTATGGTCTGGTTAGGACTGGGAGAATGACGCGAGCCGCTCCGTCTCTCTGCGGAAAGAACTGGAACCAGTCACGCAGCTCATTATCCAGTGGCGCAAACTGGAGTTGAGGTAAGATGAAACGGCGGTAAACTAAATGCTATCAAGTCCTTCATTATTTTGTTGAATCAAGCATGATGCGGAGGTGTTTCTGTCCCTGTCGTGTGTTAGCTGCTGGTCGAACAGCCTGGACAGCGTCATGAAGCGACACACTGAGAAATCCACCAAGCACTGGTTCTCTCTGTACCAGCTGGTAGAGCGGTACCTGGAGGAGCAGAGGGGAGGGACTGATCCAGGTACGCACAGAACATCCCCAGATGTGAGCCGGCTCAATCACAAACTGGGAACTGTGATGTTTTTTTCTTTTTATTTGGTTAATCTGTGTGGTAAATGTCATTTTAAATAACATAACACTGAGCTTGTAGAGAGAAATCTTAATGCAGTTTTACTGAGAAAACATGAATCCCCCTGCGTTGTCAGCTCCAGGTGAGGAGGTGGAGCGCCTCTCCCTGTCCTCGGTGTCCTCCACCCTTCAAGCCTTCGTGGAGGGCTCCACCCTGGGCGAGTTCCACACCCGCCTCGGTCTGCTGCTCAGCTTCCACTGCCACCTGCTGCTGGTCCCGGACCAGCCTGGACAAGGTCAGCCGTCATCACTCTGAACATGAAATCATCCTCAGAGATTCGTGTCACCAGAACGGCAGTTGGTTCTGCAGCTAAACAGAGCGCACGACATACGCATAGAAACACAGACACATGAAAGTAGCGTACGTAAAAACACACGGGCACGTAAGAACACAGATGTTTTTTTACTTGCAAATGTGCACATTTGTAGAGTAGAGATGGAGTTCCACCCCCACCCCCCATTATTATCCTACAACTGTTCCTCATCAGATGATCCAGATACAGTCACCTTTTTGTCCTTAGAAGCTGATAAAATGATAGTGTTGGTGATTTCATTAATCAAGCACCCAACGATGTACGTGCAGTTATACATTTGTATTTGAGCTGTTTAAAAAAAAAAAAAAAAAATCAGGTTATGCAAATGTTTTAGCCAGGCTAAATGGGGTATTTTTAAAATATCGTTATGATTAACTGTTTATTCGAGCAGTCCTGCTGAGAATGGATTTATGCACTTCCTGTAATACAGTCCTTCTCAAGTAGTGGGACGCAACCCTCTGGGGGGGGGATTTTTCAGGATTTTTTCAGGAATGAAAAAAAACGGAGATGGAGATAATGAGACAAACGAAAGTCAGCAGAAAGTTAAGACGAGGAAATATGACGATGCTGATGTAGCGCTTGACTTCACTCTTTCTATGGTGGGATTGATGCAGACTAAAAAACAGTTTTAATAAGTTATTCTTTGTTATAAGTTGATCTATATTTCTCCCTTTTTTGTTTCCCTTAATGTTAATAAGGATACAGTGTTATGCAGAGGTGGACTTAAAATTTTTTATAGACAAATGATATACAGTTAAGGGTGTAACGGTACATGTATTTGTATTGAACCGTTTCGGTACAGGTTGGTCGGTTTGGAACGGGGGCGTACCGAACGAGTTTCCACACGCACATATTAAGTAGAGGACCACACGTTGTGGAGCAGAGCGCTGCAGCCGCACATGCGCAGTTGTGCGCACACCCAGTGTTGCCAACTTACCAACTTTGTTGCTATATCTAGCAACTTTCCAGACCCCCCTAGCGACTTAATTTGTAAAAAGCGACTAGCGACAAATCTAGCGACTTTTTCTGGTGATTTTGAGACTCACGCGCACTCAACCCGCTAGGTTTGAAGCATCACTTGGCTGCTGTCTGCCTCGCGAGCCGCGCTTCTCTCTCTCTCTCTCTCTCTCTCTCTCTCTCTCTCTCTCTCTCTCTCTCTCTCTCTCTCTCTCTCTCTCTGCCGGGCTCAGTGCACAGCCAGTGCGAGTTTCTGTGTGCGGACTGGGCACGTGTCACCACATACACAGGCGAGGTGACGCGTGTGCACACAAACACCCTAATCAGTGGTAGAGAACGCTGGCTTCAAACACATGATAAAGGTAATTGAGCCCGGATATCAATAACCTTCTCGTCCACATTTTAGCCAGAAAATCATACCCGGACTTTATGAAAGAATAAAAGGATTAGTTTTTAAAGAAACACCCTGAGCCTTATTCATGTTATTTAATCTGACCAACAACTTGAAACTGTTCAGTGTTGCAACTGTTCAATTTTGCACATCAGATGGATTATTTTTTTAAGCAAAAGTCTGAGCCAATGTTATTTTTATTTTGTTTTTCAAAATATCTACATTTCAGAATATTGATTTTATATTTTTGAGCAGAATTCTAGCTTTGTATAGGCTAATGTTCCTATTGTTAAAAAGCACAAAAGTGTGTTATAAACAACTAGCACATTTATATTTTGCATTTTGTTTTCTTACTGTACCGAAAATGAACCGAACCGTGACCTCAAAACCGAGGTACGTACCGAACCGAGAGTTTTGTGTACTGTTACACCCCTATATACAGTGATCCCTTATTTTTTGCGGTTAATGGGGACCGGCGCCCCCCGCGAAACTCAAAATCCACGAACTGGAGCCAGAGCCCCCCGAGCCTCAATAACATGTTTAGAATATGTCTAAAAACTGCAAAAAAGTAGAGAGGCACTGCAGCGAAACAAGACAAAGGCTCAACTGTGGTCTTTCTGTTACCTTCACAGCCTCTGGTCTCTGAACCGTAGTAAAGAAACCGCTGGTATTGTGCTATTTTTGGCTCGTATTTAGCAGCTAACACGCTAACAACAACAAAAGAAACCATCCAGTTTTCTCTGCATGGAATGAGCACTTTATTCTGGCACTGCAGGAACTTGTAACATCACACAGGTTGTATTGTTGGGCTCCTGTCGGTTAACAGAGAATGTAAATCTATACGCGCTGGGCTGCTGTTGATGCTCACTACACTTTTCATCTAACCCTGTTTTCTTCTGCCGTCCCACGACACAAACACTACATTACCCATAAGGCCACACCATTACCCATAAGGCCACCTTCTTAATGGCTCACAACATTTCTTCACTGTGAGAGAACGCACACAACATCCTGTGATGTTTCCTTAATTTTTTCTTGATTTTTTAAAATTTTTTTATTTATTTCTGAAAAATCCGCGAATAACTAAAACCGCGGAACTTAAAGCGTGAATTGGCGAGGGATCACTGTATACTATTTATACTATTTATAGCTGTGGGGGGTGGGGCGTGCAGCAGAAAATAATTGAGAAGCACTGCTGTAGAGGCATATAGTATCAGAGATTTTACTTCATAAAAGAATCATAGTTTGTGTCTGTATTGTTTTACTGGAAGTTGACAGATGGGTTGAAATGCTTTTAATCTGTCAGAGACGGCGTCTTTGTTAACTGCTGTCGTCCTTCACAGAGTCTCTGTCCAGTCTTCTGTGGAATCTTCATAAATACTACAGTCAGTTCTCTGAAGGTGTCCAGACTAAAATCACTCAGCTCAGACAGCCCATCGAGAAGGAGTTGAAGGTATAATCAAGCAGTTTTCTCATGCCGCACCAGTAACCTTTGCGACCTCATTCACACATGAGCCGCGCTGAGTCCAGATTAGATTCACGTTAACGAGGCCCACTGTGGCGCCGATCCTTGTTTTCAGGACTTTGTCAAGATCTCCAAGTGGAACGATGTCAGTTTCTGGTCCATCAAACAGTCGGTGGAGAAGACGCACCGGTACGTGAGGTTACCATCATCTGAGCATTTACGTAGAACGGTACCTAGCTGCTGCTACCAACTCTTTCCTGCTCTCGCTGCTCTTTCAGCACTCTCTTCAAGTTTGTCAAGAAATTTCAAGAGGCTCTGAATACTCCAAGCGTGCCTGCCCTGGTGGAACAAGGAAGCAGCGCAAGTTTGGACAGCGTAGACACAGACCCAAAGGAAACTCCCATCCATCGGGTCCACCGGGTGCTGAAGATCACTTTACCTGGAAAAGGCAGAGATCTACAAGTACAGGTGTCATGGACGACTGTCTGTTCAACATCACTGTGACTCCTGAGCTCAAGAGGAACGTCCGCTTCACTGCTTTTTGTTTTTCAGGATGACGGCCCGGAGGAGGGAGCTGAGGCGACGTCTTTGCAGGCGCGCCTGCCTGTCCTGTCCAGGAAGATGAAGAAGATGTGCTCCCAGCTGCTAAAGAAAGACCCGGTGCCCGAGCTGGCCGAAGATATCGACTGCTTCACGAGTAAGAGCCACTGCAAAACAGACCTGATCTTTTGTAAAGCACGTCAATTTCACCAAAAGAAGAGACAGTTGAGGATCACCTGGTACCTTTTTTTTTTTTTTACTCCTTTCCAGGTGAGATCATCAGCAACCTGCGGGAGCTGCAGAGCCTCACTGTGAACAGCGCAGCAGATAAAGAGAAGCAGAAGAGCGAGGCCAAGCACATCCTCCAGCAGAAGCAGAGAGCGCTGTCTGACCTGTTTAAGATGCTCACTGAGATAGGTGAGCTCCTCTCCCTGATCCACGTGCATCTCGTTTTCCTAAATCTGAACTGAATCTATGTGGTCTCCTGTCCAGGTCTGTCGTACCGTAAAGGCCTGACGTGGAACCGGACAGCAGACTCGGTGAAGACCCTCTGTATGCAGCCGCTGGAGATGATGCCAGCTCTTTCTGCTGTGAGGAACCAGGATCCGGCTGAAAGCATGTAAACGAAACTTATTCACACGTGCACCAACGGCTGACTTGGTTTGCATTTATTCTCATCAACTGCTGCCTGCTTTATTTTTATCTATTTATTTAATTTGTTAAGAATACCTACTAGTTTAATACACCACCGGAACATTTATGAATATACAATGATCCCTTGCCAATTTTAATACCTTGCAAAGTTTAAGTTCTGCAGTTTTAGTTATTCGCGGATTTTTCAGAAATATATAATATGATTTTTAAAAAAAATGTAAAAAATTGCAGAAACATCACAGTATGTTGTGTGCGTTCTCTCACAGTGAAGAAATGTTGTGAGCTAGCCTGGCCCCTTTAAGAAGGTGGCCTTATGGGTAATGGTGTGGCCTTATGAGTAATGGTGTTGCCTTATAGGTAATGTAGTGTTTGTGTCGTGGGACGGCAGAACGAAAACGGGGTTAGATGAAAAGTGGAGTGAGCATCAACAGCAGCCCAGCGTGTATAGATTTACATTCTCTGTTAACCGACAGGAGCCCAACAATACAACCTGTGTGATGTTACAAGTTCCTGCGGTGCCAGAATAAAGTGCTCGTTCCATGCAGAGAAAACCAGACTTTTTCTTTTGATGTTGTTAGCATGTTAGCCGCTAATTACGAGCCAAAAATAGCGCAAGACCAGCGGTTTGTTTACTACGGTTCAGAGACCAAAGGGCTGTGAAGGAAACAGAAAGACCACAGTTGAGCCGTTGTCTTGTTTCGCTGCAGTGCGTCACCACATTTTTGCGGTTTTTAAACATAATTTAAACACATTATTTAGGCTCGGGGGGCTCCGGCTCCAGTTCGCGGATTTTGATTTACGCGGGGGGGTTCATTAACTGCGAAAAATAAGGGATCACTGTATATGTTTTCCACTGAGATGCTTTTTTTTTCTTCTCTGAATTACTGTGTTTGCAGGTTGTTCACAGAGTTACTGGCAGCGTGGGACGGCTGTCAGAAGTACTTCTACCGTTCTTGGGCCAGGAGAACCGCCCTTCAAACCGCCCTCCAGAGCGCCTCTAAGGTGTTTGTCTGCAGCATCACAACTTACAACAACACACAGAACTTTAGTCAAGAGATCATTCAGCCATTAAAGTACATGAAGGCCAGTAAGTCCAGCGGAGAGCTTTTCTGTGTTGTCGCTTTGAAGCTGATGCAGGTGTGCGTTTGTGTGTGTGTTTCTGCGTGGCTGCAGGAGCTGGGCGTGGGGAACATAGACCGCTGCAGAGGTTTCTCCTCTCACCTGTTCAAGTTGCTCCTTCGACAGAGGCGTCGGCTGGCCCAGCTCACCCAGCAGTGGATCTCCCTCAGGTAACCTGTTGATTTTCTCTAATCAGCTGCGTCCCAACGTCTTTGCTGTGTCGCACAAACTCTGTTCTTGTGATTGATGGATTGAGGTTTAAGTGAAAAGAATTGTATAAAAGGTAGGGCTGGGCAAGTTAACGCATTAACTAGCAGAACATTTCAATAAAAGTGCATTTTACACTACTTTTGAATTCATTATTTGATTTTGCGTATACAACACGATTAATCGTGATTAATCAGGGAAATAATGCGATTAATCGCGATTAAAACTTAATTGTTGCCCAGCCCTAATAAAAAGAATAAATTATCTGTATGACAGCACAGTTGACTTCAGGCTTTGTTGTATTTAACGTTAATGTCTTTTCTGGTCTCGTCGCTTCATTCAGGAGGCTAACAAACAACGTCCTGGACATTAAAAGCCACCTCCAGGCCCACGGCGAGGACCCAGGCTGCACGCTTCCACCTCAGCAGCCTCTGCAGGACTGGATCAGCAGAGGCCAGACGCTGGCTGCCCAGTGTGCCGCGCTGCTGCAGGAGCTGGCCTGGCTGCTGCAGTGCTGTCCTGAAGATCCCCAGCAGAAGGAGCAGGCCGGCAGCTGCAGACAGCACACCCTGAGGTGCCCGTCCCCCCTGGCAGCCCAGCGCCAACCCCCCGGCTGTCTGATGAGGAGGGGAGACGCCGCATGGGTGCAGCTGCAGCAGCGTGTCGCTGCGATGCTGAAGTGGGCTCACAACCTGAAGGAGGAGCTGGACTCTGTGGCACAGCAGGCCTCCGAAAGAGTTCTCCACACATGGTAAAACACAATCACGTATTTGAGAAATGAAAAAGCGAGGGACAAACGGAAAATGTATTTTAAATGAATTAATGTATTTTAAATGACGCCGTTTAAATCACAGGAGCAGTTTCACCACGTGCTCTTCAGCCGTTGAACAGCTGGGAGCTTTGGCCGCTGAGATGCCCTGCATGGAGCAGCTCTTCACCCCAGCTTCGTGTGTGGGCGGCGCCGACAGTCAGCCCATCATAACGCAGAGCCTGCAGTATGTCCGAAAGCAGATGGAGGGTTATATCACAGAGTTCACCACCTGGAAGACCCAGCTGCTCTCGCTTGGACACCAGGAGACAGGTGACTGGACCGATCAGTCACGTTTGTAGCTAATGTTCCCCTGACGGATGAGTGAACAGAGGTAGATAAGGGTCGTACACTGACATTTCACCTCCTCATCTTCGTTCCAGATCACCAGTCAGCCTTCTGCACGCAGTTTTCTGCTGAGCTGGAGGCCAACATCAACACGGTGCTGTGTGCTGTCCAGACTCTTGTGAAGAGACGGGAGAGAGAGCAACAGAGAGAAGGACATGAAGACGTGAGGAGAGGTGAGAACAGCGACATTAAAGCCAGCAGCGCTCTCTGCACGACATGTGTCCAAAACAGGACGAGTCCATCAGCTGCCCTGCTGGTGCTTCGTTCTGCTGCAGACTGAAAGCAGCTTTTAACTCCAGCAGCCTTTGGCCTTTAATCTAAAGCATCCATGATGATCAGGATACCCACATGTCATCTAATTACTGATACTGGCCTGTTTTGTTGCCACCAGGAAGACCCCTACAGTGATTATGAGCACCAAACTGCTGCTATAAATGCTGCTGTATTTGAATTATACTTCACCTACTTCAGTTCTGAGGTGTACGTTCTGTTAAAATGTACAAATTTTCCATCAGTAACTGATTTCGAAATGCATTTTATTTTCAACCCGGGGTCACAAAAATCTCAGTGATGCTTGTTGAAGACTAATGGAGCCAGTCATGGTTGCATCTTCTGGAGCTGCCAGGTTCATTAGAGCTTTCTGGGAAGAGATCCATTAACTTATAAGAAATGTATTTGGGACAGATGGTTGTGATCAATAAAACACAAAGGGCTGTAATATAGCCTGACAAAGTTGTTCCTCAAATTCAAAACCCTTCTGCCGACTGCGTAAATACTTATTTGCTTCTGTTTGTTGATGTTTCAGACGGGGCTGATGGGGAGGGCGAGGAGTCTGTGGACGACCTGCTGAAGCCCGGTCACCTGACCCGACTCCTGAAGGAGGAGCTTGAAGCCGAGGTGGAGGCTCTGTCTGTGGAAGGTGTTGGCGTCGGGGTGGAGAGGCTCCTGAACTGTCTGAAGAGACACAGAGACTCCTGTCAGCCGCCACAACTTCAGGTACCAGGAGCACCTGCACATGCAGCGTCTGGATCCCTTTCCAGCTAAAATGAAAGTAGTGTTTTGATATCCTGTGGCTTTAATATCTCTGTTGGTTGGTGGATGTTTGTTCAGGAGATAAATGCAGCTTGCAGAAGACTGGTGCGTCTGGAGCCTCTGCTGGGGATTTACTCTGACCTGGTCCGTTACTATCTGGCCGTGACGCTTGGAGCGCACAGGACCACCGGAAAACTGCTGTCTGTCCTTGCCAGCATCTTCACTGAGCTTGCACAAAAGGTATCCACACAACAAGATTTACATCGGTCCCATAATAATGTCAGCGACTAGAAAGTGATGTCAGCATGGCTGTGAAATCATCAACTAATCAGTTACTGTGGCGTCTCCTGCAGGGTTTCTGCCTGCCGCAGGAGCTGATAGCCGGCGGAGATGGAGAAGGTGCCACAGAGTTTCACGACTACGAAGGTGGCGGGATCGGAGAGGGTGACGGCACCAAGGACGTCAGTGACAAGATTGAGAATGAAGATCAGGTGATGAACGACCTGAAAGTCCTGCTGGAGTTGCAGGAAACGTCCCACGAGCAGCAGAAAAAAAATCCAGGGTCTTTATACCCATTTTATTGGGGTCAGAGTGATTGGTGGGGTACACCCTGGCCATGTCCCCAGCCCCACACAGATTAAAACTTTTGTTTTCACTCACAGTTGTTTAAAATCCCCAACTAACCTCACAAGTGTTTCTCTGGACTGTGGGAGGAAAACTGAGGAAAAATATAGAATAAAACTTACTGATTTCATCGTGATAATGTACATCACCCAAAGCAAATCATAGGTTTGTCTTAAAAAAAGGATCCATGCAACGCTGCAAACATATCGCAGTGTTTTTTTTTTCTTTGTGCTTTTTTGGAAGTGTCATCTGCATTGAGGGGATTTGACTGTCTTTTCTCGTGAAAGTCATTATGACCTCCTCTTCGTCCAGGTGGAGGACACCTTCCAGGAAGGTCAGGAGAAGGAAGAGCAGCAGGATAAAGGGAACATCAAGTCAGAAGATAACGCCATCGAAATGTCAGAAGACTTTGACGGCCAGATGCATGATGGGGATGAGAACGAGCCAGGTCAGTTTAACCTGGAGACAGAAACATTAGCGAAGGTAGCGCTTCGCATGAGGTCAGCAGAAGCTGGATTACTTCCCGCTGTGTTTCATGTGTTTTGCTCTGGAACTGGGGGGGGGCGGTTTCATCATCTGCAGTTACATCTGTCCAGGAAAACTACTAACTCAACTCGTCTTGCATTTGTAGGTGAAGATGAGTCGGATAAAGAGGAGGAAGAGGAGCTTGATAAAAAGATGGGAGACCTCGGAGAAGGTCAGACAGACACCCTGGACGAGAGAATGTGGGGGGACGATGAGGACGATGATGCGGAGGAAGGTAGTGACAAGGAGGAGGAGTCTGGACAGGGCATGGATCAGGTACCTTCCACGGCAACACGTGTAAAATCTGAAACATGATGCAGCCAGTTTCCAAGTGTTGGTCATCTCCTGAAGCAAACTGCCGAGTGTCTCATGTATCTGTACTGATTCTGTCAGAGCGAGTCAGAGCTGGTCGCCAAAGATGACAACTTGGATGCAGCAGAACCCAACAAAGAGCAAAAAAAACAGGACAAAGATGAAGAGATGTGTGAAGAAGAGAAAGAGAAGATCCATGAACAAGGGGATGAGGTAGCTTTTACTCACCTTTTATGTCCACACATTTTATTTACCTGCTCTGACAGCCGTAGCACATTTCCAACAGCAGTCATATGTGCAACAGTCATTAACCAATTTCTTTATTATTAGGCTGCTTTTTATTTGTCCGCAAAACATACTAAAGGTGATCGACATTAGATCCTCAGCGACAGTCCAAATGATGATGGATTTAATCAAGACTGATAGATATAACAGAGGTGTCAGCCTCCTGAACCCAAACTGGTAGCTGGTTCCATAGTAAAGGTGCCTGGTATCAGAAGGCCCATCCTCCAAATCTATGTTTAGATATTTTAGACACTCTGAGAGCAGAGAGCTCTATTAGATGTCCAGAAGACAGATAACGTCCTTCCTTTACTGTGGTGTAAATGCATTCTTGGTGATGTCTGGTCTGTCCTCTCACTGGTTTCCAGAGGGAGTTTGATGAGAATGAAGTGGACCCGTATCATGGCCAGCAGGACAAAAGACCTGAGCCTGAGGCCATGGACCTGCCTGAAGACCTCAACCTGGACCAGCATGAAGAGGCTGGAGATGACGAAGAGGAGGACGGTGATGGTGAGAGAGGCTGCTGAACTTAAACATGTGAAGGCTGGTTACACTAACGCCAAGAAGACTTCTCAGCTAAAATCTCTTAACCCGAAAAGATGATGATAATAGTGTTTTATTGTTTTCTTGAGCCCTACTTTATGTATTAAAAGAAAAAAATCTTTTTCTGATGCTTGTGTTAAAACATTTTCAAATATTAATCCTTTCAGATTGAGCCTAATGATCCAGCCTGTAAATAATGCACTTATATTGTATTTTTGATTGTCAGGTGACGAATAAAAAGATTGACTTTGATGGAGTTAAATGGCAGATTTACGTTTGTCAGTTTTTCCATTTGTGCAATGAAGTGAAGCAAATCTATTACACCTACATTTTCCCTCAGCTCAGTCAAGTCTTAATTATTATTTCAACATTTCAGATGAGAATCCATTCAACCTTGATGGCGAGGCCATGGACCAGGAGGTGAAGGAGCAAGAACAGAAGGATGGAGGAGAGGAGGAAGAGCAGGGTGAGCAGGAGGACCCCCCCCACGAGGAAAACACTCAGGAGCCCAAAACTGAGGTGGACGAGGAAGGAGGCGAGAAAACAGAGGAGGCAGACGAGTCCATGGATAATAATGAAGAAAAGGAGGAGGAGAAAGAGAGGGAGGGGGAAATGGGAAGAGAGGAGGACGTTCCTGTACCAAATGACAAAGGAGACCAACCACAGGTGTGAATGTGAACTGAGTGTAGTTGTACCACGGTGTGTTACGTAACGTTACAGCTGCTGGATGCTGCTCCACACCAGTGAATCTCTGTTCTGGTTTTCTCTGTTGGGTTTCCAGGAGGAGGAGCAGGGGGAGGATGAGGAGAAGCCCGACCCAGCTGAGAGGAAGGAGCACGCCACCGAAGGTCAGACAGGAGAAGAAAACGTCCAGAGTGACACGGCTGTGGAGCTGGCAGGAGAGGCGTCAGAGAGAGAGACCAGGCTAAAGAGGTACGAGTCAGCCTCACATCTGCATTCCTCTGGACTTCAGGAGGCTCGTTATCCTGAATGACACATTTAAATGGATCCCAAGCTAATTACTACTTTATAGATGAGCGTAAATAAGCCATACAGGGTGCGAGCAGTACGGGGATAGTGAAGGACCAGACTTGATGCAGTATAACTGAGCAGCAGCACAAATGGCTTAAATAGATGCCTGATGAATATTGGGAACACAATCTCAGGTCAGATGAGGTACAATTTCTGTGTTCAGGTCGGGTCCAGGGTTTGCAGACAGCTGACAGAAAGGAAAGGAAAAAGGAAAGTATGAAAGAAGGAAGGAAAGAGAAGGATGGAAGGGATGAAGGAAAGGAGGAGGAAGGAATCAAAATGAAGAGAAGTAGGAAGGAAGGAGAGAAGGAAGAATTGAAGGTAAGAAAGGGAGGAAGGAAAGCAAGAAGGAATGAAAGAAGGAAAGAAAGATTGATGAAAGAAAGGGAAGAGAAGGATGGAAGGAATGAAGGAAAGAAGGAGAGAGGAAAGAAGGAAAATGAAGGAATGAAGGAAAGGAAGAAATTAAAGGAATGAAGGTAAGAAAGGGAGGAAAGAATGAAGGAAGGGAAGAAAGATCGATGGAAGGAAGGAAAGATAAGGATGGAAGGAATGAAGGAAAGGAGGAAGGAAACAAAATGAAGAAGTAGGAAGGAATGAAGGTAAGAAAGGGAGAAGGGAAAGCAAGATTGATGAAAGGAAGGAAAGTGTGAAAGAAGGAAGAAAAGAGAAAGATGGAAGGAATAAAGGTAAGAAAGGGAGGAAAGAATGAAGAAAAGAAAGATTGATGGAAGGAAGGAAAGAGAATTATGGAAGAAATGAAGGAGAGAGGAAAGTAGGAATGAAGGAAAGGAAAGAATGAAGGTAAAAAGGGAGGAAGGAAAGCAAGAAGGAATGAATGAAGGAAAGAAAGATTGATGGAAGGAAGGAAAGTGAGAAAGAAGGAAGAAAAAAGAAGGATGGAAGGAATGAAGGAAAGGAGGAAGGAAAGCAAATAAAGGAAAGTAGGAAGGAAGGAATGAAGGTAAGAAAGGGAGGAAGGAAAGCAAGAAGGAATGAAGGAAGGAAAGAAAGATCTACGGAAGGAAGGAAAGTGAAAAAGAAGGAAGGAAGGAATGAAGGTAAGAAAGGGAGGAAGGAATGAAGCAAGGAAAGAAGGGAGGAAGTGCATCCAGTAACGAGTGATGTGTTGGTTCTGCTTGAAGGATCATTTGTGTTTCAGTTTCTAAACGCTGACATGCTACTTCCTGCTCCACCAGGAACACGGCAGCGGAGCAGCTGACGCCAGCCAATCAGAGGGCCACCAGTCAAAGCTGACAGCCAGGATGGCCGCACAGACGCAAACGCAGAGCAAGACTCAGGTAAGGCTAACCTCGCATTTAGATCCCGTCACAAAAAACGGATTCACCGTCTGTCCAGCCTCCTCCCTGGATTTCTCTGAAGTTGATCTGCTGCACGTTCCAGAGCTTCAAGAGGAAACCAGGCCAAGCAGATAACGAGCGTTCAACGGGCGACCACAACGAACGCATCAACAAGCGCCTACGTACGGTGGAAAGCAGTCAGGATCGCTCTGAGAACAACAGGCAGAGTGATGTCCAGCAGGAGTCTGATCTGTATGAGCACATCAGACAGGGAGAGACGGCCTACGACACTCAGACTTACGGTTCGTGATCGCACAGCTGCCTTAGAAACGTACCATTTTGTCTGCTGTGATACCGAATCAGTCCTTCAGTTTGATGAATAAATGTGGCGTCTGCTTGTAGACGTCGCCAACTCGGACCAGCAAAGAGCAGCAGAGCCTCTGAAGGACCAGGATGAAGCTCAAAATGATGAGGATGTTGCTATGGAAACAGAGGAGCAGGAGGAGGAGCTCCGAGCTGCTGAGGTCCAGGAGCTGAAACCCGAACAGCTGGACTCTTCCAGATCCTCTCAGAAAGGTCTCAGCATCTTCTTCCTCGAGTCTGAATGACTTGAAAACAAGAAATGTATCAACTCATTGTGTTGAGTGGCTTTATGGATAATGTGGACCGGTTCCTCTCGTGCAGGCGTGGACAGTGGAGAAATGGACGTGCAGACGCAGGGAGAGGACGAAGAAGAAGAGAGGTGGAAGGAGCGACAGCAGTCCAGAGAAGACGAGCGAGCTGAGAGAAGTTCAGAGTCCACAGTCCACACTGTTCCAGAGCTGCTGCAGGACACCCTGCAGGTACGCGAGAACCACGTTAACCTGAACATAACAGTCGGGCCGCGAGTCTTTACTGTCACACCATTCAATTCCATTCTGATTCTGGGGGCCACGATTTGATTTAAAATCGATTTTTGATTCAAAACAATTTTATTCCTAATGATTTCTGATCTGATTTCTGATCATGATCTACTACCATCTGCTTTGAATGCTCTGAATGACAAATGGAGACATCAAAGTGTCTTTTTCACATTTATTAAGTTTGAAACATTTATCCATGCTTAGATGGAATTATTGCAACTGTTCCATGAAAGCAATATCACATACTGCTTCAGTAACAAAAACAAAAGTGCCTCTTTATAAAAAAAAAATGGTGCAGTTAAACATGCCTTTACTAAAAACAGTGTGTGGTCCTTAACTGCTACTCTAAGTAGCTAGCTATGAAATAAGCTTGTAAAACATGGGATTCGAGTAGCCACCTATCAGTTGTGTAGTGAGCAGTGAAGGTCACTAAAGACTGGGTTGCTCTGGATGTCCATGCATCACCTGTTGGTGCCACTGGTGGTTTTGGTTTTGGGACTGGTGACCTTTCTTTTAGTCTCTTGGTAAAACTGTGGCACAGCTGTCTCAGTGAAAAACTTACAGGACGGTATGGCGTACCTCGGTCTGCAACATGCAGATAAACTCCTCGTTCTCCACCACACTGTAAGGCTGTAGGTCTTTGGTGATGAAGCAGGCGATACACAGAGTTAATTAAATTCATTATTCATGTTAATTCATGTTTTTTTATATTTAATTATTAAATTTTAGACTTGGATCAAAAATACGAAATGAAAAAACGGGCCACAGGACTGAATGTGTTTTATAATCGAGGACTGGACTTTCTGTTGTCATTACACATCTGTACCACTAGATGGAGCCACACTGAAGTAACCAGTAAAGCCTGATTTATACTCGGACGTCAGGTCGTCTGAGTCACACAGATATGCCCCCCCCCCCCCCCCCCCCACACACACACCACACACACACACACACACACACACACACACTCCGTTGCACCTCGCCAAAATTGTAGGTGACCGCAGAGAGGAGAGAAAGGAGGCCTCTGATTGGTCAATTCTACATCCGCGTAGAAAAGAGCGCGTCATCAAAGGAATGAGGAAGTACCCACATCTGTACGATTCTGGTTCTCCACGCTACAAAGACAGCACATATTCTAGTAATTCATGGAGGGAGATAGCGATGAATGTGGGTCTGGATACGGCTGAGACGGTGAGGAAGTGGAAAAACACAAGAGATATGTTTAGTAAGTTTAGCTAGTTCGTGATTGCGTTGTGGCGTGGAATAACATAGCGCAGACCGCGCTTCAAAATTGAGTATAAATCAATAGTAACTGCTGCATACCGGCAACAAGATAACTGCTAGTAGTATACACAACCCATAATATGAGCCCGCAAATTTGTTGTGTTGCCGAAGTGCTTGATCTTGGATTTGCAATGCTAGCACACTGTGTGCGTCATGTCCAGCTCGGTGTTTCTGGTCATTCGGAAAACAGAATTGACCAATTTTTTTTTTTTTAATTGATTTTGAGATATTTTATTTCGATTCTGAATCGTAGCAAATGAGAATCGATTTTTTTTTTGGCACGCCTACATAACGGCATCAGAAAACTCGTCCTCTCTTTTAAGCTGTATGGCAAGTGTTTGCTCCCATTCTATAATCTTAATCTTTTTTAATTCGGTGGACTCCTCAGAAATGCTGTTTTGATCATAATTTGTGACTTTAAAAAGGATCCGCTACATATCTGAAAACTTAATTCATATGCATCAGGAGCAAACAGCTTTTATGTGTTTCTGCAGAAGGACGAGAGAGACCCAGAGGAGATCAGGAAGGAGATGGAGCTCCAGCTGGAGGCCTTTCACAAACTGGCTCCAGGCACTCGGGAGGAGGTGAGACTAACCCAGGAGGAGATCCTCTGAAGTTCAGCTCCTTAATGTCATCACAGCTTGTAACTTCCAGCAGTTTTTACATCTACACAATCAGGAACCCATACAAGTTTTTTTTTCTCAAAAACAAAATATTTTAGTTCAATGTTTTTACATGCAGCGTCTGTACTGTTTAGTCTGGTTGTAATGGGAATGCTCCGGATAATTAAGTTGCCTGTATCTGCAGTGAAGCCCAAATTGACTCTTTCAGAGAAAGTTAACAGTACTGCAGCAAACCGCTTTAATAATATATAAATCTGACAGTTATTTGTCTCAGTTAGTGAATTAATGCAGAGTTCAAAGTGTTGGAGAACGTACGGTAAACAAATTCAGTTTACTTTGATACCAAGCACAACTCATCACTACACTCGAATAACCGTATGAGATGACAGCGGAGAGGAAAACGGCTAATTAACAGAAAAGCTCCAGCAGAGCCAGACCCGGGAAGGGTATCATCTGCCCCAACCAGGGACGGTCTGAGATGACGGCAAAGAAACCAGCAACACTAACGGGGATATCCACCTACGAGGCACAAAAGACAACTGTTAACTGCAGTTATGATGACATACAGGGATCCCTCGCCAAATCGTGTTTAAGTTCCGCAGTTTTAGTTATTCGTGGATTTTTCAGAAAAAATATATTTTAAAAAATCAAGAAAAAATTGCAGAAACATCACAGGATGTTGTGCGCGTTCTCTCGCAGCAAAGGAATGTTGTGAGCCAGCCTGGCCCCTTTAAGAAGGTGGCCTTATGGGTAATGGAGTGTGTGTGTGTGTGTGTCGTGGGACGGCAGAATGAAAACGAGGTTAGATGAAAAGGAGTTAGCATCAACAGCAGCCCAGCGTGTATAGATTTACATTCTCTGTTAACCGACAGGAGCCCAACAATACAACCTGTGTGATGTTACAAGTTCCTGCAGTGCCAGAATAAAGTGCTCGTTCCATGCAGAGAAAACCGGACTTTTTCTTTTGTTGTTGTTAGCGTGTTACACGTTAATTATGAAACAGCACAATACCAGCAGTTTGTTTACTACGGTTCAGAGACCAGAGGCTGTGAAGGTAACAGATAGACCACAGTTGAGCCTTTGTCTTGTTTCGCTGCAGTGCCTCTCTACTTTTTTGAGGTTTTGAAACATATTTTAAACACATTATTGAGGCTCGGGGGGCTCCAGCTCCCGTTCGCGGATTTAGATTTTTGCGGGGGTGCTGCCGGTCCCCATTAACCGTGAAAAATAAGGGATCACTGTACTCGTACCTGGAGAGTAACGAGAACAGAGAGCATCGTGGTCGGTCTCCTGGCAGTCCAGGCCTGTAGGAACATGACTGAAGGGATGGTTCAGGACACCCGAGCAAGCTATAATTATATGCTTCGTTTTAGTTGAATCTTAAAGGTAGAGAGTTTCAGCCTCCCAAAACCATTATGTGAGCTGGTTCATTGGTGAGGTGCCTGATGTAAAAAAAAAAAAAAAAAACCCTCTAGGAACCACAAGTAAACCTTCAGTCTGAGAGCCAAGTGCTCTGTGGGGATAATATGGAACTATGAGGTCTCTGAAGCTTGACCCTTAAAGGCTTAGTAAGTGAGGAGAAGCTGGTTAAATTGTTTCTTGGATTTGACAGGAACAAATGACAAGAAGATGTGCTTTCAGATATTTGATTCCTCCCGATAATCCTGATCAGAACAAAAGGTGACTGCACCTTTTTGGATCATCTGGAGTCTTTGGCAGTAGATGTTAGTCATGCCATCCAGAGGAATTACATCTCAGCTCACTTCAAGTCCAAGTAAATGCGCTCAGTTTTAGTTTTTAAAAAGCAGCCTAACCTGACCTGTGTTAGGACCCTAACCCATTACATCACTGAGTTTGATCACTGATGGCGCTGTAGCGACAGATTTGGACGGGTACAGAATGTTCCATTTCAGCATTAATGTATCTGAGATCACTGGTGACCTGTCCAGGCCTGCCTGGACCTGCCTTTCCCTTGAAGCGAGCTGGGATAGACTCCAGCAGATCCCTGTGACTCCTGTTAGATCCCCCAGGTGCGGTACAGCCTCTGACTAGCAGAGTCTGTCACCGGGACCAGTTTAGGGGGGTTCACCTCGCTAGAATTGACGGTGACAGGGATGATTCGCCTAGCACTAACTGCATACTATCCATCCAAGTCCCTGCCCTGCTCCCTCCAATAACTGACCTTAGAGGAATAGCCTGGCGGCTCAAAGTCCAGCTATTGGTCACATTTGTTAACTGCAGCTCTCCACTTATGATCTGGGCTCTTGTTACCAACTAGGTTAAGTTTAGTGGCCCTTATGCCCCAAGGGTCTGTAACAATATTGGACTAGAGCAACCAATAAGAACCTTATGTTGTGATTTATGTCATTAAGGCAGAGGTATACCCATTCTTTACAACTGTGAGGACAGATTCAATATCCACCACGGCGTCTTGTTACAATTTTATATTTATTGAAGCAGGTTAGCGGGGCTAAGCAGCAGCATTCATTGATTAGTCAATCTCTAATTCTACTCTAAAAATCAAGCTGTGGTTTACAAATCGATTCATCTGCGTTGCTCCAAGGATGGTTGGGGTGCGAGCGAATGGCCAGTTTGCTATCTTCCGAGGCTGCTGAGGCGAGGTAGAGAGAGCACGCTGTCAGGCCCCCGGGAACTCTGATATCCGGCCCCTCCTCCTTGCTAGCAGTGAGCTAGGGTAAAATCCAAAAAGCTCCAATTATATTCCTCAAAAGTTGGAAAAATGGTTAATCTTCACATATAAAATTAACAATGATTTCTCTTTTATTGATCTAATACATTACTTAATCAACTAAATTATCTTGTTTCTAATTATTGATTAAAATCACACATTTTATTGATAAGCGATTACAAACAACACAACCAGTAATCATCATTAATCTGATGCTTCCACTAACCCTAACCCTAACCCGGATCTCTTGACACCCTAGATAGGATGAAGCGGGCGTAGATGATGGATGGATGGATGGATGTATCTATCTAAGACCTTTTTCGCTTGAGTCTTTAGTCAAGATAGTACAAGCTGCATTAAAAAATGGCAACAGATTGCAGGATATTGCAAAGTTGCGCTGGTAAAATTTCAAATGCGCTTCAGTCTTTGTGAGATCAGAACTTCTGGCAGCCGGTCTGTCTCAGCCACACCCTCCCTGAGGAGGCTAGTTTCTCCCATCAGGCTGTACATGCACTACATAAATGTAGACGAAAAGACTTAAAGCTGTTGTAATTGTTCTTGATATTTGAAAGTGTCATCAGTGTTTGCTGCTCTCTGTTTGGTCCTTATGAACCTGGTGTTTCCGTAGCAAAAGCTGAACCTTCAGTAAGATGGAGCTCAAAGGTTTCTTCTGTTCCAGGAGGGCGCAGCAGCGTCCATGTGGCATCAGTACCAGACTCTGACGTCAGCTCTCTCCCAGCAGCTGTGTGAGCAGCTTCGCCTCATCCTGGAGCCCACACAGGCCGCCAAACTCAAGTAAGTGATATAAAGTAAGTGATCAACTATCAACGGTCTAGCTGTAGAAACAGTCCAGCTGTACAAATACCTCGGGACGCTAATTGATGACAGGTTGTCCTTCGATAACCAGATTGATGCCGTGTGCAAAAAGGCCAATCAGCGCCTGTACTTCCTCCGGAAACTCAGGAATTTTAACATTGACACACGTTTTATGAAAATGTTTTATTCTTGTTTTATTGAATCTGTCTTGACATTTTCTTTTATTTGCTGGTTCGGGCTAATTACTCTTAAAAATCGCAGTAGACTCCAGGGGATTATCAAAGTGTGCAGTAGAATTGTTGGCACCCCCCTGACAGAAATCTCAGCCTTGCATAGAACCAGGTCCTTGAAGAAGGCAAGACTGGTCTCCTCTGACCCGAGCCACCCCCTGGCATCTGAATTCAGGTTGCTCCCCTCCAGACGGAGATTTCAGATGCCAAAAATAAGAACAAACAGATTTAAAAAATCCTGGGTTCCGGTGGCCATTGGCTTTTTAAATAATGAATAGTTTTTACCCCCCTTTTAAGACATACTGCACTGTGGGCAACTAAGCTAAACTAATTTTATCTCTGTTTCTATTATTTTATTGCTTTTAATTGTCTTGTTCTTATCAGTGTTGTGCATTTTATTGTTGTGGTTATTGTTATTGTCACTGTCTTGCTGCTAATGCACTGTTAATTGCCCCCTGGGGACAATAAAGTTTTCTTGACTTGACTAAACTATTACCCTTCAGTTTCAGCCTCCCACCCCTTTCCCCCCTGATGTCATCTATCATTTTGAAACGGTGCCAAAGCTGTGTCACAGCATAGAGGTGAAAGCCTGTGGTGACAGTGGTATCTGATGTTCCTCAGAGGTGACTACCGGACAGGGAAGCGTCTGAACATGAGAAAAGTGATCCCTTACATCGCTAGTCAGTTCCGCAAAGACAAGATCTGGCTGAGGAGGACCAAGCCCAGCAAGAGAGAGTACCAGATCTGTCTGGCTGTGGATGACTCCTCCAGCATGGTGGACAAGCACTCCAAACAGGTGAGAGTGTTTGTATGTCAACTTCTAGTTTCAACTGTATATCATCAAAAAGTCATCAAGTACTGACTTTGTTGCAAACTTTTGCACACATTATTGGAGCTTTCTTTCCTTAAGAAACCCAGAAATATGTCCGTGTGACTGTGATTGCAGTATACAAGCATGGACATTTTACTGCACTGCAAATAAAATCTTTCACTTTGATCAAAGTGTTGTTCACCAAGCATCTTGTAACGGACCTCCTGCTGTCTCCTGTATGTGCTGTAGCTGGCCTTCGAATCCCTGTCGGTGATCGTCAACGCTCTCACTCTGCTGGAGGCTGGACAGGTGTCTGTCTGCAGGTAAAATCATCCAGTCACATTTGCCTACTTGATTACTTGAGACTGTAAGATAAACCTTTGGAGCTTTGTAGAAATATGAAGCCCCATAACTGAAGAAAAAAAACCCCATCTTGGACTGATGCGAAATTGTAATGTGGTGCTCTGTCGTGTGTGCAGCTTCGGTGAGCAGGTGCAGCTGCTGCATCCTTTCCAGCAGCAGTTTAATGATGAGTCTGGCGCTCGCATCCTCAGACTCTGTCAGTTTCAGCAGAAGAAGACCAGAATAGCACAGGTAAGAATTATCCATGTGCTAAACATCCATCCTACCTGACAGTCCGCTGCTCCACCTCATATCTGGCAGTTATTCACGTTTGGATCTTGGTCATTTGAGTTTAAACAGTATTGTCAGATCCAACGTGAATCTTTTCTACGTTAACTTTAGACCAGAGAGATACAAAATAGCTTCAAATGCTTGAGGCCTGTCGTGTCTCTCTTTCGTGTTATGTGTGTGTTGCTACTTGAAAAGACTCAGTCTGTTCATGTCTGTCCTCTGTAGTTTTTGGAGACCTCAACGAAAATGTTTCTCGCAGCACGTCAGCAGATTCCAGGATCTGTGAATGCAGGTAAAAGACTCCCACTGGTTGCTTCCACTCAGACCTGCTCAGCTGTCATTAGTGTAACACAGCCCTTCTCAAATAGTGGGGTGTCATTCCTTGGGGAGGCGTGTGTGACCCTGGAGAACATGCTTTTTTTTTTTGGCCGTACTGTAATTAAGTGTAGTTGCACATATACTACAGTAGGTGACAGTGTCGCTCTCATTGTCACAGTGTGTGCTGGGAGTATTAGCTATATTGTCAGGTTTTTTTGCACGGACATGTGCGTACACAGCACAGAGCAGGAGATATGAAGTGAACAAACCCTCAAGAGACACCACGGAAAAATATTTAACAGGGATGGAAAAAACGGAGGAGAGAGATGGAGATAATGAGACAAACGAAAGTCAGCAGAAAATAATTGAGAAGCCACTGATGTAACAGATGGGAAGGAAAAATGGGGCAAACTTAGTGATGCACGATAACTGTTTTTTAAAACCGATACCGATAACTTTCAGCTCCTAAAGGCCAATACCGATAACCGATAACACACATATACCTAAGATCATTACGTCAATACTATGAACAAAACCAAAAACAGCTTTGACTCTTTAAATGAACAGATATTTATTTTTTCCAATGAAAAATTATTGGCAAGCCTCTCAAACATTTTAGTAAAGCTATCAAACAAACCCATTTGATATCTCATATCAACTTAAATAAGGTGCATTACTGACTGATATAAAAAAATAAAGGGTCCTTGAACTGATGGAAATACATGCATCAGAATTACTAACTGAAAAAATACATTCCTCAATGACAATAAAAAATAATGCACAGTGTATAATGTACTGACACAATTAGACTTGTCTGTGTGAATAAACTGAAAAAGTGCACTCCACAGTAACAGAAAATTATGTTTAAAGGATTTTGGCTTGTGGTTGTATTCAAATGAATGCCTTTAATTAAAGTAAATGAGGTTTAGTAGTTTTTTTTTTTTTGTTGTTTTTTTTTAATCTCATGGATGTTTTAGATGAGAGAGGTGATGGCGATGAGAGGGGAGCGGAGACGAGACTTGTTGTTGGCTTTCCCACGTTAGCTCATGTTAGCTCACGTTAGCGTGATTTCAAAACTCCATGGAAGCGATGGTTACGTTTCAGGTGGCTGATCAGGTTTGACGTATTAAAGCTTGTGCTATTTTTCCCTCCTTCGCTTGGAGCATTTGTCACAAATAACCAGCGAACTATCTTCCTCTGAAACTTTAATGAAGTTCTATACAATTGCCTCCATGTTGTTGTTGTTGGTTTTTTTTTTTAAATCAACGCACTGTGCCGCAATGCTGCATTCAAGGTGTAACGTAAATTCCTCCGTTCCCTCGTTTGCTAGTCGTTCTTTTGGCCTGATCTATTTTTTCTATATTTATGTGTAATATGTGGGAAAATACTGTGAATATCAATTAAAGTCAGCAACTACCAAAATTATGACGAGTTAACAATTTGTTTTCTGGCATGAGGGGGTATTCTTGATTTTCCTTACTGAGTAATCATTTTTCTGATTATGCCGACGTCGCTTGAACATAACATTCACTGCCGGTCATTCAAGGCTCAGAGGGAGCGAGGCCGTGTTGACAAAAATATATATGTTATCGGGGCTATTCGTCGTGATATCGGACTTATCGGGATGACGTCATAATTTCCTGTTATCGGACCGATAGTTATCGGGTCAATAATTATCGTGCATCCCTAGGGAAACTGTCTCACTTCCACTCAGGTGAGAGTGTTACTGTGTGTTCAGTATTTATACAGCAGGTATCTTATCAGCCAGACCCTTTATATACATCACTGTGAGGCTTCTGTAGTTGGTTTGTTCGTGCCAACTTTGACCATGAACAAAAGAAACATTTTGCTCAGTGCTCAAATAGCTCTGATGGCCAGTTCTACTTTTTGAACATTTTCTATTTGCCTTAACGGTGAAATCAATTCGACTGTCTCAGGCAGGCGAAATTCCCTGACACCACCATGCAAGATGTCAGAAGAATCATAAGAAAGAAATGCAACAATATAAACTACGCCAAGCAAGTTAACGAAAAAAAGTCATGAAAGTGCAGTTTTTTTCTCTACCTTTTCCTTTCATTTTTTTTTCCAGTAAGGACTTACATTCATATGTCATTGTTTTTGAAATGTTCCAAATATTTGAGAATATATTCAATGTGTTTTCAATATTTTGCCTTGTGAATGATTTTTTTTTTAAATGCATCACACTCTTGTGTACATACAGTAAGAGTAAACTTTAAGGAATATATTTCCAGTGTATAAATAGTAAGCCACAAGTAATATGCCAAGCAAACTTAAAGTATACAATATTAAACTAAAAATAGGGACTCAAAGTATATAGCAAGTACAATGGCAGTATATCAATAAGTGCACTTGTGGTATACTTTAAGCACAAGAGAGGGATATACTAAGTACATTGATAGTATATAGATGAGTGTACTTGTTGTAAACTGTTGAAAACTTAAAATAAACTTTCAAGTATACTTTTATAAACTTAAAATGTTCCAAAAGTATAAAATGTGTATACTTTCCAGTACACTTAAAGTATATGGTCTGTAGTATACTTGCTATACTTGTACTTATACTCAAGTATACTTTAAAAAATATACTTAAGTATACTACTTTTTGCTAAGGGCTGTTGCCACTCTATACTGACTTAACAGGATAATATTAAAGCCACACCGGCGATTTGAGATCGCTAGTATTAAAACAAACAAACAAACAAACAAAAAAAAATGAACAGTTAATGAAATGAAACGAAAACCCCTGGTAGATGCTAGATTTCAATGCTTTTCCGACTTTAAGTTGGAAATTTACAAGTACAACTGAATGTACCATTAGACGTAGCAGAAACACCGACGCTATCAAATGGATCAGCTGTGCCAGCTCACTTTCGGGATCTAGAAATTTTTAAAAGGATTCTTTATCATTGGATTCTTTCATGCTTGGTGGAGGTCTGCGCTCTCTGAGAGCTTTTCTAGTTCTACATATGTTTGGTGCCTTACATACGGACGGTGGTGGTGGGGGGGGGCAGATAGGGATCAATATAAATCTGGGGGGGACATGTCCCCCCCGTCCCCAGTGCCATCTGCACCCTTGGTTCCATCCTCTGTCCATCTCAGCGTTTACCTCCACCTGTGTGTGTAGATGTGTCCGGGGCGCCGACGATTGGTGATCTAGAATCCGTGTATCATTCGTTCTTTCCATTTTCAACTGTCAATCAAAAATGGAAAAAGGAAAAAGGTGCATTTTATTTCGTTTTTCGTTTTTGAATCCAACACAAAAAACAAAAAAATGCACGGTTTTTCGTATTTCAATGTTAGACTTGGATCAAAAATACAAAATTAAAAAATGGGCCACAGGACTGAATTTATTTTTAATATTTAATTTGTCTGGTTTACGTGACCCAGAAGTGGCTTTGTGCTGCAGTTCCGGTAGCAACTCAGGTAGCAATATTAACAATTCAGTCTGTTTAAAAAAGAAAAAAAAAAAAAGGGCTGCATCAAAACTTTCAAGCCTCTTTGTTCGAGTCCGTCGCATGCTTACTCCATTTATCATTAGATCTGCTCCATCCGCTCACTGTGACGCTACATTCACCTACTGTTTATGTTGATGCAGCGCCATCTTGTGGCGCAGATGTGTAACGACGATAGAAAAGTTTTGACCTCGATTATCAGACAACCTCCCTTTTTGAGATATTGATTTGCGTTTTTGTGCACACCAGCTTCTTCTGTACCATGTGAAAGGCCAGAGAGTTTGTGTAAAAAGAAAAAAAAGGAATCGCTCAAAACCTGTTTAGAGACTGTTACTAATTAACAAAAATGACTAAAGTTTTCCCTGTCCTTTACATAATTTTTCAAGTTACACAAACATATTCAGTTTCATCTTCCTAGTTCGACCAGCACTTTCACTGTCCTCTGCCTGCTCAGGCCCATGTAATTCTCCTACAGTGACAAAAAAAAAAAAAAAAATACACACACAGAATACATCCATGGCATATTTTATTATACACTAGGGGTGTAACGGTACATGTATTTGTATTGAACCGTTTCGGTACAGGTAGGTCGGTTCGGGACGGGGGCGTACCGAACGAGTTTCCACACGGACATATTAAAGGAGCCGTATGTAAGAGATCTAATAAAACGAATCATAAAATGACCCCGATATGTCAACAGACATTTAAAAATCATGTTCATTTCAAAATACTTATGTCACTGACAACAGCACTCAAGCCAGGATATTCCCGTTTAAAAAGAGGAGTTGCAGCCCTCAACTGATGTTGATGTTGTCATTTTTTGTTTTGGCCTGAAGCGCCACCCTCCACCTATCTCCCAATCACGAAGTCAGTGGTGTTTCGGCATCCGGGTTGCCAGCTCGGCTCTAATTATCGCAGCAGCCGCTACGAATGTGTTGGATGAAAAAATGTCTAGCTTTCCAAAACCTAAAAGACCTCGTTATGAATCCGAGTTACGTCGTGACAAGGTCCGAAATAAAACAAAGATTTGTATAGGAGATGCTTTTGATAGATGGAGACGGCTGAAAGCGGAGAAGAATTTGAAGACAGACGCCAACGTTGCTGATTTTCTCCTGGACAGGTAAGATTCATAGCTAAATGTTTGGCTAATGCTAATTTACTTGGACAAGGTAACAGTGGTATACAGCGGTACCTCTACTTACGAACACCTCTACATACGAAACTTTCAGGTTACGAAACGCCTCAACGGGAAAATATTTCCTCTAGTTACGAAAGATCAAAGAAAGAAAAGATCTTTCATAAAGCATTAAATATAATTAACAGAAAATAAACTTACTGTGTAGGACTCGTCGCTTGCCATGGCAGCCTACGTTCCTGCTGCATTCTGCAGCCAACCTGGCAACCTCTGGTCGGGGAGGAGGGGGAGGGTACACGCCGCTCAACAGGAATTTGAAAGTGACTGCAGTACCAGTTTTGGCCATAATCTTACAAACGGCTCCTTTAAGAAAAAGTCTGAGCCAATGTTATTTTTATTTTGTTTTTCAAAATATCTACATTTCAGAATATTGTATTTATATTTTTGAGCAGAATTCTAGCTTTGTATAGGCTAATGTTCCTATTGTTAAAAAGCACAAAAGTGTGTTATAAACAACTAGCACATTTATATTTTGCATTTTGTTTTCTTACTGTACCGAAAATGAACCGAACCGTGACCTCAAAACCGAGGTACGTACCGAACCGAGAGTTTTGTGTACCGTTACACCCCTTTTATACACATATGTCATAATGTACGTGTAACCCACCTCAGAAATGTTTTTTTTATATATATATTCCTCTTAAGAGATGATTAATGTGTAATATAAAGTGTGGAGTTCCCTATTCCATTGTATTGTAATAGGCACAATAGCCCAGGTTGAGTCCTGCTTTATTTGTCTGTTATCCACTTTGCACGGTTGAAAAGTGCCTTACAGAATGGCCAATAGGTGGCGCCTGTGTCATGCAGCTTTCGTTATGCGTTGTTTTTTTTTCTTTCTTCCGTGCCTGCTGCAAAGTTAGAAAGAGCATACAGCTCGTGCTCTGCAGGAAAAAGAGACAGACAACTATTATTTTACACCTGGGGAACGATATAAGAAGTGTCTGAATAATTATTCTTTTGGAAATAGGTAAGCTCGTGCTTTGTGAATTCACTGTTGTTATTTTTGTGTGTATATCTGAAGTTTACGAGTCTCAGAGTGCTAGGTTAACTTCGGTGCTACTGCTAGTTCGTGCTAATCGGTTCATATCAGTGTTGAAATACTGTTGCAAGACAAATGTATATGATTAATGTTAACAGAGTTGACTATGTTTAGTTCTGCATTTACGTGAGGTATTAAGTGCAATATATCAGCGACTGTTTAGTTGTGTTGTTTTTTTTTTCTTTCTTCCGTGCCTGCTGCAAAGTTAGAAAGAGCATACAGCTCGTGCTCTGCAGGAAAAAGAGACAGACAACTATTATTTTACACCTGGGGAACTATATAAGAAGTGTCTGAATAATTATTCTTTTGGAAATAGTACGGCTGTGGTTTCGTGAACCGCGCTGTGTGGTGACCGGAGCGGGAGCAGTAGTCCACTGCCAGCTGCCAAGGAGAGGAGGAGAGAGCGCGATCGGTGACGTCGGACTGAGACGCAGTCAGAACTTCCTCACGGGTCGTGGCTGTGCTGGTGGGATCCGGCCATCGCGCGAGAGCAACACACTGTGAATAAACATTTGGTTGAGAGGTACTGGGGGGTTGTGCACAACCGGACAAAACCTCGTAGCTACAGTTATTTTTTTATTTTTTTTTTGCTGGCCAGAATATTTGTTTTATTGTTTTGGGGAGTTTGGAGTTCAAAATGAAAAGTCAAATGTGAAGTGGTGAACTGAAACTGTGAAATTGTGAAATAATAATTGAAAAGAAAGAAATTGAGTGTGTGTGAAGTGATTTCTTTTACAGCCGAAGATTTATTAGTTATTGAGTGTTGGTAACTGCAGTTGAATAATCAAATCTTTACCCCGAACCAGGGCACCCCTTTTAGTGTGGTGACCCCTAGACCTTGAGGTTTCTTTTACATGTAAGTATTCATTATCCTGGTTACATACTGTAAAAATTTGGCGCCCAACGTGGGGCTGTAAAAGATCTGACTTCACAAGAAAATTGATTTATTTGTGCTGATATTTGATGTAAATGATAACTGTGAATGCTGTTGAACTTACTATTAGCATACTATTAACTATTCATTAGCCTAGTCATGGAGATTTGTGGAGAACATGGTTTTGATCCTGAGCGATCTGTGCTACTAAGAAACATTAGCAGGTCAACAACTCTCAGAGAAGTGCGTAAAGCTTTTGCACAAGAGGATAAAGTGTCCCAAATAGCATGGGTGGGAGATGATTTCACTGGGGGCATGTTATGCGAATTTGAAGAAGGTATCACCCCATATTTGCTTGAAGAAGAACACCTAAATGCAGATAGTAATGGCTATTGGAAGGTTGTTCAAATAGATGAGATCCACCAACACATTCAGAGGAGAAAGGCTGAGAAACAAATAGACCAACCCCTTACAGATAACATTGTAGACGGGCTAGTAGATCACATACAGAGCTTAGCTCAACAAACTAAGTTGGGAGTTGATGAGATCAGCCAACTTGTCATGCAGCGCATCTCAGGTAGTGGACCTAAAGAGTCCCAGCTTGCTGCAGAGGAGTCAAAACCCTCTACCTCCACGCCACCTCCTCGCATCCCTCCGCCAAACCCATCTACCTCCACACCATATTCAGGTATCCCTTGCCCAAATCCTGAAGTGTTTTCTCCCACTCTCGATGCTGAAGTTCCAAGCCTGAAACACAAATACAAAACTCATAAGGAAGAAAAAAGGGCACATGCCATGGATGAAGAAGGTGCAGCTAAATCACAATTAACCTTCACTATTCCCAGTCAGGCACAGAAAGTGATAGTAGAGCATGTTGTTAAACATGACATGAGCCACACAGAGTATTTTCCCTCAAAACACGAAATGCGCACATTCTCTGGCAACCCTCCCAAGACTGGTGAAGTCAATTTCCACACCTGGAGGATCTATGCTAAACAGCTCATGAGAGACCCATCCCTGACTGAGAGTCAGAAGAGGAGACTGGCTCTAAACAGCCTTCTTCCCCCAGCTTTAAATGTAGCCCTCAGCGTAGGTGACAATGCTCCACCCAAACTCTATCTGCACCAGTTAGAGAAAGCATATGGAAATGTGACTGGAGGAGAAGAGCTTTACATCCAGTTTGTCGAAACACATCAACAAAATAATGAATCACCTTCTGAGTATTTACACCGCCTCCATACTCTCATGCAGGAAGTCATGGAAAAGAAGGGATTGGCAGGCAGGCACGCTGACACCCAACTGTTAAAGCAGTTCATCCGTGGATGTTGGGATGAAACACTGATATCCCAGTTACGGCTGAGAGAGACCCTGTCTGACCCTTCAATGGACATGATTGGCTATTCAGATTTGCTGTTTAAAGTGAGGTCCTGGGAGCATGAAAGGAGAATGAAGGAGAACAGGAGAAGCAGGTGTTTGGGTGCCGCGCCAGTCAAAGCTCGCAGCCACATCCAGCATAGCTTAGACCCGTCGGAAAAATGCAGTGATGATAATGCAGATTTAATTGGGAGGGTAAAACTGCTGGAAGATGAGATAGTTAATCAGACTTCTTCTGTTTCATCAGGGATACAAGCAAAAGCCCCAAATAAAGATAAAGACAGAGCAAAGAAGACAAGTGAGCCGAATCAACCTGACTGGAGGACTAAAAGGCAAGCACAAGGCGGAAAACTGAGGGGTTTCTGTTACAGATGCGGGGAAGAGTCCCACTTCATAGCCACCTGTGATAACCCGTGCAATGCTGAGCTGGTGCAACAAAAGCTACTACAAAGATATGGAGAGAAGTATCAAACACATGCAGACAATGCCACTGCAGCTGAACCTTTAAACAGGAAGTAGCTACTGTTGTGGAACGAACAGCAGCTGGAAATGAGAAAAGTTCCAATGAAAAGATGAAACCAATTAAAGGGACAGTGCAGATAAATACTCAGGCAGCCCAAAACCCCTGATACCTCTGGGTTTAGTGGGGGAACCCAGTGAATCAGCAGCATGGTTAGATGGGGTCCCGTGCCAGTCCTTAGTAGATTCAGGGTCACAAGTAACGTGCATATCTCAGTCATTTTATCAACAGAGTCTTTCCTATCGCAAGCTACACACGATTAGTGACATACTTGAAGTTGAAGGTGCAGCAGGGCAGCGTGTCCCCTATCTGGGCTACATTACAGTTGATGTGAAATTCCCCAAAGAGATATGTGGCACCAGCGCAACTATCACAGCCTTAGCCTTAGTATGCCCTGATCAGACATATAGTGTCAAAACACCCCTCCTAGTAGGTACCAACATTCTCCTACCACTAATACGCCAATGCAAAAGAGAGGGTGGAAACAAATACCTTGATAAGATGCAGATACATGTTAACTTCATTGCAGCCTATATGGCTTGTGAACAAAAGACCAAAACTAACAAAAGAGAAACCAAACCCATGCCTGTTCGACTCATTGGGAGCAAACCTGTGAAAGTCCGACAAGGTGAAACATGTGAGGTGACTGGAAGATACCATGTTAAGACATCAGGACAAGAAGTCACTGGCTTAATAGAAGAACCTGTAATGCACTCTGTTCCCGGGGGGCTCCTCATATGCAGTCAGCTAATACAGGTTCAACCTAGGTCATGTGCAAAGGTCAAGATACTCATCCAAAACGTGTCAGATCATCCCATCACCTTGCAACCCCAAAGAGTCATTGCTGAGTGTTCTTTAGTTGACTGGGTTAAACCTGTTAAGGTCCACGAAAGTGATGTTTCCCACAAAGCCAAGATGTTCACTGTCAGCCAGAATGAGAGTCATAATGCAAAGTCTGTTGATTTAAACTTTGAAGATTCTCCAGTTTCTGAACAGTTTAAAGAGCACATCATGAGAAGAATCAACAAGGAAGCACCAAATGCTTTTGCCAAGCACGATTTGGACATAGGGCACATGACTGGTGTTCAACATGCCATTGAGCTAATGGACCATGTTCCCTTCAAAGAGCGCACTCGCCGTGTGTCTCCAGCGGATTTTGAAGATCTGAAACAGCATTTGAAAGACCTTCTAGCTGCGGGAGTCATAGAGGAGTCCAGTTCTCCATATGCATCTCCAGTGGTTTTGGTAAGAAAGCGCAATGGTGAGTTGAGAATGGTAGTTGACTACCGCAAACTAAACAATCTCACAAAGAAGGATGCATATCCTCTTCCACGCATAGAGGAAACTTTCACTCTGTTGTCTGGATCGAAGTGGTTCACAGTGCTGGATCTAAAGAGTGGCTATTATCAGCTTGATGTGAAGGAAGAGGATCGTTCTAAAACAGCTTTCACGACTCCTTTTGGAACCTGGCAGTTCAAAAGGTTGCCACAAGGCCTCACCAACTCTCCAGCCACTTTTCAAAGGACTATGGAGAAGGTAATGACTGGCATCAACCTGGAGGAAGTCATTGCGTTTCTGGATGACCTAATCATTTTTTCAGACACACTCGAACAACATGAGGAAAGATTGATGAAGGTTTTGGACAGAGTTTCACAGTTTGGATTGAAATTGTCACCTTCCAAATGTAAATTTTTCCAAACATCTGTGAAATATTTGGGACATGTTATCTCTGCAGATGGTGTGCAACCAGACCCAGAAAAGATAGCCGCAGTTCGTGATTGGCCAGTCCCAAAGACTGTGAAAGAGCTCCGGGCTTTCTTGGGGTTTTCTGGATATTACAGGAGGTTTGTAGATGGATATTCAAAAGTCGTGAAACCATTAAATGAGCTGCTGCAAGGAAATTTTTCCACCAGAAGAAAAGACAAACCACATATTTACCAACAATCAAAAACACAGTCCCTGGTTAACAGGTGGAATGAGACCCGTCAATTAGCTTTTGAGACAGTTGTGCAGAAACTAACAAGTGCCCCGGTTCTAGGGTTTGCTGACTGGAAGCTTCCCTACATTCTTCACACAGACGCCAGCGTCAATGGGATAGGTGCTGCACTGTATCAAATCCAGGATGGGAAAACGCGTGTCATCTCATATGCCAGTCGAGGACTCACAAGGAGTGAAAAGAATTATCCTGTGCACAAACTGGAGTTCTTAGCTCTTAAATGGGCTATATGTGACAAATTTCATGATTATTTGTATGGTGTCTCCTTCCAGGTTTTAACTGACAACAACCCACTGACATATGTTTTGACTACGGCAAAGCTTGACGCTGCAGGGCATAGGTGGCTTGCTGCCCTTTCCCTGTATGACTTTGACATAAAATACAGGACAGGAAAAACTAATGTTGACGCTGATGGCCTGTCAAGAATACCACATGAATGCCCCTTGGATGATGAGGAATCAGAGGAGTTACACAGAAAAGTGAGTAACCTGATGGACAGAGCTGTTCACTCTCCCAACAGCTTCGAAACGCTGAGCCAGGATGTGAAAAATGTAATATGCCAGCGGCATCATGTGGTCAGTGCAGCCATGCAGGCAACAGATATCTTTGAAGTTGAGCAATCCTCACATGAAGCCGGGGATGATGAGCACATATCCTCAGTTGAAACGCTCCTCTGTGATGAGACCGCAGTTCCGCCCAGCCTGGAGGAACCAGAACCATGGCCTGGAAGTTATACCTTGCCTGGATTAACACCTGCTGACTGGCAAAGATTTCAAAGAGATGATGTCACCATCAGGCGCGTCATAGATCTCATGGAGTCCAGCACAACATTATCAAGTGTAGAAAAGCGCCAGGCGAGTCGTGATGTACGCCTCCTTTGGAAAGAGAGACCCAGATTGACTTTTATTGATAAGGTTCTCTATCGTCAAATCTGTAACCAAGCTGGAGAGAAACACTACCAACTCGTGATCCCTGAAAGTCACAGAGCAAGGGCCCTAGAGGGAGTCCATGATGAGACAGGGCACATGGGATATGAGAGAACACTGGAGTTGGCTCGTGCTAGGTTTTACTGGCCATACATGGCAGCGGCTGTTGAAACAAAATGTAAAACCTGTGAACGATGCCTCAGAAGAAAAGCACGAGCTCAGAAAGCAGCAAAGTTGGTGAACATAAAAGTGTCTTCTCCATTAGAGTTGGTATGTATAGATTTTCTATCTTTGGAACCTGACTCAGGAGACATCAGAAATATATTAGTAATAACAGACCATTTTACTAAATATGCAATGGCGTTCCCAACAAAAGATCAAACTGCAAAAACAGTGGCAGCAATATTGTGGGAAAACTTGATTTGTAACTTTGGTTTCCCTAAGAGAGTTCATAGTGACCAAGGTGCAAATTTCGAGTCTGAGGTTGTGGCTGAACTATGCAAGGTAGCTGGAGTGAAATCCAGGACCACTCCTTATCATCCTAGGGGAAATCCAGTCGAGCGATTTAATCGCACCCTCCTGGATCTCCTAGGAACACTGGAGGACAAGAAAAAGGAACACTGGCGAAAGTATGTGCGTCCCCTGGTTCACGCATATAACTGTACGCGTAATGACGCTACTGGGGAGTCACCATTTTTTCTCATGTTTGGGCGTCAGGCACGCCTGCCCATAGATCTTTGCTTTGGGATGAGTCCAGCAGGCCATGACTCAAAGACCCACTCTCAGTATGTAACCGATCTCAAAAAGAAACTAAAGTATGCTTATAAGCTAGCCACGGAGTCAGCTGAAAAGCGACAGCTGCTTAATAAGAAAAGGTGGGATAGCAAAGTGACAGCTGCCATCATTGATGTGGGGGATCGTGTTCTGGTGCGAAATGTCAACGTCAGGAACAAACACAAGATAGCTGATCGGTGGGAGACCACAGTGTATGTGGTAACAAAGCAGCCAAATACAGATATACCAGTGTATGTTGTTGCGCCTGAGGATGGTGAAGGAAGAGAGCGGGTTTTGCATAGGGATTTATTGCTCCCTTGTGGGTTTCTGCCTGTCAGACAGGATGTTGAAGAAGAAGAGGCACCCACAAGAGTTGAAGGGCCCAACACACGTTCCAGAGGAAAGGGAAAGCAACCCGAAGAAAGCAGACAGGAAGTACTTTTAAATCCTGAAGCCTCAGAGTTCCAGATGCCACAATACGAGATAAGTGAAGACAGTCTGGCAGTTAATGAGGAGGGTCTTGGTTCTCTGAGTGAGGGAGGAGAAACAAGCTCCCAAGATGAAGTTAACCCTGTCTGTGATGGAGAAGACATCTCAGCCTGCCCACCTATCTGCTCCGATGAGACATGTAGAGGTGAGGAATCTTAATGGACTGGTGCTGCTGAGTTGTGGGACTGTCCTACCTTGATACCTACCTGTGACAGTGGAGAAACAGGTGAGAGAATCTCATCACGGGAAGGTTCTGCTGACACACCAGCCCTGCCCCAAAGACCCAGACGTGAACGACGTCCACCAGTGAGACTTCATGACTACACTGGGTGGACAGCAGGTTGTAAGAAGCAGACAGCAGATAGCAAATCAATGTTGCAGGCTCTTACAGCAATGATGCAAGCTCAGACTGCCATGATGATGAACCTTATGAATGTAGGCCACTAGATAAATATCTGACGAGGACGTCAGTGTTTAGTGGGGGAGGATGTAACCCACCTCAGAAATGTTTTTTTTATATATATTCTTCTTAAGAGAAGATGATTAATGTGTAATATAAAGTGTGGAGTTCCCTATTCCATTGTATTGTAATAGGCACAATAGCCCAGGTTGAGTCCTGCTTTATTTGTCTGTTATCCACTTTGCACGGTTGAAAAGTGCCTTACAGAATGGCCAATAGGTGGCGCCTGTGTCATGCAGCTTTCGTTATGCGTTGTTTTTTTTTCTTTCTTCCGTGCCGGCTGCAAAGTTAGAAAGAGTATACAGCTCGTGCTCTGCAGGAAAAAGAGACAGACAACTATTATTTTACACCTGGGGAACTATATAAGAAGTGTCTGAATAATTATTCTTTTGGAAATAGGTAAGCTCGTGCTTTGTGAATTCACTGTTATTATTTTTGTGTGTATATCTGAAGTTTACGAGTCTCAGAGTGCTAGGTTAACTTCGGTGCTACTGCTAGTTCGTGCTAATCGGTTCATATCAGTGTTGAAATGTATACTGTTGCAAGACAAATGTATATGATTAATGTTAACAGAGTTGACTATGTTTAGTTCTGCATTTACGTGAGGTATTAAGTGCAATATATCAGCGACTGTTTAGTTGTCGTGTTGTTTTTTTTCTTTCTTCCGTGCCGGCTGCAAAGTTAGAAAGAGTATACAGCTCGTGCTCTGCAGGAAAAAGAGACAGACAACTATTATTTTACACCTGGGGAACTATATAAGAAGTGTCTGAATAATTATTCTTTTGGAAATAGTACGGCTGTGGTTTCGTGAACCGCGCTGTGTGTGACCGGAGCGGGAGTAGTAGTCCGCTGCCAGCTGCCAAGGAGAGGAGGAGAGAGCGCGATCGGTGACGTCGGACTGAGACGCAGTCAGAACTTCCTCACGGGTCGTGGCTGTGCTGGTGGGATCCGGCCATCACGCGGGAGCAACACACTGTGAATAAACATTTGGTTGAGAGGTACTGGGGGGTTGTGCACAACCGGACAAAACCTCGTAGCTACAGTTATTTATTTATTTTTTTTGCTGGCCAGAATATTTGTTTTATTGTTTTGGGGAGTTTGGAGTTCAAAATGAAAAGTCAAATGTGAAGTGGTGAACTGAAACTGTGAAATTGTGAAATAATAATTGAAAAGAAAGAAATTGAATGTGTGTGAAGTGATTTCTTTTACAGCCGAAGATTTATTAGTTATTGAGTGTTGGTAACTGCAGTTGAATAATCAAATCTTTACCCCGAACCAGGGCACCCCTTTTAGTGTGGTGACCCCTAGACCTTGAGGTTTCTTTTACATGTAAGTATTCATTATCCTGGTTACACATATATTGGAGCTATTTACTCAAAATTAAAGATTTACCCAAGTGTTTTCACAATTACCATTTCATGGACTTGTTCCAAAATCAGTAATAAATCAGATCTGCCTCGGTGATCTTTGAGGTTTGTCACTTCAAAGATTTTTAAAAGTCACTTCCAATAGACATTGCTCTGCACTGCCCAAGCCAGCCAATTCCCACTGGTTCCAAAACTAGTTAAATTTGCCTAGAAACAACTGCGTAGAGACAGAGATGAGCATATTTTGTGTTCAAAACCCAACAATTAATAGAAGTATACTATTAAGAACTATACAGTGGCACATAAAGCTTAAGATCGTTATAAGAGGAAGTTGGAGTGGAAACTCCAGCAGAATAACATCAGAGAGGTCAGGGTTGGGGCCGCTGTCCTGCATGTCTTAGCTGTTTAACTGCTACAACACACCTGATGTTAATAGTTTCGATTATGCTATAAATGTGTCTTTGATTAGGAGCATTCTCTCCCAAGGTGATGCTGAAAAATTAATTCCCATGGCAATGGGTTGTGCCATAATTTGGCAATACCTTTTTTTTTTTTTTTAGTCAGATATATATATGCAATTTAATTGTGCAGTAATCTAGTTTTCTTGTATATTCTTATCTTAGGGACAAAAATTTCCCAAGTTAAACCTAACCATAACATTTATATCACAGTCTTACTTAAAACACACCCTTGTAATCCCAATTATAGAACTGCATAATTTGTTTAATGAGATTGGTCATTCACTTTAAACTCCTTTCCACCCAGTCTTGTTTCTTTACTTCACCTTTCTGTTGTTCATCTGAGGTTCAGATCAGGAATGTTGTGAAAAGCCTAACTGCTCTCTAACTGTGATTTTGTTGTTGCCTTAGCCACATCCTCAAAAAATAAAAAAAAACCAAAATAACTTAATAATATGGATGACAGAAAAATTCACATGCGCAAACAGTATTTCCCAAAGTCTACTATCTTTATTCTACACAAACAAACAAGCATGCATTTACCAGGAGTCGTTACAGAACACAAAGCTCTATGGGTATCAATTTCTCTTTCATTATTAGTGAGTTGTCAAGCTAAAAGCTTTGTTATAATTAATGTAAATGAAGGATGGGTCAAAACTGAGACTGATGTTATGCTGTAATGGAGAAATTTATATGGATGTACTTATCCAAATTTAGTGCCTTTCTTAGTTGCCAACCAGGATTAATATTTCCTCTTCATGTCAAACACTAATACAGTCACAAAGGAGGGTTTAACTGTTAAATATGAGTGTTTTAATTTAACTGGAGTGCACTGGAACGGTTTGCTGTCTGACATATACAACCTGCTCAACTGTACACATTCACAGCTTCCATAAAAAATACATCTTTGTATACACAGCATTTACAGTATCATACAACAGAGCAGTTACAGGTAGATCCATATGGATGGATGTTTTTTTTCCTATTTGATAATGACTTGCAGTGTCCAGAAAACAGAAGCATTCCTCATACACAGCCATCTCATTATATGGTGGTTGTGTGTTTGCTCTCCTGCAGTCTCTGATGTGTCTTTACAGCTGCCTGTCCATCTTATTTCATTAGCACAGCATGTTCCTGCCACATCACCCACACCATCTGTCATGGCAGTGCAGAATACATGTGCTGAGCCATTTCTCATGCCTCTGTATCTTTCTTGCTCTTGTTTCTTGCTAATGTCCGTTCCACTGAATGTCATCATAAACCACCTGCAGATACAAATGGCAAAACTGGTTAAATGCCAAGGAACTATTATAATTTTTCTGAATGTTTTATTCACGCCAGTCGGGTTGTGTCATCAACATACCTCCTCCTCCTCATGCTCCTCATCCAGCTCTTCCTCACTACTGTCTGAATCACTTCCAGGAAGCTCCCTCAGGTCAGGATGGGTTAGTGGGTAAAGTTCTTTCTTGATGTCACAGTTGTCTAAACCACAGGTGAGGTGATAGGGGGTGTGGCCTCCAGAGGTCAGGAGGTTGGGATCTGCTCCCTTCTTCAACAGCTGTTTGACTAGGGAAAGGTTCTGCTGGTCCACAGCCAGATGCAGTGCACTGCGACCATTGTGCTGTTCCTGTAAAAATACATTGGAAACAAATGGTCTTACCAGCACAGGGAAGCAGGATTTAAGATTGATGGAATTTGTGTGTTTAGCCAGAGTTTTTCTTCTTACCTTTGCGTTAATATCAGCTCCAAGATCCACCATTTTCTCTACCAGTGAGATAAAACCATGGACTGAAGCCAGGTGAAGACAGTTTTGACCTGCAAAAAAACATGAGAATAATCTGAGCACCTGACCCCAGACCATGGTTTTTTGACTGCAGTCCTTGAAATCCTGCATGTCTTAGATGTTTCCCTGCTTCGGTACACCTGATTCAAATGAATGGATCATCATCAGCTTGTCATCCAGGTCTGCACACATCTCTTAAGGACCCATTCACTTGAATCAAGTGCACTGAAGTAGGGAAACACTAAAGACATGCAGGGTTATGGCTCTCGAGGACTGGAGTTGAAGACCCCTGCCCCAGACCAACAGAGGCCAATAAAACAGTAGTTTTACAAGAGAGTATCCCAGAAGAGGGTCACAGATTTGTTCATATGTGCCACTATCTGAATACAGTTTCTCATTTAAAAAACAAACAAACACTTGAGATGATTAAATGTAGCTTATGCTTTATATTTGTTATAATATTTTACCTCCCCCTTAAAATTCCTCAATAAAAATCTGTCAGTCTTCATAATTTGACAGTGAAGGAGAGACAGGAAACAGGGCAGAGAGAACGGGGAAGACACGCAACGCGGCAAAGGGTCATCCGGGCCAGGAGTCGAACCCGCGACCAGCCGCATGAGGACTGTAGTCTCTGTACGTGGGCCGCCTGCCCTAACCACTGTGCCACTGGACGGCCCACCATTTGACCATTTTGAACTAAAAAATGTTTGTGTGTAAGCCTTAACTAAAACCATTCACCTTTTCTATTCAGAGCTTGAACCTCTGAACATTGCAGTACAATAGTCTGTTTAATTAATGGCATGATAAAGCTTTTTTTTTTTTTTTAACTTACATTAGTGTTTTCTTTCTCTTAACTACAGAATTCTAAGTAGTAGAAAAGACAAAGCTCTCTTTGGGATTTCTTTTCAGATGGAAACTGAAACCCGCAGCCAGCAGGTTAGAGCAACCTCTGTTTTCACGCACCAGGGATGAGCCACAAAATAATGATCTAATAATAAACCATTGCAAACAAGCCTAATTCAAATATTTTGTTGCTTAACATGCAAATAAGTGTAGTTTCTTTGTTTAAACATTATTCTGAGTTATAAAACCATCCAAAGCCTACTTATCTCATCTACAATCTCACCATTATAGTTGCACGTAGCCATCATCAGGTGTAGATGCTCTGGCCGGCAGTTCTGTGTGATGACACTGAAGCAATGCAAGTTACCATGGTGACAGGCAATGTGAAGAGGTGTGTCTCCGTTGTTGTCCACCAACGTAGGGTCACAGCCGGCCACAAGAAGACCGCTGCATACATCTGGCTGGTTAATTATTACAGCTAAATGGAGAGGAGTCTGGAGAGAGAGGACAAGCATTTTCATTAATCTTAATGTGATGCATGTTTATTTTATTCCTTGCAACTGCTCAGTGCAGTGATAGGGGAAGAAGACTAACAGGTGGAGGAAGGGAAGAGCGACAATGGTAAAGATGTGTCTGATGCACACCTGTCTCAGGTCATTTTGTGTGTTGAGGAAGTCTTTGTTCTTAGACAGGTCAATCATTTGTTTGATATAGTCTTTAGCCTCATGGATGATGGCCAGGTGGAGCAGCCTGTAGAAAAGGAAGAGAGAACAAAACCTTTTACAGTACATACATAAAACACAAGGAAAAAAGAATGTTTTCCCCAAGGAAATGACTGTTTTTAAGCTTGGCTGGTTTAGCTTCTGCTAACCCAGGATGATAATACATATTACTTTATATTAATTTCTTTTCTGGCTCTGTGAGTGTTAAATACGAATTTAGGTATATCTTATTTATAAGAATATACACATAGTGTGTTCTAGTGAGACAGTCAATTAGCAGTTAAACGATACACTGACTACAACAGAGGTGTAAAGTGGATTTATTCTCCAAGTTGTATACAAGTTTTAGAGAGGTCATTCACTCACGTCACAGAATGCGGGATGATCAGAAATGACAATTTGTCAGTAGGAAACAGCCATCTTTAAGCATCACATGAACAACATGGGGACCTTGAGATAAGTTCTTTAGATGCGTATGTGTCAAAACTTAGCGACTTGATGTAGCCAGAATGATAATCAGAAGCGATGGCCCTCAACAGGCCAGGTTCTAGAGCAAAAGTCACGGACTTGTGAATCAGCATTATACAATAAGGCCCCAAAATGCAGTTTTAATATAACAGTGAGCAAAAGCAACAGCCCACCGTGGGCTTCACGATGGAGAGACCAGCTAGGTCCCTGCATAATTACAGTTCGAAGAGTCCTGAGAGGATTTAACATAAGCAGTTTGGCTTGTTAGACAAGCATGACTGCCGGTCCAAGGTGGAGCTGTTGCCAAACTCAGCTGAAGGCACTCCAGGCTTCAGGTTGGCTAAAGAGCCAAGATGTTTACAGAAAATCATTACAGGACTTTTCCAGTTAAAACTATGCTGGAACCTGTAGTAAATCATCCTAGTAGCGGGACCTTCAGTCTCCAATCTTGCTTCGGTGGTGACATGAAATGACTGCTGCGGTTAGCATGACTAAGTTATTTTCTGGATGAGCTTAAATTCAGAAGTGGGATGGTTACGGCTTGGAACCGAAGAGCTGAAAAGCCTGGCTACACAACAACTACACGTTGTTGACTGAGAGTTGGCAATTTCTCTTTATGAAATATTTGTTTGTGCCCTTCTTGGCAAGCTAAACAGCTTGTAAATGAAGCGGCTGAAAGTTTATCTGAAACTGCAAGCATTATTTTCTTTTGTCAAATTTATGTTTTCCTTCACAATCGGCAAGGGACCATCCAGCACTCTACAGAAGCCTCTTTTACTCAAACATGTAGTGTACACGCTGTAGTTGGGTCAGCCTGAGATAGTGGAGTTGTTACACCACAAATTAACTGCACCGGAGTTTGACGACAACCATACCAAGACCCCCTCTTCCAACTGCTCTGGGTATGGCAGTTTTGGTTTGTACCAGAGTGCATTTGTTGTATTGACAGTGACCTAGGCAAACAGCATTCATGACCAAAACCAGTCCTCATTCAACTTGTCCAAATATACATCAGCATGCTTTTTTTTTCTCTTTCTTGGAAAAAAAAAAAACATCATATGGAGAAACTGCGACTTACTTTTTAGGAAGGATGAAATATTGGATGGTCAGCAAAAAAAAAAAAAAAAAAAAAAAAAAAAAAAAACAAAAAAACATTCTAATCTAAACAACTGTAAATTTAAGTTGAGGTCAAAAGACAAGAGATTATGGTTTTAGGAAAAACTATATACTTCGTGAGGTGGCTGATGTTACTGCCTCCGGTTTTGAGCAGCCTGGACTGATGGCTCACTTCAGTTGTAAACTTTATGCCAGAGATGATTGAAGAACTGGAGTCTGAATCTGAACTACATTTGTTGATGCTTGTGTGCGGTGAATTGTTGTTGATAACTAGGAAAATCTGGACTCCATTTTCAATGGTATAAATATTCTTACCAATCAATACAGTATAAACACACTCTAAACTATTCATACCCTTGGCAAATTTTGATTTAGTTACTTTTAGTCAAGTTTTTTTTTCTTCATTGGAAATGATGCAGGAAGAAGATAAGATGATGTACAAAATGAATCTATTGTATTTCGAATGTTTATTATTATTATTATTATTATTACTATCCAAAATGAATTGCCTTTTTGGGGGGCCTTAACATACTCAAAAAGTCACAAAATTTTGCACACACAGTTGTGTATGAAATTTACATATTTTATGGGTGCTGCGTCGGAGCACACAAAAATGGCTCAATATCGCCACCTTCTTTTTTTTTAATCTACGAACTCCATATGCTTTCACCTAGAGACATGAACATTGTGTGACTGATGTATCAGCCTCAGATCTACAAAAAACGTCTCTTGGACCCACGCTCCAACTCCCACAGGAAGTCCGCTATTTTGAATGGAATATGCGGTTTTTCCAATATATTGACCGTTTCCAGGCCTCGTACTTTAACCAACTCCTCCCAGAGATTTGGTCATATTGACTCCAAACTTTTTGTTCAAATCTAGACACATGGCTGATGAAAGTTTGCAAAGCTGATAACTTTTTACCTGAGGGCGTGACCGCAGTGATGCGGGGAACTTGATGTCATTCCGATGTCTCGCCATGAATGTAAAAGTTGTTCTAAATTGCACCTGCATTGTCCAATCTGAGGGCCCCCCAACAGTTTGCGACCAAAAGTCTGTGACAGCATAGATAAATAATTGAGGGACATCTCATCTCCTGGACAAACACAACCACATGTGTCTAGACTGAAGAGCTGTTTACCATCTGGACTTGAAGACAAAGGGCCATAAAACTTAGGAGAAGAACCAAAGATCTGCCTCCGCTGGATCTTTTAAAAACGGACACAATCTGACATCCAGTGTGTATTTCTCTAGCATCTCTTTGTTGTGTCAGTGAAGTGTGCCATTGGCCGATTTAAATATTCTGCATGGCATATTGATTCTTTGTTTTCATGATTGTAATAAACTCTTTAATTGACCTTTGTTTCTAGTCTTGTCAATGGCACCAGATAAAAGAACACGGAGAATTAATTTCATTACTGTCAGTCATCTTCAATGTCTTTACTATTGATTTGAACCAGTTTGCGGTGTGTCGACTCATCACTTGGAGCATGGATCCCTCATGCAAAACATGACATTTCCTGTTGCCAATAGGTGGGGCTACAGCGGTTCCTCAATCCTATAGGTTCTATGCGTTCAGGATGGGACTACGATCATACTCATCCATTATAGACCAGATTAAACAATGTATGGCCGAGTTACAGCCCATTTCTCTTTCATGGCGAGTCTTTGAAATGACATCAAACTTTGCCACGTCACTGCAGCCACGCCCTCTGGTAAAAAGTTATAAGCCTCGCAAACTTTCATCGACAATGTGTCTAGATGAGAACAAAAAAGTTTGGAGTCAATCGGACCAAATCTCTGGGAGGAGTTTGTTAAAGTATGAGGCCTGCTGGCTCCATCTAGTGGCACTGATGTGTAATTACAAGAGAAAAGTGTCATCTTCCATTTTGAGATGAAATCCATTTTTGAGAATATGATTTCTAGCATAAAATATTGTACTATATTCAGGCAAATATGGTAGTAACATATAAATATATCTGAAGACTTTGTTTTCAGAAATTAAATGAAAAATGAAATGAAAAATACTTTATTAATCCCAGAAGGGAAATTCAACATTGTAATAGGTTTTCTTTTTCCAACAATAAATGACAGCAATAATAATCAATTAGGATGTCTTGTTGTGGAGGCTGATGGCCGCTGGCAGGGATGATCATCTGTATCTTTCTGTCTTGCAACGGACCTGAAGAAACCTTTCACTGAACACACACTGTTGTTTGATCACTGTGTTGTGGAGAGGGTGTGAAGAGTCCTCCATCATCTTCTTCAGCTTGTGCAGCATTCTTTTTTGTACAATCAGCTCCAGCGGCTCCAGAGTTACAGCACAGATCCAGCTTTCCTGATCAGTTTGTTGATTCTCTTCAGGTCTCTGGCTCTGATGCTGCTGCTCCAGCAGATGGCTGCAAAGCTGATTGCACTTTCCACAACAGACTTATAGAAGATGTGCAACATCTTGGTGCAGACATTAAAAGATCTCAACTTTCTTAAAAAGTAGTCTGCTCTGACCTTTTTTGTAGATGTATTCTGTGTTGCATCTCCACTCTAGTCTGTTGTCAAGCTGAACTCCAAGGTACTTGTATTCCTCTACCACCTTTCCCAGGATGGAAACACTTCTTTGTTGATTCTTGCTCCTCCTGAAGTCGACAATCATCTCCTTAGTTTTGCTGGTATTTAATACGAGATGATTGTTACCGCACCATTTCACAAACTGACAGACCAGTTCTCTGTACTCGGCTTCTTGTCCGTTGCTGATACACCCAACAACTGCAGAGTCATCAGAGTATTTCTGCAGATGACAGGACTCAGAGTAGTACTGGAAGTCAGAGGTGTAGAGCGTGACGAGAAATGGTGAGAGAACAGTTCCTTGTGGTGCTCCAATGCTGCTGACCTCCATCTCAGACACACAACCTTTCAGTCTCACAAACTGTGGTCTGTTTGTGAGGTAGTCACAAATCCAGGAGGTTGTGGAGGAATCTACCTGGAACATATGGAGCTTCTCACATAACAATGCAGGCTGAATTGTATTAAAAGCACTTAAGAAATCAAAGAACATGACCCTCAAAGTGCTGCCTGATTGGGCCAGATGAGAGTGGATTATTAGGATTGAATGAGATCATTTTAGTTTGATATTTGCTCGGGGGTATGATCTGGGTCTCTGAAAAGTGCCAGGAGACAACTTGCATTGAAAGAGATGCTATACAAATAAGAACCTGTGGCCCTGTGATTTACATTTGACAGTGATTTCTCACTACAGTATTTGCATTGTATTTTAACAAACAAGTCACAAAATAAACGTTTCATATATGAGAATTTGAGAATTACCTTCTGCCGCCACTAGATGGCGACAAAGACCGTTCTTTAAAAGTAAACTGAATGTCTGGCAACTGTTTTTTTTTCTTAAAAAAAAAAGGAAAATTAAGTCTTTGAGGTAAATATTCAATATATTCAATCACACTGACATATTCAGCTATATTACTGATCAGTTTAGTGACTCTGATTGAAAAAGTAGGTGTCATAAAAATATGTTAAGCTGACAGAAATAGGAGCATTTGTTATGATTTAACATTTTGAAAAATATACAGTGGTGGATTAATACACCATAAGTTTCTATATATGTATTTACTTGTTCAGGGTGGAAGAATCATATGTATGGATTCTGGGGCAGAGTGGACATAAGTTAGACTTTTCCATTCATGGCTAGATATCGAACTTGGCCATCCTCTCACCACCACGCCCTTTGATAAAAAGTTACAGTTTTCACTGTCAGTCGTCTTCAATGTCTTTACTACTGATTTGAATCAATTTCAGGTGTGTCAGATCATCCCACTTGGAGCAGGGATGCCTAATGTAAAACATGACATTTCCTGTTGCCAATAGGTGGTGCTACAACCATTCCTCAATCCTATAGGTTCTATGTGTTCAGCATGGGACTACAATCATACTTATCCATTTTGGATCAGATTAACAATGTATAGCTGAGTTACAGCCTATTTCTCTTTCATGGCGAGTCTTCGAAATGACATCAAACTTCGCCGCATCACTCTGGAAAAAAGTGATAAGCTGTGCAAACTTTTATCGGCCATGTGTCTAGATTAGAACAAAACAAGTTTGGAGTCAATCTAACCAAATCTCTGGGAGGATTTTGTTTAAGTATGAGGCCTGGAAATGGCCACAGTAATGGAAAAACTGCATATTGCATTCTAAATAGCAGACTTTATGTGGGAGTTGGAGCATGGGTCCAGAAGAAGTTGTATGATGTCTTGAACGTTTAAGTTGGTGCATTTTTTGAGCATCTTGTCCATTTGGAGCCGGTTTTGAATGACTGAGCCGGTTTTGTATTGTTGCTTGTACTGGTGTTTTTTGTGAAGATGTTTTTTTTTTTTTTTGTATGACGTCGTGTGATGCGAACATTTCTTCTGGTTCAACCTTGATGTTTTTCAGTTCCATGGTGAGCTGTTATGAGTTTTTGCAGTTTTTGCAGACCTAAAAGTGGTTTTATTATTTTTCTTTTCCTTTGTTGGATCTTTTTTCAGTACCTCGTACGTGGTTCTTTCTTCCAGCATTGCTTTCATTTTTTTTTTAATCATATTTGTCTGTCCATTATGACTGTGGTTCTGCCTTTATCTGCCCAGGAGGATTGTGATGTCTTATTTTTTGAAAATGCTTTTATGACTTTTGCTTCCTTCTTGGTAATATTGCTGGGTGGTGGTTTGGCCGTTTTTAAAATGCCTACTATTTTGTTGCGCAGTGCTGCTTTCTGTCCTTGGTCCTGTATTTTTTCACATGCCAGTTTGGTTGCCAGAATGAAGTCCTCATATGGGATTCTTTTTGGTGTAATGGCGAAGATGAGTCCTCTTGATAGTATGCTGCGTTCTGTCTGTGTTAGCTGGTGTTTGGATATGTAGTGAATCCATTTTTCCATGATTTGTGTGTTGCTCCGTTCATCCTTCTCTTTCTTTGAAATCCGCTTTCCCATTTTTGGAATGTGTCATCTTTTGGTTGTTGTGAATTCTTATCTCGTATGTTGTCTAGGTGTCCTTGTACTGTTTTCTCCATTTCTTGCGTGAGGTGAAACCGGCGTTTGAAGTGTTCCAGTTTTTGTTAATTCTGTGTTTATGTTATTTAGTTTGTTTGTTGTGCATCTTATCCTTTCTTTGACCAGAGTCATCCGCACTTTTTCCACCACCCGCTGTGTTCTAGGTTGGTATGGGGTTTTTGATGTTCATGCTGGCCAGTGTAACTCCTTCATCCCGGCAGCGTAGATTGAATTTCAGATGGTTTCTTTGACATGCCTGTTTAGCAGTTAGTTCTTCCAGATGGCGAAAGTCCTTGACACGTTTCTCCATAACTATTCAGTAGTAGTTCAATGGTGTTCATTATGTCTTCCATTTCTTAGCAATGGTTAGTTTTTTCCTTTTTCACAGACATGTATTTTACATACCTTCTTGACATGTTTCGGCGGAAACTTCCGCCTTCCTCAGAAGTGTCACATGATGTCAGGTGTGATGTGTCTTTATCAGTTGTTATGGAGGCGTGACCAACCTGTCAGTTTTGACAGGTCGATCACGCCTCCCGCTGTCCGCTGGCTTCTCCAGGACGCTGCTCCAGGCATGGGAGAGCATGTATGCCCCCTCATCTGAACACCCCACCACACACAAATTATCAACGGTCAGAACATGATACGAATGCGCAGCAATAATAATGGACCCGGAACAGAGCACTGGAAGAACAACATATACAGGACGAACTAAAAACATGCCAGTATCCACATTGGGCAAAAGAAAAAGGTGCAGGACAGGTAAAAACAAGTATCACACACAGGGGGAAAAAGAAACACGTAAGCAAAACAGAGACCAGCCGAATGGTGACACTACCGTACATCAGAGGGGTTACTGAATGCATCCAAAGAGCCATGAAGAAACACAATTAGGGGTGCACGATAATTATCGGCCCCAGGAAATTATGACATCATTCCGATAAGTCTGATATCATGACAAATACCCCGATAACATGACCTGCAGTGAATGTTATGTTGAAGTGACGATGGCATAATTAGAAAAAGGATTTCTCAATAAGGACAATCAAGAATAACCCCTCATGCCAGAAAACAACTTGTCATAATTTTGTTTGTAGCTCACTTTAACTGATATTCGTAGTATTTTCCTACATATTACACACAAAAATAAAAAAAAATAGAAAAGGCCGAAAGAACAGCTAGCAATTAAGGGAATGGGGGAATTTACATTACACCTTGAATGCAGCATGTGCGCTCATGTAAACAAAAAAGAAGTTACGCCACACACTCAGAAATAGGGGTACAGTACGAGTCCTTTTTTGTCCCCTGAGGTACAATCTACACAAATGTACTCCCTAGGGTTAATTATTGGACCGTAAGGTACCTATATGTACCTTTTTGATGGTCCAAAAGGGACATATATGTACTCAAGTGGTAAAAGGTACATATATGTACCTTTTTTTCTACATGCTGGGGTACAATATGTGTTAGGCTCTACAAATGGCACTAGCCTAAATATTAATGTTTTTTATAATATTTCTTCATAGTAGTTATGCTTTTTAAAATAAGATGGTTTCACTGTTTCCGTAAGTATTCAGTAAAGATTTTGTCTTCTAAGTCATTTTTGAGTATCCTTGAAATAAAATTTTTTTTTGTGAGCAGATTTTGAGGTATGAAAAATTGCTTCATCCAGTCAGTATTGTATGTTATTATATTTGCAAATGGCCAACCGTGCACAGTAAAATCAGCTACCTACAGCCTGGCAGACAAAGCGCAGGAAAGGCTAAATTCAATCTAGCCCTGTGGCCTGACAGACCATGCGCAGGTTAAAAGCGCACGTAAAAAGTAGTGTCTATAAGATCATTTTGCGGACACTGAAGGCATGGATATATTTACATATTTAGCTCCAGCTCATTACATCGCTTTATCCTTTTGGATTTACACGGTGTGGACTTTCTACCGTCTTTTTTCGCCACTCTCGCTCTCTTTGGGATCTAAGGATATTTCATCATTTTGTTCATCAATTTGACATCTGACAGCTTTACACTCAGGTAAGCCTGCTTTTACTCTGCTTTTAATCAAAACATTTTGTCTGACAAATTAATCAAGACAAAGTAAGCTTGTTGAAGTGTGTTAGGCTCAAATTCAAGATTGTAATAACATAACAGTGGGCACCGACTCGCAAACGCTAACTTGCTAGCGTTGCTGGCCTGTTGCTGGGTGCTTTAGTCAGCTCTGCCTTTGATTGGTGCATTGCATACGCAGCGCGAACGTGATTGGTTGTTGTACTTGACACTTGACAAACCCGACTGCTTCCAGAAGTTTCTCCGTCAGGCGGCCGCCGGTACAACAGGAGAGAGTCATGGCGCTTGTTGGCCTTTCAACCGAGGACTTAATTAAAAAGATTCGCGAGGCAGGTATAGAGGTGACCGAAGTCGAAGCACAGAGATTCAGAGGTAAATTCACATTCAAACAAAAGCGTAATGTTAATTGACGATTTTTTTCAACTTTATGCTAGCTAATTAAAAATCGTAGCCCGCCTGCTAACGCAGCTAACGTGAACTTACTAAAGGTGCACTGGTTTTGTCTCACTCTGGAAATTTTTCTTAGCTACAGAAAAATTGCTCAAATGGCTCAGACCTCAGTCCTACTTTTAAAATCAGTGTGAATGTAATATTCACATACAGTTTGCTGTTGCTTTGCAGGGTTCCCGCGGGTCCTTAAAATGTCTTAAATTAAAATCTGCGTAATTAAGGTCTTAAATTGTCTTAAATTTACGGTAAATTTGTTGTCGGTATTAAATTTCCAGACGGTGCATTTAATGCCAATGGGAAAACAATGCGCCGTTCGGCGCATTTCGTGGTTATCGAGGAGAGTGAAAAGATGCAAAGATGGGGAGTTGTAAATTTAATGAAAAATGGATGGAAGACGATTTATTCAAGAGGTGGTTGGCTCCTGCTGAAAACAACAACAAACGCCATGTGCAAATACTGCAAAAAGACATTTTCATTAGGGGCCATGGGGCTCAAAGCCGTCGAGTCGCACATGAAACGAGAAAAACAGCAGCGGTATGTGGCAGCAGCTAGCGGGACCAGGCTAATCCCTGCTGCTTTGCTTCCAGCAGCAGAGCCTAACGTTAGTTCAGGCGTCACTTCTAGGGTTGCCACCCGTCCCGTAAAATACGGAATTGTCCTTTATTTGAGAAAAAAATGTTGCGTCCCGTATTGAACTAATACGGGACGCGATTTGTCCCGTATTTTCATTAACGCCCCATACACACGTCTGTCACACACACATCAACACTAAATTTAACAATAATGAACAAAATAAAATACAGGAAACATTAAGGCCAGCAAAATCTTTGTGGCGGGACAACAGGACCTGCTGCGCTCTGTGCCCATATCTTTATATGTGTGTGCCAGTCATCTTGTCACTCTCAGTGCCTGCCCCCTCCCCACGCTGTCACGGTTGCCTAGTTACCACAGACACCAGTGCTGCGCTGCTACCCGCGCATTTCAGGTTGTCAGAGTTGGGGTGTGTTTGGTGTGTAGGGTTTTATCTAAATTTGTGATTTTATGGGTTGTTGACCGGATGACAGGGCAGGTAAGAGCTGCTACGTCGACTGTCACCCGTTGCCATAGCAACAGTAAACATTCACTAACGGTAACAAGAGATGCATAATCAAGCTATGATTTTACTAGTAACTAAACCTATAGAAAAATTTTAGTCTAATTGGCAAAATTTACCATTAAATTTGTAGAACACACAGACACTCTCATACACACACAACCATGTGTATACATATACATATAATATGTGTGTGTGTATGTGCCTTGTGTATATATTATACACACGTGTATATATAGAGAGATATCTTGTTAGGGGTTTTGATGGATGTTTTTTTAAATCTCTGTCTCCATTATAAGTACAACTATTATTAGTTGTAGTAGTAGTAGTAGTAGTATTTTAATCATAATTACACTAATTATTGCTTTGCACATTGAATTTATAATTTCCTTTTTTTCCATGTTGTATGTTCAGGAAATGACAAAGGAGTTGAATCCGAACAACATGCTCTCTCTGCTTTTAAGTGTTATTGTGTTCCTAAATGCAATGCAGTCCTGCATTCAATGCAGTAGTTCTTACATGCAATGCAGTGTGCTATTTAACATGCAACTTGTGTATGTTATGTTGACTTTGTTCAGCATCACAATGGAACAAAATAGAAAAAAAAGAAAGAAAGAAAATGCCTGTGAACTTTAATCATATTAACAATCAAATAAATCAAGTATTTTACTACGGAAATTGTTTTGACATTTTTTGGTCTTAAATTAAAATTGTTGAGGTCTTAAAAAGGTCTTAAAAAGCATTAAATTTGACTTCTAAAATGGTGCAAGAACCCTGGGGTGTGGTTTCTGAAACTGCTGTGCTAAATGTAAGTCCTTAGGGCTGTGGACAGCCAAAGCTAATATTATCTTAAGTTAGTTGAGTTGGTCTTGCCTACATCCTCATCAAGGGTGCATCTATTTAATGTTCTTCTGTTTACTCTTTTCAGATAACGATGTGGATGGTGAAACAGTTGATTGTGGCCTCACAGAGAATATGATAGCCTGTTTATTTCATGGATCTTTCAAGAAGCAGATCAAATTCAGTCAGTTTGTGAGCATGTTAAAAGAGCCAGTGGTAACACTAACTTTAGAGCCTGTGCCTCCAGAAGAATGGCAGCAACCTACTTGCTCATCTATATTATTGTAAGTGCATGTGAATGTCATTATTACTACTTACTGTTATGAGAACTTCTATCTGGTAGGGTCATAGCAATATGAGTTGGAAATTTTTTTTTTTTTTACATGATTGCTCATTGAAAGAAAAAAAAAATCTCTGTTATAGCAGTGGACCTAGTGGAAGACTGCCCACTACATTTGACATCCCAGCATTCCCAAAGCACCTACAAAAAAAACTTGATAACAAGGAACCGTGTCAGAGAGACCCGAAGGACAGACACACAATTATCAGGGTTCTCTTTGAAGCTGTGGCACAATACACAATGTAAGTGTGTTTAAGGTAATGTTAGACTTTGTAAAGGAACAGAATGATATACGATATTTAAATTAGTAAAGTCAATAATTAACTGTTGAGCAACTAGTTATTAGTTTTTGCTGGTTATGCATGTCAGTCTATAGGTTAATTAACAGGTTAAACTATTATTATAATTCCTTAGAAAATAATTATTTATTTTTTGGATTTCTCAAGATATGATGTGGCAGCATTTGCTCTGGTGCATGAGTCTTTCAGAGACCTTCAATTTACATTTCTTTTCTTGTCCAAGGTATCCCACAAATTTAGAATATGTGCAAGCTGTAAAAACACTCATTGTGAGATATCCCTTCCTGAAGGATATTGAGGGAAATGGCTATGTAAGTGAATGTGCAAATAATTATGTGTAATATTTTAAACATCAGATGTTACAATTGTTCAATATTCTGTGCATACTAGATACCTATTTTGAAAAATTAAACAAACGAATCAATCTCAATCAAGATGCTGATCATTGATGTGTCTGTCTCAACTAGCATACATGGCATATGTCTCTGAAGCGTAAATTCAAATCAGAGCGTGCTCCCCTGGTTGACAACGATGAAGTGAGGTTAAGTAAGAAGAAGTTTTGCCATAAGATGTCAGCGCTACCTGCAGAAACCACAAGAAGCAGTCTGAAAAACATGTCCCAGGTCAGTGGTGCATACCTTGATGAAAAAGAAAGCAACTGCTTTGTATCACATTTTGTTTAACTCCGTTGAATTTGTGAGCTACTTAGGTTCTAGCTCAGACATTAAGGCAAGGACACAGTTAACAGGATGGTTAATGTAAGATGTAATGGTTCCTGTTTTGAGTTGCATGTGTATTTGAATTCTCTAAAGGCATCAAGTGTACTTGGTGAAGATCCCTCCTCCATTGATGCTCACGTGAAGACGTTACATAGCCAGTACCAGAAGATGCATCCAGACCCCATGATTGTAAAAGACCGTATGCAGCAAACCTTTGCATGGCGGCAAAAGGAGATAGCAGATGGCATGACTGTGGAGGAAACTGTCAAGAAGTATCCTTTCTTGAGGACACCGACTGGGGTAAGTGAAAATACATCATAAAGTAATAGCTGGGATTCTTGGTTATATAAAAGTAATTAGGGCTGTCAATTTCTCAAAATAATTAAATCAGATTAATCGCATGACTGTCAATAGTTAATCATGATTAATCGCAAATTAATCACATATTTTTTTCTGTTCTAAATCTACCTTATACAGATCTTTTTCAAGTTGTATTACTCTTATTAATACGAGTCCTGACTAGAACCAGGAAATATGACCATATTAGTCCAGTCCTGAGGTCTCTGGCTTCCTGTCACTCAGAGAATAGACTTTAAAACAGCTCTACTTGTGTTCAAGTCTCTTCATGGCCCCAAAGTACATCTCTGACATGTTAGATCCATATGAACCAACCTGGACTCTGAGAACCTCAGGTAGTGGTCTCCTGCTGGTGTCCAGAGTCAGGACTAAACCAGGTGAAGCTGCATTTCAGTTTTATGCTCCTAAAATCTGGACCAGTCTTCCAGCAGATGTGAGACAGACCTGAACTCTGACAATGTTCAGATCCAGACTGAAAACAGTTCTGTTTAGATGTGAAGATGATGACTGGAAGGATTTTATCTGCACTCTTCATTTTTAATTTAATTTTTTTTTTTTTAATTAATTAATTTTATTTATTATTGATTATTTTAATGCTTGTATGGAATGATTCTATTTGCCTTCTTTTGACTTTATGCATCTGTAAAGCACTTTGAATTGCCTTGTGTACTAATTGTGTTCTACAAATAAAGTTGCCTTGCCTAATATGAGAGTACACAAATGCTTGCTTTATGCAAAACAAATGCATGTTTATTTATTGCTGCAATGCCAAATCCATTATATATATATATATATATATATATATATATATATATATAATATATATATATATATATATATATATATATATATATATATATATCTATATACTCAATATTTTCTCTTATGTTCTTCATACAAAATATTTTCGCGGTTTGCTTCAAACGAGGGGGGCTCTCTGCATCCGCGCTCTAATTAGCCGACAAGTGACCGGACTCCGGTGGTAACTAAATTCACATCGACAGCAAACACAAACAACATTTATCTTGTGGAGTTAGCCATCAGGCAAGGTTTTGAAGCTGAACTTACCTCCGTTAGCAGTAGTTGGGATAAGTTGTTATGTTTACGTCTGTCTGTCTGCGGCATGGCCGTCGACGTCAGTGCATGGCTTCCTGTTTTGACAGGACTACTGAGGACTACAGGACTACAACTACGGAGGGGCCCGAGGCTCATTAAACCTACTCTCCTCTCTACTATTGTACATCAACGGCCAGGCTAAGTCGCGTTAAAAAATTAGTTGCGTTAAAATTATTTTGCGTTAATCACGCGTTAACTTTGACAGCCCTAAAAGTAATTAATGACAGTTAATTGCAGGTCTTATGGCATGAAAAGTTGCATGTAGTTTGAACTCAGATGCTGAATACATCTCATACATTTTTCACCTGTAGTTGTACAATGAGTTGGAACGGATCCATCCAGCAGTAGGAAACGTGTGTCAACGATTCAATGAAGGCTTCAGCAGTATTGTATCAAAGGTTCTCCATCTGACTCAGGGGAAACCACCACTGTCTCAACTCTACCTGGAGGCAAGACAAGAGGCTCTCACAGAGGATGTACAAGGTACTGATTACATAATAAAATTAATATTGTGTGTACAAATTTAACTCCCTGTTAACCTACCTTTTTTTGTTTGCTATCATGATGAATAACAGTTTGAACTAATATTTGGGATATTTCTTCATGTTTGTATTATATTGACTATCAGTTGCAGAATTTAAAAGATACAATTCCCCTCTGTGCCTTACTGAAAAAGGCACTTTATCCTGACTTGCCACACTTGCTGAAAGGAGAATGACATGAAGCATTTACTATTTACAAATCCTAATTTTTACAGAACTCAAAAATTATTTAGCTCACCTGTCCTAGGTTCTGTGGGGGAAAAGTACTACTTTGATTAATTCTAATAGTAGCTTGCCGTCTAATCTTAAGGACATTGGAATGAGCTTAGTTATTATCTCGAGATAAATCTGGTAATTGAGTACATTGTAACTGGAGTGGACCACATACAGTTTACAGTTACAGCCTCCGTTTAACTCTCCTTTTGAATCACAAAAGATGTTGGACATAGAATAAATGCTTTGTTATTTTGAAGTATATCTTGTCTTGCAGATATTGACTTCAGAGCAGCCCTCATCTTTCTGCCGCACATCTTCAAGGAGAAGGTTGATGGCTTTATTACTCTTGGGGAGGTATGTCCATCCTGCAAGCATCAGCTTGTTCACCTCACAATACAAAATGTACTTGACCACTAATGGAAGGATACATTTGATTCTAGGTAGAAAAAAGTGACAATTTTAAAACAAAACCTCTCAAGTTGGGCAATCATGTTAGTCTGATTTGGTTGTCTTTTTTTCCTTTTGGTTTTGAGTAGTGTGATCCTGCCACTCCATACCCAACTATCCAGTTGATGGATCGAGACTGGAAAATGGCCTTCACCAGGAGAGCTCCAAATGTTGTGAAAGTGGATGGCATCGAGTTGTGTCACAGCTCAGCAATTGACGAGGGAATCATCTCTGCTTTCTGTGCTTACTTTGTGTTCAATATAGCATTTCCACGCCACTTGAAGAACACACTGATGTTTCCCCAAAGGTACATCGCTAAAATAGTTGAGAATGGTGATAAGCCTCTGCCAGTAACTATCACTAGGCAAGTAAACCTCCTCTATTGACTTTGCTATGCCTCGTCTATACCAGTGCTCTAAATGCTCAAGGAGAACATTCACCTTGATGAACCTAATTCAGCACATTGGACTTATTCATGCTCATGAAGCTAATTTCACTATTACATGTGGACTTGATGACTGCAAGTCAACATTTATGAAATATGAGTCTTTTAGACGACATGTTTATCGGGGACACAGAGACAGAGTTTTATGTCAATACAATGACTGTGATGGTGATGCAGATGAAGCAGCCTCTGAGGATTCTGATGAGCCTGGGACAGATTCCGTCACTGAAAATCCTCCTTCTATGGATGAACTGTTGCTCAATTTCAAAGAAAATCTTTTTTCCTTCATTTTGAAATGTAGAGAGAAAAATCACCTTCCACTCTCTGTTCAAAAAGAAATTGTTGATGATGTCAATTTCTTACTTTGTTTTTTCGAGAACTATGACACTTTCATAGTTTACCACTTGCAGAAAAGTGGTTTTGATATATCAAAAAGTCCAGAGCTAAAAAGGTTCATACAGTCAAATTATTTTTTTGATGAGGCATCAAAGGCTATCCGATCTCCATATATGATAAAAGAACATTGTAAATCCCAGCTCAATATGATAGAGCCTGTCCATTATAAGCTAAGGTCCTCTGAAGGACACACAGTGGGCTCCTGCTCATATGTACCAATTGATAAGGTGCTAAAACAATATTGTTCTCAAAGGGATATTTGGAATCAAATTCTGTCTCAGACTGATCCTGAGACAAACAGTGAAGTTTTAGCTGACTACTGTGATGGACAAATTTTCAGACAACACAAATTTTTCACAGACCACCCAAATGCATTGCGGCTGCATTTTTATGAGGATGAGTTTGAGGTGGTAAATCCTTTAGGGTCAAAAAGAACCAAACACAAGCTGTGTGGATTTTATCACACAGTAGGCAATTTGGAAAAAAAATATAGATCTCAGCAGAGACACATTCATTTAGCATTATTGGTACGTTATTCATATGTAAAACAATGTGGTTTGGATGTCATCTTAAAGCCTTTGCTTGATGATCTTAAAAAACTTAGTACTGATGGTTTTAAATTGACTATTGAGGAAACTGAGCACACCATACGTGCAGCTCTTGCCACTTTATCTTGTGATAACCTGTCAGCTCACATGATTGGTGGATTTTCTATGTCATTTAACTCAGGTAGAGTTTGTCGCTATTCCATGGCTACTCATCAAGATAAGAAACATTTGTTCACTGAAGACAGCTTTGTTTTAAGAACATCTGAAGTTCATGCGTGTCATCTTGCCCGCATCCAACAAGTCCCTGATGATAAAGGAATTTATGGCGTATAAAGTCCTTCACCTTTCAATGAATTGCATTATTTTGATGTAACAACAGCTTTACCACCAGACATAATGCACGATTTATTAGAGGGTGTAATTCCTTTAGTTATGAAACTAATTATTTGCAAAGCTCATTCAGAGAAACGCATAACAATACAAGAGATAAATGAGGAACTGCAAAAAATACACATTGGTCAAAACGACAAAGTAAACAAGCCAGTACAGTTATCAGAGAGACTGCAGAATTTTGGTGTTACTGGATCTGCTTCACAGAAGTGGTGCCTCTTCAGGCTGCTTCCTTTTATAATGGCACACCGTGTGCTGCGTAATTGTAAATATTGGAATGTTTCTCTGTTATGTCGAGAGATTACTGAGATTGTTATGGCTCCAGAGGTGAGAAGAGAAAATCTTTTGTTGTTAAATTTACTTGTTCAAGAGTTTCTGACAGAAATGACAGAGGTATTTGGGGATATTATTACACCTAAGTGTCATTACTTGATTCATTATGCAAGACTCATGGAAATGTATGTAGAGCCCTATGGAATCCGCGATCACGGAATCGCGGACGGAATCACGGAATTGGAGATTAAAAACGGAATTCACTTTAAATGCACAATATAACAGAACTGAACGGCAATTTGTGTAAAAGTTTTTTCTTTTTTTTTTTCTCCCGGACTAAAAGGAACTTTTCTTTCGAGAAAATGTTCCAAGAGGGTTCACGAAAAGGTGGGGACATTCAAGCTTCTCTGCCCCCGCTCTCCTCATCATAGAAAAAAAAAACACGTCGAAGCGGCACCCGAGAAACCGGCGAAGAAGCAAAGGAACTAGCGGTTTACTCTCAGGTACAGAGCAGAACGGTTTATCCGAGATTATTATGTGTCTGGCAATTTAAAATTCTGCAAGTTTTGCCAGCACGCGATTGAATGGACACAAAAATATACGCGCAAGGATCAGTTCCATCCATCCATTAGCTCCCGCTTGGTCCGTAGTCGGCTCGCGGGGGCAGCAGCTTCAGCAGAGGCCCAGACCTCCCTCCCCCCGGACGCTTCCACCAGACCAGCTGAGAGATATCATCTCTCCAGCATTATGTCCTGGTCTGCCCCGTGGTCTTCCAACGAGGATCAATGAATACGTGAAAAGCACAAACGTAAAAAGGCGAGAGTCACTCAACGAGCTAAACACAAAGAGGCTGATAAATATTTATTTAAACGGCTGTCTGTAATAGATGGAACACCTAAAGAAAAAAAAGAAAAACACCCAGGCACACACTCATACACACAACCAGTGTTCAGTGTTCACTGCTTTGGATTTCATAGCATCTATATCAGCTGTAGTAAATATAGTTTTTTCTGTTATCGGACACAGTTTGTCATGACATACCTGAAAAATATCATGTACGTCATGACAATGTCTGATAACAGAAGAAATCAAACAAACTAAAATTATTAGTTTACTGCTGTTGCAATTTTTCTTTTTTGCACTTTAAATTGATTTTACCTATTTGAATTATTTTTTTCTTATTTATTACATAGAAAAAACTAGATTTTTTTTGTTAAAAAAAACAATGTTTTGTTGGACACAATATGTTTAAAAGTATAAAAACATTAAATTTTACAGTTATAATTGCATAAATTGTCTATATTTCATTACTTTATATACTGTTTTGGGGTTAAATTTGCATAAAATCCTTAAAAACGGAATTCTCAAAAATTAAAAACCGAAAAACACCGAAAATGAAAAAAATTAAAACGGAATTTGAGAAAAAATAAAACGGATTTCATAGGGCCCTATGTATGGGCCTTTGCGTTCTTTATGGTGCATGAGATTTGAGGGAAAGCACCAATATTTTAAAATGGTTGCCCAGAACTGCAGAAATTTTGTGAACATAGCTACAACTCTGAGCAACAGACACCAGTTCAGACAATGCTGGGAGTTTTCCTCACAGAGTTTACTGGGTGAATTTGAAAAAGTGCCTGGGAAAAGTGTCACTACTCCATTTTTACATTTACCTGTTGAACTGCAGAGAGCCCTGACAGCCAATCACAACCTTAGTAATGTAGATTTTACAGACAGAGCTATCCAACGTGTCTGAAGTTCGAGTCAACAATGTCAAGTATGCTGTCAAAGATGTATTTGTCATAGATGTACTGCATTCAGAGAGAATTCCACTCTTTTGGCAAATCAAGTACATCTTGAATGTTGATACCTTGTGGATCCTCTGTGGTAAAATGTTGGTTCCTCTGTCATATGACTGTCACTTTCATGCATACAGTGTTAAAGTAGATGGAGAATGGACTTTACTAAAAGCAGGTGATGAAATGGGCTTCCAGGCATTTGACACTTACTCTGTGGATAACAGTTTATATGTCACACTTAGACATAGTTTTTGAAAATGTACAAAATAGACATGAGAAACTGTTATATTTTCTGTCATGAGTGTTATGTATACAGTTTTAAAGTTTAAAGGTGGAGAATGGAGCTACCTGTAATGGACAGTTCATTGCATAAAGTGAAATGAAATTGAAATGTAAAAATAAAGAATACATTATGACAAATTTCAAATTTATGTCTTTTGTGTAATGTAGATAATAACCAAAAAAATATAGAATAGTAATTAATGATACTATACTGTACCCTATGAAGGCCAATTTTGTACCCTTTTAAAAGGTACATTTTTGTGCGTGAATATAAGAGTACAAAATTGCCACCAGAGGTACAAGATTGGTCTCTATAAGGTACAAACCACAAGGGTACAAATAAGTACCCCATGTTAAGGGTACAAAACTGTACCTTCTGAGGGTACTGCCCCAGTGACAAGCCATTGTACCTCTAAAGGTACAATTCTGTACTTTCTTTTCTGAGAGTGCATATTCTAAGTTTCAGAAGAAAAAGTTTGCAGGTTATTTGTGACAAATGCTCCAACAGAATTCCATGAGGAGAGAAAAAAGCCCAAGCTTTAATACATTAAACCTGATCAGCCACCTGAAACAGGTTAGACAGAGTTTTGAAATCGCACTAACGTGAGCTAACATGAGCTAACATGAGCTAGCGCTAACATGAGCTAATGTGAGCTGACGAAAACTGGAGCAAGCCAGCAGCCAAGAATTCACTTGGACTTACACACATCGACGAGGCTTTTGAAAAATCTAAGAAATTTCCCAAAGATGAGACACGGGCAAAAGTGAAATGGGTAGGAGGTAGAAACGTTTGAACCTCACTTGTGTCAGTGCATTAACTTTCTACGTATATTTATTTTTTAATCAACTTTTGCAATGCACTTTTTTAGTTTAGAATTCTGGTGCATTTATTTCCATCAGTTCAAGGAGCCTTTATTTTTTTTTATATCAGTAAGTAATGGACCTTTTTTAAGTTGATGTGAGATATCAAATAGGCTTCTTTGATGGCTTTACAAAAATGTTTAAGAGGCTTGCCAATAGTTTTTCATAGGAAAAAAATAAACATCCGTTCATTTAAACAATCAAAACGGTTTTTGATTTTGTTCATAGTATTGATGCAATGAGTTTAGGTATTTGTGTGTGTTATTGGTTATCAGTATTGGCCTTTAGGAGCTGAAAGTTATCGGTATCAGTTTTAAAAGACAGTTATTGCACACCCCTACTTTCTGCTGTTCACCCCATTCTTCTACATCTAAAGTTTTTTGAACTCATGTCATTCATATTTTGAATCTAACACAATCCTTTTCTGGTTTCTCCTGTACATTTTAAGAGTTGTACCTACTTTTTCATTCTTTGTTCAACACTTCTGCTATCACAATGTCCAGTTCTGAAGAGTTTTACCCTGTGCCTTCTGCTTTTTTCTATTTTCCATGCTTTTTTAATATGATGCTTTAGGATAATAAAATTAAAGGCCTCTTTACAATTATCACTGTTCTAACTACAGATATTGTAATGCTCCTCATTTAGCTTTATTCAGCATTTTGCTCCATTAGCTGGAGATAACTTATTTGCTGTTTACATGCTAATTTCCCAGCATGTTTCACTCCTTTATGTTGAAACTTTATGCTAAATTCTGCTCTATTTAAATATTCTTCAAATGTTCCCATCTACTTTGAGCTCATGTTAAAGTTCAGCAGCCAGTTTATCTTATTCAGCCTTTTAGCACTTCAGATGTTTCTGCTCAGGGTTCAAATTCTTCAGCCAACATTACAGTTCGTTAGGAGTCAAAGAAGTTGATCAGGAAATGTGATTTTCATGGTTTTTCCAAATCAAAGGCATTTCACACTTTTTGGAATATTTTCCAATCTACTTCAAACTCACATTCTCCAGTTTTTGAATAGGGGAGAGTGGGGTATTGTGAGACATTGGGTAACAACGACTGATTTGTGGTCAAGCTGTACAGCGGAGCCATAACAAAGTCTGACGGTCTATTACATTGAAAAAGATTTAAATCTCGAAGCTTGTTGCCTCCAAGTCTCCTAGTTCCCGGACAATCACACCGGGGAAAACAATGAAACTGGCCTGAGAGAGGGGCTTGCCAATTGGGATCTACAGGAAGAAAATCACGTCTGCATAATGACGGGCAACGCATTGAATATGGTGCTGGCAGCACAGCTAAATGATTGGACCAGACTTCAGTGTTTTGGCCACTGATTACATCTTTCCATCGGTACGTAAATTAATTTCGTAAACATACATGTGAGTGCGCGCATGTGTGCGTGCCATAGACTGTATGTGAGAGGGAGAGTTGGTAATCTTGTATCACACAAATCAAACTGATCAATCAAACTCAGAATGTTTTTGTATTTCAGGATATGCACTAAAAGATGACAGAGTATCACGAACAATAGGGCAGTGCAAAAAGGTAGTGGGGCACTTCTCCCATAGTTGGAAGAACAAGGCAGCTATGACTGAAGCACAGAAGGAACTCAAGCTTCCTGAGCACAGCCTCATTACTTAATGCACCACAAGATGGGGATTGAAGAAAAATATGATTGCCGGGTTGCTTGAGCAAATTAAAGCAATATCTCAGGTTTTGTCAGGTGACCGATATGCTCGCTGCCTTATCCCAACCTGGCAGGATATTGAAGTGTTGGCGTCGGTTCACACGGCACTGCATCCTCACCAGGACTTTACAGATGTTCTCTCTGGAGTAAAGTCTGTGAGCATTTCCTACCTCAAACCAGTTCTACATCTACTGGCCACATCAGTCCTGGCTGAAGATCAAGAGGACAGTGACCTGACTAGATCAATAGAAACCAAGATCGTAAAATACAATGACTCCATCACACATGAACTTTTGGATGTGAAATCCTTACTGGACCCCAGGTTTAAAACCCAGTATATTCAATTCAATTTTATTTGTATAGCGTCTGTTACAATGTCAATTGTCTCTAGGTGCTTTACAGAGACCCAGAGCATGACCCCCGAGCAAATATCATTAACTAAAAAATAACATTGAATCCTAAAAAAGGAATTCATATTACCACTGACATTACTACCACTAAAATCTGACTGAAGACTGAAAACTGAAATGATGGAGTCAGCAAGACGTGCACATTCACAGGTTAGTAATAATTATGTATCTATGTTATTACAAATACAATTTATAATAATTAATTGATTAATTTATTCACTCATCTAACTTCTGTACTAATTGTTGTTTGCTAATTGCTGTTTTTATTCATCTGGTAGGAGAAGAGGTACAGCACTGAAGCCACTCAAAGACCTGAAAGTGCCCGGCCCTCTAATAAAAAGGTAAAAAAAAGAAAAAAAGTCTCTCCACAGCTTCTTAAAGACACTCTGGCCTCTCCTGCTACTCCCCTGCAACTTGAAGATGCTGCTGAGGCAGAGATACATAGTTACCCCATGTTTTCTGCCATTGATGGAGAGGATGACCCCTTGGCTTGGTGGAAGGTGCACAATATAAAGTATCTACAACTGTGCAAGATGGCCTGCAGGTATCTTGGTCCCTCAGAGCGATGTAATGCACTAAGTTAACTTTAAGGTAAAGGGGGAGGTGATGTGGTATATTGAGCTAATGGGCTCACCATAGTTCTCATATGTTCTTGAGAGATATGTGCATGCCTAGACAGATGTGCCAGAACTTGGACCAAAGTTGGCATGTTGTAATTATGTTTTATGGAATATTCAGTAAATGTGGTTAAGTGCGTGCAACCATCTCGTCATTAATACACCACAACGTTAACAGTGCATATCATACTGAAGCACTGTCTACACTTTTTCCTGGATTATAATGTTTTTCTTGATTTTCTCAAAACTATCAAATCATGACTTGTGGGGTTTTAGTGCTTCAAAAGCAATGGTAACGTTATGCTCACTCTCCCACCTCACACATCCCATCGCATGTAGCCTCTGGATGTGGCCGTGTATGGTCCATTCAAAGCCCAATACGGCCGAGCTTTTGATGGGTGGATGAGATCAAATTCTGGCAAAACAGTCACCATCTACCAGGTTGCAGGAGTTGTGAATCAAGCCTTCATGTAAACAGTGACACCACCCAACATCACTTCTGGGTTTAGGTCCACTGGGAATTTCCCATTCAATCGTGACATTTTCCCCAGTGAAGTGTTTGCACCATCCAGGCTGTCAGACCGGCCAAACCCTGAGGTACAGCCTGCCACTGGGGATGCTCCACCTCCAGAAGACGATAGGAAAGGTCCTCACCCTGCACATGATCCACCTGAAGATGAACCTTCCACTGCAGATAAGTCACTAATTGACCCACTCCCTCGCCAGCTGACACGGATGTGTGACAAATGACTAGCAAACCTGGATATGTGTCTCCTCGGGAAATCATTGCACTTCCCAAAATGTCCCCCCAGAAAACAAACCACACGGAAGCACATGAAGACAACCATCCTCACTGATCTCCTGAGATGCAGGCACTTGAAAAAGCTTTTGCAGAAAGACAAAAGAAACTGGAAGAGGAAATGCAAAACAGCAAACAAAAAAGAAAACCAAAAAAGTAGGGGAGCACGATAATTATCGGCCCGATAACAGGGAATTATGACGTCATTTCGCTAATTCCGATATCATGACGAAGAGCCCCGATAACATATACATTTTTGTCAACACTGCAGTTTGCCTTGCTCCCACTGAAAACCCAAATAAGCGGCAGTGAATGTTATGTTCAAGTGATGTTGGAAAAATCAGAAAAACGATTTCTCAATAAGGAAAATGAAGAATATCCCCACATGCCAGAAAATGCCAGCGATGGTATGGAACTTCTTTAAAGTTTCCGAAGAAGATAGTTCCCTGGTTATTTGTGACAAATGCTCCAAGCGAATTCCACGAGGAAGGAAAAATAGAACAAGGTTTAATACATCAAACCTGATCAGCCACCTGAAACTTAACCATCGCTTTGACGGAGTTTTGAAATCGCGTTTACGTGAGCTAACGCAAACATGAGCAAGCCAGCAGCAGAGAATTCACCTGGACATGCACACATCGGTGAGGCTTTTGAAAAATCCAAGAAATTTGCCAAAGATGACCGACGGGCAAAGGTGAAATGGGTAGAAGGTAGAAATGTTTGAATCTAACTTGTGTCAGTGCATTAATTTTCTATGCATATTTACTCTTTGTAAACTTCTGGAATGTACTTTTTCAGTTTGTAATTCTGATGCATGTACTTCCATCAGTTCAAGGAGCCTTTTTTTTTTTTTATATATCAGTCAGTAATGCAACTTATTTAAGTTGATGTGAGATATCAAATAGGTTTGTTTGATAGCTTTACAAAAATGAGAGGCTTGCTAATAGTTTTTTAATTGGAAAAAATAATTATCTTTGAAATTTAAGAGTCAAAACTGGTTTTGGTTTTGTTTATAGTATTGATGTTATGATCTTAGGTATATGTGTGTGTTATCGGCTTTAGGAGCTGAAAGTAATCGGTATCGGTTTTAAAAAACAGTTATCATGCATCCCTACAAAAAAGAAACCAATTGAGAAGAAAATCACAGACAGCAGCTATGAGGAGTGTGATGTTCCGGTGCCACTTGATCATGCAGATGCATCGGTGCATCCGATGATGATGATGAAAGATCTAAGCCTGAGAGAGGTCAACCAGGAAGCACAGATCTGGCACCAGGTGACTTTGTCATGGTCAATTTTGCAACCAAACTTAGGAATGTTCGTTACATTAAAAAACATCTCACATTACCTCACTCATCCCTACACTTTTTTTTTTCTGACAGTACATTTTTGGAGTTTTAACCACTTCCACGTTTTTTTGTGCGATTTTCAGCAATTCTCTGATCATAATGTGCTGCTCTTTCTGGAGATTTACACTTTGATTTTTGCTTTTTACAAATCCTTATACTTTTAAATGATTTGCTTTACTTTAATACATTTTGGGAATTATTTTCATTCAGCATGTAGCTCCCTTTGCTGTGGTTGGCATGTTTTACCTTTTGTTAAATAATGGTGTGTTCAAAGATTATTCAATTGTTCAGATTCTTTTTAAAATTCACGTTCTTCAAATAACTTTGATACTTTTCAGCAGAGTTCAGTCAGAAATTCAGCTTAATGCATTCACACCTACGGAGCCCTGGAGGTGACAAAGAAATTATTTTTTTTATCTTGTGCGCACGACTTTTTATCTCATGCGCACAACTTACTGTATCTCGTGCGCACGACTTACTGTATCTCCTGTGCACGACTTTTTATCTCGTGCGTACGACTTTTTATCTCGTGCGCACGACTTACTGTAACTAGCGCGCATTTTCATACACACTTCCACTCGGTCAAAGGCTTGAAAGAAGTGCCCCTGTAGAAGGTAAAATGAAGGCGTTTTAACCGATAACCATTATGTCTTCCAGGGCCTCTCAATTGCTCACTTATAAAACCAATGACATCCTACAAGTCCGAAAACTGTCGACGGCTGAGTTTGTGTTCTCCAACGATTCTGATAAGATGCCTCCATCTTAAAATAAACCCATATAAGGCTAAGCTTCTAAGTATCTCTTTATGAAGCATTCCTAACTTAAAGAAGAAAATGATGAGATTGTCTTGATCACAGGTGTCAAACTGATCCATTAAAGGGCTGTGTGGCTGCAGGTTTTTGTTCCAACCATGCAGAAACACAGCTGACTTGTTGTAGTCAATCAACAAACTGTCTTCACTAAAGGTCTTAACTAGGGATGTCCCGATCACGTTTTTTGGGTCCCGATCCGATTTCCGATCTTTCATTTTGATGATCGGCCGATTTCCGATTTTTTCCGATCCGATTTCACTTTTTTTGAGTGGGCAAACAGAGTTTAATTTCCTATGCATTTTATTTCCTGTGTACATTAAAAAATAGGCCTGCATCCAAGCTGAGATTAATAGCTTTTATCATCTCATAAAATAAACAATAACTTATTTAAACACTCTTCTTTCTTTCTTATTTGTTTGGGAGAATTATTATAAAACACATTTAGTTACAGAACAGTGACTGTTCAACAGTCTCAGTACTAAAGAACAAAGCACTTCCATTTAAATAGCAGCAGGTGAACTTGGCTAGCAGTTTAAGGCAATGAAAACACTAGCAGAAGTCTTTGCAATCAATGAAATCACACCAGAATAAAAATAACATAAAATATTAACTTAACTTCTTTCAAGACTCGCTGCACATGTTCGCGCACCTTTGTGTCCTTTGTTGTTCATGTAATGACGGGAACGAGGCTCGAGGTAATTAATGAGCCGGTTAAATGCCTTGTAAATGTGCTGGTCGTCCTCAGTAATACATTCTGCAATTAGCTCGGTGATTTTTCTGTATTTCTCCGAGTCTTTCGGGAGTTTGTCCTTTCTTTTAAAAGTTTCACAGAGCGTTTGCTGCCGAAGCTGGTGCCGACGGCAGAACAGTGACCGCAGCGGTGCCGTCGGCTGCGGTGATCGGTGCTGCGTGCTTTTTTAAGTGTCTGATTAAATTGGTGGTGTTGTAAACTCTCTTCTTACTTACCCATCATGATATATCAGCCTTCCACACGTTGCAAGTCGCAGTTGAAGCGTCGGTCTTTGTAATTTTATAGTGCTGCCACACTGCTGACATTTTTGTTAAAGTTTATCTCGACGCCGCCGGTCTTAAAACTTTTAAGGTGGATACGAGACAGCACTGCTGGCAAACCTCATTTCAGTGCAAATTATTAAATGTATATAGTTTAAAAAATATTGTTTGTGTAATATGATTGATTACTTTATTAATTTGTGTTAATCAGGATCACTTTTTGAGGAAAAAAATAATGAAAAAAAGATCGGCGTGTTATAATAATGTTGATCGGCCGATCCGATCCACCTTAAATTTTTAAGATCGAAGGCCGATCCGATCAGGGGATCGGGATCGGGACATCCCTAGTCTTAACCAGTTCAGTTGATTGAATGAAATGAGTTGACAAGCCTGGTCTATCCATTACAATTGACCTTATGCACCGCCCCCTTCCTAGTTACTGTTGCTAGGACGGACATTCTCGCTGCTCCTCCATTAAGGACAATGGCCACGGTTACATGATGTTTTTTAATTCGGAATTAATAATTCCGAAATAAATTATTCCGAATTAAACTATTTTCCTTCGAGTTTACATGGAAATAGTAATTCTGAATTGAGGTTTACATAGAAAACACGTTTGTTCGGCTTTATCCAACTCCGCTTTAGGTCTGGGGGTTGGGAAGGGTTCTGATTGGATAGGGGGGGGGCGGACGTCTTTACATCTACCGGAAGAAAACAAACTTAGCAACAACTCGGTTAGCAACAACATTCCACTTATTTTTGACCTGGGTGGTGTCTCTATCTGCGAAACCTCCTTCATTTAACCTAGCCACTACAACTTTGAAAAGCTCACAATTTTTATGTTTCCTGCCATCTGTTCTTTTAATTATTTCCAGTTCCTCCAAGCTATTTATTAAATAAATCGTCTCTGCTCTTGACCACCGTTTACTGCGTGCTGCCATCTTAAAACTTTGTTTTGAAAACAAGCCCAGCGCAGAATATAAGCGTCATCGCAACAGACGGGCAACAGAACGAGCATGCGCAGAAAGACTGAAATTAATTTAAAGTGGAATGAGTGTATACATGGCCGCGGAATTATTTTATTCGGAATTAAAATCAGAATAAACCAGCCACTTACTTCAGAATTAAGTTTAATTCGGAATTTACATTTTCATATGGAATTAGGTGTTTACATGGAAACTTTTATTCGGATTTAACTTTAATTCTGAATTAAAGAGGAATTAAACTTCCCATGTAAACGCACTGAATGTTATTTTGCCGACTAAAAAGTCGTGCGCACGATAAAAAAATAAATAATTTCCATGTCACCTCCAGGGCTCCGTACCCACCTGCATTTTCGCAAGAAAATGCAATTTTTCCTAGTTTTCTTAGTTTTTCCCTCATCTCGCTTCACAGGCACGCGCGACTGTCGGGTTGCTTGGCAGCGCGACCGGGACTTCCCCAATTTAACCCGCGGTCATACGTCCTCTCTTGATAAAAGACCTTTGTTTATATCCACTAGCGCCTTCTATGACCACAGTCAGACCCTTTGTCAAACCTGACGACCGTGCTCCGTATAATTTACACTGCAGCTGGGCCCCAGCCCACGCCGAGTTAGGCCCGGACCTGTAATGAGAAGCTAGACATTCCCAACAGGGAAGGAAGGCATCATATTACCCGAGCAGGGCCTTCGATGACGAAAATTCATCTGTAGCCTGAAACTCAAATAGCCCAATATGTTACACTGCAATATCATCCCCGGTTAAACTTACGTGTCGCCGTCTTCTGTGATCTGTGTTTGCCACTGGTGCAGCGGTTCTCTCGTTACAACTTCAGCTTGTTCGTGTTCACATTCCAGCTGGAGCCGAAGGATCTCGGCCGCCACAGCCTGGTACTCCTCCTCTTTCAACGAGTCCAGGCCGCTGTCGAGCCTCTCCTCCGTCGACTGAGCCGCCTTCCCTTCTTTAAACTCCTGACAGTAATCCATTTGTCTTAAAGTACTGGTCCGGTGGCGGTCCATGATCACCAAGATGTGCGTTTGGCTGTACTGTAGTGGAGTTGGTAAATGCCCTCCGTGTGGCTGCTGCGACGGGCGGAGCTAACAGCTAGGTGGGGGATTTCCAGAAAACTGTCACCTAGAATAACACAGCAAACAGAGTGCTGGCTTCAAGAGGGGATTTCTATTAAGACGTATATGAACACGCTGCTCACTTTGCCATTAACAGGGAGAAAAGGGTACAGCTTCTGCACACAAATTTAGTTTATAATTAATTTATTTTATTAAATCCTGCAATGCATATTCTTTAATCTGTACATCAGCCATTCCCAAACTAAAGAATACCAAGCCCCAATTTGAAATGTGAAAAATCTCAGCGGCCCACTGAAACCTTTAATCACAACTGTGATCAACATACAGGACTAGGAACCATATTCCGATATTAACGTAAGGGGTCAACAAATAAGGTGACACTTGTCATATTAAGTTAAGATGACAGTAGAATAACACTTAATTGGGTTGTTTTATTACTTCTTAATGTTTTGTTTAATCATGTCATGGATAGTTTACAGTAATTAAAAACATATTTTAAAATGTTCGAGGATTTAAAACACATTTGTTTAATTTTAATGACCTCTCACGGCCCACGTGCAGTACCACGACAGCCCACCAGGGGGCCACGGCCCACACTTTGGGAATCACTGCTGTACATTAATTTAAAAATCAGTGATTTGTTTAGAATTAGTCTGTCGTGCAAAAGATAAAAAGATAAAAAAAATAAAGTTCAATCTAAAGTTGAATCCCCCCAGAAAAAAAACACACACACGCAAATTACTACAATTAAAAAAATTCCACACCTCCCTGTTGGGAGAGTGGACAAAAATTGTACTCAAGTAAGAGTATTGTTACCTTAGAACAATATTGCTCAAGTAAAAGTTAAAAGTATTTTTACATGAAAACAATTCTTAAAAGCTACAATTTATCTGAAAAGCAATTAGAGTAAATATAACTAGTTACTACCAACCTCTCTCTGTACCTCTCTGTTCCACATTCTCCTTCACTTTATCCTCTGTGGTGACTGACTCACCATGTCTGCCTGAACACAATGAATAGGTTCACATCTTCACATCATCTTCCTCATTTCAAGTAGCTGTTCCTACACTTCCTTCTAATATTAGACCAACCCGGTGCCTTCCCCTGCCTCTTCATCTTTCTTCTTGCCTTGTTTCTCTCCTCTTCCATCCTCACCCATGAATGACATGAACTTTGTTAAATAGAGCAGTCTTAATTCATTCTGGTCCATATGAGATTGATGACAACCATCACCCTAAAATGACTTGAGGAGGAAACATCACATAATGCAGCATGGTTCCACATGGAAATAATTTGATTAAATTCAATTCAATTTTTATTTGTATAGCATCTGTTACAATGTCAATTGTCTCTAGGCTCTTTACAGAGACCCACAGTGTGACCCCCGAGCAAATATCATTAACTAAAATTATAATATCAAATCCAAGAGAGATGAAGAGGAAGAGTCAGCTTCCAAACTGCACCAGCTGAGCTGGGGTAAGATGAACCAATGTATAATTTTATGAAGATTAACCGCCCAATAGTAATTGATAAAATTTGGAAGTCCAAGCCCGTCCACCGACCTGTTTCTCTGGAGTAAAGTCCTTCATGTTCTCGCACGTTAGCCAGCCCAAATAAAGTAAGGGACAACTTCATCGATAGATTTAAAAAAAGACTTAGGAAGAAATATGGGGAGACACTGAAACAAATACAAATAACTGGGTAATATATTCATTTTAACAGCCTGTATCCTTCCTGCCAGGGATAATGGCAGACAATTTCATGATAATGGCAAGTAAAAAAAACTCCCACAGAGGGAATTTACACATTTCATATATGTTTCTTTCTTCCAACATGTTTTAAGTTACATGTATGACAGGCAGCCAGATGTAAGAATCAACGTCTGACTCTCCGGTGTGATTAATTTAATCCATTGAATTAGCAATACCCTCCCCTGCTTGTAACCCCTGACACTACCCAGTCTGACACGTACCCCCCTTTGTCCCGTTGGAAAGGGGGGGCATGAAATGAGAGAATTAAATAAATATTTCTTTGTTTCAGTTTATTGCTTCTCAGATAGCAAGACACAGACGAATCTACTAATGGAAGTCCTCTTTCATCTGTTGCCTTCAAAAGGATGTCACCCGAATGCCTGGGTGTAAAACTCACCAACCGAACGCAGGATGGCAATCTCTGCCAAACCAGACCATCAAAGTTTGTGTTTAGATAACAGAGGGGTGATAAACTTCCGTGTGAGTCTCCAGAGGGGGTCTCTGAATGGGTCATAAAACCCTGAGGGGGGGCGGCATAGGTCTGTGTTGATCTTCCCTTTGATTCTGTCCTGGAACGAACTCCAAGGTGTGGCCACGGCGCCCCCGAGCGGGCAAGAGGAGAACGGCAACTCTGAATGGGAGCAGACGAATAAAGTTTTTTTGGACATAACCAGATGTATGTGGACATAACTTTTGCTATTTGTGTTTGTGATGTTTTGTCTCACCATGTTAACACATCTTGATATTAAGTTTAACTGTTTAGATGCTGTTAAAAACTAAGGGAATTAAGAGGCTGGCGTTATGTACAGTCACAGAGGGATTTCTCACTGGTAAACCTCGCTGGGCGGGGAGAATTATTCGCTCGGCCAGCCCAGACTGACCTCATTTGCATGGAGATCCTGAATATTCAGAGATATTTAAGGGGATGTCTCCTTTGTTCTCTCTGTTTCCTACTCTTCTTTCTTTTCTTTTCTCTTCTTCCGGACGACACGCTTACCTCCTTTGTTGCTTCGTTTTCCTTTTTTAACTTAATTTGATTTTTAGTTGGCCCGTTGCCAACTTTGCGTTTTTTTCCCGTTCTCATTTTTAACAGAAGTTCTGTAGTCTCGCCATATCGCCTTTTTGACAGAACAATCATTGAATAATATCAGCTATCCAAAGTTAGTTGTAGCGAACCCTTTTGGTAGCATTTTTTTTTTCTGTCATAAGTTCTCCTCCACGTGTGGGGGAGAGTGTCTAAGGTACTCCCTGATTTTTGACGTTTGAAACCCTGAAACCCCCACGCTTAGAACTTTTTAGTCAAGCTGACCAAATTTTTGTATTAGTTTTAATATTTTTATTTTGTTTTATTTTATTTTTCTTTTTGGGCTCACGTCAATTTTGACGGGCCAAATCATAAGTCATCGAACTATTAACTGCTGATTCCCGTGACAGGGCAAAGCCAGAGTGCAGAGCCTTCCACCGAACTGATCTCTGCCAACCAGCGCCGTGTCCGGGGACACCAGAACGTCGACCTCACCTAAGTCTGCCAGGTCGGATTCCAAGACTGGCCAGGTCTTTGTTTCCAAACACGCGTTTCTCACCGGCTACAGCTGGGCTAGTTTGGTACAATTCTGATATAAAGTGAAGACAAATCACACACAAACAATGATCTAAGACACTGTGATATGGACATATGGTTCATTAAACAAAACAGTATGATATAGACCTTATAACATCTCCCCAAGTAACACAGTGGTGACAGCTATTTGTTTTGCGGTTAATTGAAATTTCATATATGTATTTCTGGGAAATGGCATTTAATCCGTGATTTCACAGTGCAACTTTGCCATAATCTATTACAGCCACCATGTCTGTCCCTTCTGTTGGCTCCAGGGTCAGGCTTGGTGGAGAACATGTACACATTCTTTCTGTCCCGGAAAGTTTATGGCATGTCCATATGTGTTGCTTGATCAAATCTAAAACAATGAACAAAACAACGATTACAATACACATTATCAATACAATTTCTGTGTTACTTCTGACTCCCTTAAACTTTGGAGTGAACATCCTACCACTTTGGCCAATCAGTATCCTAGCTTATTAATTTGGGTTCACTCCAGATTTTCCAAATCTACTCTAATTTCCGCTTAATGGCGGCTTGGTGGAGGACCGGGTACACAATGTGTCAGGTGAAGCCAAACTGTGCCTGCTTTTCCTTTTAACCTGGAGTTTGTAAAATATTAGTTCTATGACTTAAAATGGTCCATTTCACCTGGGTTCAGCCCACTTTTTCTTGTGGACTTTAACTCGTACCCAATCTCCTACCTGTAGCAGGACTTCCAGGTTGTGTTTCTTCAGGTTCCAGCTCAGTCTTGTTCTCCACACTCCGTTTCATCTGTGTAGACAAGACTTGATTTTTGTTAGTTAATGCATCTACACACGTGGACAAAATTGTTGGTACCCCTCAGTTAAAGAAGGAAAAACCCACAATTCTCACTGAAATCACTTGAAACTTACAAAAGTAACAATAAATAAAAATTTATTGAAAATCAAATAATCAAAATCAGCCATCACTTTTGAATTGTTGATTAACATAATTATTTAAAAAAACAAACTAATGAAATAGGGCTGGACAAAAATGATGGTACCTCTATAAAAGATTGAAAACTATTTGACCAGAGTGACATGATTAACTCAGGTGTGTCCTTTAATTGACATCACAGGTGTTTCCAAGTAGTCACTTTGCTGTTTGGTGAAAAGGTGTGTACCACACTGAACATGGACAACAGAAAGCGAAGGAGAGAATTGTCCCAGGACATCCGAAAAAAAATTATAGACAAACATCTTAAAGGTAAAGGCTATAAGACTATCTCTAAACAGCTTGAAGTTCCCGTGACAACAGTGGCTCATATTATTCAGAAGTTCAAGACCTACGGGACAGTAGCCAACCTCCCTGGACGTGGCTGCAAGAGGAAAATTGATGACAAATTGAAGAGACGGATCGTTTGAATTGTATCCAAAGAGCCCAGAACAACCTCCAAAGAAATTAAAGGTGAACTCCAAGGCCAAGGTACATCAGTGTCAGATCGCACCATTCGTCGTTGTTTGAGCCAAAGTGGACTTCATGGGAGACGACACCACTGCTGAAAAAAATCATAAAAAAGCAAGACTGGAATTTGCAAAAATGCATGTTGACAAGCCACAAAGCTTCTGGGAGAATGTCCTTTGGACAGATGAGACCAAACTGGAGCTTTTTGGTAAGGCACATCAACTCTATGTTCATAGACTCAAAAACCAAGCATACGAAGAAAAGAACACTGTCCCTACGGTGAAACATGGAGGAGGCTCAGTAATGTTTTGGGGCTGCTTTGCTGCATCTGGCACAGGGTGTCTTGAATGTGTGCAAGGTAAAATGAAATCTGAAGACTATCAAGGCATTCTGGAGAGAAATGTGCTGCCTAGTGTCAGAAAGCTTGGTCTCAGTCGCAGGTCATGGGTCTTCCAACAGGACAACGATCCAAAACACACAGCCAAAAACACCCAAGAATGGCTGAGAGAAAAGCGTTGGACTATTCTAAAGTGGCCTTCCATGAGCCCAGATCTGAATCCCATTGAACATCTGTGGAAGGAGCTGAAACATGCCAGTTTGGAGAAGACACCCATCAAACCTGAGACAACTGGAGCAGTTTGCTCATGAGGAGTGGGCCAAAATACCTGTTGACAGCTGCAGAACGCTCATTGACAAATACAGAAATCGTTTAATTGCAGTGATTGCAACAAAATATTAAGTTATGGGTATCATTTTTGTCCAGCCCTATTTCATTAGTTTTTTTTTTTTTTAATAATTATGTTAATCAACAATTCAAAAGTGATGGCTGATTTTGATTATTTGATTTTCAATAAATTTTTATTTATTGTTACTTTTGTAAGTTTCAAGTGATTTCAGTGAGAATTGTGGGTTTTTCCTTCTTTAACTGAGGGGTCCATATCTTTGGCAGATCGGGCATGAAAGCAATGACGGACTGTGACGTCACATGTCTGCGACACTTTACGTGCGACATCATGGCGTTGTTTCCAGCTTTTGCCGACATAAGAAGTGACAAAGATCAAGATTCGGGCAAAGGTAAACGCTCTTTCTTGCAACATATGCTTTGCTTTAGTACAGATCTTGCTCACACGAAAACACTGTTGTCAGTGTTCTCTTTAACCGTTTTAAAGACACGTTAAATAAAAGATAAGCCGATGTTGATTGACATCGCTGGTTGCAACATTTTTACTTTCATTTCAACATAGTGATGTTTTTACAAAGCCATACAATACATAGGTGGAAGGATTATGAGGTAGGAACTGCCAGGCAGGGGCCTTGAGGAAGACCAAAGAGGAGATGAAGTTAGTTGGTGTGAGAGAAGAGGATGCAGATAATAGATGTAGCGACTCCTAAGGGAAGATGCCTAAAGGGAAAGAAGTCAATGTATTGTTATTTATTTATGTATTTTAGCTGTGCATTGACTACTTTCAGAGGTCTTTTAGTTTTCTGTCATGACACAGTAGTGCATATTCTTGGTTTAGGTGTGTCTTTTGTTTAACTTTTACAACTTTACAATCTGTTATTACTTGCCCACTTAGAAAAACCATCACGTTCTAGAAAAAAAAATGTGCTGAACTAGTTACTTAAAGGATTTTTTATCATCTCTGTTCTCTTCCTGGGTGCATGATTTTCTATTCATGAGTCAGCTACCACAGCTCATTAAGGTGTGGAAACACTCCATTTTATCTGTATACTAATTTGCATATTCTTGAGAAATTCAAGTATTTCTCTTCTAAATACAAATGTCAATATGAAGTGATAATTTGTTCCTTGTAATTGAGTGATCTTGAAACATAGTTACAGCACTTCTATTTGTTTTGATGTGTTTTACAAGGCCTCCCCGGTGGTTTAGTGGTAGTGATGTTGCTTACCAAATAGGAGATTTGAATCCCAGTTGCGTCAGATGGTGTAAAACAAGTGCCAAATTTCTCATGTGAATCACTCCACAGCAGCCAAAATGGAAGTTTTGGTGTATGTTTTACATAGTCAGAATGTTCTGCTGTGAAATAAAATACCTTTGTAGTACAGTGTAAATTTATTTATTTTTTACTAAATGGATTTTCTCTGTTTTTTTTTTTCTTTGAGAAGTGATGTGTGAGACATGCTTCTCCAGCATTAACTGAATGCTTCCATGCTGAATTTCTGTTGACATGCAGTGCATGATAAATCATAATCCAAAGTATTAGTATCAAGTAATAATTTTGTTCTCCATTTTCATAGCAGAATTGGATTGGCTGAACAACAAGAGTTTTCAGACTGGCGATGCACTCTCTATTCAAAATAGTTCTTTAGAGAAGACCAAGGATGGGCTAAATAAGAGAGAAGCACGGTACTGTTTTTTTTTTTGTTTGTTTTTATATAAATAATTTTATGATTATAACACCATACTTTATAATGTTAAATACCTAACCATACAGTCAATATCTTTCATACAAATATAGCTCTCTTTAAAAATAAGTGAAATTGTGTTTTTGCTCTGAATCTTGCATGTGGCAAGATTCAGCATGTGGCAGTTTTGAGTTTTTTGAGTTACTTGTGTTTTTCTCTGTGTCTTTATTTCCCATTCATATGGAATTTACTTCACAATCCTTTATGTTGATAGTGATGCTAGCTCTGCTAAGGGGGAAGAGAGGAGAGACGATGGCGTTTCAACAAGAAAGAAGACAAAGAAGGGTGAAAAGAAAAAGAAGAGAAAAGCACAAAACAAAGAGTGAGAGGTATTCCAGCAGCAGTGTATCAGGCTCTGAAACCATCTGCCCCAGTGATATGTGTGTGTGTGTGTGTGTTGTGTTTGTATATACAGTCATGGCCAAAAATCTTGAGAATGACACAAATATTACATTTTCACAAAGTCTGCTCTTTCAGTTTCTATAAAGGCAATTTGCATATACTCCAGAATGTTATGAGGAGTGATCAGCTCAACTGCAATTAATTGCAAAGTCTGTCTTTGCCTTGAAAATAAACTTTACCACCAAAAACACATTTCCACTGCATTTCAGCCCTGCCACAAAAGGACCAGCTAACATGAATACAATAACACACAGGTGTCACACACATTAACACAGGTGTGGGTGATGATGAGGACAAAGATGGAGATCAATCTGTCATGATTGAGTGACTGGACACTTGAAAAGGAAGATGGTGCATGACAACATTGTTACCTCCGCCTTTTCTGTCTGTCTGTTTGTGGACATTATAAATCAAAAAGTTATGGATGGATTTTGATGAAATTTTCAGGAGTTGTCAGAAATGTGACAAAAGGAAGAACTGATTTCTTTTTGGGTGTGATCTGGAAGAAATCCTGGATTTTGGATCACTTTCAAATTTTCAATAACATTGTGGTCAATGGGGCCGAAAATTTTGTTTCTCAATATCTCCGATAATTATTGCCCAAAACTCGTGAACTTTGACTCAAAGATTGACAATGGGAACCTCTATCAAATTTCAAAGGCTGATCCGGATCTGATCCAGAAGGCGGATTTTATCACAATCTGTAAATCGCTATATGAGGGAATTGTTGTGCTTGGCGGGGGTCTGCGCTCTCCGAGTGTTTTTCTAGTTCCTCATCTTTTAGCCATGGTTACCTGCAAGGAAACACGTGCAGCCATCATTGCATTGCACAAAAAGGGCCTAACAGGGAAGTTTATAGCAGCGAGTAAGATTGCACCTCAGTCACCCGTCTATTGAATTATCACGAACTTCAAGGACAAGTTCAATTGTTGCCAAACAGGCTCCAGGGCAGCCAAGAAAGTCCAGCAAGTGCCAGGACCATCTCGTGAAGGTGTTTCAGCTGCGGGATCAGGCCACCACCAGTGCAGAACTTGCTCAGGAATGGCAGCAGGCAGGTGTGAGGGCATCTGCACACACAGTGAGGCGAAGACTTTTGGAGGAAGGCCTGGTGTCGAGGAGGTTAGCAAAGAAGCCACTTCTCTCCAGTAAAAACATTAGAGATAGACTGGTATTCTGCAGAAGGTACAGGGACTGGACTGCTGAGGACTGAGGTAAAGTCATTTTCTCGGATGAATCCCCTTTCCGATTGTTTGGGCCATCTGGAAGAAGGCTTGTTCGGAGAAGACGAGGTGAGCGCTACCATCAGTCCAGTCTCATGCCAACAGTGAAGCATCCAGAGACCATTCATGTGTAAGATTGCTTTTCGGTCAAGGGAGACACTTCCAGACCTCAAAGAAGAACAAGAAGGGAAAAAAAAAAAAAAAAAATAAGGGAACTACAACTATGATACAGACAAAGTAACAGGGCTTCCAACAAAAAAATGTGATACATCATCTTTAGGAAGAGGGACGGAATTGCTACTAGGTGGGGTCCCTTGGCCAGCTAACGCAAAAACAAAAAAGATTTTGTCTGAGATCAAAGATCACAGTCTGATGACGGTGCACAATATCTGCTATTCAGATATAATCAAAGAAGATGACTATTCAGGTGTGTGGTTTTCATCTTCTGGGCGCCTTTCCTGAGATATTCCTGTAGTCTCTCTCACCTGTTGTTGGTATTCTTCCCCTCTGCTATGAGGCTTAATCACCTCCCAGGGAAGCAGTTTGGTAAGTGCTTCCTCTGTGAAAGCCTCCGCATTTTCCTCGGATGAGATCTTGCCTACGTTGAAGCCGTGTCTCCTCAGATCCTCTGCTGCTTGTGTCGCGTTGTAGTATGTGACCGGGCCATCCTCCAGATGAACTCGCATTTTGGTCATCGGAGTCCGAAATCGTATCCCCTGTTCCTTCAATGCTTTCTTAACAGGGGCATATTCCTTACTCTTCTTTTGGACGGCTTCGGCATAGTCATGGTCAAAATACACTCGGTTATCGTGGCAAAAACCTTTCTTCAAAGCTGCATAGAGGATTTTTTCTTTGACTGTGAACTGGAGGAAACGAACCACAATTGAGCATGGTGGAGCATCAGCGGATGGTTTAGCAGCCAGTGAACGGTGAGTGCATTCTATCCCAAGGTCGCTGCTCCAGTTCGGGTCGATGTCATCAGGGTTATTATAGTTAACGAAAACTAAGACTAAAACTAAAACTAGCAATGAAAAAATATTTCAGTTAACTGAAATAAAAATAAAAACTACAATTAAAAAAAAAACGAAAACTAAATAAAAACTACAATGAAGGATGTAAAACTAACTAAAACTAAACTGAATTGTAGATAAATTCACCTTCGTTTTCGTTGTCGTTTCGTTTTCTTCCTCGATTACTGCCATAGAGATTACCGCCTGTCCTGCAGCAGCCGCTATGATACCCTCCCTCCAGAGAGGGGGCAGCATAGCGGATATAGACCTTTTCGGGCCAGCCCCCCGGAAGTACCCCGTCCGCCATTGCTGGAGGGAGCTACAGAGCGACACTTTCACCGGCTCGCAGATTAACCAGTGTTTTTCTCTTTCTACAAATATATATTTTTATAATGTCGAGTCGGTCGAGTGGGAATAATGTTCCGTCATAAACTGTGCCAACAATGGTGTGAAAATTCGACAATGAAAGAAGAAAGTATGCACGAAGACTGCCTTGTTTGCAGAACAAGAAGTTAGGAAGACGTGGGTGAAAAATATCAACAGAAAGGACTTTGTTCCAAATGAATACAGCCGGGTGAGTTTTCGTTAACATTCAATCTCGTACTACTCATAGTCTCGCTGAGAGTCCCAGACGATTCTGGCCAAAAGAACAGCAGTATGAGGCTACTGTAGCCCTCGGTACTAGCACAAGCCTATAAATGAATGAATGAATGAATGAATGACTTAGGAGAATGATAAAATAAATTAAATATAACATTAACACATAGCCTAATTTACCGCTCGCGTTAACATTACAGCAGCATAATCTTTATGGCTTGTTGACGTTAGTTATAGCCAGCGTTCCACAGTTTTTAGTGTTTGATTATGTGAATAGATCATGCTATTTCCATAACCAATCATTAAAAACAGCAATAAACTACCTTCATCTGTAACTGGAGGCCACTGCCTAACATCATCAATCGAAGACATGTCTGTGTTATCCGTAACAGATCCTCCACGCTGCTGTGTTTGGGTTAGTTGATGGAGCACCGCACAGTCCAGTTATGGCGGGGCCACTAGGGGGCGCATGTCCACAATTTTCAAGTCGAAAAGGTGTATAAACTGCTGCATACTGCAAGAAGAAGAAAAACTAAAACTAAGACTAAAACTAAATAAAAACTAAACTGAAACTAGTCAATTCCTCAAAATAAAAACTAAACTAAAACTACTAAATTACTTGTGAACTAACTAAAACTAAACTGAAATAAAAAAGCAAACTGGAAAACTAAATAAAAATAAAAACTAAAGAAAAATTCAAAACTATAATAACCTTGGATGTCATCACTGAGTTGCGTCTTGATCATATTCACCACAAATGCTGTTGCAGACGTACCCTCTGCATCCTCTGGTATTCCATAAATTCTGATATTGTTTCGTCTCGCGTGTCCCTCCATCTCAGTCACTTTATCCTGCAGCGTTCATTGGTTTGCCAACAACTAAGTTAGCGTATCCTTCACAGCAATATCCCACTGCTCCGCGTCCACCATGCCATGCTCAATCTATCCAACTCGTTCGGTAACATCCTCAACCCGACTGTTTACATCTTGAAGTTTTGTACGCATTTCGGAAGTGAATTCGTCCATTTGCTTTTTAATATCTTTTCTTAAGCACTTACTAAATTCTTGAAGGTCCTTTTCAGTTCGGTTCTTAGGTCTTTCATTCATTTAGCTACAGCTGCACTCACTGCTTCTCAAATTGTGTCCATATCCCCGCCATGCGCTCCTCCGTGTTTCTCAACATCTCTCTGCTTTTCATCAGTTTCTCACCCTTTCATCGTTGTCTTTCCTTTCTTGAGTTTGTCCGCACTCATTCTTGCAAGTGAATTTCAAACCAAATAAATGAATTTTATAAAATTGAGTGGGAAAAGATAAGATAATACAGGAGCTCAGATTTTACGCTGTCATCTCAACTCTTGCGCCACTGGAAGTCCGAGGGAGAAACCTTGAGCAGGACTTGGCTCATATGGGGGAATCTTCCTGCCAAATGCCAGCAGGGTAAAGGAAAAAAAAGAGAGGGGAGACAGGACAGAGAGAGGATGTAGGACAGAGAGAGGAGAGCACACATATGACTGAATGAAATGACTAAACAGATGCTTGTTGCAGCACTGAGATGAGATGGTCAGAGGACTAGGTTACCAGTCACCATGCCAGCCGGCACCCTGAACACATCTACACACATGGCAGCAGAACATTTGAATAAAAGTGCACTTTGCACTACTTTTGAATTCATTATTTGATTTTGATATGTGTTTGTGTTTGTGTATCAATAGTCCCCAGGCTGCTCCATTAGCAAGTCACTCCCCTTGGTTGGATGACCTTCAGTCCCCCACAAAACAACCATTCTGTGTGGACCGTAAGCCAGACCCAGCCAACTGGATTTACAAGTCCCTGTACAGAGGAGATGTAGCCAGGTAACACGCTTCTGTCCCGTATATCAAACATAAACCTTTCGTGGGTTTGTAGGTTTTTTTTTTCTTTAAACTCTCCAACAATGTGCTTATATTATTTACCAGTAACATAGCTCACACATCAGAATTGGAAAGTTCTATGAAAGCTTGAAGTTTATTAACAAAAACAACAAAAAAACAAAACTGAAAGTTTGAATCTTTGCGTGTTTCAGGTATAAGAGAAAAGGCAGCTCCTCCTTTGGTCTGGACTCTCAAAAGCAGGGAGTCAGCTGGGAGGATTCAGAGCCAAAAAAGAAACATAAAGGAGGGGACAATAAAAACAGCAGACAGATATTTTTCTACAGCCAATCGACACCTACTGAGGTCAGGACCCAGTGTTCCTGTATTTCCTGGGACTCTTGATAGTAGCAAAGTCACAAACGCAACCTCTTTTCTTCCCCTGGGTGATCCTGAGAGGGATAACGGACAAGACACGGGTACGAGACTAAGAAATATGGGTGCTAACAGTAAATGTTAAGCTAAAATTACAGGCAAAAACTTCATATCATTGTTAGAAATATATAAAGCCTTTGTTGTATTCCAGCCTATTGTCGTCGTATATCCAACCGAACCGACTGCCTCACCAGAACACGATTAGAGTACAATTTGAGTGTATGCTTATGAGTAAGATATGCCCATATTTAAACAGAACATCGATGGTATTAGATTTATTGCCAAGGAGCATTGTTAAAACAAAGAAAAATTGTACCATACCGAGATTCCCTGACTTCTTGTGCTTAGCTCTTTTTTTCTACTAGTTGTTTGTTTTTTGTAATGTGCCCTTTTTTAAATCAGTGGTTTTAGCCATATATGATGTAGAAAGTAACTTCTGTTTACTTCAGTTATAGGGATTCTTTAATTTATATTGTCCTTTTAACTAACATCCAACCTCTAACACTTGAATTCAGGTGATGGAGTGGAGTCATTTTCAGTAAATCCCCTTGGTGTGTACGACTCTTCCACGACCCTCTGGCTGCAGGGGAAAGGACAGAAGGACAAACAGGAACAGGGCACACAGACAGGGAAGAGTGCTGCACATCTGGTCCGGAAGACTGAAGAATTTAACAAGCGGCTTAGGGAGCAACCAGGCAATACACAGCTTTGGATACAATTCATGCAGTACCAGGTAAGGAAACTACCTGGATTGTTAAATACCCAATGCCTTTAAAATGATTTCCTTTTAAAGTATGTGTTTTTATGTATGACTTTACTTCAATGTTTGTTTCAAGTGTTGTTTGTTTACTTGTGAGTTTCCCCAAGAAACTTTTTCTGCCTGTTTGAAGGTTTTCAGTTGCCAGTACACATTATGTTGGTTATGTGGCATGTTGGTGATTGGGTCTCATGTCCGTCAGTTCTGTTTGTGACATGGAGCCTCAACGCTAGTTATTCTCACTGAAAATAGGGAAATATTTGTAAGAAGAAGGATTAAATTTTGTAATGCAAAAAATACTTATACTGGGTACTGGGATTTACTGATATCACCAAACGTGTGTCACTTGTGTGCCATGGGAAATGATCCAATTTCACTTAATTGGTCCAAAAAAAAAAAAACATTACTGAGAGCATGTGTTCATGTAATACTTTTCCATATCAGTAGGTGGAAGCAGATAGCTAATGGCCTTGCACTTTGAGACAAGAAAATTAGTGATGCATGGATGCAACAAGTGGTGATGACAGTGACAGTGACAGTGTGGCTAGCAAGAGTCTTTGCAGTGGCAGCGATGGAGAAGTTTTTGAAAAGGAAAAATGCTAACTACCAACTGGACACTGGACAAAATTCAGACCCAGACCCAAACGTATTGATGACATGTCTGCAGACATCAAAAGTATGATTTTGAAAAAGATCCATACCAGTCAAAAAATTGTGTTGCATCTTGATGAGTCTACTGATATTAGTGGACATGCTCAACTCTTGGCCAATGTGCATTTGTGGATAGAGAATCAATTAGAGAAAACTTCCTAATTTGCAAGGCATTGCCAGTAAAAAATACCAGGAGAGGAATTTTTTCAGGTCACATCAGAACATCTTGAAAAAAGAGGACTTAGTGGGAAACTGCTAGAGTGTCTGCAATGATAGAGCTACAGCCATGGTTGGGCGCACCTACGGCTATGTAAGTAAGGTGAAGGAAAGAAACCCAGATACGATTGTTACGCACTGTTACGCAACTTTGTGAAGTCCCCCCACCCCCGCGCATCCCAAAAATCTGCGAATTACTGATGCAGTTTTAAAAGGCCTATGTATGATATTACATACGGTAAGATATGCTTCCCAAACACATTCTAAAGATATTCTTACTCATTAATACAGTAATAACGTAGTAATTATGAATTAAAAAAATGAAGGTAATTAGAGAAATTACATACTGTATCATCTCTCGGTTAGGTTACCAGTTAAGGTGAGCATTTTTCTGCTAAAAAATGGCCTAAGAAATTTATGAAATTGCCGGGGCTACCACGAATTCAAATACATTATGAAAAAAAGACTTTGAGAGCAAAATCTGCTAGTATGCGGGACCATGAACGGTGAACCGCGAATGGGCGAGGGTGTGCTGTTAAGCATCTTTGTGTGAGGAAATGGGAGTGGAGCATAAAATCTTATTTTCATACGGAGGTCCGATGTTTGTCGCGCGGCAAGTTGACGTGGCTCTGTGTATGAGCTACGGGAAGAACTTGGTGTTTCTGACTGAGAGGTCTGATTAGGCATTACAGTTAAATACAACACAAGAAACTTGTGCTCAGAAGAAGGATAAGCACTCAGTAAAGGACCCCAGTACAACCAGTCTATGTAAGCCTGGGACTGGGATAATTGGCATATCTCTGGGGTCTTTGGGGGTCTTCAGGTGGGAACCTCCTTTCACCAGTGTTTTGTTAGTCCCACAACACCTCCAGAAGGCTAAACGGTGATCTTTGGTGTCCCAGAGTCACTCCCCTAATGCCAGCTCTCACTGCTACCCACCAACACAACAACTAGTGTTGTTTTGATTCCGATAGCAGTATCGGAGTTTGCGCCGAAACTGCTGAAAATGCCAGTATCGGCGAGGACAGGAGTCCAGGCATCAGGCAATACCAAGTATTTTATATTTAATGATTTATTTACAGGTTACTTCCGTTACACTACCAGAAAAAAAGATCGGCCGATACCCACAGCTCAAGAATCAGAATCAGTATCGGGAGGGAAAAAATGGTATCGGAACATCTCTAATAACAACTGAACATACAAAATGGCTGTGGCAGCCATTTTTTTGTATGTTTGGCCATTAAACATACAAAATGGCTACCACAGCCAAACCAGCACTACCAGCAAAGAGGCACGGCAAGGGAGGTCCGTCCATTTAGACGTGAGCACTCCCCCCGCCAGGTTAGGCTGTACATCCTGCCTCCCCCGCTCCCACTCAACTCAAGCATATTTCACCCTCACCATAACACTTTCCATTACCTTGCCTCTAAAATGGCTGCCATAGGCAAACCAGCACTGCCACCAGAGAGTGCAAGAAAGAGGCAGGGCAAGAGAGAACCATACAGTCATGGAAAAAATTATTAGACCACCCTTGTTTTCTTCAGTTTCTTGTTCATTTTAATGCCTGGTACAACTAAAGGTACATTTGTTTGGACAAACATAACGATAACCACAAAGATTGCTCATAAGAGTTTTATATAAGAGCTGATATCTTACCATTCTCCATGGTTTTCTTGATTATAACCTAAATCACTTAAGTTTTTACATCAATAGCTATGGCGTTGTACTGCCAAAAACACTGCTTTTATGCATTCAGTGTTTTCTTTTCTGTCTGTTTTAGTCACATGATGACATTTAGTGGTACCAGGTATTGAAATGAACAAGAAAGTGAAGAAAAAATGGTGGTCTAATAATTTTTTCCATGACTGTATGTTTAGACGTGACCCTTGGCTTTGTCCCTCAGACAGACACTCCTCCTGATCATGTGAATCTTTTGATGATATTATGTACTGTAGATGATGGGATCTTCAAAATCTTTGGAACTTTACACTGAGGAACAGTTTTCTGAAGTTGTTCCATTATTTTGTTGACTGTTTTTTGCTAATTATTTTGTTTATTGTAGATTGAACCTCAGCGCATATTTACTTCTGAGATGCTCTGCTTCTCTAAAATGCTATTCTGAAATGCTCTCAGCATCCTAACTTTTTTGGAAATGGGGTTGTAGCAAATGTAATTAATTTTGTTCATACTGACTTAAAACAGGAAAGGTTTAGCTTGATTTAATGTTAGACAATGAGGGTGAAAAAAGCTGTCTTTTTATGCAGTGTATGTGAACTTTTGGTTTAAACTGTATAAGTGGGATAAAAAAGAAGACCTTCAACACTTCTTTTAATATGATATTGAAGTAAAAGTTGATTACACTTGGACATCATACCTTCACAATACAGGGATTTCTAAGCTAATAAATGTTGCTTGTAGAGAGATTTTTGAAAAATACCTTCAGGCTACACTGTCAGTTGCTAAGTGCCTTATTTGATATCTTTTATGATAACATCAATATATAAATCAAAAGCATCAGTTTTTCCAGTCTAAGCTTCATTGCTTCATTTCTTCATTGCTTCATCCAGGATGAGCTGAGTACCACAGTGTTTGGAAGCCAGGAAGAGCAAGAGGGCAGTGACTCAGCAGAGCACCGCAAGTCATCTTATAGAACAGTCCTGGAGAAAAAGCTAAGTATTGCAGAGCGAGCTGTGACCACCAACCCCACCTGTATCAGTCTGCAGCTCGAGAGACTGAGGATTTGTCAGGAACTTTGGGAACCCTCAGCTTTGGCTAAAGAATGGAAGAAACTGGTAAACATTCAGCTATATATATTTCATGATTTCTTGATTATCGTTGTATTTTATATGTACAGCTAATTTTTCGGACTGTAGTTTGCTTTTTTTTTTTTTTGGCTGGGGCCAAACTGGAGTGGAGAAATGATCACTGTGTTTGTATGAGCATGTCTGTGCACCAAATGTACTTCTAACATGTTTAATTATAGCTTCATCTGTTCTATTTCAGGTGTTCCTTCACCCAAACAGTGCTCCTTTGTGGAGGCAATATCTGCTCTTTATTCAGAGCTACTTCAGCAACTTCACTGTGTCAAAAGTCAACTCTGCTTATGGGAAGTGTCTGAGCACACTCAGCGCTGTACGAGACGGAAGCATAGTCTCTCATCCAGCCCTGCCAGGAATCGAAGAGGACATGTTGGGTAAATAAGATTTTTATTTTCAGCCAATACTTAGTATTTCTACTCAAAGGACTGCTTGGTGAGTAGCAGTCGCATATCCAGCTTTCCTAACTCCTACTATTTTATGAACATATGACTTACTGCCAGTATTTTAAAAAAGTTGGGATTCTGTGTAAAACATAAATCTCTAGGGCATCTAGACATAAGTCTCTAGGTGCTTTACAGAGACCCAGAGCACGACCCCTGAGTAAATATCATTAACTAAAATTATAATATTCAATCCTAATCAAAGAAAGTGGCAAATAAAAAAAAAACTCTCATAGCGGGAGAAAAAAAATCCTTTTAGCCTAACAGTAGCAAGGAAAAAATACGCTTTAAGAGGAAGAAACCTCGAGTAGGACTTGTTCATAAGGGCGGACCGTCCTGCCGAAGGCCAGCTGGGTAAAGAAAGAAAATGATAAGGGAGATAGAACAGATGGTGGATGGAAGACAGAGAGAGGAGAGCACACACATCCTGGCAATACTATATTAGACAAAATATATACAAATAATAATTATTCATTAACTTTTGAACTAAGAATTCCATGCACTTATATTCTGACTGATACATTGTTAGTACATAAACTACAGAGATGACTATATCAACAGATGTAAGCAGCAACACTGAGGTGTTGAGAGGATCAGACTGCGGGTCAGCATGTTAGTTGATGGCTCAAAGACATCAACACGCTGGTGGAGGTGCGGGATGTCAGGATGGAAGTGCAGGTTAGAATGTAACTCTGGAAATATGAAACATGCAGAAAGTAAAAGAAAAAAGGGGGGAGGGGCAAAATGGCAGAAAAAACTACAGGAACAGTGGAGCAACAATAATAACAATATTAATACTTACTGACAATGATAATAACTATTATTCTTAGTAGTAGTTAGTAGTAGTAGTAGTATTTTCTGAAATAAAATGCCTTTTGGGGGGCCTTAATATGCTTGAAAACTCATGACATTCCGTATTTTATGGGTTGCAACATATGGTCTATTCAGAAGTCCACCACTATATATTTTTCAAAATATTGAATGAAAGCCATTGATAATATTTCTTACATTTACACATACAGTGAGATTTTTAAACTTTGGACACCAGAGAAATATTTTACATAATACCTAAATTTTTAATCAGAATCACCAAAACTTAGCAGTAATGCAGCTGTATGTGTCAGCATTCTTTCAGTATTCTAAAGTTAATTGTTGAGTTTTAGTGAATTGTTTTCCATATACATACCATAATAACGACCGTTATGAACAGTATTTTTTTTTTCCTCATCTAAAATATAAACAAAATGTCAAAATTTGGTGAGGGTTGACAGTTTAAGATATAAGAATTTTTCTGTATTTTTTTTCTAGAATCTGATGACAAATTGCTGAATTTTTTTTTTTTTTTTAAAGACTATTTCTGAATATCAAAGTGTTAACTGTTGGTAGGGGGAGATGGATACTGTTTTAAAGTCATTAACTGGTCTTTGGCAGTGTCTGCTGGGAGAAAAATTTGAATGAGTATTCCAAGATCACAATCTGCTCAGATTAGCAGTGATGGTTCTAGCACAGGGGTCTCAAATTGATCCGTGAAAGGGCCGCATGGCTGCAGGTTTTTGTTTCAACCTTGCAGCCGAAGGCCAGCTGGGTAAAGGAGAGCACACAAATGACTTCCTAGGTTCTTCCTGGCGAAGTTTGTCATTTCGAAGACTCGCCATGAAAGAGAAATAGGCTGTAACTCGGCCATACATTTTTTTGATCTGGCCCAAAACGGATGAGTATGATCGTAGTCCCATCCTGAACACATAGAACCTGCAATACTGAGGAACTGTTGTAGCGCCACCTATTGGCAACAGGAAATGTCATGTTTTGCATGAGGGATCCATGCTCCAAGTGTGATGAGTCGACACACCGCAAACCGGTTCAAATCAGTAGTAAAGACATTGAAGATGACTGACAGTAAAAACTGTAACTTTTTATCAAAGGGTGTGGCTGTGAGAGTACGGCCAAGTTCGATGTCTTGCCACGAATGGAAAAGTTGTTATAACTTGCACATGCATTGTCCAATGTGCACCAAAATCTATATGTATGACCCTGAACACCCTGAACACCCTGAACAAGTGTACTTGACAATCTTGGATGAACTTTATAGCGCCACCATCTGGTCATAGGAATATGATTTTGGTCATATTATGTCCATTATCTACCTTGCTGTTCATCATATGAGCCTGAAAAGTGGACAGACTAGACTCAGAAGTGTCCTCACCCAAGATGTACAATTTCATGTATGGACGTCGAACGGTGCCAGCGCTATTCATCGTAAAACAGGAAGTGTTCCTCTCCAAATTAAATTGCCTTTTTGGGGCCCTTAACATACTCAAAAAGTTTTAAAATGTTGCACACACATTAGTTGTATGATGCACATGGGCACACAAAAATAGCTCAATAGCGCCATCTTGTTTTTTGTATCGACGAGCCCCTCCATATGCTTCCACCTACAGACACAAACTTTGTGACTGTATCAGCCTCAGACCTTCAAAAAAGTATCCTGGACCCATGCTCTAACTCCCACAGGAAGTCCACTATATTGAATGGAACATGTAGTTTTTCCAATATTTTGGCCATTTCCAGGGCCTCGTACTTTAAAAAACTCCTCCCAGAGATTTGGTTAGATTGACGCCAAACTTTTTTTGTTCTAATCTAGACACATGGCCGATGAAAGTTTGCAAAGCTTATAACTTTTCACAAGAGGGCGTGGCCGCAGTGACGCGGTGAAGTTTGATGTAATTTCGATGTCTCACCATGAATGAAAAAGTTGTTCTAACTTGCACCTGCATTGTCCAATCTGCCCCAAAATCCATATGTCTGATGATTCTTCCACCCTGAACAAGTGTATGTGATAATCTTACATGAAACTCTATAGCGCCACCATCTGGTCATTGGAATAGGATTTTGGTCTTATTATGTGCATTATCTACCTCGCTCTTCATCATATCAGCCTGAGATGCGGACAGACTGAACTCAGAAGTGTCCTCATGCATGATGTACAATTTCATGTGTGGATGTCCAACAGTGCCAGCACTATTCATCGTAAAACAGGAAGTGGATGGTTTTGTCCCATGCAAATGAAATAAATTCATAAAAAATCACATGTTGGTCATGAGGTAAGATTGAAGGATCACATTCCTTTCACTCAGTCGAACATTTCATACACTGCAATTAAGATCAAGAATTGTGCTGTATTTTTTTTTTTTTTAGAATTTTAATCAAATTGCTGACTTTTTGATGAATATTTTGGTATATAAACTCTGCTCCCTCTGGCTTCTGAGCCTCAGGAACAGACAGGTGTGAAATTGCAATGTGAAGGGGGGGGGGGCTGACTTAATGACCTGCTTTTGGCAGCATGTTTGGGAAGAAAAGCTTATAGGATCATTCCAAGATGAGAATCTGCTCATATTAGCAGTGGTGTTTATGCAGAGATGTATATAATGTAGAGTTTAATCAAGTTGGCAGATAGAGCTACTTTGATGACTACTACTTAAAAAAATGTGTTGTTGAAAGAATTATGATAATTATGAATTAACATAGGTGTAGATAGTTGCCAACAAGATATATAACATAATGCCAAAAGTATCCTGCCATGATGTAGGAAAAGTGTGTTTGACAGCAGTCATGAAACAAAATGGAATTTAGTTGTTTGAGAATAAATGTTGATGGTTGAATTTTGAGTACTTTTTAACCACTATGCAAGGTTTTGTTGTTCACAACAGCTGAGATATGCAATGACAATCATCACATTGTGGGACCCAGTGCAAATCATGGTCCTATTGGCTGTAACTTGGCCATACATTGTTTACTCTGGTCTAAAAGGGTATGAGGGTATGATTGTAGTCCATCCTGAACACACAGAACCTGTAATAATCAAGAACATTTGTAGCGCCACCTATTGGCAACAGGAAATGTCATGTTTTAGACATATATTAGGCGTCCCTGCTCCTACTGAGGTGAGCTGACAAACCTGTTCAGTCAGTAGTAAAGACATTGATGATGACTGATAGTGAAAACTTTAACTTTTTATCAAAGGGTGTCATCGTAAGAACGATACAGAGTGATTGGACAGTGTCACTGTCACATCAAAGGATCATGATTTTAGTCACGTTATTTAGCGTATTTTGTATTCTGTCAGTGCTTCGTTAGATCATTCTTAGATTCCTACAGCTCATTCTGATAAGTCCTCATTCACCATCCAAATTGTGTGCATGGACGAGTATGAGTAACAGCAGTAATGTGCTCAGTTTTCCTGGTTCTTGTTGGAACACTGTCAACAGTTTGTCTCAACAGAAAAAAAGAGCATATTATGGTAGTCAAGTCTGCTGGAGATGAAGCCTGGATAAGTTTCTGTGAATCTGCTATGGACATCAGATCTCTGACTCTTTATATTTGTTTAAGATTATACACAGCTGTGAAAGTTACAGCCTTGTTATGGTAGCTTAGAACTCAGCTCTGACTAGATTCAACGCTAGTTTTTTTGTTTTCATTTTGTTTTCAAGCTGGGCAGCTTTTCCATTTTATAATCCAAATACAATTATGACAGTATTGTCTTTATTCCTGAATAGCTTGGGAAGGATGTGGACACCTGGGGGGCTGTGGCAATGGGTGTGAAGGCCCGATAAATGCTGCTTGCAGCTTTAATTAATGTTGTTCTTGAAACAGGATATAACTCAACTTAATGGTTATACAATTGTTGACATTAATGCAGTTATTGAACTGTGGTTGTATCTTATTCACTGAGTCATAGTCTCAAATTTTAAGAGAATAAAGTTTATTAAATAATACTGTACCTTGATTTTAAATAACCTGGAAACCTGACACTTACCTTAAATATCGTACCATACTTTCTAAAAAAGATGAAATCAATAAAATGTTTTACAATACAGCGGAACGTTATCTGTGTGATTTTTTTTTTCTAATTGTACAATAATTAGTTATTTTATAAATAAATAACCTTATTGTCTTCATCATATTTTTATTTTCCCAAAATGATATTTGAAAAATAGCAGTCATCCTATAATCGGGCCAATACGGTAATTAACTAGAAATCTAAATAAATAGAAATCCTTTTATTGTCAATTTTACAGGAGTGCAATGAGATTTAAAAAGTAACTATAGATACAGCTGAAGGTAAAAGTGGGAAGAGAAAAGGTGAGGACACCACTTAGTGGATCATGTTGGTGTCTACCTGCAGTGTAGACCTATAGCAGTGTAGCTATGATGAAGCTACGTTTCAGACCAGCCAGCTCTTGTCTTGTCTTCATCCATTCCCGTAACTGTAGCTATGACTATTGGCCCTAACACACTATTGTTGAGACTAACTATAGGCTTTACTAAACAGAAATTTTTTAGTTTAGTTTTCAAGGTTAAGGGGGTGTCAGCCTTCTAAACCCAAACTGGTAGCTGGTTCCATAGTAAAGGTGTCTGATAGCAGAAGGTCCGTCCGTTAAATCTACTTTTGAAAGAACTATAAGTAAACCTGCACTCTTAGAGCAGAGAGCTGTATTAGGGGCATCGGGAGTTAGACTGCTACATAACCAGGAGCTTGGCCGTTAAGGCCCTTATACACAGGAACAGATGTTTGAATTCTCCTCTAAATTTTCCAGGAAGCCAATGAAGGGAGGCTAAATGTGATCTCTCTCTCTGATGATTCCTGTCAATTACTGCTGCATTTTGGATCAGCTGGAGGCTGTTCAGAGAATTACTTCGAATAGTAACACTTTACAATAGTAACACATTACAATAAACAAAAATACAAAAAACATCTGGGTTAGTTTTTCAGCATCACCCTGAGAGAGGATGTTCCTGATCTTGGAGATATTATAGAGGTGAAAAAAGGCTGCCTGACAAATCAATATGCTATTTAAACCACATATCCTCATCAAAAATAACTTAAAGCTTTCTCACAGCTGGATTGGAGTACAACATAAAATCAGCTCATCTGTTCCTCAGGTGTTTGGGACCAGGTAACATCTATTAAACAGAGGGTTGATTCCTAAAACTGCACTTTCTTTAAATTGCACTAAATTACCAGATTATTGTCAAAATCTATTGCAAAATTTTTTAAATATATGTTTATATTTTTTGAGTTGATTAAAAAGTTGATTTTAGTTACACCCTTGATGTGGCAGCTTAGAACTCAGATCTTCATAGATTCCAGAAAGTTTTTTTTTTTTCATACCTCTCGAATCAAACTAGGAAGCAACTTTTATCTTTTTGATTTAATAACCAAATAGATTTATCTCTGCAATGTCTATTCCAGACTAGCTTGGGAAGGCGGTGGACACCTGGGGGGTGGTGGCGATGGGTGCGTGGGGTTGATCAATGCTGCTTGCAGCTTTAGTTAATTATTATCATTATTATTATTCTCTGAAATGAATTGCCTTTTGGGGGGCCTCAAATCAGTAGTTAAGACATTGAAGATGACTGACTTTTATCAAAGGGTGTCACGGTGAGAGTACAGCTAAGTTTAATGTCTCGCCATGAATGGAAAAGTTGTTCTAACTTCTACATGCGTCTATGACAATCTTGGATGAATTCCATAGCGCCACCTTCTGGTAAAAGGAACATGACTTTGACAATATTATGTTTTGTATTTTTTTCAGTGCTTCATCTGATCAACCTTAGATTCACACAAAATATACCCATAAATGTCCTCATACACCATAAAAAGTTTTGTGGATTGAGATCCAACAATGTTAATGTTATCACTGTAAAACAGGAAGTGGGTCATTCTGCCAGACTTAAAAAATTCATTAAAATTCACATGTTTTTCCTGGGAGGAGATGATCACTTAAAGTCTATTCTGCAGGTAATTGGTGGCTATTGTGAGGATCTCAGAACACCGGTTATGTGTTCAGTTTTCCTGGTTCTTGATAGAACTCAGCAGTGTTCTTTATGAGCTGAAGCTGTCTAATCAGACTGATGACCGTTCCAATAGTTAAGTCTGCTAGAGATGAAGACTGGATGAACTTCTGTAAATCAGCTCTTGACATCAAATCCTTGATTCTTCATAATTGTTTTGAGGTAATAAAAAGCCATTGTAGTATCAGCCTTAATGTGGCGGGTTAAAACCTTGACCTGGGTAGATTCCTACCCAGTTTTTTGTTTTCATACCTCTGGATTCAAACTAGGAAGCAACTTTTAACCTTTCCATTTTATTGCCAAATAGAATTATTTATTGTCTTTATTCTTGACTACTGTGGCCAAGGGCGTGACGCACAGTGTCCTGTTTTTTTTTAAATTGGAGTTGTACATCATTAAGTAGAACACCAGCACCCATTTTCTGCTGTGAATGCTGATTTTTAATTTTTAATTTATTTATTTTGGTCTGCCTAGATATCTTCAACCAGCAGTGTCATTTTCTCCGTCAATCTGGACACTCAGAGAAAGCAATTTCTCTGTTTCAGGCCATGATTGACTTTACCTTCTTCAAACCTGTCAATGTGCAAAAACTGTCTACAAAGCAACAGGTACATGGATACACGTACATACATACAAAAATGACACCTGAATTTTATCATTATGATCGTTTAATTCATTATAACACAAATGGTTGCATATCTTTCGAAATCAGTGTTGCATCTTTTTGCTACACTGCCAAGAAACTGAATGCTGCATATTGTGAATTTGGGTGAAGCACAAAATGGATAAATATAACCTGTACTCGAGCTGTAATGTCACAGAGCCTTGCAAATTTGAACAGCTCACTGAATAATATACAATGATCCCTTATTTTTCGCGGTAAATGGGACCCCCCCCAAAATCAAATCCGTGAACTGGAGCCGGAGCCCCTCGCGCCTCAAAAATGTGTTTAAAATATGTTTAAAAATCCCAAAAAAGTAGCGAGGCACTGCAGTGAAACAAGACAAAGGCTCAACTGTGGTCTTTTTGTTACCTTCACAGCCTCTGGTCTCTGAACCGTAGTAAAGAAACTGCTGGTATTGTGCTATTTTTGGCTCGTAATTAGCGGCTAACACGCTAACTTCAACAAAATTAAGTCTGGTTTTCTCTGCATGGAACAGGCACTTTATTCTGGCACTGCAGGAACTTGTAACATCACACAGGTTGTATTGTTCGGCTCCTGTTGGTTAACAGAGAATGTAAATCTATACACGCTGGGCTGATGTTTATGCTCACTATACTTTTCATTTAACCCCGTTTTCTTCTGCCGTCCCATTACACACACACTCCATTACCAATAAGGCCACACCATTACCCATAAGGCCACCTTCTTAAAGGGGCCAGGCTGGCTCACAACATTTCTTCGCTGAGAGAGAACGCACACAACATCCTGTGATGTTTCTGCGATTTAAAAAAAAATTTTTTTTAATTAAATATTTCTGAAAAAATCCGTGAATAACTAAAACCATGAAACTTAAACCGCGAAGTGGCAAGGGATCACTGTATGATCATTTTTAATGAATGATAATTAATCAAGAGCAAGGTTTTTATTTGTTTGTTTTTTTCACATAATATGTCCCCTCTAAGAAGAAATATTGTTTTTAACATAGATATATTACAGAAGAAAGATTATTCAGTAATAAACCAAGTTTGGTTGAAATTACACTTTATTTCACACAGGACGTTGTGCAGTCTTCAGTTAGAGATGCTTTGTAGGCTGAAGTTTAATGTCACAACCATCATCTCTCTTCCTTTAACTTAGTCCTTTTAAAATGATCAGTATTTGTCTCCAAAGTGAGTCTGGTATTATCTGATTTTGTTGTGTTTTAGTTCCATAAACATATTTTTGGCTCATAAATCAGCATTTACATCATGCAAATGAGTTTACTCCCTGTCTCTGTTTGTAAAGATTGAATTCTTTGAGCCATTCTGGGACAGTGGTGAGGCGAGAGTTGGGGAGGCGGGGGCCAGAGGCTGGAAAGCCTGGATGCTTCAACAAGAACGAGGAGGATGGCTTCAACCTAGTGCAGGTTAAACTCGTAAAGTTCTAAATTGTGGATTGTTCTACTTTTGGTAAGGTTGATGTACAGTCATAATTTGAGGGCTGAAAGCAGCAATATGATTTTTTTGTTTGTTTGTGTAATTTTTTTTTGTTTATCTTCAGAGGAAGAGGAGGGAGAGGTAGAGGAGGAAGAGGAGGTGAAGGACAGGAGCCAGGCCAGATGGAAAGTGTGGCTGGATGTAGAATCATCTCGTGAAGCAGCTCAGTGGTTGCCCTGGAGGTCTGACAAAACCAAGGGCCAGTCAGAAGAGGAGTGTGAGGACCCTGACAGACAGGTGCTTGTTTTTTTAAGTATCTGATCAAGTTTGAAGTCACACCTTCAAACATGTTTGGAGATAATATTGTATACATCAAAAAGCTTATCAGTTCCTTCCCTTCTTCTTTCTTCACTTCTAGGTGTTGTTTGATGACATTGGACCTTCCCTAATTTGTTTGTCTTCATCAGTACTCCAGCTCCGACTTCTTTTCCATTTCTTGTCCTTCCTGGGTCTGCCAGTAAATTCTGCGTTATCTGCTGCCTCCTGTCAGCCTGGACTGCTTCTGGAGAGTCTTTCTCTGCTCACTCAGGGTAAAAATAATACTGAGTAATACGACGTATTTGTTTAAGATGTCACTCATTGTTACACATATGATTGAGATGAAGGGAATGACAAAAGTGTTTCCATGCTGTATTGTAGGTAATGATGTCCAGCATCCTCTGACCTCCTATAATCTACCTGACCCTGGGATTAACTCTGTAGGTCACATGACCACCCTCCAGGGAACGAGAAAGTGTGTGGGGCTTGGGAAGCAGGGTGAGAAGTTTCTCACCAACATGTTGAGCATGATCCAGCATGTCCTTCCTCCTAAGCACCGGGCCCTTCTGTCACTTAGCTGGATCCAGTATGAGAAACTCAAGGTAGGTGTTGGATGATTAATTTAATACAAGATAATACTTAATCTCCAAAGGGAAATTATATTATTGCATCATAAATGCTTGAGAAAAAGCAAATGACTGAGGTGTGGTTTACATCTTTTATTAACAAGCACTGGAATCCTGTCTGCTTATGTAGTTGGAAAGCTGGGTAGAGAGCTGATGGAGAACAAGATATTCCTTTTTGTTCATCATGCTAATTCAGTCTAGCTCATCAGTTTTATTTGCTAGTAATCTCACATTCTCCATGAAAGTTGAGGAGGGATGTTCTTTAAACATCTATATTCCTACTCTCTTTTTTTGTTCCTGCATCACTTCACAGTCTCATATTCAACTTTTTGGGATTTGGGGTGTCATTGCAGATATTAGGTGGGTTTAAGAAAGCTCAATCAGCTGTTCCTGCCTGCTTATCTTATTGTCACGATTACTCATCATGACAAATGTTAAAAAGTGACGAAAGTCTCAGTAGATATAATTTCAGCCCCACAGCATCAAAACCAGCATGGGGAAAAAAATCTTAAAAAGCCCAGTGTTTAAAAAGGAAAAATGCACAATAGAAGATCTAAAAACTTTCTGCAACATGCAGCCACATGTTGGTGGCATTGGTTTTTCTGACTTTAAGATATAAATTGAAAATATGTTACAACACTTACACGTATTTACTTCTTTGTTTTTGTTTATCAGGTCTTACACTGCTTACAGACAGGCAATAAAAAACATCTTCACACTCAGGGCAAAAGGAGCAAGCAAGTTGCTAAAAGACTGCTCAAAGAACCTGACAACCGCTCATCACTGGTGCTGTGGCAGGAGTACTGCCACCTGGACTGGTTGCTGGGCTATGTGGATGAGGCTCGCAAAGTGTTCTCTACAGTCACAGCAACAGAGGGAACCAAAGGTCTGAGTAGCCCCTCTCTGTGTGATCTGGCCCTCCTGTGGTCCCAGCTGGAGCTGGAAGATGAAGCTAAAAAGAAAGGAGGACAACTTACTGACGTAACCGTCTCACCAGCTGTTTGTATACTGACCAAGCTTGCAGAGGGATCTTTCTCATCCCCTTCTTCATCCTCTCAATCCCTCTCCCCGGTTTCCATTCTGAAAGCCAGGAAATCCTATGAACTGGCTCTGTCTGCCAGCTTGTCGACCCTAGACCAATGCATCAGGAATCCTAAATGTGACAGAGGTTTGTTTGTTTATTCAGTCTGACAAAAAGGATGGCTTTGAACATTTCAGTCATGAGATGTGAGATTGATGCCTTTATCAATATTTTAAAGTGATGGCAATCTTTCAGACATTAGTCACTTTTCATTTTAATGGCCCTCATGCTTCATTCAGATGTGCCAATGAATGAAATGAAGAGTGCAACAGCTTGCGTGCAGTCTTTGCCATTCTCATGAGGTTGGACAGTATCTTAAGTCTGGTATATCCATGAAATCCTTTGAGTCACAGTTTTCTCTCAACATAATGTTCTATCAATATAACACAGAAACAGTGAATAGAAACAGCTAAAAATACCACTTTTATACATATTTAACCTTACTGAAGAGGGGGTGTTACCAAAAAAAACCAAAACATGTTGGCAGTTGGACTATAGCAGTGCTTCTCAGTGCTACCCCCCCCAACAAAAAGAAAAGAAATAGTATCATTTGTCTATAAAACGGTATCAAAAGGAGCATTGAGATTCAGCAGAACAAGTACAGAAAGTAGTCCATTGTCTGAGGCCATAAGGAGGTCATCGGTGACTCTCACCAGCACCGTTTCTGTGCTGTGATGTATTCTGAACTCTGACTGAAAAGCTTCAAACACAGTGATCCCTTATTTTTCACGGTTAATGGGGGCCGGCACCCCACCGCGAAAATCAAAATCCGCGAACTGGAGCCAGAGCCCCCCGAGCCTAAATAATATGTTTAAAATATGTTTAAAAACCACAAAAAAAGTAGTGAGGCACTGCAGCGAAACAAGACAAAGGCTCAACTGTGGTCTTTCTGTTACCTTCACAGCCTCTGGTCTCTGAACCGTAGTAAAGAAACCGCTGCTATTGTGCTATTTTGGCTCATAATTAGCGGGTAACAAGCTAACAACAACAAAAGAAAAAGTCAGTTTTTCTCTGCATGGGCAGGCTCACAACATTTCTTTGCGGTGAGAGAACGCGCACAACATCCTGTGATGTTTCCGCAATTTTTTTCTTGATTTTTAAAAAAAAATATTATATATTTCTGAAAAAGCCGCGGAACTTAAAGCGCGAATTGGCAAGGGATCACTGTAGATCATTTCTATACAGGTGTTCTCCTAAATGGCTTACAACTACTTTTTCCAGAATTTTACAGCTAAATGGAAGGTTGGATATTGGTCTATAGTTTGCCAAAATGTCTGGATTATTTGGAGGGTTTCTTCAGCAGAGATTTTATAACTGCAACTTTGTATCTAACTATGTATCTATCTCTCTCTCTGTGTATATATATATATATGTGTCTGTACTGTGTATATACAGATCCTTTCCAAAAAAGTAGAATATCATGGAAAAGTTGTTTAATTTCCATAATTCCATTCAGAAAGTTAAACTTTCATATATTATAGATTCATGACCCACAGTTTAATCAATTTCAGGTATTTATTTGTTTATTTTTTTTACATAATTTTGGCTTCCAGCTCATGAAACCCACAAAACCAGGATTTCAAAAAATTACAATACTGTGAAGAAATCACCATTTATTTCTCAGTTTTTGCATAAAATAAATAAAGAAAAAAAGAAATCAATCAAAATATGGTACTTTCAAAATGATATGTCAATCATCAATACTTGGTTGGGAATCCCTTTGCCTTAATCACTGCCTTGATGCGACGTGGCATTGAGGAAATCAGGCTGTGGCATTGCATAGGAGTTATGGAAGCCCACATTTCTTGGATGCTTGCTGTCAGCTCTTCTTTGTTGTTGGGTCTGGTGCCCCTCATTTTCCTCTTGAGAATACCCCATAGATTCTCAATGGGGTTTAGGTCCGGCGAGTTGGCTGGCCAGTCAAGCACTGTGATGGCATGAGCATCAAACCAGGTTTTGGTGCTTCTGGCAGTATGAGCAGGGGCCAGGTCCTGCTGGAAGATGAAATCTGCATCTCCATACAGATCCTCAGCAGAAGGAATCATGAAGTCCTCCAAAACATTCTGGTAGACTGTTGCGGTGACCTTGGATTTAAGAAAGCAGAGTTTACCAACACCTGAACTGGACATTGCACCCCAAATCATGACTGACTGTTGATATTTCACACTGGACCTCAAGCAGCTTGGGTTCTGTTCCTCACCCGTCTTCCTCCAAACCCTTGGACCTTGATTCCCAAATGAAAGGCACACTTTACTTTCATCGGAAAAGAGGACCTTGGACCACTGGCCAACAGTCCAGCCCTTCTTCTCCTTGGCCTAGTTGAGCCGCTTCCTACGTTGGCTCTGGTTCAGAAGTGGCTTGACCCGAGGAACCCGACAGCTGTAGCCCATCTCCCGGATTCGTCTGAATGTGGTGGTTTTTGAAGCTATGACTCCTGCCTCAGTCCACTCTTTCTTTGAAAGTACCATATTTTGATTGATTTCTTTTTTTCTTTATTTATTTTATGCAAAAACTGAGAAATAAATGGTGATTTCTTCACAGTATTGTAATTTTTTGAAATCCTGTTTTTGTGGGTTCTATGAGCTGGAAGCCAAAATTATGTAAAAAATAAACAAATAAATACCTGAAATTGATTAAATTGTGGGCCATGAATCTATAATATATGAAAGTTTAACTTTCTGAATGGAATTATGGAAATTAAACAACTTTTCCACAATATTCTAATTTTTTGGAAAGGATCTGTGTATATATATATGTATATATATATGTGTGTGTGTGTGTGTGTGTATGTATATGTATATATATATGTATATATATATATATATATATATATATATATATATATATCAAATTTTCCATACTGTTACATCCATTGTCTGCCAAAAAAAAATATATATATATATATTTTATTTATTTATTTTTATTTATTTATTTATTTATTTATTTATTTATTTATTTTGCAGACAAGTGATGTAACAATATGGAAAATTTGATATCTCAATTATAGTGACCAAATTATCACAGTTTACAATATCACGTTATTCTTTATTGCTGTACAAATGTCCAAAAAGCACATACCTTAAAGAATTTCACAAAAACTATTGATTTTCTTGTCACATTAAAAACCAAAATCTTCAAAATGAAACTTTTACTTTAAAAGGGGAAACTACTGGCACAGAAAGAGACTTTAAAAATAAACAAAATAAATTAGCGATCGCAGCTCGGAAATACTCTTCTTTAGGTTGACAAATGGTGGCAAAACTAATGCAAGAATTATCTATAATACATGCAAGAAAATGTTGGGAGACTTAACTGAAAATTAATACAGTCTTATCTCCACCAGACCAAGAAAATCTGCTTGAAGAGAAGCTGAGGTTGAGCAGTCTGGTTGGCTGCTACGCTCTATTCCAGTATGTGACAGTGAGCATCCAAGCAGCTACTGCCGTCTACAGCTCAGCCAGACAGAGAATGGAGGAACTGTACCGTACACTAACGTCAGAAAAAGACTTCAATATTAATGAGAAAGACAACGCTGCTTGCACTGAAGCCAAACACTCTGCAGCTGATCGCAGCCATGGAAACGGGCATTATCTCAACCAGTTAGCTGCTGAGTGTAAGATTTTGGCAGTGCAGCAGGCAGCACTGCTGAGGCACCACAGCAGCATCAGTGTGTTTCCTCTGGTAACACTGAGACAAATGCTCACTACGGCCCTCACTGCCTGGCCCTGCAGCACCCTTCTGTGGGGCATATATGTGCAGGTCTGCTCATAGAAAGATACTTAATCTGTGATGTATACTTATATTTTTTTAAAAGATCAAAATAGTTGTAATGAGTAGCTGAACCAGTCCTTAGAAAATGACTGTTATGTGACCTGTGTTTCAGGTGGAGAATCGTTACCATAGTGCTGGCCGGGCACGGCGTTTTTTTCATTCTGTAACTAGAGACCTGAACAGTGTGGTACCACGCCTGTTTTCTATTGCTGCTGAACAACAAAGGAAGCAGTTGGTAGATGCTGCTCAGAGGTAAGACCACAAATAGATAGATGGATATGTTGTTCATCCCCATGGGTAAATTCTAAATGTCCACTAGGTCTGTAAAAAGAAAAAAAAAGTCACTCACCCTTCTTACACAGACACAATGATAAGAATAAATACTAAAAGTAGAATAATTGCACAGTCCCAGTGTGGATTGTACAGCTCAGGTGTGTGTGTGGTGGGGGAAAATACAAGTAATAAGGCTGAATGTGTTCTTATAACACCAAAAACATAAATGTCTTCTATTGTTTCTTGGATTTTGTTTTTTGTTTTTGCTTAGCTGGGCTAGAAAACCTCTTTATTTTTAGCGTTGGACTGTAGCCCTATTTACAGGTAAAAAAAAAAAAAAAAAAGATAATGTATTTCATGTTATTTGTAGGTCTTGTTGCGATGAGGCCTTGCCCATACTACCAGAGAATGGGCTCAGCAACCGAATCCATGGCCTGTTTGAAAACGCCATAGCAACAGAGATGGGTTCTCACTGTCCTCTACTGTGGAGGATGTACATCCACTTCCTGGTGAGACACTAAATGGTTAACGCATGCTTCCACACATAATTATTTATAACCCAGTGCAGTGATACTACAGTACAAATAGAAAATACAGGAAACCTGGCTCTCTTCTGTCTAAATAGAAGAAACCCCAATTAATATTACTGCAAACATTTGTATGAGAACATTTGTATTGTATGCATAAAAAGAGTCAAATCTGTACTTAGTTCTGGGGGTAGTCTGTAATTACTGGCTTTTGCTTGTAGAATCAGCCTACTTTTAATGTTATCACTGTATTTTTATTTGTAGTTTACTTTATAAACTGAAAAATAAATATGGATTGTATTTTAAACTTTGATAAAAGAACAAGACTAGGGGTGCCTCAGGCTTTTGCTCAGTATTGTATGTTGACAGTTAAATATGTGCTTATATTTATGCGTGTGTTATGTGTTTGAATGTGAACTTGTAGGTGTCTGAAGGAAAAATGGAGAAAGCCACAGGTACCTTCTATAGGGCTTTGCAAAAAATTCCTTGGGTGAAGGTGAGACATTGACACAAGTCACATTTCTTCAACAGCAACTCGTGTCTGTTTACTTCAGTTGTGAAGCGTGCTAAATATGTTCTGTTTTTCTTTGTGTGTCCGCTTGAATGTTAATTTGCCTGGGTGAAAATGTGTGTATGTATGACCAGGCTTTGTATATGGATGCTGTGCAGCTGTTCCCTGAGCGTCTCCAGGAGTTTGTCGATCTGATGATGGAGAAAGATCTCAGACTAAGACTGCCTTTAGAAGAGCTGGATTTACTAATGGAAGACTGAAGACACGCAACTCATTAGAGATGTATGTTGCTGTATTTGCCATAAGCCACACGCTGGCTCGCTTGAACATTACACATATTCAAAGCTGGTGAAACTGCAGTAATCTACGGATAAAGATAAATCTTTTTGTATTCTAAAATGCTTTAGTGCTCTAGAATTATTTTACCAGTAAATATGATTCATTTGTGTTTCATGTTTGAGAGGTTTAATTTTGTACACATGCTTGTATTAAAGTGGAGGTTAAAAGCCAGTAAACACGAGTTAAAATTACAATTGCTCGTTTTGTCTAAGTCCTAGTTTTCAGTTTTTTTTTTTTTTTTTTTTTTGGGCCCGAGGACCCTATTGTATTTCGAATGTTTATTAGGGCTCAAGCACCGACACATTGTCCACCTTCACCTTCATCAATTCCTGTGCATTTTCTTAATTTTATAACCAAATGCAATTTTCACCGTATTGTCTTTATTCCCGACTGGCTTGGGAAGGTGCTGGACAGCTGAGGGGGGGTTAAAATGGGTGCGAGGGCCCGATAAACCGGCTTGCAGCTTTAATTTTAGCGAAACGCGTATCACTGAGCAAATGGTGGAAGTCCGCCGGTCCTGCCGTAGTTAGCAGTCCGCGACCAAGGGTCCGGAGGAGGTTCAGGGTCTAGCCGAGGTCTGGATCAGGGCCACACACAGGTGAGTTTATAGGCTGGATGCATTTTGTTTGCTTCTTCCTCTAACTTTTTCCTCAACATCTTTATGTTGCTGCATTTTATGTTGCTGTTAATTTGCTGTTATTGGAATTTATCTGACTTTATCTGAAGAATGTACTATTCTGCATTTAAATTTTTTTTTTTATATTATTCTGACATTTTCTTAATGTTACAAAAGTTATGACTACTTCTGCAATCTGTGGGCTGTTTCAACAGTTCGGGTATGAAAATATTCAGGTTATTCATTTTAAGATTTATGTTTTGAGTTACAGTATACCTTTCAGATCTTTGGTTTGAAATGTGCTTTACTTTAATACATTTATGGGCCTCTTTATCATTAGCATTTCACCAATTTAGGAGTATTTACCAATCTCCTACTTAAACTTCATTCATGATAAAATAAGCCTCTTTATGTTAGCTTCAATTAACATGTTTCAACTGTTAACTGTTAGCTAAATTCTTCTATTTAAGATTTTTCAACTCATGCTCTCCAAATTTTGAAGACATTATAATAAGATATTTGACTTTTTCTGAATGTTACAAGTTTTCACTACTTCTGCACTTAATTCAGTATGTTCCTCCTTTAGCTGTGGTTGGTATGTTTCAGGTATTCAGTACATTCTGCTGAAATCTTAAACAGAATTCTGCTACATTTAAAGACTTCCGTTGATCAAATCTGTTTTAAGCTTATGCTATTCAAATTTGTAAATTTTTGAGTAGAGTTCAGAAAAAAAACCATTCATCTTACAGCATTCACACCTGCTATTTTTCTAGTGACTATCTACTTTGAAACAATAGTTTTCCTTCAAGTGGTAATGTATATATTGGGTCCAAGTTAGGTTACCATTTGAAAGTGTCATATTTTGTGTTCATGAAATTCATGAGCTTCTTGGTTGGTCCCATATATACAAGCATATTTGATTATATACGGAAAGGTTTAGAGCAATGTTCAGGTATAATATATGATTGTGAAAGAATGTGTTTTGTAACCTCAGACCTAGTAAGGATTTTTCAGGGAATATAAACCCATCCCAGTAACTAAGATTACCATTACCAATGCCTTTTGCTTTTTGAAGATTCATGAAAAGAAAAGTAAAACCTCCATTATGAACAGTGTTAAATGCACAGAATCTGTGTACAATAAACCTGTTTGAGGCTGTGTGTACTTGAATTAGAGATGTTTCATACTGTATGGATGAATACTACTTAGAAAATATGTTGTTGAAAGAATTATGATTATTATGGAATTAACATAGGTGTAGTAAATTGTGAACAAGAAGTATCCTGACATGATTCGTTAAAAGAAAGCGTGTTTGACAGCGGTCATGAGGAGAAAAAAATTAACATATTTCAGAGTAAATGTGTTAATAGCTGAATTTTGATTTTATTTTTTATCTTTTTAACCACTTTATAAGGTTTTGCTTTTCAGTCCTATGCTGGGTCACGGGGATCTGCTGGAGCCTATCTCAGCTCACTTCGGGCAAAAGGCAGGGGTCCACCCTCAACAGGTTGTCAGTCCATCGCAGGGTCACATGAAGATGAACAACCGTTCACGTTCACCCTAACATGCGTATCTTTGGACTGTGGGAAGAAGCCAGAGAAACCCGCACAGGGAGAACATGCAGAAAGGCCCCCACTGAGGTTTGAACCAGGAACCTTCTTGCTGTGAGGCAACAGTGCGAACCAACGAACCACTGGGCAAAATTCAGGAATGAAAATGAAAGAAAAATGTACTTTATTAATCCCAGAAGGGAAATTCAACATTGTAGTAAGCGTTTTTTTTTTTTCTTCAACAATAAATAAATGACAGCAATAATAATATTGAATTAATAATAGTAGGATGTCTTGTTGTGGAGGCTGATGGCTGCTGGCAGGAATGATCTTCTGTATTTTTCTGTCTTGTAATGGACCTGAAGAAGCCTCTCACTGAACACACTCTGTTGTTTGGTCACTGTGTCGTGGAGAGGATGTGAAGAGTCCTCCATCATCTTCATCAGCTTGTGCAGCATTCTTTTTTTTTGTACAATCAGCTCCAGAGTTACACCCAGCACAGATCCAGCTTTCTTGATCAGTTTGTTCAGTTTTGTCACCTTCTGGTCAAAAGAACATGATTTTAGTCATATTTAATGTATTCTGTCAGTGCTTCATCAGATCAGCCTGAGAGTTTAATGGATGGACGTCCAACAGTGCCTGTGTTATTCAATGTGAAGCAGGAAGTGGGTGGTTCTTCCACACAAAAATGTAAAAAAATAATTAAATATCACACATTTCTCAATTCCTCCCAGTGTAAGGATCTTATAACAGCAGTAATGCACTCAGTTTTCCTGGTCCTTTTTTAGAATTCTGGCAATGGTGTTTATAATGAGTTGATGCTGTATAATTAGACAGAAAAATCTTACTGTAGTTAAGTCTTCTGAAAATGAAGACTGGACGAGCTTCTGTAAATCTGCTCTGGACATCTGGACTCTATTTGTTTGAGATGATAAAAAGCTGTTTTACAACTTGGCTCTGAGCAGATTCCTCACCAGTCTTTTGTATTCATACCTCTGGATTTAAGCTGGGCAGAAAGTTTTATTCTCTCCATTTTTCTGCCAGATATAATTATTTCTGTTTTGTCTTTATTTCTGAGTGGCATGAGAAGGTGGTGGGCACCTGGGGCAATGGGTGTGAGGGCCTGATAAATGCTGCTTGCACCATTCTTATTTTTTTGCTGTTTTTCTCCTGTTTTTTTTCTGTGTTAAAGGTATGGTGGGAGATATTTTTTTGCAGCATTTTTTTTTTACAATATTGCCTGAAAACCTTTTCACATTCCCATTGCACCCACTGAAATAGAATGTTTGCAAAAAAAAAAAAACTAAACGTTTTGGTCCGGTCTAGAGGGTATAATCAGAGAAAAACTCTGACCAATCAATGTACTGATCATCTTTACATTTATTGGCTGCCTAATACGTCCATCAAATGTCAATGTACTCCCACCCACCGTGTGAAGGCGTGGTTTCAAGGGGTGAGCTGAAGAGGAGGAGGCGGAGCCTTTGGGAGGAGGGAGGGAGTATATATTTTTAAAATCTCACTCGAGTTGGATTGCTGGAACCGTTTTTTCAAAGATCTCCCACCCTACCTTTAACTCCGCTGAAAACCATTGTTAAAATATAAGAATCCTACTTTCTATCATTCATACATTTTAATCGGTTATATTTGATAATCAACTATTTACTCTTATGTTGCTTGCTGTTTTATTTGGCAACATACCTGTTAACCACCTGCCCTTTTTTGTTGTCAGTCATATGGTGAAGCGTTAAGGACGATCCCCCTACCCTCTTTACCACCCCGTTGTTTGACGCATTGCAGATCTAAACAAGCCAATCAGAACCCTCCGCACAGTAAAACATTGCGGGTCTGTATTGTCCAATCAAAACGCATTTTTCAAATGCTAAACCTTAGCCTCTCCAGCTCTGCATTCGCGAACCCCAGATTGTGTCCTTCCGCAGTCATAAAACTAGGTGTAACACAAACTAGTTCGGCAACTAGCACCACAGCGTGGCTGGCCTGACAAGGTGGCGGGTTTGCTTGAAGGTAGTAGATAGAGTAGAGATCAAATTTTCCATCAAAATTAACCCATTAAAGCATAAGTAGTATTGTACATGTAATGCGTTCTGTGTAGATTAGAGATACGTATGAAATATAGACACGTATGGTATTAAACGGGTTCTTATAACAAAAACTGCATTCATGATCTTGATGCCAGATGTAACTGGATTGAAATGGCCGAGAAACATGAGTAAGATGTAAGTCAAAAGACAATGGAAAGACACAGAAATGTATTACTTTCATCGCTTATAAAATACACAAGACTCAACCAACAAATTAGTAGTCCAAATTCTTAGTATCACACGCCATCTCCGATTATTGTCGTGCAGTCCTGTCTGAACAGTGTTTAGCTTACTGGAAGCTATATTAAGCACTACAGTAATAAATGGGTAATTTAACATCCCAAATGTTGTCAAGCCGCTTTCACAGGTTTGCTGCATCAGGGTCTGTTCATTTGTAAAACTGGGGAACATGCCAGTAACGGAAAAATCTACAACTTTAGAATTACACAGAATTAAGGTAAAACAGCCTGGGAGTCCTAGTTTCCTGGTTTAAATACTTTAAATGTGACCACTTTGTCCAATAAATATACAACTCACGGAGTTACAGGAGAAAAAAAAACAGCGTTCTTAAACACAACAAAACCAAGCGCACAGTGAAAATTGCATACGCTTATGGGCACAGCGGACGCGCGTGTGCCGAGAGTGACAAAATAGTGAATTTCTCCTGTGCGGAGGAATACAGTAAATGGATGAGCGGTGTGTCGTCTATCCTTTCCGCCCCAACAATCCTTGTTCAGTGGCGTCCGTCCATTTCCTCTGTCCTGTAGAAGTAGTAGAACAACTGTTCCAACTCTCACAGATATGGTGAGTATCTCAATCAGCCACGGTAATGTGTGTATTACTTGGAATGAAATTTGTGCCGAACGAGTAGTAAGCCGCTTTTAGCACTTATAACTTCCCCGGATGATCATTGTTGTACCGGTACCTTCATCTCAAATAGCGCGAGTGGTCTCATTCGTACCATTAAGCAGCTAACGTTCACATGGTAGCTGTTAACGGGGTGTTGCCTCCAGCCAAATATATCTACATGCTTTCCCTAGTATGTCGTCGCGGTTCAGCCTTTGGCGACATTTCTGTTCGCATTGCAGCGAAAGACAGTGACTGATTTCCCGGTGTTTTATAGGCGATTATCAGTGGACCTTCGATTTTTTCCAGTTAGAGTTTTAGCATCGGTTTGCTTCAATGCACGAATGGTGGTGTGGGAGCACCTCAGATAATCATTAATAGGAGCAGCGAGAGTCAGAGGAGACCCCTTCCTCCGCGGTTACGCGGACGCGTTCACACACGCATTAACACTTTAAGAATATGCACAAACGACAGACTCGGCTTGATTCTTGAAAGTTGTGTGTATGTCTGTGTATCTATGTGTGCATATATATATATAAAATAATCGGGCCAATAACAGGAAAGTATGACGTCATTATGATAAGTCCGATATCATGACGAATAGCCCCGATAACATTATTGCCATCACGGCAGTGCCTCGCTTCCACTGACACCTGAATGACCGGCAGTGAATGTTACGTTCAAGTGACGTTGGCATAATCAGAAAAACGATTTCTCAATGAAGGAAAATCTGTGTGGATGGATGGAAGTGACCCTCGCGCGTATATTTTGTGTCCATTTAACCGTATGTGCCGGCTAAACTTGCAGAACATTGAATCACCAGACACATAATAATCTCGGGGAAACTGCTCTGCCCTGTACCTGGGAGTAAGCCGCTAGTTCTTGCACTTCTTCGCTGGTTTCTCAGATGGCTGCTTCACGGTTTTTTGTTTTTTGTTTTTTTTTTTTGTTAATGAGAAAGGAGGGGGCAGAGAAGCTAGAGTGTCCCCAGCTTTTAGTGACCCCTCTAGGAACATTTTCTCGAAAGAAAAGTTCCTTTTCAGTCTGGGGAAAAAAAAAAAACTTTTACACAAATTGCTGTTCAGTTCTGTTATATTGTGCATTTAAAGTGAATTCCATTTTTAATCTCCAATTTCGCGTTTCTGTCCACGATTCCGTGATCGTGGATTCCATAGGGCCCTATCTTTGCTAGCAGCTTCAATTTGCCTCGATGTCACCTGCTCTGGCTCCTGGGATACACCTAACTATGGTCGTAGGTGTCAGCCTCACATATCGCAAAATGGAGTCGCCATCAACAGGGTCGGCTTCTCAACGGGTGTGTCACTGAGTGAGGAAAAACACTGCAGGAGAACACTGCAGCTACACTAGGCTGTTCCGCCGCTACGTTAGCCTGATTATCTGTCCCATCTAACAGACTATGTCCTAGTTGGCAGAACCGAGCCTCTAGCTCACTGAGGCTCGTCTCCAAAGTTGTGAATAAACTACACTTAATGTATTTACCGTTCTCGCTAAAAAAGGAGGTAGAGGAAAAAAACTAAACATTTCACACACTGAGCAATGAGAGGAGGAAACGGAAAGAGCGAAGAAGCCATGCCAAGAAGCTAGTAGGCTAATAAGCTAAAGAACCAGCGATTAGCGGCAGTGAGAATCCCAGGGAGAAAAGTGCGAAGCGGAACTATGTGCAAGTGCTGTTACAATTTACAACAACAGTGTTGAGCTATCGTTAAATCGAGTTCAGTTTTACGTTTTAAAAGGTTGAAAGAATCCGAGAGCACATGTTTCTGTACTGCTGCCTCTCCTGTCATTTTTATAAATCAGGATCCAAAAGCAATGAAACTGGTGGCAGACCTCGCAGATATCAGCTTTGATGATATTAAGGTTGTACTAGGATACAAAGTATATACCAAATCGTTTTTTGAACTTTGTGTTTCAAAATATGTTATATGCATGACTGATCTTATAAACTTTCATAGACGCTTTTTTTAGTGGTTGTCATATCAACTGATATGATGTGTTTGTTGTTTTGTTCTTTTGGGGGGTGTCTTCACAGAGCCTGACTCAATTTATTGTATGATCCCCTGCAATCCTTAACTTCTGACTGCAACTTGATGACGATGCTGATTGGAGAGAACTATGGTTTACTATTAACAAAATGAGCTAGCTTTTTTTTGTTTGTTTGTTTTATTTCAGCACTAGTGGCCTTTATTCGTAGAATAAAGGGGGCAGAGAGAACGGGGAAGACATGCAGTGAAGAGTCATACGGGCCGTGAGTCGAACCCGTGACGGCTGCGTCGAGGACTGTAACCTCTGTACATGGGCCACCTGCCTTAACCACTGTGCCACCAGGCGGCCCAGAACAAGCTAGTTTTGAGAAAACAAAGCATAAGTTTATCCATTAAACTGTTTTTTGTTTTTTTAGGCTGACCAACTAACAGAAGAGCAGATTGCTGGTAAGGTGATACAGTACAAATGCTATCTTGCCATTTTTAAAGTAAGATGACGGAGTATAATCTGTGTTATTGTAACGTGTTGTTAACATTTTGTCTAAATCTCTGTACCTGCCCAGAATTTAAGGAGGCCTTCTCCCTGTTCGATAAAGACGGAGATGGCACCATCACCACTAAAGAACTGGGCACTGTCATGAGGTCACTAGGTCAAAACCCAACTGAGGCTGAACTCCAGGACATGATCAATGAGGTGGATGCTGATGGTATGCTGATGCCCCTTGAAATAGAGAAGGACTCATTTATTCACCTTGTCATTTAAGACCATTTTTAACAAGCACGTTTATAAGTTAATCTGACTTGTTTCCACAAGGCAATGGTACCATCGACTTCCCCGAGTTCCTGACGATGATGGCAAGGAAGATGAAGGACACTGACAGTGAGGAGGAGATCAGGGAGGCATTCAGAGTCTTTGATAAGGTGATTATCTGTTTTAAAAGCACACATTTTTTCACATTGTTTTTATAACTCAGGCTGTATGTAGGACTTGATATACACAATCTACTGGTTGCCTCGGCTAACTCTTGGCATTTGCTGTCCCTGATGGTTTGTGCAAAGTGTAAGAATAAATTGAATTTTATTTGTATAGCGTCTGCTATACAATGCTAATTGTCTCTGAATCACAGATCTTTCAGAGTTATAGTCTTTTATCTTCATGCTTTTACGTGTCATCTTAAACATAAATAATTAAATCATAAAATAAAAATTGTTTAAAATATTATATATTATATATTTAATATACCTCTTATGACAAATATTATATCAGTCAGAAAAAGTTTCATTGGGTCTGCTGTAAACAGGAATGATACAGTTTATGTTTACTTTTTGGGAATCCCTGAAGAAAGCAGCCATTTTAACAAAGCTTGGGTAATTTAATTTGAAATTCATCAGTTGGATGATTCTGGATAGGTACAGATTTTATTTATTAATGAATTATTCAAAAGACGGCCCTGTCCCCTCTTTTACTTTTATTTATTTTAAGTGCCCACCTTTTTTTTATTTTAGAGAAGTGAGTTTGTGGTTACAGACCAAATAAAGCACCAGTCACTTGCCTGAAAAAGCTTAATGTGGGGCCTTGTATGTGTCATGGTCAGGACGGCAACGGATACATCAGTGCAGCAGAGCTCCGTCATGTGATGACTAACTTGGGAGAAAAGCTGACAGATGAGGAAGTAGATGAAATGATCAGAGAAGCTGACATTGATGGAGATGGACAAGTCAACTATGAAGGTATGTCATACAATTGAAACCAGAAGTGTACAAAGAGTTTAAAAAGACGCACAAACCCCCACCCCCAAACTCACTTCTTCCTCATTAAATAAGACTAAACATTTCCTGTTTTGGGTCAGTAAAAATTACCAAAATTATTTTGATTTGCTAAATGACAAAATAATGAGAGAGAACCTTTTATGATTTCCTTCAAAGTCAGAAGTTTACATACATTTTTGTAGTATTTGGTAGTATTGCCTTATGGGTCAATTGTCTGATATTCTTCCACAAGCTTCTCACAATAGTTTGCTGGAATTTTTGGACCGTTCCACCTTACAGAACTAGTGTAACTGCATCAGGTTTTGTAGTCCATCTTGCTCGCGCAATGCCTTTTGAACCCACACATTTTTTTTTTTTTTTTTTTTATAGGATTGAGATCAGGGCTTTGTGATAATCACTCCTCAACTTTTACTTTGTTGTTCTAAAGGCTAGCTACCTTTGTAACTAATTACAACATCACAGTTGGGATGCTGTTCTCCAGCTTGCAAGCTTCCTCCTTTTCCTCTAAATGCAACAATGATCATTATGGTCAAACAATTGATATTTAATTTCATAGGACATGTCTCCAAAAATTAAGGTCTTTGTTCCTGCATGCATTTCCAATCAAATTTTTATATCAATCATTACTAATCCATTTATTTATCTATCGATTGACTGATAGATGTACAGTTCCTTGTGAAAGCATTTGGTCCCCTTGAACTTTTCAACCTTTTGCCACATTTCAGGCTTCAAACATAAAGATATAAAATTTTAATTTTTCGTCAATCGAAAACAAGTGGGACACAATCGTGAAATGGAATGAAATTTATTGGATATTTTAAACTTTTTTAACAAATGAAAAAACTGAAAAGTGGGGCGTTCAATATTATTTTGCCCCTTTAGTTTCAGTGTAGCAAACTGACTCCAGAGGTTCAGTGAGGATCTCTGAATGATCCAATGTTGTCCTGAATGACTTATGATGGTAAACAAAATCCACCTGTGGACACACCAGGCAGGTCCCAGATACTGTTGTGGGGAAGATTAAAGCTGGATGTGGATACAAAAAGATTTCCCAAACTTTAAACATCTCAAAGAGCTCTGAGCAAGCAATCATATTGAAATGGAAGGAGTATCAGACCACTGCAGATCTACCAAGACCCGGTCGTCCCTCTAAACTTTCATCTGGAACAAGGAGAAGATTGATCAGAGATGCAGCCAAGAGGCCCATGATCACTCTGGATGAACTGATCTACAGCTGAGGTGGGAGAGTCTGTCCATACGACAGCAATCAGTCCTACACTGAACAAATCTGGCCTTTATGGAAGAGTGGCAGGAAAAAAGACATTCCAGTTCAATTCAATTTTATTTGTATAGCGTCTGTTACAAGTCAATTGTCTCTAGCCGGTTTATAGAGACCCAGAGCATGACCCCCAAACAGATATCATTAACTAAAATTATAATATTAATTCCAAATCAAGGATAATGGCAAGTAAAAAAAAAAAACTCCCACAGAGGGAGAAAAAAAACCTTTAAGCCCGTGTCAGTGGCAAGAAAAGAGGACTTTAAGAGGAAGAAACTTTGAGCAGGACCTGGCCTCTTATGAGGGGACCTTCCTGCCGAAGGCCAGCTGGGTGAAGAAAGAAAAAGAGAGGGGAGACGGGAATGACTGAATGTAATGACTACATATACAGATGCAGGTAGCAGCACTGAGATGAGATGATCAGAGGACCAGATCGACAGGTCACCACGCCAGCCGGCACCCCGAACACATCTACACACACAGGTGGAGGTAAACGCTGGGATGGACAGAGGAGGGAACTGCAAGTCAGCATGAAACTCAGGAAACTCTGGCCTGCAAACATACAGAAAGACATTTCTCTTAAGATATCCATAAAAAGTCTTGTTTAAAGTTTGCCACAAGCCACCTGGGAGACACAGCAAACATGTGGAAGAAGGAGCTCTGGTCAGATGAAATCAAAATCAACCTTTTGGCCACAATGAAAAACAATATGTTTGGAGTAAAATCAACACAGCTCATCACCCTGAACACACCATCCCCACTGTCAAACATGGTGGTGGCAGCATCATGGTCTGGGCCTGCTTTTCTTCAGCAGGGACAGGGAAGATGGTTAAAACTGATGGGAAGATGGATGGAGCCAAATACAGGACCGTTCTGGAAGAAAACCTGTTGGAGTCTGCAGAAGACCTGAGACTGGGACGGAGATTTATCTTCCAAAAGGACAATGATCCAAAACATGAAGACAAATCTACAATGGAACTGTTCACAAATAAACATATCCAGGTGTTAGAACGGCCAAGTCAAAGTCCAGACCTGAATCCAATCCAGAATCTGTGGAAAGAGCTGAAGACTGCTGTCCACAAACACTCTCCATCCAACCTCACTGAGCTCCAGCTGTTTAACAGGAAGAATTTAGTCTCTGGATGAGTTGAACTGATAGAGACAAACCCCAAGAGACTGGCAGCTGTAAAAAGCTGGCGCTACAAATAATTAACGTAAGAGAGCCGAATAATATTGCATGCTCCACGTTTCAGTTCTTTACTTGTTAAAGAAGTTTAAAACATCCAATAAATTTAGTTCAATTTCACGATTGTGTCCCACTTGTTGATTCTTAACAAAAAATTAAAATTTTATGTCTTTGTTTGAAGCCTGAAATGTGGCAAAAGGTTGAAAAGTTTGAGGGGGCCAAACACTTTTGCAAGGCACTAGATATAGTTATATACATTTTTGTCTTTTGAGTAATAGTTAAACGAGCTAGGACTCGTTTAACTGTGAATAATGACTCAGTGTTACCATCCTCAGCCACTGTCTTCGCTTTTGCTTTTGTTCTGGCCAGTATGATGGCTGTGATGGTGTTTTTACTTTGCGCATAATTGTTTAACAGATGAATGTGGCACCTTGTGAAAATTGTACCCAAGGAGACTTGTGGAGGTCCGTGATTCTGTTTTAGTTTTTCCCCACATCACACAGGTGAGCAGTGTGTTTGAGATTTAAATTAAAATACACAAGTATGTTTCCAATTATGTTATATAACCGAGAATCAGAAGCTTCCAAAGCATCATCTGGGCTTTCCCAAATCATTAAAAGGCACAGTAAGTGTAATTGTATGAAAACATCTGTCTGAAGAAAGTTATAAAACATTCTCTCTCATTATTCTGGCATTTAGCAAGTAGAAATAATTTTTCTAATCCTAATGCACTGAAAACAGGAAAAGCTTAGACTGATTTAATGTCAGATAGTTGGGGGGAGGGGGGGGGGGGTTGTGTGTGTATAGTGCACCCTTTCTCAACCTTTGTTCAGTCAGACACCTTTCAAAAGTGAATAAAATCTCACGACACCCCAGAGTAAAATATAATCCAAAGCCACACTGCATCGCTTCGACTGTAAATGTATACGTCCCGTTTATATGTTTAAATAACCTAAACACGATAACAGCACCAGAGTAGGCCTCAGCAGGAAAGCTTCTTTTCATCCCTGATGTGCTTGCTTCCATCCATCATCCTTGTATTGCCTCTTTTTAGCCTTATCGCTAGCAGCTACCTTTGGTACCTATGGAGCAGATTCAGAGCTGGTGGATGAAGGCTTGATTAAGAAGTCGGCTCCTCTGTGATGCTCCGTTCCTCTGGGGCTTTTCTTTTTAGAAAACGATCCATGATGCTGCTAAAAAGTTCTCTTTGCTATCTGTGAAATAAAATTCCAGTGGTTAAATTATATTACGACGTAAGCTAACTGGGCAGTCACGTTGACCTTACGCTGACCCCGTACTGATGTTGTTAACATTGGGAAATGGGCATGTGAGACATATTTTTATTATTCATTTCATGTCCAGTAATGTATCTTATTTATTTATTCATTCATTCATTCATTCATTCATTCATTCATTCATAGGCAAAAAAGTATGTATTTATGTATGCATTCATATATTTATACAGTGCTACCTCTACTTAAGAAATTAATTGGTTCTGGAAGTAGTTTCGTAACCTGAAAATTTCTTAAGTAGAGACGTGTTTTCCATGTAAATGCCCTAATCTGTTCCAAGCCCCCCAAAATTCAAACATTATTTTATTTTTTTAATAAATTATAAATGATACATGAAATGACATAAAAACCCGTTAGAAATACATGTTAGAACTAGAAAAGCACTCAGAGAGCGCACTAAACGCCCACTAAACGCAACAATTATCGAAAATTTGATCCAGAATCCAGTATTTCTCCGGATCACACTGAAGCAGTCAGACGACACCCCAGTGTGCCGCGACACCCCGGTTGAGAAAGCTGGTCGAGTGTATGAAAACCCCTGGCTTCAACTATAGCTAAATACACACATATATCATTTACTATTTGTTTCTTTGCAAACAACTAGGATAGAAGCATGAATTTAACAGGCAGTGTCTCATACCTGCCTTCCTTTGCATGATTTGACTGTTCTGTAGTAAAGAATTTAACCTCTCTCCTCTTCCTCCTTCTTCCTCCCTCCCTCCCTCCTTCTCTCTTTCCCTCCCTCCCTCAGAGTTTGTACAGATGATGACTGCAAAATGAACTGGGCACACACTAAAGACAAAGAATCAAATGTTTCACTTACCTCTTATTACAAAACTTCATTTAACCGTGCTATTCTGTATAAACAATTTAAACTGAAAATCTGTCCATATAGACAAATATAAAAAAACGTAAAAGACAAAGAAGAAGGAAAAAAAAAATCTGCATGTACTGGCTTGTGTTCCCCACGCTCCCTGGGCTGAGCTGCACGATTAGATCTATACTCCAACAAGCAGCTGGCTGCTATGGCTACTGTTCTGCTTCCTGGTTCCATCTGCCTGACGCCATGATGATTATTTGGGATGGCCAGTTGCCTTTCTTCTGACTTCCTGTTTTTATTTTCTGTTTTTGATGCATGCAGAGTTATACAGGTTTCAACTGAAGGCCCAGTGGCAGCTGGCTGCTGGGCCTCAGGAGACCCAGAGGACAGAGGGGGGGGGGGGGGTTCAAGAGGTTTAAAGTGAGGGAACCAGTGGGACAATCAAAGTTTGCTCCTCTAAATGAAAACCGTGACAAGATATTTTTAAGAAAAAAAATTAAAATGGAATAAACAACTCGCTTTAGGTTTTGTTTCTGGCATGCCAGGTTACTCACTTTATCCTTTTGTGTGTTTACCTTTTTTGAGGGTAAAGTCTGGGTGAGGCCCGTTGGCAGTTGCTCTGTCTTATATTATTGGAGGGGTTGGGTGGGTTTTAAAGATTATTATATACAAGTACAGTTTCTGAGGCAATATCAAGTATCCATAAACCAATACTTCTACCAGTACATGTATTTTATGGACATTTGTAGATATAAAACATGAAAATCTGGGTTCTCACTGAATCGGTGCTCAGGTACAGTGTATCGCCTCAGAGGCTGTGCATGTAAACCTCTGTGGAGATGCAAGTCTCAGTAAAGTGGAGATGGGGTTGGCATATTGCAGCATTTCTATCCTGTGTGCGTCTGTGTGTGTGTGTGGTGTGTGTGTGTGTGTGTGTGTGTGTGTGTGTGTGTGTGAATGCAACCTGGTCCAGCTGTTCTATTCAGTTTAAATGATCTGCATTCCAAGTTGTACATGCTAATCTTTACATTTTGTTTTTCCAATAAAATATTATGAATTAAGATGCTTTGTGTTTTCTGTGTTTGTAGAAATGAACTGACTTGTGTTGTCTCCCAGTAAAGGATGATTCTGTGAGTTAGTTCTGTTGTTTTTGTCAGGTCATTGCTTACTTTTTTCTAAGATATTTTGGGAAGGAATATTTTTGGGATGGATCTGTCAATTACACCAAACAATCGAACTACACTGCAAATGATAATAACTTTGTGAATTAAAAAATGAAATAAATAAATAGCTCTGCTTTTATGTCAGTCGTGAGGCCTAACTGGAAGTGTGTGCATGTGTGTATATGATTTTACAGAAAAAGTAAGGAATCCTGTGTTTGGTAGATCTTAGCTTGGCAAAACTTATACCATTGTAAATCCTGCTTATTCCGCTTTTAAAGTGTGTCATAATTGTAAAAATTGTTCAGTAACAAAAAAAAAATTTGTAACAATCTATTGAACAAATTTTTTATGCTTAATTTATATAATACATACAGCAGGTAAAATAAGTATTTAACATGTCACTTATTTTTCTCAGAAAATATACTTTTTAAAGCTGCTATTGACATGGAAATTAATCCCTAAGAATCTAACCATAAATGGGATTTAACACGGCTTACTGGTATTTAATACTTTGTACAAAGCTTTCGTTGATAATGACAGCTTCAACATGCCTCCTGTGTTCAGAAACTAGTTGCAAGCTTTGCTCAGATGTGATTTTGGCCTGTTCTTCCACACAGACAGTATTCAGATCTTCATGGGTCTCTTCACAGTTTCAGTTGGACTCCAGTCCGGTGAAGTCAGGCTGGGCCTTTCATGGAGTTTTATTTTCTTTCTCTGAAATCAAATGAACATTTCCTTGGCTGTTTTTGAGATCATTGTTTTGCTGAAAATTCTACCTTCTTTTTATCTGCATCATGGCAGGTTAAAAAAAAAAACTACAAGATCAATGGAGTACATAATTAAGAGCACCTTGTAAATGTAATAACTATGGTTGTGCTGAAGGAAAAAGTAAAGTAGGGGAGAGAAGAGAGCTGAGGCTTGAAGATGGTTAAAACACCTCAGCAGGCAGGTGTTGAGGCATCTTTACCAGATGCACGAACCACCTCAACTGGCCCCTCTCCATGTGGAAGAGCAGCGACTGAGTCCCGACTGAATGACTGAGCTTCTCACCCTGTCTCAAGGGTCCAGCCATCCTACGTAGGAAACTCATTTCAGTCGCTTCTTTTTCTTTTTTTTTCTTTCGGTCATGACCCGCAATTCATGTCCGTAGGTGAGGGTCAAAAGATAAATACTAAATATAAGGCCCTACATTTGATTCTGGGATGCTTCTACAATGTTGCAGGGTACATCTGGAGTGACTACAGTACTCTCCCTTCAGATAGATGAAATCTTTGTAAAGTATTTTTTTCCAGTTTTTCACTGACCAGTGAAAGTGGTGTAAAGAAAGTCTCTGTTCGTACAATGTTCCTATATTCCCTAAAGGCAATGAAAGGTTCTCAGCCATGCCAATCACGATGTCCTTGCCTCCCACACCAGATCAGGGCCAAAAGTCTCAACCGGAAAAAATATGATATGAAAGTCAAAACAAAACAAAACAAAAAAGAGCTCAAACTAATCAGACCATATCTTCTCCCGAAATTATTTACTGACCATTAAATATTTCATTCATTGTTTATTTCCATCATGCTTGCATTCACTGCATGAGCTACTTGATCTCTTTCATTGGGTCTATTGCAGTCTCTCTGTAAGAAGCAGCTGATATCATTTAGAAAATTTGAAGATAACCTGCACACTTCTTCCTGATCTCTTCCAGATGCTGGAGGGAAGCAGCATCAACAGCATTTAACTCCTGGCCCGCTTCCTTCTTTGGTTTGGGGTTGTTGTTTGTTATTTGGGTTCAGGAGGCTGACACCACCTCTAGTTTCCTGATTTACAGTTCCCTCCACCTGTGTGTGTAGGTGTGTTCAGGGTGGTGACCAGCGACCTCTGACCATCTCACCTTAGTGCTGCTACCTGCATCTGTTTATATAGTTGACAGTCCATGATTAAGACACAGCTAATTATCTTTGGATATAATGGATAACAAAAATTTTAAAAGTGACAACAGAGTTTAAAATGATCTTTGTAAAGACAATTCCTGATAGAGGTTTCTTAGAGAGGATGCAGTTGTCTGCAGCAGAGTATTGAGAAATGCATTTATTTATTTATTAATTGTATTCAGCATCAGTGCCAGTGTCATCTTGTGAACACATTTTAGTTTTTAGTAAGGTGATTCTTTGTGCCAGTCTACTAATATATTTGCAAAGATTTAATAAATGAGGGGCGAGGAGTGCTCATTTTCAGACTTTACAGTGTTAATGTGAAGTGTGAAAAATCTCCGTCATTTTCACAATACAAAGACACTTTTAAGAACATGTTTTAAAGACAAGAACAAATTTGAATTGAAGCTGCAAGCATCGTCACTGCCTCCCCAAGTGTCCACCGCCTTCCCAAGCCAGTCGGGAATAAAAACAACATAGATATTTCTATTTGGTTATGAAATGGAAAGGATACAACCTGCTGCCCAGCTTGAATCCAGAAGTATGAAAACAAACCGGTCTGGAATCTACTGAGCTGAGTTCTAACCTGCCACATCGATGCTGTAACTATCACAGCTTTTAAAAATCTCAAACAAATATAAAGAGTCAGAGATCTGATGTCCAGAACATATTTGTAGAAACGTATCCAGCCTTCATCTCCAGGAGACTAACGACCATAACACCCTTTTGTCTCATTAGACCATTTCAATTCATCGTGAACGCTGTTGCCAGAGTTCTAACAAGAACCAGGACAACTGAGCACATTACTGCTGCTTTCACTGGCTACCAGTTACCTGCAGAATAAATTTTAAATGATAATCTCCTCCCATGGACTGATGCGGGATTTTGGTTGATTTGACTGACTGAATTTTTCACATTTCTCTGTGGCAGAACCACCCAGATCATATTTTACCGAGAATAAGGCTGTTGGGTGTCCATCCACTAACCTGATGAAGCACACATCGATATTTACTGCACTCTCACGGTGATGCCCTTTGATATAAAAGCTAGTTTAATTGTATGTCATCTTTAAAATCTTAACTACCAAGTCTGCATTGCATCTGCTAAAGCCTTGCACCGTCAGTACTTGGGCCGAATAAATACAATAGGGCTCTCACACCCTTGGTGCCAAAGTAAAGAAAAGAAGGTGTATTGGAGGAAACTAGAGCACAAGCTCCAGCAGAACAACATACAAGATGTTTGGTCAGAGATGAAAACGATCACAGGCTTTAAGCAGTCGGATCCTCCTTGAACTGAAACTGTTTATTCACAGATTCAGAGACAAGCTCAGCATCCTCCTCTTTTTTTTTTTTACCTGCCATTATCCTTGTTTGGGATTCAATGTTATTTTTTAGTTAATGATATTTGCTCGGGGGTCATGATCTGGGTCTCTGTAAAGCTCCTGGAGACAATTAACATTGTAACAGACGCTATATAAATAAAATTGAATTGAAATTGAATTAGGTGAAGTCTCTTGGGGTTTGTCTCTGTCAGTTTAACACATCCAGAGACTAAATTCTTGTCCATTCTTCCTGTAAAACAGCTGGAGCTCAGTGAGGTTGGATGGAGAGCGTTTGTGAACAGCAGTCTTCAGCTCTTTTCACAGATTCTGGATTGGATTCAGGTCTGGACTTTGACTTGGCCGTTCTAACACTTGGATATGTTTATTTGTGAATCGTTCCATTGTAGATTTGTCTTTATGTTTTGGATCATCGTCCTGTTGGAAGATAAATCTCTGTCCCAGTCTCAGGTCTTCTGCAGACTCCAACAGGTTTTCTTCCAGAATGTTCCTGTATTTGGCTCCATCCATCTTCCCATCAGTTTTAACCATCTTCCCTGTCCCTGCTGAAGAAAAGCAGGCCCAAACCATGATGCTGCCACCACCATGTTTGACAGTGGGGATGGTGTGTTCAGGGTGATGAGCTGTGTTACTTTTACTCCAAACATATTGTTTTGCATTGTGGCCAAAAAGTTTGATTTTGGTTTCATCTGACCAGAGCTCCTTCTTCCACATGTTTGGTGAGTCTCCAGGTGGCTTGTGGCAAACTTTAAACAAGACTTTTTATGGATATCTTTGAGAAATTTCTTTCTTCTTGCCACTCTTCCATAAAGGCAGTGTAGAGTGATTGTTGTCCTCTGGACAGACTCTCCCACCTCAGCTGTAGATCAGTTCATCCAGAGTGATCATGGGCCTCTTGGCTGCATCTCTGATCAGTCTTCTCCTTGTTCCAGATGAAAGTTTAGAGGGATGACCGGGTCTTGGTAGATCTGCAGTGGTCTGATACTCCTTCCATTTCAATATGATTGCTTGCTCAGAGCTCCTTGAGATGTTTAAAGTTTGGGAAATCTTTTTGTATCCACATCCATTTTAAACTTCTCCACAACAGTATCTGGGACCTGCCTGGTGTGTTCCTTGGTCTTGATGATGCTCTCTGAGCTTTAACCAGAACCCTGAGACTATCACAGAGCAGGTGCATTTATACGGAGACTTGATTACACACAGGTGGATTCTATTGATCATCATCAGTCATTTAGGACAACATTGGATCATTCAGAGATCCTCACTGAACTTCTGGAGTCAGTTTACTGCACTGAAAATAAAGGGGCCCAATAATATTGAACGCCCCACTTTACAGTTTGTTAATTGTTGAAAAAGATTTAAATATCCAATAAATTTCATTCCACTTCACGAATATGTCCCACTTGGTGTTGATTCTTGACAAAAAATTGAAATTTTATATCTTTATGTTTGAAGCCTGAAATGTGGCAATAAGTTGAAAAATTCAAGGAGCTGAATACTTTCACAAGGAACTGTACATTCCATTGGGTCTTGACTCGTCTCCTCTTTAACATATGTATCTGCAGAGACAGTTATTAATTATTAGATGTTATTACTTCGGAAAAGTGAACCATTACATTTAGTATTTTTTTCTGTTTTGGGTCGTTGCTTCATCAACATTCAGAGAAAACGTCCATCCTTGGAGCTGATCAGACAGATGTTTCTATAACTCTGGAGCTGTCATGTGTGTTCAAATAACTGGCTAAGTGGAAACGGACAGTTTTGTAAAGCGTTTTTATCAACCGCTACTTTTTTACACGGATCTACGAGCAGTTGAGCGACCGTTAATGATCAGTCGGGTTCTACAGTGAACGAGCACACGCGTATTTTCAAGTCAGAAATACGACCAGTCATCAGGGCCGCTACATCCGCTGTTGCTCCGGTGTGTCGGAGCCCGTGGACAGCTGCTGGAGATGCCCGGCGTCTCCTACGTGACGGCGAAGAGCTTTTTTTTTTTTTTTTTGCTGCTATAGACTAACTTCTTGGAGCACGACACACAAAGTCAGGTACCAGGCTTCCTTAGCTTCTGGTAGCAGCTCCCAAATGGCTCTCCGTTCCCGCCCTTTTCCTCTGTCCAGGCCCAGAGACACTTGAATTTTGCTTCCGTTCTTCTGATAGCGGGAGAAAAAACCATCGACTTGCCTCGCCTGCGTTCGAGACCACTCAGAGATGACGTGTTTCTGTGCGTGTGTTTTTTTTTCCCTAAATCATAGTCAAAAGCTATGAGATCCGGCACGGCGCCGGAATACTTTAAGCCCTTCGTTCTGCTAACGTTTTATAAATGAGGACCACTGACTTGGCTGTTATTCATACCGGCCATTCCACGGTTGCTCCGCAATCTGTTGGATGCTAGACCACTTCAATTTACACAGAGCACATTGAGTTGACACTAAATCAGACACAAAAATTGGGAATCCGGTTATTTTTCAAAACATTATGACCGCTCATAATGTTTTGAAAAACAATCAATGTTGACACTAAATCTGACTTGCAGCTGTTACATCTACATTGCGAAAGCTATGTGTAAACAATTCAGTGGATTTTAGAAGACATTGAACCACATAAGAGGAAAGGGTCAGTCAATAAGCACATTCAATTTGACACCACTCACCCTTTAAGTGTATAATCCTAGACAGAATGAGACATAATGAAATCTACATCTTTCCATGAGCAGATGTCATGTGATCTTGAACCCATCAGGTAAACTTGTGATTTCATGAATCCAGCTCAGGAGGCACTTTTAAACAGAGTCTTGTAGGATTTGAGATTGTGTCAAGGACAAAGAAGACAGCACTGGCTGTTCTGCGTTCTGTGGGAAAAAAGCCTGTCTCCTAAATGTTTAATTTAGCTGAGTGTCTTTTTTTCTAATCCAGGGAAATCTGTAAACTCACAGAATGTAACTAGATGATTAAACAAAACAAAGAGGCACACTTCAAAATAAACATACTTATTTTTAAAACTCCATAGAAACACAGCCATGCCTTAGTGACCAGCTCTTGGAAATATTTCAGATTTCTCTGTGGAAATGCATCCGGCATTTACTGACTGATTTTTTTTAGTGATCATGTCTGTTGATCTGGCGAGCTGTACTGATGAAATGAGAGATGCATCTTAATAAATCTGTATTTAACTTCCAATACAACTGTACAGTACATCTGTTCCATTTTAACAGCATCAAGCATTTGGCTTGTAAAAGGAAACATCAGTCAAAACCACTTTACTGAAAATAATCTGCTTTTGTCAAGTTTGCATGCGTGTTTGTGTGTTTGACAAACATGTGAACAAATATCATGTGAACACCATACTTGAAACTGTACACAATGTGAAAAGTGTGCAACATACACATTTACAGATGTGGGTGCATATGCACACACATAGAAGTAACAGTCACAGCAAGACAATGTGGGGGGGGTTAAAGGAAATACTAATTGCTTATATACTAATATTAATATACAGTGTGGGTGGGTGTCAGTTTCATAGAGCTCTGGGTATGATGGTGAAGGGCAGGATGGGGCTGCTGGCCTCCAGCTCCAGCGCCGTGAGGAAACACTCGGTGGCTGCAGCAGTGTTGCCCTCAGCCTGCAGCACCTCCCCCAGACTGTTCCACACTTCATGAGCCGTACTGGTGAAACCAGAGATCCATATCAATACGTCTGTACTTAACTTCCACAAACAGGGAAAACAGTTTTTCCATCCAATAAAAAAGAAGATAGTTAATAATGAAGGTGGGGAGAAAAGGTGGATCAACAGAACGGAGGGAATAAAGGGAAAAAAGCTGGAGGAGAAAGAAATAGAAAGAAAGATATAGAGAAAAGTATGACAGGAGGAGATGAAAATGAGTAGAAGGATGAGACAGGAGAGAAAAGGAGGAGTTTAAAAATGGAAAATGGGCGAGAAAACCATGACTTACACAAGTGGATAATATATTATCTTTATTATAATAAAGATAGTACAGAGAAAACTAGACACTAAAGAGAAAGGAGAAAATTAAGATAAAGGAAAAGGAAGGGAAGGGAGAAGATAAAACAAGAAATAGGAGAAAAAGGAAATGAGAAGAACAAGGAAGAGGAAAAGAGAGATTAGAAGATGACAAGGACTGAGAAGAGATAGAGATAATTTGAAGGAAGGAGAAGAGTGAGCAAGAATAAAAAGGGGAGGCAACGGAAGGAACTGAGAAGAAGGAAGGATTAAGAGAAGCCAGAATGTGAGTGAGGAAGTGGATCCAGAGAGGACAAAGAAGAGAAAAAGAGAAATGACAACAACAGAAGAGTTTGATGAAGAAGAAAATAAAATACTTGCACAATCACCTACCTGTTGACCTGCACAGCATCTCTCAGGACTTTCTCAGACAGACTGTAGCGCTGCAGATGGTGCAGAATCAGACCCTGAGGAGGACCACCAACAACAAATCAGGACACAGCACGGCCTTAGTGTGTATGTGAATGATTTTACATTATCTTTACCAAAATAAAATCCTGAGCAGTGAGTAATAGTGCTGTACTATCTAACTAACAAACTGCAGAAGTCAGAAAAAAAAATACACATTTAGCTGCAGAAATATTGGACAATGAGGCTCTGAAACTGAGCAGAATGAAAAACTAAATCTACAATCAGAATTATTGGGCCCTTGCACTTATCACCACCACCCCCAGGTGGCCTCCCCACACCAGTCAAGGTATAGACACCTCCTTCTGCCCAACTCCCATGGCAGAAACTCTCCATTACCACTCAATACCTTTCCAGCCCAGATAACTAAACTATGGACTGGATAACAAGACTGAGACTGTACAGAGCCTCATTACATAATAGTCTGAAGCTGAACAGAAACACATGCAAAGTGCACTTTATGACACGAAATAGTCTTACACCTGCCCTCTACATCAATGATGTCTTTAAATTCATCATATGGATTTGCTCTCTCTTTTGTGGCTTCCACAAGGCTTTCCAAAAATGTTTCTGTGTGAGCTTGTGCTCATTTATTTTGTAGAGCTTCAGTCAGGCACTGATGTAGGACAAGAAAATCTGGTTCTATTTAATTCAATTTTATTTGTATAGCGTTTATTATGGTCCCATGATCCTTTGAGATACTGGGACAACCAAAAGCCAATGTATCCACACCTCTTCCGGCTTGCTTTGCAGTGTCTTTGCGCACCAGCATCATCTGTGCCTTGTGAGCGGGTCTTTTCCAAGGCTGGAGAACTTTTGTCCAAAAAGCGAAATAGACTGAAGTTCAATACATTGGAAAAACTTATTTTTTGAATAAAAATTTGTGGGAAAAAAAAAAAATCACAGCCCACAAGCATCTTCATTCACAACAACAATGTATCTGTATCTGAAGATATCACAGATATTTTAAATTTAAATGAAGATATGTAATGATGCCATATACAATACAATGACTTATATTTTATTATTGCATACTAGGTCATCAAATTGGTGTCAGTTGGGTCTGACAACTTGGTTGCCTGTAGGGATTTTTAATGTCCAGCAGGTGTCAGTATTCAGTAACACAGTATCAACACGTATCAATACAGTTTGGCAATGTGTTGAAACGTTCCATGACGCGTCATCAACCCATCATTAATGTTTGCATAGAAGCACTATTTAGTCTTAAAAATGGCTGTTACTGAAATGATCTGATTGTTATGTCAGCCTTCTGATTAATGCTTAAATAAGTGACTAGATAGTTTTAATAGGAAATTGTTATATATTCAGGAAGTCGGTACTCAGAAAACACTACATATATGAGTTCTTTTTGAAACTACTGCTCAGTGGTTGCACTTTTTTATTTCATGTTTGTGCGTGTTGAGTCTGTTAAAAAAGGCTGAAGTTACTGAAGTGAAGTGTTTTGGATTTAATTAAAATGCAGCTAATTGAGCATCAAAGGGAATATTTCCCACTTGAAGTCATTTTGGTTATGCCATTTTGGTTTCTGCCGTTTTGGTTCACCAATAAGCTTTTTTTTTGTGTTGGCATTCTGTGATAGTCTATTCTACTATCTCCGATTCAAACTGCACCATCCTTTCATTCAATAAATTTGAGAAGTTGGAAGTTTTCCTTGATTTGGGTCACGGCTTGTCATTAAGGGTGATGGTGGGTCCTGAAGCCAGACCAGTTGAGAACCACTGCTCTATAATGTTGCAGTCCCTCTCCATATCATTTACACAGACATATTAGTTTATCTTATATTCCTTAGCAGTTAGCAAAAGACAAGGAATGTATTCTCTCCTGAAATAAACTAGTCTGGGTTAGCTGTAAACTTGTCTTTGTAAGTACCATTTTGGCTGAGCTTAGTTTGCATGATGAAAGCCAATTCTGGATTGTAATGTAGCCTGCAAGTGAATTTACCAACAATGCAGTAAGTAAGGATGACACTGAGCCAATAGCTTAAAGAAGAAAAAAAAAACACAAAAAAGAAAGAAACAAAAGACCAATATGGTTGTCTCAGAGGAGTGTGGCCATTTACAAGAAACACATGAAGCCCCAAAAGAAAAAGAAAGAGCACATGAACATGTGTGTGGTTTGTGCCTCACCAGTCTCTGCATGGTTGTGACATGCGTTGGGTTGATGGACAAGGCCTCTTCATACCATCGCTTGGCTTCATCAGTGTTGCCCCTCAACTCGGCTATCTGCCCCTTCATGTACAAAACGTTATGTGATGTGGGGAAGAGGTTGGCAGCTTCCTGAGTGCACGCGGAGGCCTCAGTCGCTTTTGACATGCCGATATACACCTCAGCTGTCAAAGAACAGGCGGACAACTTTACAAACAAATTTGTGTGATATAGAGTAGCTTAGAGATTTCTAGACAGAGAAAATGGGCTGGAGAGAGCACACACTTATTACTTTTCTTCAAAGTCAGAAGTTTACATACACTAAGATAACTAAGCCTTCAAACAATTTGGGAAACCCCAGATGATGTCATGGCTTTGAAAGCTTCTGACAGGTTAATTGACAACATTTGAATTAATTGAAGGCACACCTGTGGATCTATTTTAAAACACAGCTTCCTTGTTTGACATGATGTGTAGAACACGTTCATAAGAATTAGCTAAGGTATAACAAAGAGAATTGTGGATCTCCACAAGTCTGGATCATCCATGGGTACAATTTGATGCCCGATGAAACTAAAATTGAACTGTTTGGCCATAATGACCAACATTCCATTTGGAGGAAAAAGGGGGATGCTATCTCAACTGTGAAGTATGGGGGTGGCAGCATCATGTTGTAGGGGTGTCTTGCTGCAGGAGGGACGAATGCATTTCACAAAATAGATGGGATCATGAGGAAAGACACTATGAGGAAATATTAATGTGACATCTCAAGACATCAGTCAGGAAGTTAAAGCTTAGGTGCAAATGGGTCCTCCAAATGGACAATGACCCCAAGAATAATATCAAATTAGTGACAACGTAGCTTCAGGACAACAGAGTGAACGTTTTCGAGTGAACGTCACAAAACCCTGATTTTAAACCTGGCAACGCACTGCTTTAGTTCAACATGTTTCTCACTGTTGCATTTCTCTCCCTCCCCCCTTCAAATACATTCTTTAAGATGAAATTCTTTAAAAAGAAATCAAATTCAATGTTTATCATAAATGTACAGAACATACCAGCATGGAGCCAGATCTGAGCCAGGGTCATCCAGGGGTGCATGGGTCCATGCTTTGGGGCGCTGCTTTGCAGGGAGGAGGCTACCTCTGACAGGGCCTGTTCCACACGACTGGCTGCTATGGATGTGGCATGCACTGAACCTGGAGACAGCGAAACCCACTGTTACGAATACCCAGTCACCAAGATTCACTGAACTGACGCTGCTACAGCACTAGGCAACCATGTTTTATAAGACAGAGCTTTAGTTCAACCAAATACAACAGCAGCCGAACCAAACAGTGATCACTGCATTTCCTGATAGAAAGGAATAACTGAAATCTTGGGTGTTTAGTTCCAATAAAAAGTTCCTTTAAATAGAGGCAACATGGGTAATGCCAAATGGTGTCATTTTTATCCGCTAGGTGGCAGTAATGCATTTGTCGTGGAAAATTATCTGAAGAAGAATCCAAGTAGAATAAAAAAATATAACAACTGCGTTCACAATGTTTTTATTAAGTCAAGTCAGGAGTAAATATCATGCATTGAGAGAGAAAGGTTAGTCTTTTAAGTCTTTTAAGCAGCAAAACCAGAAGTCCATATATGGTCATGTTGTATTACTGATGGGGAGTAGGACTTAACAAAGAACAAAGAGAGGCTTATTTTATGTTTCCTTAGTCATGTCTAGTATTTGACCTTGCAGGTGCCTGCGAGAACAGAGTGCTCTTTTCAGTTGCAAAGAATACAATAGCACACGAACATAAGACGAGTATCAAACGGTTATATGAGGTCAGATGCAGGTTATATGAGGTTAGCTGCATTTTAGGATATATGGGCCTAAATACCAAAGGTTATATGAGATTAGCTGCATTTATGATATATGAGTCTATATTTCATTTACACATTGCAGTTGGGGCTTTTTGCAGACACGATTAGTTGGCTAATTGGTTACATTATTTCCGACTGAGGGTTAATATACATAAGCCATAGCGTAATTTGATTATAGGAATAATAGGAGTAACTATAGGGATAATTCAGCCTTTTAAATAAATCAATCAGGTTAATGTGTGTGGCACTGAGAGAAAGCAACTTGTGTTGTAAAAGCATCTTGAGGGGTTCCTGGACTAGAAAGGTGCTTTATAAACACACTGTTGTTGACCACTTTCAGTAAAGAAAGCACCAAGAGATGTTGTCTTCTGTCTGCATACAACCATGGTGTACTACAATCATAGTGTGGAGTTTACTCCACATAGAACCAAAGTGAAGAAGCTACACGTCTATCTGTATATTGCTGATGTGATGTGGGTAAAGTGGCCTAAAGATCTCTTTATGTAGAGAAAATGGAAGGTACTGATTTGGCAAGAGGTAAAAGACAAAATGGGGAAGAATGCTGACGTGGCAAATCTCACAAGATATTCCAGGCTATGTTCCCATCATTTTAACAAGAATAAGATCAGCACTGACGGCTACATTGAGAGGTGATCTTTTCTACTTTAAGCTGAAGATATAGTTGGTTTGATCATAACCACTGCTACTAGAGCAGGTAAGACCAGAAAGGCACAGATCTGCAAAGCCCATGATGAGTTTGAGTGGTGCCCTCTTACAGTCATCATCTTTGGCACTTTAGTGCCCTCTATTGCATATATTACAAAAAATCAAAATGGATTCATTTGTGAAAGCGAAACATAACATAATCTTATGTTAATATTTTTATTTAAAATGGAACCCCAAGGGAGGCACAAGCCAGTGTCTTTAGCAGTCTGTCATTCAAGTACTGATGTGTCTGTATTTCTCACTGATTCTGCTCCCATTATCTCCTCTGCCTGTCCTGTAACTATAAGCCAAAACAAACAAGGAGATGAGGACAGACAGAATCTTTTGACTGGAGAGAAACAGGCTTAAGGGCCAAAGATGTGAGTAATGCAGTCAGGAACACAGGAACTGATTATTTTAAAAAATTTGAGGTGAAACAGTGTCTTCAGAGAACTTACTCATTAACTCAGTGTTGTACTGGTAGTCTGAGGTGAACAAAGTAAACAGGAACAGAGACAGAATTGTCCCTTGTGGTGCTCCTGACCACCATATGAGACGGGGTGCTCCCAGTCATGCAATCTGAGGCCTGTCTGACAGATAATCAGTCACCCAGGATATGATGGAGGCACTAACACCAATCCTGAGCAGCTTTCCCCCTCAGCAAAAGGAGCTGAATGGTACTAAAGGCACTCGAGAAATCAGAGAATGCAATTCTGACTGTGCCTCCAACAACATCCAGGTGGAAGTGGGCTCACTGTAGCTCTTGTCCATCATCATGGCCAATGTGTGCTTTCTCCATAACAAAATGCAAGAGCTGCAAGCCAGCATTACACACATGCATGAATACAGAACCGTATCTATTCTTGCATTCCCAAAAATGTGGTTAAAGAAGTATATTGATGGTTTTGTTCCTCCACTACTTCTAACAGTGAACTAGCCAGTTTGCATATCGTAATGGGCTTGGGGCTGAAGACGCCATCATCTACCTGCTTCACAGAGCCCACTCTCATCTGAACCAATCAGGCAGCACTTTCAGGGTCATGTTCTTTGATTTCTCAAGTGCTTTTAATACAATTCAGCCTGCGTTGTTATGTAAGAAGCTCCATAAGTTCCAGGTGGATTCCTCCACAACCTCCTGGATTTATGACTACCTCACAAACAGACCTGTAACAAAGGAGATCTTTGTTACTAAATTTAGAAATGTTTGTAAAGGTGAGGCACTTGAAGCACTTTCTGCACTTTAGTCACTTTGCACTTTGATTTGAGGGCATTTATGTTTAATTTACTAACCTGCCCTTCTCTTGGTTTCTCCAGGGTGTTCAGGCAAAAGTTTCCCTGGGAGCCTGAGCACCATTTTAAAGGTTCCGGGAGAGACCAAGGGATGACAAGGATGGGGGGAATGGGTATGGTTGAAGGTCTTTTTGTAGCTGGGTTGTGTTTTAATCAATGTGGTACCTATCATTTTTTGGTATTTGTTTTGAGATGTGTAAATGTTAAATATGATAGAAGTGTAGTATTGTTTTTAAAGGTGTTGCCAAGAAGGAATGTTCCTCATGATAATGAATGGTTTAGGCCCAGTAATGGCAGCAGGGATAAAAGGCTGCCTGTGGGCATTTAGTGAGGGCTGCCAGAGGGCTGAGGTACTGCCGTTCATTCTCATGGGTGTGTGTCTTATTTTTATGTTTTTTGTTAAAATAAATAGAAGACTGACTTAGACTGTACTCCTGCCTGCATCATCCTTGCTTCATCCAACGCCCAGTGGCTCTCCGTGTGACAAGACCACAGTTTGTGAGACTGAAATGAGACTGAGATGGAGGTCAGCAGCATTGGAGCACCACAAGAAACTGTTCTCTCACCATTTCTCTTCACGCTCTACACCTCTGACTTCCAGTACTACTCTGAGTCCTGTCATCTGCAGAAATACTTTGATGACTCTGCAGTTGTTGGGTGTATCAGCAACGGACAAGAAGCCGAATACAGAGAACTGGTCTGTCAGTTTGTGAAATGGTGCGGTAACAATTGAATCATGGAATTACAAAGGGGCCCAACTCCATGATTTTTGCGAAAATCCAGGTTATCTCCTTATCTTGTACATTAGGTTAAGAGCTATCAAAATGAATTGAAGAAAGGCCCAACTCCAGTTCATAAAGCTGTTAACTAAGGTGATGTTTTTTGCCTTGAGTTGAAGAACGGCCCAAATCCTGGAGAGAAAAAATGCTCTCCTGAAAAATATACCTCGGTGGAGTTGGGCCCTTTGTAACCCTGTGATTCAATTATCTCGTATTAAATACCAGCAAAACTAAGAAGATGATTGTCGACTTCAGGAGGAGCACGAATCAACACAACAGTGTTTCCATCCTGGGAAAGGAGGTGGAGGTGGTGGAGGAATACAAGTACCTTGGAGTTCAGCTTGACAACAGACTGGAGTGGAAATGCAACACAGAATACATCTACAAGAAAGGTCAGAGCAGACTCTACTTTTTAAGAATGCTGAGATCTTTTAATGTCTGCACCAAGATGTTGCACATGTTCTATAGGTCTGTTGTGGAAAGTGCAATCAGCTTTGCAGCCATCTGCTGGAGCAGCAGCATCAGAACCAGAGACCTGAAGAGAATCAACAAACTGATCAAGAAAGCTGGATCTGTGCTGGGTGTAACTCTGGAGCTGATTGTACAAAAAAGAATGCTGCACAAGCTGATGAAGATGATGGAGGACTCTTCACACCCTCTCCATGACACAGTGATCAAACAACAGAGTGTTTAGTGAGAGGCTTCTTCAGGTCCATTGCAAGATGGAAAGATACAGAAGATTATTCCTGCCAGTAGTCATCAGCCTCCACAACAAGACATCCTACTATTATTAATTCAATATTATTATTGCTGTCATTTATTTATTGTTGAAAAATCATCTTGGAATGATCCTTTCAAGCTTTTCTTCCCAAACATGCTGCCAAAAGTTCATTAAGTCAGGGCAATGTCCCCCTCCCCCACTCTCTTTCACACTTCTTTGTTCCTTAGGCACAGAAGCCAGAGGGAGCAGAGTTTATATTTGAAAATATTCATTAAAAAATCAACAATTTGAGTAAAATTCTGAAAAAATACAGCACAATTCTTGTATCTTAAGCTGCCTACCATCATCATATTTTTGGTATTTGATTAATATTTTCAATGAAAAAAATTACTTTTTAAACAGCCAGCCTAGTGCAAGCACACAAGAATATTCGCAATAATTCAGTACATGAATTGAGTCAATCCATCTCAAATAAATTATGAGTCATGCTGGCATATCCTGCTACATTACTGCTAAGTTTGGTGACTCTTATTGAAAAATTAGTTGTCATAAAAAATAAGTTACACTGCCAGAACTATGCCCATCAGTTACCATTTGACATTTTGAAAAATATAGAGTGGTGGACTTCTGAATTGACCATATGTTGCAGCGTATGAAATATTTGGTCGAGTGAAAGGAACGTGATCCTTCAGTCTTACCTCCTTATGACAAACGTGATTTTACATGAATTTATTTCATTTGCGTGCGACAAAACCATTCACTTCCTATTTTACGATGAACAGCATTGGCACCGTTGGACGTGCATACACGAAATCGTACATCATGCATGAGGACACTTCTGAGTTCAGTCTGACCGCTTCTCAGGCTGATATGATGAAGAGGGAGGTAGATCATCCACATAATATGACCAAAATCATATTCCTATGACTAGATGGTGGCACTATGGAGTTCATCAAAGATTGTCACATACACTTGTTCAGGGTGGAAGAATCATCAAACGTATGGATTTTGGGGCAGATTGGACAATGCAGGTGCACGTTAGAACAACTTTTCCATTCATGGCGAGTCTTCGAAATGACATCTAACTTCGCCGCGTCACTACAGCCACGCCCTCTTGTGAAAAGTTATATGCTTTGCAAACTTTCATCGGCTATGTGTCTAAATTAGAACAAAGAAAGTTTGGAGTCAATCCAACCAAATCTCTGGGAGGAGTTCGTTAAAGTACGAGGCCTGGAAATGACCAAAATATTGGAAAAACTGCATATTCCATTCATAATAACAGACATCCTGTGAGATTTAGAGCATGGGTCCAAGAGACATTTTTTGTAGGTCTGAGGATGATACATCAGTCACACAAAGTTCATGTCTGTAGGTGGAAGCATATGGAAGGGCTGGTCGATACAAAAAAGAAGTTGGCGCTATTGAGCCATTTTTGTGTGCCCATGTGCGGCACCCATAAAATATGTAAAACTCTTCCACAACTAATGTGTGTGCAAAAGTTTGTAACTTTTTTTTTTGTATGTTAAGGCCCCCAAAAAGGCAATTCATTTTGGAGAAGACCACTTCCTGTTTTATGATGAATAGCGCTTAATACATCATGCATGAGGACCCTTCTGAGTTCAGTCTGACTGCTTCTCAGGTTGACACGATGAAGAGGGAGGTAGATAATGGACATAATAAGACCAAAATCATATTCCTATGACCAGATGGTGGCGCTATGGAGTTCATCCAAGATTGTCATATACACTTGTTCAGGGTGGAAGAATCATCATACATATAGATTTTGGTGCAGATTGGACTTCGTGGTGAGACATCGAACTTCACCGTACTCTCACAGCCACACCCTTTGATAAAAAGTTACAGTTTTCACTGTCAGTCATCTTCAATGTCTTTACTACTGATTTGAACCAGGTTGAGGTCTGTCGGCCTAATCACACTCGGAGCAGGGATGCCTAATGCAAAACTTGACATTTCCTGTTGCCAATAGGTGGCGCAACAACGGTTCCTCAAACTGATAGCTGCTATGTGTTCAGGATGGGACTACGATCATACTCATCCGTTTTGGACCAGATTAAACATTGTATGGTCGAGTTACAGCCCATTTCTCTTTCATGTTTTAATGTGCCATGAAGCAATATGAAGTGTTTCCAGCTAAGCAAGATGTTTTTTTTCCCTAGAGTGCTTTCATGTGACACCTTTAAATCATATACTACCAAATGCAGCCTGATGAAAATGTACAAAGGAACAAAGGATGGATGGAAAAATGGAATCACAAAGAAAGTTGACAGAGGTTAGATGGGTACTTACAAACAGAAAAGGAAGGAAGGATGGATGAAAGACCAAGTGTTTTAGTGTCCTGGTGGCTGCCTTGAAAAAACAAACAAACAAAAAAAATGGAGGAATGGCAAAACAGAGACAACTGTTAATGACTGAAAAAGGAAGAAACAGTGAAGATTGCTTGCTTCCATTTTAACTGCTCCCTGTTCAGTGGAGTGATCCAAATCATTGATTTGGCATACGTTTGACTCCAGATGCCCTTCCTGGCACAACCGGGACTCAGACCTGGACCTCCCACATGGTAGGGAACAACACGAACACTAAGTCACCAGGGAGACCAGGAAGAAACGGCAAAATACTCACATTTCTGACAGAAAAGAGCACTAATTTCCAGGAAGTAGACCATTAAACAAGTTCAATTTCAAGTTCTACCCTTTCCTTTAGGATCACATGACAAAAGAATAGCTACTTTACATTCTTTTTTCTAAGTAGCATTTTTTTTTTATCAGCCACACATTCTTATTAAGGTTAAGCCTCAGAGTGGCTTATCTTTTTACATCTCATAACTCATGAGAGCCTTTTGTTTCGTTGTTCACAACTTATTTAAAAAGAGACCCAGCACTGAAGAATTTTACATCCATTTTGTGCTTTAGCATGTCTTTCATTGACGAAACAGACACACAGTGAGTTTGCAGAGTTCTCCAAGTACTATACAAATACAGTGATACAAAAATTTTCAGAAATTATCGGGAATTAAAGACTTGTAAATAATGTTACTGCTTGCTGGTGAGATCAGTGAATGTCGGGATAAATCATCTATTATTTTCAACAATAGTTTTAGCAGAAGAAATGACAACAGGGACAGACACCACCACACACGAAACAAATGAATATTTGAAATGACAAAACAGAACAGCAAGACAAAAGGTGGTTAGAAAAATAGAAGACACACACACGTGAAGCAAACAAATATAAAGACAGGGTAAATCTGAAAGCAGTCGAGAACTAATCACTAACATTTTATAAAAAGGAACCTAACTATTGTGTAAATCTTAGATGCAACAGAGTCTGTGATGTGTAAAACCCAGAAATGTAGAGTAACAGGGTTACCAAAGCTAAACTACACTCAATACCACAGGGAAGTAGCAGTAAACATGCTATTTAAGTAGGTACAAGAGATTAGTGATTATTTTGAGGCACTTCCAATACTCCATAATAGTCATCTTATGTTAATGTCATTGATTATGCTTGTTTTGCTTAAATAATTCCATCCAATTTTTACTCAATACAAGAGCATTACTAAATGTGCAAATCTACAAAAAGTTTTTTTTCCTTTTCAATCACAACACTATAGAGAGAGTACACATGTAGGCAGATTACTGTTGGAAGAGTGGCGCAGAATGATGTGGTTGCAAAAGGAGTGAGTCTTGGTCTTGGTAGGTGGAGGAGGAAGATGAAGGGAATTGCGAGGGGTTGGGGGGGTGGAGGAAGGACAGGTTTTTGGGTGATGAAAGAGGAGGAGTCTGGAAAATTAAGACAGGGGGTGAAGGGGAGCACAGTGGGGAGGAGAAGACAGACATGGTGGATGGGGAGGTGGGAAACATTGGTTCAAAACCAGAGAGGGAAGAGGAGGAACCTGAGACTTAAAAAGAGGAAATAAAACAGAAATGAGTAAAATTAATCATGGAATAGAGACCAAAACAGGCCATTGTTTCACAGCTTGAATCCATATTTATAAAATTATTTTGTATTATTTTAGTTTAGAACTCATATCATAATGTGTCATAGAAAATACTGGTAAATAAATATCTGAGCTGAAATTACCAGGAATGTGGAATTACCAGGAATGTGTTTTTGTTAGTTTCAAAAATAACAAAAACAAGTACAATTGTGAAATTCAAAGTAAGGGGGACCTGATGTGTTAGCACCTACCGGTCTCAGGGTCACTGAAGTCAGGCAAAGTCATGGCATTTAGTTGTCGTCTGTCTGCTATTGCTTTGTCCAACAGGCTGCTGCCACGCCCTGAATCACTGCCACAAAACACACATTTATATAAGTGTAGGGTACAGATATAGACCAGTGTTTTTGACTTTCTAAGCAAGTAAAACATAAGAAAAGTCCAACAGGATTTAGTTTCTTGGCAATTGTGTGTGTACCTGGGGTTTGTAAGGTTGTAAAAACTCTTCCAGATCTGCAGCATATGTTTACAAGTGAGCAAAGCTTCCTCTGGTCCTCTACACATCGCCTCCAACTTCACCTTGGTATACAGCAAACTTCACAACACACAGACTGTAAACCAACTGGCTGCCACACAATTTACTTTATCAAATAAAATGTGTATATGCCTGGTATGAAATGCTGTGAACATGAGAAGCTCACTTGAAGTTCTCAGGGTACTCAGATAAGGCCATCTCAATAATATTGAGGGCATCATGGTAATGTTTTTGTGCAGAGAGAAGCAGGGCCAGCAGGTGGAGGGAGTGGACGTCATCTCCTTGAAGGTGCAATGCCTGTCGAACATAGCCTAGCGCCTCGGGGATCTACACACACAGACACAAACTACGGGTTTTCACTAGAGTTGGGATGAAACACACAATGTCAAATAAAAGCGGAATAATGTTTACTGCGTAAATTTCTGTTTCACTTTCTTTCTTGTCTCAAAGATGGTTATTCCTATTTATTTGCTTTTTATCATGTATGTGCATTACCTGTCTAGAAACAGCAAGTTGCAGTGCCAAGTAGAAAGCTGCAAGATGATCAGTTGGAGCCAGACTCTGAGCTCTAGAAATAAATGGAAAAAATAAATAAATACAAAAATGTTACAGGTCATAGGCATACACAGCGCTGTCGGACGCTTCCTCCTGTTTGTGTCTGTGTGTGTGCACGCCTGTTCCAATGTAATCTGGATGCATATTGTGCTGTGTGGTCTTCTGCTGGGAATTGGTTTGTTTTCAGGCCACCAGTGGAAGTCCCGCCATTGCCGCCTTCAGTCCTTCCACTTTGCAAATCACGATGAGTTGGAAGATTCAAAATCCTGTCTGATCCTGCAGTCAGGGCAGCTGACCTCCCAGCTCGCCTCACTATTTGTGCGGCTGCACTTGACCCAGTTAATAAATGGAATTCCGTGTAGTTCGTTTGTTGTTGTTTTGTACACGTTGGTTCTGTTGTTCTATTATTTTAGTTTGAGGATTTTGAGTTGTTTTGTTTTCATAGAAGCCTGTGTGCTACTTTAGTTTTGACAAGGTTTTTGGGTAAGTCCTACCTGACTTTTGTTTTCCTTTTTAGTGATTCACCTCTATATTTTTTTTTAAAGGATGTTTTTTATTGTTGTATTTGTTGTTCGTTTAGTTGCATTTGCTTGTTTGGCCCGCAAACGCTGATTAAATACCGTTCCTTTTTACCAATATCATCTGGTGTATGTTGAGTCTGTTTTCCCTCACGAGCCGGGTGTAACAAATGTCTTCAAACATGCTGAATAAAAAAAATCAAAAAAATTAAAGCTGCAAACAGCGTTTATCGGGGCCTCGCACCCATCGCCACCGCCCTCCCAGATTAGTTAAACCTAGTATGCCAAGTGGATCTTACTGGCCACACAAATGGGATCGTAGACATTTATTTCTTTGCTGTCCATGCACTCTCTCCAACGGGGGAACACACTGCTGATATATATTCTTGTTTTAGCCGTTTTTATCTGTTCTTTATTTACTCCTGAAAGAGGCCTTTTCTCTGTAGTGGGTGGTTGTGCTGGTGGGGAAGTTCTCTTCTGAAGATCTTCAGCCGTCCTTGCTGTTTCTGTTTACCTATCCTAAAATGGTAGTTTGGGGCCAGTACCTACATAACTGACAAGAAGTTCAAGTATGCCCTAAAACTGTGTGACATCTTCATGTCATCATGACATACTGAGGCTGCTATGTTGCTAGCTACTGCCACACATGGCAGAAACTGGTTTTATGAGACTGAAAAGAGTGAAACTAGATATCTACTCGGGTAGATATCTAGCCGAGTAGACATCTACTCGGGTAGATATCGCGTAGATAGCTCAACAGCCAAATACACAGCCATCATTTTTGTGATGTGACCACTTATTTCTCATTTATTTGCTGTTTCTTGCTGGTTATTTTGGGATATTTTATCAATTTTACACATTGCTCCTTTAAAGATCCTTGAGGGGAAACGGCATCAGTGCAGCAGAAAGTGGTCAATGGTAGATACCAAAGGAACCAAACCAAACTCCAGCACAGAACACTGCAATATTTGCTCAGATTTATTAACCAAGTGTAAGGTAGAAAAAAAAAAAAAAAAAAAAAAAGAAAGAAAGAGGAAAATACCTCTGGAAGGCTCCCAAAGCTTTCCTCTGGTACTCCTCCTGCTTGCTTCGTAATGATGCTACAGAAACACAGAGAAACAGGGAAGGCAATAAACAATGAGATACGAGAGATATAATTCCTAACAGAAGACATAAAGTATGATGGAAGTTTGTCCACACTGATGAACATAAAGTACAGTGCAAAAACAGAAATACATTTTTTCCTGCCCAGGTGTGGTGGATCTCAGGTACACCCAACATGGCCTTTGGGGGACCAAAGTGATGTAATAAACAACAGATAGTGTTGTTGGCGATGGTTATAATAATGCCAATAAATATCATTGTCACTGCTAGTATTTTTCTTTTTTCCCTCTCATTAGTGTAATTATTTCTGGTATTACTACTTTTAGCATTACAACTATAAACATAATTGTTGACATTAATATTATCATTACTATTATTGTTACTATTGCTAATTATCATTGTCAGGATTATTGTTATAGCTGCAGGTATAACATGCGGTAAAACTAAAACAGACATGGAGATTGGTAAAAATCCGTGAACTTTACAGTTCAGGTAGCAACGCAGATAGCAATAGTAACAATTCTGTCTAAATAAAAAAACTCTGGACTGCAACAAAACTTTTGCGTCATTCCTCCGCATTACATCAGATCTGCTCCATGTGTTCACTGTCCTGCTATTCTCTTACTGGTTACTTCAGTGCGGCTCCATCTAGTGGCACAGATGTGTAATGACAACAGAAATTCCAGTCTTCGATTATTTTCACTTAGGGGTGTACTCACTTTTGTTGCCAGCGGTTTAGACATTAAGGGCTGTGTGTTGAGTTATTTTGAAGGGACAGTACATTTACACTGTTATAAAAGCTGTACACTGACTACTCTACATTGTATCAAAGTGTCATTTCCTCAGTGTTGTCCAATGAAAAGATATTAAATATTTGTAGAAATGTGAGGGGTGTACTCACTTTTGCGAGATACTGTATATCTGACTTTAATCGGCTTTGCCAAATTATGGCATTAACCATTAATATATATGCAGCCAGTTTTTTCCTGAATGCAACAAAAGCATGAAAAAAATTGAAAAAAAGGAAACACTTTTGTGATGACTTCACGAATCCTTACCATCAAGATCACACTAAGTCACTCCAAGTTTTTTGATTCTGGATACAGACATCTGGATTTGAATCAGTAGATTAAAAATGAAGGATGGTGTGTATAATATTTGTAGCTGCTGCAAGCTAAGCTGGTTTGAACTCCTTTATAAAAACAATTATATACAGTGAAAACAATACGTTTACACACACTATGGAAATGGACACAAAGACACAAAACCTTTTTTTTCTCCACTGTATGACATTAAATCACACTCACCTTTTTCAGTTTTAGGTCAGTTGGGACTACGAAAATTAATTATCTTTTCTAAATGGCAAAATAATGAGAAAGATAATATTTTTATTACTTTCTTCAAAGCCAGAGGTTTACATACATTTACTTTTGGCATTTGGTAGAATTGTCTTTAAACTTCTCTCCACGGTTTGCTGGAAGTTTTGTCCATTCCTCCCGACAGAACTAGTGTCAGGTTTGTGGGCCACCTTGCTCGCACATGCCTATTCAGTTTTGCCCACAAATTTGCTGTAGGATTGAAATCAGGGTTTTGTGATGTCCACTCCAAAACATTCTGCTACACTCTGCTGTCCTTAAGCCACGTTGTTATGAATTTGGCGTTATGCTTAGGGTCATTCTCCATTTGGAAGACCCATTTGCACCCAAGCTTCAATTTCCTGGCTGATGTCTTGAGATGTTGCTTCAATATTTCGACATCATGTTCCTTTCTCATGGTGCCATCTATTTTGTGAAGTGCACCAGTCCCTCCAGCAGTAAAACACCTCTACAACGTGATGCTACTATCCCTGGACTTCACAATTGAGATGGTGTTGTCATGCTTGCAAGCATCTGGCAATTTCTTTCAAATCAAATGATGGTCAATATGACCAGTTCAATTTTAGTTCTACCAGGCATCTGGAAATTGTACTAACGGATGACCCAGACTTGTGAAGGTCCACAATTCTCTTCCTGATATCTTGGCTGACTTTTTTGATTTGGACACCATGTCACTCAAGGAAGCAGTGTGTTTCAAGGTGCCTTAAAATACATCCACAGGTTTTTGCTTCTAATTAATTCAAATGTTGTCAATTAACCTATCAGAAGCTTACAAAGCCATGACATCATCTGGGGTTTCCCAAATTGTTTAAAGGCATAGTGATTGTAGTGTATGTAAATCTCTAACTTTGAAGAACATTTTTTTAGATAATTTTTTATTAAGTACTGTAATCACTCCTGAGAATACTACACATTTTCATGAAAATTCTTTGAAAGTGAAAAACAAAAGAACTTTGTGCAGATTATTATTCTGCACCAAAATATAAAGCATATATTGTGCAGACTCACCATCAGTGGCTTTGAGGCTGTAAACCAAACCAATAGCCAAGTAGCCTTTGGCTCTGAATTCAGCTGCGTACTCTCCCATGTCAATCACCATTTTTGCAAAGCTCTCTCCATCATCCAACTAAATTGTAAGAGTAGATAGACATAAAATGACACAATGAGAAAGGGATAACAATGTTAAGACAGCCCTTTAACAGACATTTAGGACAAACTCACCTTTGCTCCCTTAAGAAACAACTACAGTGGCAGGGATAAGGTATCAGCTCATTGCTCTGTTTAAATTAAGGAGTGCTGTGTGGTTCTCACCCAGTGAAGGGGTCCAATACAAACTTTGACAGCCAGCAACGGAATGGTGGGGTCGTCAGGCCGCAGACGGATACACTCCCTTAGCACCTTAACGGCACGTGCTGATTTGCCAGCTGCCATTAGTGACAAGGCAAGTTGGTACCATAAATGAAACTCCTCAAACGCAAACTTCATGGCTCTCTCCAAACACTGAGGACAACAGCAAAAGGATCCATGTTTCAGTCTGTATTATATTTCAGTTTATACTGTAGTTAGACAGTGTTTTATTCAGAAATAAATATTTCGATCTAAAGCAGGGGTGTTAAACTCATTTTGGTCTGGGGGCCGCTACAGCAAAATCTGATCTCAAGGGGGCCAGACCAGTACAATCATTGCAAAATTACACAGAACTAGCAAGAAGTCCACATTTTTCTTCAAATGAATTTCCCTTTTAATAAACTCCTAATAATAATAATAATTAATAAATAAAATAAACTCCTCTGTCATACTCAGTCTCATCCACTCTACGAATGAATATGGTCAGTTGAGCGACGTCCGTAATATCGGTACTCTCATTAATTGCAACCAAAAATGCCAGAAATGACGCCATTTTGCGTTTCAGTTGACTATCCAAATTTGCCGATAGTTCCGAAATCCTGTCTGCCACGGTATTTCTCGTCAAGCTTATATTGGCCGTTTACAGACCCAGAAGCTTAGTACTACCATCTACTGTTAGTTGTTAGTCCCAACCCGCAGTATTGCATCATGTTTTCTGGTCTGACTAAAACATAGCGCCCCTAGCAGACAATAAAGGAACTGCAGATTTTAAAGAAAATCCTTTATTTGTTTTTTTTTTTTCAAATTGATGCAGACTTATCCCCAGGCCGGACTGAACCCCCTGGCGGGCTGGTTCTGGCCCGCGGGCCGTACAATTGACACCCCTGATCTCAAGGGTCCTGTAATTCTATGTAGCTGTATTGTTTTTCATAATCACTAAGAGAGACTTCAAAGCCCACAGATTATTCACCTCTGACAACATCTCATACTGCCCTCTCCTGCCCAGAGCTATGGTCAGCAGGTCATACACCACAGAGGCAGACTGTAAGCTGATGATCCGATCATTGTTATGTTCAGGAATCCTGCTCAAGACAGCGTCGCGATTTGCCTGAAACACACACAGACATACTCAGAGAGGTAAGACCATCTTGTCAAGGTTGACAAAGAGGAACTTGTAACCCACAGCTCTGGTGAGTGGCTGTGTCTTACCATAGACTCACTAATGAGCAGCAGCAGCAAGGCCTCCTCTGTGTTCTCTTGAGGGCAAAACAGACTGAAAGAAGAAAAAAAAGTTACTGGTGAAAAAGTTCACTGGCAACACATTTTGTTTTTTAAGCTAAGCTTGGCATTTTCTGCCAAGTTTTCTTTGTGCATCTACCTAATTGTCACTTACTTCTCTCCTGAGTAAACTCGTGGGCGTCGACTCAAGTAGTAGTTCTTGCCATGTGTGTGTCCTTGCTGTGTAGGGTCATCCAGGGGTGACAGTGTGGGTGGATCTTCCAGGGGAGACCAGTAACTCTGTTCACACATTCCTCTGAGCAAAATCTCTGCCAGCTGTCTGGCTATAGTCTGCACACACAGACAGTAGAAATCTATTTATCCAAGAGTTCTTTTACGTAAAATATATAAAAATTGCTACAGTGAACCCTCAGTTTGCGGTCTCAGCAATCGCGGCCTCAGTACATCGTGGAGGTTTCAAAAATATTCATCAACAAAAAAAATCGAAATTAAAAAGAAAAATTTAAACAAAGCGCACAAGGCTGAAGCGAAAACATCACATCAAGAACGAGTCTCAGGAAGCAACGAGGGCCTACACGGGAGGCCCCATGAATGAAAATCGAGGCCTGTGATTGGCTGCTACTACGGGCATTACTGTGGCGTCGGTGGTCTGTACGCTGATTGGCTGACACGCGTCCCCACATCTCCCATCGCTTGCTCTTGGGAGACAATGCCGAGTTTAACACTGATTCACTCGGTGTTTCCGTTCATCAGTTCCGAATATCGCTTGCTTATTTCAGTGATTCAGTGCTGTTTTACTCATTCACTGCCATTGACGTCTATAGACCCAATTGATATCTATAGACGTCAATTGGGTCACTGGGGTTGCTAGGCAGAGCATCAAAATAAATATCAGGGTTTTGAACATCGTAGTGAGTGTTCTAATCCTCCAGATGGCAGCATAGCCACTCTCTATAAAGCTGCCGTTTCGATGTTCGTTTTGATTGTGAGATTCTGAGTGTTACTTTACTCATTCAGGGCTTTAGTTCTCAGATTTTGAACTGTGATTGGCAGTATGCATGGCAATGAGTTGATATAAAGGGCATTGCTAATTTTTAAATCATTTAATAATGTACTTAATGTAGACACAATGAGCTTTATGGTAACAATTTAAGTCATGCGCAAAATGATGCAACACAATCACCTATGACAGTGGCAGCTTTGGCAGAATCAGAAGGGAGCAGGTTTTTAGGGACCATAATGATCTTTTTTGGCCCATGACGATGACAGCCTTTAGCCATTTTAGATTTCCAGCTTTGGAGAGAGAGATGGGTAGAGACTGAATATTACCCAATCCTTTCCAAGTGCCAATCCCTGAGGGTTCGACTGCACACACATTGCTATGAAGATGCCATCTGAACACAAATTTGTGTATGTTAATAGAAAGAATTTCTATTTCATAAACATGAAAAAAATATGAAATGCACAAATGCGCCTGACTAATGTTGGGTCAAGGTGGCCTGGGTCAATTCATGACTCATCTGACAAATAGCATGATGGGTAGCTTATGAGTGATGCATTTAAAATTTAGGTCACTGACACCTTTGAAAGTTCATTAGTTGTATAACTATTCAACTTCCCATCAGATGACAGTAGGTTATCCACTGAAGATGTGGCTGTTAAACCCCCCTCACCAATCCACAGACTCCCAAAGCGCACAGGTAAAATGACTGCCATACTTGGGAAGTTGCAGACCAACAGTTGAAAAGTCAGTGGCACTGCTGTGATCACCAGGACCAGGGGGGTGCTCCAATAGCACCTTGACAAGGTGTGCTGTATTGTGCCAACACAATGTGGTGCAAATGATGTGAGATCATCAACCACTACCTGTACTGGCCACACTTTGCCAATCTGCACCAGCTCTCTGATTCACCCCCACCTTTCAGCCTGACTTTTTTTGGTCATTAACAGTGCGGCACTCTGCACCGATGGCTTCCACCACACACTCCCATGACATTTTTTATTTCTTTTACTTTTTATGCCTGAAGACAAAGAGCCAAATAAAATATTTTTCCTGTCCTCAACTTCCAGAAAAGGAGTGTTTTGAGTTCACACACAATGAAATTTCTCATTTTTCCACTTGCTTTTGCCATTTTCTTTGTTTGGAAGAGTGGGTTGCCCATGCCTGCTCATTATTATATTCAAATTGGTCTACCTCAGGGAGGACAGTTGTGCACTTGCATTAGTGTTCAATTCCACATTGATTGCGATGTACAAAGAGAATGTGAGTGGATTTGCATGTACACAAGGGATAAATATTACATGTACTTAACGCATGCAACACTGCTTTGTGGGGGCGCCTGAGGGAAGTAAAGCATTAAACATCACCCAGTCTGACAGAATACTCCTAACCAATTCCTCACCATGCGCAGGTTCTGGGTAGTTCTGGTCTCAACAGCCCGAAGAATTTCTCGAAACCTGCCCACACCTTGCGTCAGATTGCTACAGCAATAAAGAAAAGCAACAAATAGATTAAAATGTGTCAGACGCTTTTGGAGGGTAATACACTCCAGAGAATGTCAAAGATTTCTGGGTTTCAATTTGTGTGTTAATGTGTGTATATCTGGATCCACATGAAGATGTTTCTGTACACTAGGGCCCAGCAATGTAAAGAGGACACTGCAAAAAACTAAAACAAGTAATACAGATCATTTTCTGTCTTTGAACAACCATGGTGTATTACTGCGATGCCACGGAGTGTAAATCACATAGCCAAAAGGAAAGAAACAAATCTATCCCTTCATGGATGACATGGATAGGTAAAGTGGCTCAAAGAGCTCTCTGCACAGGGCAGATGTAAGGCACTGATTTGTCATGAGAGGAAGGACAAAATGGGGAAGAATGTCAATATGCTGAAGTTCGCAAGAAAATGTTCCCATAATTTTGACAACGAAAAGATGAGCACTGATAGCTACATAAGTGATGATCCAGTTTACTTCGCCTGGAATAACTGGAGGAAGCCACTAGCACAGGGAAAACTGAAAAGGCACTTATCTGCAAAACCCTGGATGAGTGCAAGTGCTTATCCGCAGAAAGTGAGGAAAAGGTAATATTAAGCTGTTCAAAAAAATTGCGTAGTGTTTCAAAAAACAGGTGCCAAACAGCTGGCCCTTATTTCTCTCTGAAAAATGGGTCATTCCAGGCACCGTTCAGAAGAACACTGTGCTCTCATTAAAAAGTTGACTGGAGATCAGAAAATAAATAAAGAAGTGCAGAAAATGGCAGGCTGCTCAGCTAAAGTAATCTCAAATGCTTTAAAATGGTTACCATAATCCCACAGATGTGGAAGAAAATGGAAAACTACCATTCGAATGGATCAAAGAATAGCCAAATGATCAGTCCAGGGTAATCAAAGAAGGTCCAAGGTTACCTGTAATTACTGTAACAATTATAAGATGCCTATGTGAAGCCAAGATATCGGCAAGAAGCCCCTGCAAAGGTTACAACTTGTCAAAGAACACATTGACAGGCCTAAAGAGAAATGGAGCAACATTTTGTGGACTGATAAAAGCAAGACTGTTCTTTCTGGGTCAAGGGATAGCAAGGTTTATCAGATGACAACCAAACACTTAATGCAAGCCACAGTACACTGTGAACACAGTGAAGCTTTAAAGCGCAAGCATCACGATCATGAATCATGAATCAGTTTGAATACATTAAAATACTTCAAAAGGTCATGCTGCCTTATGCTGAAGAAGAAATGTCCTTGAAATGACCCCAAACACACAAGTAAGCAAGCAGCATCTTGGTTCTAGACCAGTAAGATAAACGTTATGGAGTGACCAGCCCAATAGGGGCAACCCAGTTTTCGTGGAATATCATGTGTAAGGGTGCAGAACTTCCACTCATGCATCTTTCTCTGCTATGGCTTCCTCCAGTCATTCAAGTAGAAGTAGGCAGGATGACCACTTGTCCCGCAGTCAGTGTTGATCTGTTCCTTGCCAAATTGATGGGAACATAGCCTGGAATTTCATGTGAGGTTCTGCCTTTCACTATTCTTCCCTGTTTTGTTCTTGCCCTCATGCTAAATTGATGCATTCCGAGTCCGTGCAAGTTCGCATAGTCACTTCAAAACTGGAAGTTAAGATGACACGCAAAAGAACCAAATGCATAAGTAAAAAAAAGAAAGAAAAAAAAGTTAAAAGATGAGATAAATAATTAAAATAATATTAATGAAAACTGATAAATAAGTTAAGAGTGAAATAGTGTTTCAATACATTTGCATGTTTTGGGGAAAAATAACTATTAAAAGGATTTTGAGCTTGCTTAAAAAAAACAACAACAAAAAAAAACACTGATATCATTATGAGCACAACTGTACCACCTACTTAACCTTGAGAAAGTGCTACAAAGCAGTTTACAATATTGAGGATTCCAGAAGACAGTATGGAGGTTCACTGTCCTGCCAATGTTTCTCTTCCATCACATGTTTAATCTCTTACCCATTTTTAAAGTGGATGACATGGGCTCTTTGCAGGCCTGTCTCCAAGAAGTACCCCAGTTCCTGGTCCTGGGCTATTGGCCCAGGTTTTGGGCTGCGGTTCTGAATTCCTGCTGATAATGCCTACAGAAACACATGGAGAAAAATTAAAATAAAATAAAAATGTTTTGCCCGATTACTAATGTAAATCAATGTAAAATGCTTTAGATTGCTGCATGTCAAAGCAGTAACAATGCAGATGATTTTCATATCTAAATAATGATGACTACTGCTGATATAATGAAGACATAAGTTAACTAAAATAACCAACAACTTGAAAACATCTTTGGATCAGCTATGTTCATAAGAATAATTACAGCAACAATAATAAACACTCAAGACATCAACTTAGGCCTAGAACATTGTACTTAAATTAGCCATTTAAAAAGATCCTGATTTATGCACAGAAAACTACAAGTAAGCTCAAAATTCAGTTCAAATCATTATATGTCTTCCATTCAAAGTCAGTGCTGTTTGTGTATGTTGTCAAACATGGCATTACTATATATTTGGATTTTTTTTTTTTTGATTTACAACCCTTGAAATATTTCTCTCTGATGTTTGTGTCACTTTGTTCTTAGTGAAAAGGTAACAGCTTTAGCCTTAAATCCATCCTTCTTTATAGTATGTAACCCTTATTTAGGGAATTGAAGGTAACCTGAAGGTAACCATAAAACACTGATGTACAGTGATCCTCTGCTATATTGCGGTTCACCTTTCGCAGTCCCGCAATATCGCGGATTTGTTTAATTAATATATGTATATTTCTATCACCGAACCTTTGCTATATTGCAGAGATCAGTGGTTTATAGCAGTACATGTTGTAGTGATGGATATTGGGATGCTGGTGGCATTGTCAGGTGTAGCAGTGCAGGTTCTTGTGGGGTGCCACTTCAGGGACCTTTCCTGGTCTGACTGTGGGGTTGTGGGTGCTTTTCTGTGTGCTCTATTGTTGCTCTATTTAGTTCTTACTCAATTCAGCAGGTTCTGCAATAATTATTTCAGCACCACATATGAAATGGGAGGGACGGCGATGATTTCCCCTTGTGTTATGTACTGGTGTGTTATGATAAAGTCGCAGTTCTGAGTTCTCTCAATCAGTCTTAGATGTCCAATTATTCTACGTCTCACAGTTGTTACAGTATTTTTCACACATTTTTTTGCTTGCAATTTTTGTTACTGTACAAATTTGTTGACAGTGTGTTTAAAAGTGTGTTTAAAGCATGTGGGAAGGGTATTTTGAGGCTTAAATTATAAAATAATTTGCTTCCCGTATTTTCTAGCTATATTGTGGATTTTCACCAATCGTGGGGGATCAGATCATAACTACCATGACAGACGGGGGAACACTGTACTTTATCAATGGTGGCTGTTTTCACAAATGCTCTCTAATGATAAAAAAAAGTTATTTCTTTGTCCCTTGGACATCATAGACACTTTGCAAAGACAATTCATCACACTCCAACAAATGTAGTAAGAAACTTCAGACAGGGACTAGCGAGATTGCAAACGACTTGTGTGCCACCAATACAGATTTCACAAACCCACCTTCTCTGCTTCCTGCAGATAGAGCAAAGCAATGTCTCCAGACTTTTCATAGCACATGATGATTTCCTGCTCCCGATCTGTTCTGCTCAAACTAGATGATGGAGAGCCAGTGTTCTTATTGGACAGAGATGGAGAGGCGGTTGGGATCTTTTCTAGACATAAACCTGGGGGGAAAAGGGTTGGAGAGGGATGACAGAAAAACACATGCATAATGATAGAAGGCATGAGTCAGCTATTAGTTTCCACTATTCAATTGACACTTTTTGATACTAGGATGTTTGCCCTCCCTTTAAAAAGAAAACTGTTTGTTCCTATTCAGGAAAAGTAAGTTTACATCAAGGAAAAAAAAACACACAAACACGCACTTGTACATGTATATAGACACATATATAATTAAAGCTGCAAGCAGCATTTATCGGGCCCTCGCACCCATGGCCCCCATCCCCCAGGTGTCCACCACCTTCCTAAGCCAGTTGGGAATCAAAGCAATACAGTAAAAATTCCATTTGTTTAATAAATAGAAAGTTTGCTGCCCAGCTTGAACCCAAAGGTATGAAAACAAAAAACTCGCCTGGAATCCACTCAGAGCAGAGTTCTCAGCTCCCATATCAAGGCTGTAACTGTCACAGCTGTGTATAATTTAAAACAAATGTAAAGAGTCAGAGATCTGATGTCCAGAGCAGATTTACAGAAACGTATCCAGCCTTCATCTCCAGCAGACTTGACTACCATAATGATTTTTTTCTGATTAGAAAGCTTCAGATTATGATGAACCCTGTTGCCAGAGTTCTAACAAGAACCAGGATAACTGAACACATCACTGCTGTTACCTCAGACTCATCCATGCACAACATTTGGATGGTGAATGAGGACTTTCAACGGACATAATAAGACCAAAATCATATTCCTATGACCAGATGGTGGCGCTATGGAATTCATCCAAGATTGTAATATACACTTGTTCAGGGTGAAAGAATCGTCATACATATGGATTTTGGGGCAGATTGTACAATGCATGTGCAAGTTATAACAACTTTTCCATTCGTGGCGACACATGTTAAAGGCCCCCAAAAAGGCAATTCTTTCGTCAAAATAATAATAATAATAAACAAGTGCCGTCGAAATACAATCGGGTCTGAGCACCGAAGGATGCGAGGATCCCTAATAGTATTTTCCCACTAAAACCCTGAGAAAATTCAAGTTTGTTTTTGTTTTTCATAATTTCAAGTGCCAATACTTCCTTATCATGTGCAATGATTATATATTAGATGTTGAAAATTTAAGTTCAAGTGCTCCTGGAAAAGGGAGTCAAAGCACTCAAAAGGCATTTTCTGACCATTTTATAGTCATGATAATAAAATACGTCCAAACTGCCATTTTTAGCCTCAGTAGGTAAAAAGTTATTTCAAGGCAGCGTTGCTGCTTGGACCTCAAATAATCTTTACAAAAACAATAGAGTTCCAGAAGGTTCATGTCTTGGAATCCTAATGAAAACAATAGTCTTCCAGCAGCATCTCTGCTTGGACCCTGAATATTCCTCACAAAATCCATAGGTTTGCCCTTAGATAACAGTTGTATACATGAATACATTTTTACTGCTGATACCATGATTGTTGATCAGGACAGAGACTCTCCTGCCACCACGTGGAGACAATAAATACAGCAGAGATTAGTGTAGGTGGGATTAAGGACAAGGAAATGAATTTTAAGAAGGCCATGAGACACACAGACACACTCACAGTCACTGTGTTTACCTTTTGTGGCGTAAGCCTCTGCTATCATGGACAGCCTGTACACAGGTGCTCCCACCAGTTGCATGTCATCCAGGTTTACCTGGCTGTAGTGACCTGGAAAAATATCAATTATCCATACAGTCATGAATGAGCTTAGTTAGTTTATATTAGTTTACAGTGATCCCTTATTTTTCGCGGTTAATGGGGACCGGCGCCCCCCAGAGAAAATCAAAATCTGCGAACGGGAGCCGGTGCCCCTCAAGCCTCAATAATTTGTTTAAAATATGTTTAAAAACTGCAAAAAAGTATCGAGGCACTGCAGCGAAACAAGACAAAGGCTCAACTGTGGTCTTCCTGTTACCTTCACAGCCTCTGGTCTCTGAACTGTAGTAAACAAACCGCTGGTATTTTGCTATTTTTGGCTCGATCCACGAAATTCCGGGGCATGCAGGGTCGCACGGAATAAAACAAAACTAGAGTCGACCCACTGAGCGGTGAGGCTTAAGAGGGACATCGGAGCCACAGACCAACTCCAGACATCTGTGGTGAACGAAATGAAGGCCGTGTCTGATAACAAGACAAGAAGTTCATCCTTAACCTTCTTTTGAAGTGCTGGCAGAGCTTATTATGTTAGTGGGATTCCTGGAACCCCGTATTGACATGCCTTCTCGACACTATTTTATAGAGAAAGCTCTCAAAATAAATTTGTTGTGATCTGTTCATGCATTATATGCAGGTGAGAGATTTCTACTAGGGTATCATCTGTGATAATAAGCTTGAAATATATAGCGGTGATCAAAATAGTGAGAATGAAATATATATCGGATCCGAGATCGGGATGCAACATCCAATTTCAATCAACTCTGAAACCACGTAATCGGGCCGATTTCCAATCACGAGATCGGATCGGGAGAACCCTACTCAACATCCTGTGATGTTTCCGCGATTTAAAAATTTTTTTTAATTATATTATTTATTTCTGAAAAATCCGTGAATGACTGAAACCGCGGAACTTAAAGTGCGAATTGGCAAGGGATCACTGTATATTAAAAATTAGGAAATCGATACATATGAGTGTTTCAACAATAAAAAAAAAATAAGGAAAAGGGTGAACATTACCAAAAGCATCTTTGTATTCTCCCTCCACATAACAGAGTTTGCCCATCAACATGCTGGCTTCCTGGAGGTAATCGGGCTGGAGGAAACAGAAGTGTGAGTTGAAATGTAAGTGTCAGACTTTTGCATTAACCACAGAATACATAGTGAGTTAATAACTTCTTGTTACAAGGTTACCTTGAGGTTTCCTCTATCCAGAGCTGCAGTGAGGTGCTTCCTGACCTCCACTAGTTTTGGCCATGGGCCTCTGGGACTCGCACCCTGTTTGATGGGGTTCTCTTTTAAGCATGTTTGTAGCTTGCATTCCCCCAACAACAGCTCCCCCAAGTCATCTACACATACAGAAATATATGTAACAATACAAGTGCTATTAATGCATTTTAGCCTTGATGTCGCCACCACTTTAATAAGCATTATAAAAATAAAAGAAAGGCTTAACACAGTACCAAGTCTTAAAAAAAAAAAAAAAAAAAAAAAACAGGGTGTGCAGTCGTTTAGGATTTGTGAATATAGATCAAAGGTCATCTGGAATCAAAACAACCAAGACAAATCAATCTAAATTAATTGTTATTCTTAATAACAAAATCTGAAGGTCAAATCAATCTAAATTAATTGTTATTCTTAATAACAAAATCTGAAGGTCAATCTAAAGAAAATGTGTTCATTTAAAAGTTGTTCTGTTAAGATTCTCACATGTAAATTTATGTAGAGAGAAACACTGCTTTGATTCTCAATCATGTGGTTTTATATAGACTGAAATGCCTATCAATCTTTTTCCCAGTCACTGACCTGAGTTCAAGGCAATTTTATTTCTTAAAAATCAACTGTAACATTCATCTTAAAACTTTTTTTTACCATAACATAACACAGATTACTCTACAAGAATAAATTGGCAAAATACCTGATTGTAGACTGTGATCACATTTTAGACTAAAAAAGTCAATTATGTTTTGATATTCATGCATCAGTCCATCCATTCATCTTCCAGAGAGCATTCACATGACACCACAACAAGCTTCCACCATTGTGTAGATAAATGCTTTAGAGCATTTGTTTGGGTGTTAAACAAGAAACTCTGACATAACACAATTTTGCCAATAGGTTTTTGAGCAAGCCAGAGGAAGCCTCGAGTCTGAAAATGTGTGATTCAATGAGCCATTCAGATTTACAGGGATTTGTGAGATTAGACCCAGTTTTAAAATTTCAAATGTTAAGTTAAACCAAGAAATTCAATTTTTTTTGTCAACAATTTTTAATATCACTAATAACCTTACTGTCAGTCATAATAATAATAATAATAATAATAATAAACTAGAAAAATTGCATTTCCTACAAAAATGCAGGTGTGAATGTATTAAGATTCAATTTTTGACCAAAACTCTGCTCAAAAGTTAAAAAAAAGAGCATGAGTTTCAAATAGACCTCAACAACTGAATTAGGCTGGTTTAAGTCATACCTATCTGACAGGTTCCAGTTTCTTCTACACGGACTAGGGTCTGCTATGGCGTCCCACAGGGTTCAGTTCTGGAACCAATCCTTTCCACTTTATACATGCTGCCCTCGGGAAAAATTATCCAGAGCCATGGCATAAACTTTCACTGCTACGCTGATGATACGCAGCTGTACTTATCTATGAAACCAGTGGAAACAAAACCTTAGGCTAAACTTCAAGGTTGTCTTAATGACACTAAGTCCTGGATGTCCTCTAACTTTTTGCTTCTAAACTCGGATAAAACAGAGGTTATTGTCTTTAGTTCCCAAACACCTGAGGAATGGATTAACTGGGTTTACGCTGGGTTGCCAGCACAGCTGTGAAAAACCATTGATCATTTTTGATCAGGATATGTCATTTAAGCAGCATATTAACCAGGTTTGCAAGACAGACTTTTTTCATCTCAGAAATATTGCCAAGATTAGGAGCATCCTCTCCCAGGGTGATGCTGAAAAATTAATCCACGCGTTTGTCAGTTCTAGACTGGATTATTGCAATGCGCTGTTAGCAGGATGTCTGAAAAGCTCGCTGAATAGCCTCCAGTTGATCCAGAACGCAGCAGCGAGGGTGCTGACAGGAATCTGCAAGAGAGATCACATCTCTCCTGTGTTAGCCTCCCTCCATTGTCTTCCCGTGAAATTTAGAATTGAGTTTAAAATTCTGCTTCTCACATATAAGGCCCTTAATGGCCTAGCTCCACGCTCTTTACAAGACTTGATAGCATGTTATGCTCCTAATAGAGCTCTCCGCTCTCAGAGTGCAGGATTACTCGTCGTTCCTAGAATATCTAAAAGTAGGTTTGGAGGACGGGCCTTCTGCTACCAGGCACCTTTTTTATGGAACCAGCTACCAGTTTGGGTTCAGGAGGCTGACACCATCTCCATCTTTAAAACTAAATTGAAAACATTTCTGTTCAGAAAAGCCTACAGTTAGTCTAAACTACAGTGTGTAGGGGCTAATAGTTATAGCCATAGCTGTAGTAGCTCAGACTTGAGTAGCTCGTCTTAATCACAGCTTCGTCATAGTTATGCTGCTATAGGCCTACGCTGCAGGGGGACACCAACATGATCTGCTGAGTGGCGTCTCCACTGCTTTTCCCCTTTTTCTTCCCTTTCCTGCTCCCTTCCTCCTCCTCCAGCTCATTCATAATTACTTGGGAGCACCTTGTTACTGTAGCTGTGCTCCATATTCTTTGCTTTCCTGTGGTTTGTTGTGCTGTTTTGCCGCCCTTTTTTTCTCTGTGTATTTGCAGGCCAGAGTTTCCTGGGTTTCATGCTGACTTGCAGTTCCATCCTCTGTCCATCCCAGGGTTCTCCTCCACTTTTGTTTGGGGTGCCGACTGGCGTGGTGATCAATGACCTGGTCCTCTGTCCATCTCATCCCAGTGCTGCTACCTCCATCTGTTTATGTTTATGTGGTCATTATATTTAGTCATTTGTGTGCTCCTCTCTGTCCTCCATCCTCTCTCTGTCCTGTCTCCCCTCTTTTCTTTCTCTACCCGGCTGGCCTTCAGCAGGAAAGGTCCCCCCATATGATCCAGGTCCTGCTCAAGGTTTCTTCCTCTTAAAGTGGAGTTTTTCCTTGCCACTGTTTGGCTTAAAGGTTTTTTCTCCCTATGTGGGAGGTTTTTACCTGCCATTATCATTTATTGGATTTAATATTATAATTTTAGTTAATGATATTTGCTCGGGGGTCATGATCTGGGTCTTTGTAAAGCGCCTAGAGACAATTGACATTGTAACAGACGCTATACAAATAAAATCACAATAATTGAAATATTAAAAAATCGCAATACTTGGTAAAATCGAAATGCAATACTTGTTTAACCAGAATCGCAATATAAATCGAATTGGGACCCAAAAATCGTAGGAGAATCGAATCGGCACAAAAGCGTATCGGCCCAGGCCTACAAGCCAGCCATCTCTTCACGACAACTGTCAGGCCAGTCCCCTCTAATTTTATTGTGCCCCTTTACTAGGGCTGGGTTTCAAAAATTGATACCCTTCAGGATAGAGTTTGTTTTTGTTTATATCTTCCGTGGAGACTCTGATGGTACTTTGTTATTTAGCCTTGGCAAGTAATAGGTAGCCAAGTTCACTCAGGACTTCATTATTCTCTCTCCTCTCTCTCAGCTCAGCTGTCCTTGTGATAAAGTCAGGCGATCTGTTTAATGGGGCTTGGTGCTTGGTACCCAACTTCTGTGTGTGTGTTTTATTTATTTATTTATCCATCCATCCATAGGGTCTCCCTTATTTCCGACAGATAACCCTCCCAACACAAACACAAACACAAACACACACATCTCACGTCAAAGCAAATGTAATATTTACAAACAACGTCTCGGAAACTCCTTGAAATACATTATTAACGATGAGTGTTTTGTTCATTTATTTGGTAACATTTAACATAACACTTAGCTTTTATTCTGAAAACACCTTATAATCGCGGTTGCCGTAATTGCGACTGTAAAGAGGCACAACATTTTCTAGAGCACTGCCTCGGTAGTGGTTTGAGAAGAAAAGGCTGGTTGACAGCAGCTGAGGATTCTGGGGTTTATGTTGAGCCACACAGTTTATACATTTATCCCTCTGGGAAAATATACTCTCATTAAGATCCAACTCTTTTTTCTTTTACTTAAATAATGTGGCTCATGTTGTAAGTTAGTATGTTAGCATCCAGAATTAATCAACTTGCGGAAAGATAGCCATATTCTGTTTTGTCACTTTAGTATGATTGTGGCTGACGGTGTATATGTGTGTAATTTCTCACAACGTCTTTAAGTTGTCGCACAAGCCAAGCAGCAACAATAATAACCTATAATGACATAGGCACCACTGCCTATGTGAGCAGTGGTGCTCACATAAAACTAAAACGTATCACCAGACTAACCAAAACCGACGCCATTACTTGTGAAACAACGCGGTTCTGTTTTAACGTTTATCAGTCAACTGACAAGCCGGTGGAGAACAACGGCGAAAACTCACGCCATCAGTCGCCCCTGTTTGGAAGAACCGAGGTCTCAGGCCGTGAAGAAGGCCTCCTACGGAGGAAGAGCCGACACTTTTCTTACCGTTAGATATCAGTTTGGCCGACAGCTGTCGCACTAACTCCGGGATCTTGTCCCACTGGCCCTCCGAACGGCACCGCTCGATTTCGGTCTCGAGTCGTGAACCGGACTTCTTCGCTGTCATTTTTGAGACTGGGGTCAGTTCGACTGGACCAAAACGTACCAGGAAAATCACGTCGTTAATACGTCCGTGAAGTTTACAAGCACGAGATAGGCTGCTTCCGGTGGCTCTTTCAAAGTAAAGCTTTAATTTCTGTTTTTTTGTTGTTGTTGTTGTTGTTGTTGTTGTTGTTGTTGTTGTTGTTGTTGTTGTTTACCCTAATAATCGCCAAGAAAACAATCCTCATGAACTGGAAAACTAAAAACTCTTTTAATATCACTTGTTGGAAAAATAAAAAGCTTGAATTTCAAACGGTTATGGTGACTTAACTGACATTGTGGGAAGCACCATCTATACTAATGGTGAAAAGTCTGTGGATATATATGGATATACTAATGGTGATATTTAGCTGTCAAAGGTGGAGTTTTTTTGTTTGTTTGTTTGTTTTTGTATTTAACCTTTATTTAACCAGGAAGATCCCATTGAGACTTGGCCGCAGCAATTACACTTTCCACAAGGACAAAAGTAACCTCCTAAGAAACTAATGGTATGATTCTTTAAAGAACGGTGATTGTGTACATGAAATACGACACAAAGTTTGCCAAAGTGTTACATATTTTGCAGAAAAAAAAAACAGTTTGCTGTCTGACCCCTGGAGAAAATTATGTGCACCATGGCACTGCACACATGATACTCAATTATTTGTGCTCCTGCTGCACTGCTTTGCTTCATGAAGAAAAATGAAATCCATGTTAGTAATTTTTGATGAATTTCATCATGTAATCTGGTGAAACTTTTGTACGAAAGGCAAACTATCCAAAGCCTGTAGGTTTTACGAAACAACATTGATTGGTTTTAAACACTGATTAAGAAAAGTGACAATATTTCCACAAAATGTGCGGCTTTCATTGGCTGCCACTGTTTTAAATCATTTTAAGATTAAATACATTAGATTAGATTAGATTCAACTTTATTGTCATTACATGCATAAATACAGGGTAACGAAATGCAGTTTTGTATCTAATCGGAAGTGCAAGAGCAGCAAGTGCAGTATATACAGAATATACACTATGATATACAGAATGTACAGTGAGAACAGATAAGGGCAGTAGTAAGGAATAAGTATAGGATAAATTAGACAAAATGATAAAAATAAATAGATAAAAATGACACAGTTATCACATTAAATGATTTATGTTCATTATTATTATTATTATTATTATTATTATTAGGGCCCGAGGGTACGAGGTATCTATTGTATTTTGAATGTTTATTATTATAATTACAGTTAACCCTCACAGTTCTCAGCAATCCCGAAAAATTTTCTAAAAAAATGAATAAAAAAATAAATTCAAATGAAGCGCGCAAGGCTGAAGCGAAACACATCACATCAAGAACGAGTCTCAGGAAGCAACAAGAGCCTACATGGGATGCCCCATGAATGAAAATCGAGTCCTGTGATTGGTTGCTACGACGGGCATTACTGTGCCGTGGGTTGTCTGTACGCTGTTTGGCTGACACCCATCCCTGCATCTCCCATCTCTTGCTCTTGTGAGACAAAGCCAAGTTTAACGCTGATACACTTGGTGCTTCCATTCATCAGTTTCAAATATCGCTTGCTTATTTCAGTGATTTAGTGCTGTTTTAAAGTTAACTCATTCACTGCCATTGATGTCCATAGAGGTCAGTGGCACTGAATAGACGTCTGTTGGGTCTAATATGTGTCACTGGGATTGCTACGCAGAGCAACAAAATAAATATCATGGTTCTGAACATCGTAGTTAGTGTTCTAATCCTCCAGATGGCAGTATCGCCACTCTTTATAAAGCCGGCCTCTCTCCGGAGGAATTACAAGTGAGAGAAAAGATGACACAGTGCATGCTGATTACAGAGGAATGGAACGAGGTAGAATCAATTTTTTTTTTTTTTTTTTAAAGTGGAACTTCTCGATAAAGTGAGGGGGTACTCCACATAAAGGTTTTTCACCATTCGTGGGGGGGATTATTAGGATTATTATTATTGTTAGGGCCCGAGCACCGAGGGTGTGAGGAACCTATTGTATTTTGTATATTTTTTATTATTATTATCATTATTATTAGGGCCCAAGCACCAGTGTTTAATAATGTACAGTTTATAATCAAGTTGGCAGATGGAGCTACATTAATGAGTACGACTTAAAAAATGTGTTATGGGACCCAGTGCAAATCATGGCCCCATTGGCTGTAACTCGCCCATACATTGTTTAATCTGGTCTAAAACGGATGAGTATGATTGTCGTCCCATCCTTGACACATGGAACCTGTAATATTCAGGTGTAGCGACACCTATTGGCAACAGGAAATGTCATGTTTTGTATTCGACATCCCTGCTCCTACTAAGGTGAGCTGACACATCTCAAACCTGATCAATCAGTAGTAAAGGTATTGACAATGACTGACACTGAAAACTAACTTTTTAGAAAATAGCTTCGCTGTGAGAATATGATACAGTTCTATAGCTTGCCATGAATGGAAAAGGTTCAGGACAGCACAACAAACTATGGGAACAGTGAAAGCAGATATATTTATGATATGTTACTACCCTATTGGCCCGAATATAGGACGATATTTTGTTCTAGAAATCATATTCTCAAAAATGAGGGTCGTCTCATAATTGAAGACTAGACTTTTCTATTGTAGTTACACATCTGCGCCACTGAATCCCACACCTAGGTAAACGGTAAGCAAATTGAGTGTCACAGTGAACGCATGAGCAGGATCTGATGTAAAATGGAGAAATCACACGACCGACTTGAGCAAAGGGGTCAGAAAGGTTTTTTTGCAGTCCAGAATTTGTTTTTTACAGACTGATTTATTAATGTTGTTCTTGAAACTGAATATAACTCCACTTTGATGGTTATGTAGTTGTTGACCTAATGGCATTGCTTCTGACTTGCCTAAATTGACTCTGTAAACTGAAAAAGCTCTAAACTTGTTGATAGTCTCAATGAGACTGGGGACAGATACCTCAGGTTTGGTCAAAACGACTAAGACATCGTCAGCATAAAGAGTAATCTTATGCTGTCTATCTGCAATAGTTAGGCTGTGTTTGATCAGTGTTGGTCCTAATTGCCTCTGCAAGCGGTTCTATAACTAGAGCAAACAGCAGGGGCGAGAGGGGACACCCCTGTCTGGTCCCTCTCTGGATGCTGAAATTGGAGGAGCGTAACCCATTAGTGATTACTGCAGAGAAAGGGTTATTATAGAGTAACTTGATCCATCTAATACATTTTTCGCCTAAGCAAAATATGTGTAGCGTATGAAACAGGTAAGGCCATTCCACCCGGTCAAATGCCTTTTCAGCATCCAGAGAGAGAACCAGACCATTCACTGACTGACGCTGAAAAAACTGTATAGTGTTTAGTAACCGATGTATATTATTGCGCGCAGAGCTAGCCCAAGCCTCAATGGGGCCCTAAGCAAAATTTGATTGTGGGGCCCACTATTTCTGCCAATAATATTGATTGTTGATCATTCACACACCTACTACAGTATAAACTTATTACGCCTGACATGTCTTTACACATTTAAGGGGGTGGCCTAGGTAATAACATAAATAATACCAATGCAACAATACAAATAATAATGATGAATGATGTTCAGGGTGCCACATATGGTTTTTAATCTCACATTCAGCTTCAAGAGCAGCCTGGGGTTGATTTTCACAACATAGAAAAACTACAACAGCAATGTGCAAAAATTTGTAGTGCAAGAACAACAAAATGCAATAACAAATAAAATCCCTTCGATATATAGAAATAATAACAAATTCAATTAAGTACAAAAACAGACAGAATAAAAATGCCAAGCAGATATTTCAATAATCATGTAAATGAACAGGTACCTGAAACCAGGTAACAAAAATGGTTTTAAAAAGAACAAATATAAAGTTGAATAATGTAAAATGTATGCTTAAAATTTAACTATGTGCAAAAACTTTGGTGTTTTCTTCCTCAGTACTTCACCCACTCCTTAAAACCTGTGCTTCCTGGTTTTTCTGGAGGCAAAGTCATTTATGACATCACTGTAAGAAATCTGATGGCCAACTTTGTTGTTAATACTAATCACTGCCAGTCCACTCAGTCTTTCTTGTGCCATGGAAGATCTCAAGTAGTTCTTTATTCATTTGAGCTTGGAAAAGCTCCGCTCTGCAGATGCAACAGTCACAGGGAGAGTGCATGCTATCCGTAGAGCTACCCATAGATTTGGGTACAACTCACAGATCTCATTTTGAGAGAGGTAAGTGAGCAGTTCAAATGGGCTCATCTGTGCTTTAGGGAGATCTGGAAGGTTCTTCATCTCTGTAGCCGGTGCGTTCCCATCAATATCAGGCTGTTCTCCAAAGGTGAGTTTGTCTCTGAGAAGTTTACACTGGTCCTTTCTTGTCTGTGCATCAAGCTGGCCAAAGTTGGAAAGCACTCCAAAAGTGCTTCTGACCTCTGCTAGGGATTGAAAGTGCTCCTCTAAAGACTGGATGGTACAGTCTACCACAGCATTGAAAAAGGATACTTCCAGCCTCTTTATCGCGTCAGATTGTGGCTCATCGGGCCTCTCATAGGCAAAGTGCCTTTTTGTGGTTCGCAACCTCTTTTGTTTCAGCACTGCTTCAGTGTTTATTTGTTAACATGTCTCTTTTGCAGAGATCTGTGCATCTTTAAAACCAGTTGCCCTGTAACTGATTAAATTTTCTTTGTTTTTCTGAATGAGGCCCACTGCAACATCAAACTGCATGTTGGCTGACTGAAGTAGTTTGCTTGTGGTGTTAATATGGGAGAGAATGTCATACCAAACCACACAGCAAATTTGAAATCTGAATGACCCGATTTCTTCAGCAAGCGAGTGGGTCTCAACTTTTACCGTGGGGTCAGTAGTTTTTTCCCTAACTTCTAACACTTCTCACCTTTTCTGCTTGGTAGCGTAAAGGTTCGATACTTTTAACCCGGCTTTCCCATCGTGTTTCACTCCAAGACTTGACTGTGATGTTCACATGCTTCTTCAAGATGGTCCACCTTTGAGGGGAACCTGAGAAGACTTTTTATATTTTTTCCAGATTTCCAAAAAAGCAAGTGGCATCCATGGACACTTTAGCAGCATCCAGAGACCACTAGATTTAAGCTATGGGCTCCACAAGGCACATAAAAAGCACGTGGATTTTCTTTTGAAAGACCTTGCCTGCACGCCTTTATTTGCACCTTTCATGTTTGCACCATTGTCATAAGACTGTCCCCTACAGTCGTCAAAGGGGATGTTCAATTCTTCAAGCCTCTGAAGAATTAGATCAGACAGGCCTTGACTAGTAGAGTCAGGAGCTAGGAGAAACCCCAAGAAGTGCTCCTTTATCTCTGGTGTTTTTCCAAGATTTATGATGCGCACAACAACAGACATCTGCAAACATACCTTTATCTTGGCATTTTTTCTCTTCTTCCTCTTTCTTTTCTCTGCTCCTGAAGGATATGTCCTTTTTTGTGACATTTTTTGCCCCTCAACTACCTGCACTTTGGACACTCAGTGCGCATTGCAGGAGGTACACATTACCGGTATAGCAGAGCTTTGACATAGAACAGCAGTAAGAATCACTAGGCCTACATCAGCAGCAACACTAAAGTTTTTTTTTTTTGTTTGTTTTATTTCATTTTTACAATAATATATCTTTGATCATACAGAAAGCATCACTCATACATGCAAAAAATAAAAATATTTTTTTGTTGATTACTCTTTGGGGCCCCCTACTGGCCGCGGGGCCCTAAGCAGGTGTTTAGTTCGCTTATGCCTTGGGCTGGCTCTGATTGCGCGAGTTGCGGCCTTTGATAAAACCAGTTTGATCCTCTTTGATAAGAAGTGGGAGAAAGCTTTCCAACTGTGTATTTTAGAAAGAACTTAGTATTTTAGAAAGGAGTTTCAAGTCCACATCCAATAGAGAAATAGGTCTATAAGATGTGCAGTCCTCCGGCTGCTTGCCCATTTTTAAGAATAGGGAGATGTTTATCTCCCTTAGAGACCGTGGAAGGTTGCCTCTTTTAAGTGAAACATATCTAATAATGGGTCCACTAGTATATCTTGGAACTCTTTATAAAATTCCCCACTGAACCCATCTGGCCCAGGTGCTCTACCAGACTGCAAACCCTTTATAGCTCTGAGCACCTCTTCCCTAGATAAGGGAGCTTCAAGAGTGGATTTTTGATTGTCCGACAAGCTGGGAAGATTGAGTGAAGAGAAGAAAGTGTCCATTAATTGTGGGGCATCCGGACATAGCTCCGATCTATACAGATTCTCATAGAAATTCTTAAATGTGTCATTAATTGTTGCAGCATCAAAAGACTGTTTACCATCATTGTCAATGACTGAGGAAATAGATTGGGAGTCTGCTGTTTTTTTGTCAGATATGCTAAGTACTTCCCTGATTTATCACCATGCTCATATAATTTTTGTTTAGCAAATCTAATTTTCCGCTCTGCTTCTTTTGTTAAAAGAGTGTCTAACGCAGAACGGAGGACAGCTATTTCTTTAAGTTTTATTGCTGACTGTCTGACAAGGTAGTCTTTCTCTGTACGCTTAAGTTTGGATTCTAAGATCTCCCTCTGTGCAGCTTGCTTGTGCCTTTTACTTGATGTATAAGCTATCATAAGACCTCTTGAGAAGGCTTTAGATGTTTCCCATATCAGCGAGGGGTTATCTGTGGAGGCTGAATTAATGGACAAAAATGATTTAAATTCCTCTGTGAAGTATGATAAAAACTTTTGGTCTGACAGAATCAAAGGGTTAAACCTCCAATGTCTAGACTGGTTAATTGGATTCCCAAGGTCATACTGAATAAAAACCGCAGCATGATCAGACATGGCTATGTTCCCCATGGATGTGGAAACAACTGACTGTAGTAATGTTTTTGAAGTAAGGAAATAATCTATTCTAGTGTAATATTTGTGGACTTTTGAAAAAATGTATACTCTTTATCCACTGGGTGCTGAGCCCTCCATACATCCATATAGTCTAAATCCTCACAGAATGCGTTAACAATTTTACTGTGGGGTGTTAAGTATAGTTTACTGGGGGGGAATTTATCTATAATTGGGTTTAGGTGGCAATTAAAATCCCCTTCAATAAACTTGTCTGTATTCGGCACCAATGGATTTCAGAAGTTTTTCACCGCGTCAAACCGTTTGCGTTTACAGATTACCGCGGCTGAGTAGCCCTGGAAGATCATCACGGTGGCGTTGCCACATTTCAGCGCCTGCTTCTTTTTCCCCATCTCCCAAAAGGCGTTTATCACGAGCTGCTTCTCCTGGTAACTGTGAAATCTCACCAATACAGGCCGTGGTCTTTGGGATGGAGTGGGTTTGGGACCCAGAGTGCGGTGCGCCCTCTCCAACTTTACTCTTCCCGTCTTTGTAGTGATACCTAGGGTCTCGGGAATCCAGGTCTCAAAAAAGTGTGTTGGATTGCAGCCCTCTAAGCCCTCTGGAAGGCCAACACGGATATTTTTCCTTTGGCCCCTATTCTCCAAGTCATTGATACGTTCAGTCAGTCCTAGCACCTGTTGTTCCAATGAGCTCAACTTGCACTCGACTGGGTTCATTGCGTCCTCCAACGCCAACACTCTCGTCTCTGTTTCATCCTCTGTTGATCTGTTTGTCATGACGGTCGAGTTCTTCCCGGTGTACTTGTAGCAGTTGAGATATTGGTCCCAGCTTCTCGTCCATAACTTTAGAAATGTTGGCTGTAATCTTGCTAACCACCTCACGAAGTGCTGTGGCAACCTGCATCTGTTTATGTAGTCATTTCATTCAGTCATTTGTGTCTCTCCTCTCTCGGTCCTCCATCCTCCCTCTGTCCTCCATCCTCTCTCTGTCCTCCCTCCTCTCTTTGTCTTCCATCCTCTCTCTGTCCTCCATCCTTTCTGTCACCCATCCTCTCTCTGTCTTGTCTCTCCTCTTTTTCTTTCTTTATCCAGCTGGTCCACAATCTCTACACTGATCACGGGTTTACTGTTTCTCTCCATTGTGACGTTTTTGGTGCATCTTCAGTTTATCTGATCCAGTAAAAGCCGTCCTACACTGATCACATCTGTATCATTTATCTCTAATGTGAGCAAGTTTGTGTCATTTTAGATGACCCATCTGGGTAAAAGCTGATCCACACTGGTCACATCTGTATGGTTATCGCCAGTGTGAATACGTTGGTGTCGTTTTAGATCACCTGATGTGGTAAAAGCTGATCCACACTGATCACAGCTGAACGGTTTAACTCCAGTGTGAATACGTTGGTGTCGTTTTAGATGACCCATCCGGGTAAAAGCTGATCCACACTGATCACATCTGTATGGCTTAACTCCAGTGTGAATATGTTGGTGTCGTTTTAGATGACCCAACTCAGTAAAAGCTGATCCACACTGATCACATCTGTATGGCTTAACTCCAGTGTGAATACGTTGGTGTTGTTTTAGAGTACCCAAGTGGGTAAAAGCTGATCCACACTGATCACATCTATATGGCTTAACTCCAGTGTGAATATGTTGGTGTTGTTTTAGAGTACCCAACTGGGTAAAAGCTGATCCACACTGATCACAGCTGAAAGGTTTATCTCCAGTGTGAATACGTTGGTGTATCTTTAGATAACCTGATGTAGTAAAAGCTGATCCACACTGATCACAGCTGAAAGGTTTATCTCCAGTGTGAATACATTGGTGTTGTTTTAGATGACCCAACTGGGTAAAAGCTGATCCACACTGATCACAGCTGAACGGTTTCTCTCCAGTGTGAATACGTTGGTGTTGTTTTAGAGTACCCAACTGGGTAAAAGCTGATCCACACTGATCACAACTGAAAGGTTTATCTCCAGTGTGAATACGTTGGTGTCGTTTTAGATGACCTGATTTGGTAAAAGCTGATCCACACTGATCACAACTGAAAGGTTTCTCTCCAGTGTGAATACGTTGGTGTTGTTTTAGAGTACCCAGCTGGGTAAAAGCTGATCCACACTTATCACAGCTGAAAGGTTTATCTCCAGTGTGAATACGTTGGTGTCGTTTTAGATGACTTGATGTGGTAAAAGCTGATCCACACTGATCACAGCTGAACGGTTTCTCTCCACTGTGAATTCTCACATGTTCAATCAGACTTGATGAAGAGGCGAGGACTTTTCCACATTGCTCACAGCGATGACTCTTGGTTTTTCCTCTGTCTTGATGTTTCTGTAACAACAGAGAAGAAGACTTCATTGTGTCGGCTGAGCTGTTGAAATTATTTCAGTTTTAATCAAATTCTCTCAGACATGGTTTTTAACTATGAGTGAAGAGCTTTTTTGTCTATGAGGAGTCATATGAACCATCTCCTGACAGCCAGGGCCCTTCAGATAACACGTCTCAGTTTGTCAGGTCAAAAGTGTGAACAGAGAAAGCTTCTGAAACAAAAACCCTCAGAACACATTCATGAACTGTTTTTATCAAAGCCACTTCAGATTGACAGTGGGTTTCATGCATTCTCTACACACACAAACTTTCATCAGTCAGAACTTGAAAATACAGTTTAGTCTTCAGAACATGACACTTCAGTTTGACCATCTGCTCAGATCAAAATGTGATGTTACAATAATAGATATCAGTGTTTCCCACAGGTCAAGGATGTATTTGTGGTGGTGTGGACGGGGTGGGGTGGTGGTGCTATAGTGATATTGTCATAACAACACTCACACATATGAACTATTTATGATTGTTTATTAAAGAATACTAATATTAAAGAACGACTAAACATCACTTACATCTCCAAAACAAAAATGAACATAAACATTGTCTTTTTTACTGCTATTTTACAGTTACTTAAAGGCTTGCATTTTAAACAGAAAAAAATCTATATCTATGTCACATATGCTTGATTAACATTTATTTATTAGCATGACTTGGTATAACAACGATTAAACCTGTACTTATACCTCCAAAATTCATACATATATTCAAACATATTATTTAATACCTAGACTACAAACACGAATAAAACAGATTTGGTTTTCCTGAATCCCATTACATTTTTAGCCTTTTAGGTCTATCCTGTGTCAGAATTAACCTGCTTGACACATTTTATAGTTTTAATATTATGCTAGGGTGACCCAAAAACCCAAAAAGAAGACACCCTACTGCCCTCTTGATGATACTGCAAAAATACTCAAAGATAGTCAAAGATGACAAAGTAGCTTTATAAACTATACATTTATTTAAAACATCCCTTTTATGTTTGAAATGAAAATGTTTTGATATGTAAACATAAATAATGTCTCATAACCAGTGACATGTGGTAAGATTCATGGCTGGTTGGGCGCTGACTCCATCAGAAACAGATTTACAACTTATGAACCCAACAGAGTAGATTATTCACTATCTGGTCAGCAGTAGTTAGCAGGTTATGTTTTGGAAAACACTTCTCCCCCTCAAACTTCTTGGCTTTTAATCTTAATTTTTCCCATCCACCTTTCTCCTTGTGTTTTCTGCTTGCCATCTCTCTGTCGACAGACATTAAGGTTAGTCTTTGCTGGTTTTTAGGTCTTAGTGCCCCCTGTAGTTAGTTGACAGAATTAAAATTTTGGTTATTGAAAATGGCCAACAGCCGTAGACCGGACGGCTGTTCTGGACTTTTTCAGAATGCAGAGATTACCAGTCCGCCCCTGCCACTTTGTAACGGCACGTCTTACCTTCGCATAGACCGTATCTTCGTTGCTTGAATTACACATCTTCTGCCACGAATTCTCCTGCAAACTTCTCGATTTATAGGCCCACTGCAAGTTCTTCTTTTGCGACTTTGAAATTCATGAGCGGCGTCACAATGCATACCGCTACCCAATGGGCCAGAGTTGAAACGACACGCGTCATCCACAAAGTAAACAGTCTGGAGGCGAAGGCAAGCCAAAAGCCGAGAAAATTATTCGTGGCAGCCAAAATTTGTAGCGGGCCGCCACGAATAAATGAACGTGTGTGAAACACTGAGATATTATGACAATAACAGGAGTTCGGCTGATTCACAGTTCAACTGTCTGGAAATAGGAAGTACACTATGATGTAAATGTGAGGTTTTAGCTCAGTTCTCTAATTTGTCCCTCACCAGACAGTATTTAGAGTTTTTTTTTATTTTACTCCACACCGGTGCAGTTTTGTTCAGTGTTCGTTTATGGTTTGTAAGGTCAGGACCATAGATTGCTGTCTACATCATGGTCAAATATCTTGACCATAAACATTTATTACAATGTTTATTCTGAATGATGCATGTATTGAGATGTTTGTTTACCATTGGGTGAAGTTTAAGGAGTTTGAGACTTTGTTTTATACGAGTATGTTGGAGGGAATTTTGGCTAGCCTTCTCTTTACCATTTTATTGTCTGTACTTCACAGACTGTTTGCTATTTAGTTGCATTCACATTTTCTTTTATTCTCTTTATACCGATTCTGGGACCTTGCTGCACTTGATTTTTTTAAAATTTTAATTGTATTTAAAATTACGTTCATACGAGTTATTTTGACTGAGTGTTTGTGGTTTGTAAGGTGGAGCTGCCAGCATCAACACTGAATAAACGCAGTGGCTTTTTGGCTTTTTAGGCTTTTTGTTTCTTAAAAAGATTCTTAAAAAAAATGCGCTTGTTGTGTGCTCGTATGTGCACTGCAGCTCCTTCTGGTCCGTGCTAACACCGAGTTGAGGATAGGCTGAGATGATGATGAACCGCCTCCACCGTACTTTACAAGGCTTGGATGCGCGTTGTTCAAGTGATACATCATTGTCATTGTCGATTAATTGTATTTGTAATTAGCATTGCAGTGATTGCAGTACACTTGGTCATTTTCTAAACGAAAATGGTCCCACCCCACACTTCGCTGCGACCGCTTCATGATTAGGCGATGACCTACAGAAGCTCGCATGTAACAACTGAGGCAAGCCAGGATATGATGGTGAAATGTTGCCCCCTGTTGCCAAATTTCTATCGGTGGCACAGTGAAATGCATCGCATTGTTTGAGGACGTGCACTGATAACCTACATTCGGATTGTTTAAAAAAAAAAAATAATAATGTATATATCAGTGCAGAGGAGGAGGAGGAAAGAAGAGGTGGAAGCTCTACAGCAGAGTCCCAGACCAGCTGCTCCATGAGAGCTGCTCCGATCTGGGTGAAAAGACGCTCCATAGCAGTTTGCAGGTACCGCAACCTGCTCTTAAAGGCAATGGCTACTGACGCACTGATTGGTTAAAGAGGTGGAACGCCCTAACCACTCCCATGCATAATGTATGTGCATAATATAGTGGTTGGCGCAGGTAATATTTCAGGTTTCGGGAGGTGGAAGATTGCGTTCTTTGTGGGGGAACGCCCCTCCTGCTACCTGCTATCCCTTAATAGCAGCTTTAGGAGGTTTGGCGCAAGATCTGGCCCTAGGTGTAAATCTCATCTTAAAAAATGTAAAATAAAATAAAGCTTTTACCACTGCCAGGGCATTAATGTCATCCTGTTTTTTATGAAAATAAAAAAAGTCTGAGCCACAATCAGAACATTAAAACAGGTCATTTCTGAGGTAACAGCAGAAACTTTTAACGGGGAGTTCAACTTGTCAGTTGTTACAAATAACCTTGTTTCTGTCAAATCCTCCGTCTGGGGGAACTTTAAAATGAAAATGTCCGTGTTAAAGTTCAGTAACTTTACCAATCCGGAACCGCCCTGCCGCAGACAGAGGGAGGCTTCAGAAGACAGTCAGAGCAGCGCAGAGGATTGTCGACTGCCTCTCCCCTCCCTGATGGACATTTACAACACCCGGTGCATCAGCAGAGCTCTGAACATTAACAAGGACAACTCAACTCCCGCCTCCCAGCTGTTTGAGCTGCTCCCTTCTGGGAGGCGCTACAGATGTTTAAGAGCACGGACAAATAGAATGAAGAACAGTTTCTTCCCAAGAGCCATCACCACACTGAAAAAATCTCTTCCTGACCCTGTGCATTACTATCATCATGTGCAATATAAACCACAATGTGCAATAAATTATCTATATTTATACTTGTATTTTATACTGTACATAGCTGGAAATATTTTACACCCTGTGCATTGCACTACTCACCCCCACGTCTACAGACGTGATGAAAAACTGCTCCTTTCACACCCATTTAGCCTCTAAAAGCCATTTCTGTGCCATTTTCTTCCAGAAGCTTCCTCCAGTTGGGCTTTTTGTCCCTCAGGACTTACCACAGCTCTGTCAAAAGCTCAGCAAAGCCCAGTGGAACAAGCTCCAGGATTTCCTCTGCTCCAACAAAGAAGGGAAAGTCAGCTCAGAGGAAAGATGAAAACAGCCAGCAGCAGTGACTTCATAAGCAAAGGCTCCTATCCTCCAACAGAAGTACGTTTTTAGAATTAATGTCATAATTATACATTATTACATGAGATCAGACAGTTTTATGACCAGTTTTATGACAGATGACTGAAAATATTGAGTGGATTGGGGTTAGTGAGTTTTCCAAAGCTATATGCAATCATTCCAGTTTTAATGTTTATGTCCTTGTAGGTCGATGGCCTTTTAAAGCCAACAGAGGTTGTTGGAGCTGTTTTAAGAGATGCACAGCTGAAGATGGATTTAAACCTCCGGCACAGCCACTTCCTGAGTTTGAGGCCTGATGAACTCATCATTGGTGAGGCAGGTTTCACTATTTCTTTTCCTTTCCTTTAATTTTTTACAGGAATGATCTAAAAATCATCATTCTGTTGATGCATCCTTGAATTGGTCTTCTGTGCTTCTTCTACATATTTCTTGTGTCTTTTTTACGACTACAACAACCTTCCTGGGGAGTACAGATGAAAGTAGCCATGGCTATAATCTGGAATATTAATTATTATTAATTATTAACATATTAAGTATTAATATGTGTTGTCCTGAATTTAAATAAATAAGAATAAAAACCCTTGATGTGAAAGTGTCATGAGTTGTGTTGCATTAAAAGGATATCCAAGTCCATTGTCAGTTCATAAAGTGTCCTCTGACAAACTTAGATGAAGTGCAGCAAACCTACTTAAAGACAACCTTTAGTGCCATTTCTGTAATCATTTCCCTTCAGTTTCCACCAGAGACTATAGACTGTTACATCACCTGACAGGACGCTGCTGGACGTCTGGTCCTGTTGAACCATTACATCATTGGTGGAGTTTTACATGGAACAAGAGAGCAGATGACCAGGATAGAAAAATGGAAGTAGAGCTGTAATGACTGTTTTTGGTTTTCTAGGAGCCTTTTCTACATGAATGTACTAAGATAGCGTGTTAGGGGTTATGTACTACATAGCTGGACTCTGTCAGCTGTTGCCTCCATGCACCACTGCTGTTTTTGCTCCATCAAGGTGTTTGCTATAATGTGGGGCTTCAATGGCCTCTAGCATCTGTAGTAGACATTTCTCCAGCACATCCTCAGTAAATCCATCAGGGAAACACTATTGTACTAGTGTGATATTCTGAAACATCTGCACCACCTCACTATATCTGCCAGGAGATCAAAGCTTCCTGGAGAAAAACTGGAATCTGCATGAAAGAAGCTCCAAGTTTGGAAGTCTGTTTAACAGTCATGCAGTAGCTTTTTCTGCCCACATGAAGTCCTACAGTGGTTTGACATTTTAGACTCATCTATTTTTATAAATCCTGCAGCTTTGTCCTTCAGTAAGTTTGCCAGTAACCTGCAGCTATTAGACTGAATTTAAATGTGTTTGCACTGGCTGTAAATAGACGTTAGAAGAGCGTTTTCTGCTCGGTCCTGTGGAGAAAAAGACATGTATTACCATTTACACTGCTGTCATATGTGAATATCACAGAATAGTTTCCTCTTTGTCCTTTAAAAATTTCAGCTCAAATTGATGATTATGATGGAGCCATTTGAAGTTTGTGGTGAGTATAAAGTTCTTCATGTGAACCTATGAGCCTTTAGAGTAAATATCTGTGGTTCATGGTTGTTTATTAAAAAGTTAGAATCTTTTTTAGAAAGATTAATGAATTCCTAGGACCAAACACAAAATATTCAAATACACGCTACTTTATTTTGTTCAATAATAAGTAGTGCTGGGCAATATGACAATACATATCATGGGGACAATAGAAAAGTGTGTATCGTGCCATTTCTCTTCTATCGTGGCTTTCTCGTTTCTAACCTAATTTTATCAATTATTACAGCAAATATGTAATTAAATAACCTGCAATGATAAATTTGATAGAATCATATCTACTTCTACAAAGTAGCCTTTTATATTTGCACTTTTATTCATGGTTAATTCCTTAAACAGAGTTCTCAACCCTGATGTTTACTTTAGACACTTTATATTGGTTTGCAAACTTTGCACTACAAGGTTACAGATTTCAGAAAGTTGAAAAATAGTTTATTTTTTATAACTGAACTTCAGTGCAAAAATGTGTTTTTCCTCTCAGAAACTGTTGTGCACTTTAAAAAAAAATGTGAAAGCTACTGTACCTCTGTACCTACCTGTTTTTGCTGCACTAAAATGTATGTTTGTGACAGTTCAGCTAAATGTCCTTTCAAAATAAAGTTGAAAAGTAAGCAATGAAATTTTTGTCAAACTTTTCAGAGAATAACTGAAAACATACTTTATTATGGTATATTGTGATATATATCGTTACCATGATATAAAATAGTCCATATCGTGATATATGATTTTTTCCATATCGCCCAGCACTAATAATAAGTGTGAAAATGGTCTTTTTGGGGGACTTCTTTCTATTGTGATTGGTGACATTTGTGAAGATGGCATGATTTAATGATGGCTTTATTTTCTAACAGGACCTCCATGTCCTGTCAAACCACAGATTTGTGGTTGATCCTCTAATAGGGACAAATGAGTTGGAGGACTCAAGGAAGGCTGCTACAGATTTGGCTAATATTCAAACCAATGAGGGAAAATGAAAGTTCATTAGAGCCAAGTGCAAATGGAAATGAAGCTTTATATTCTTTTCATTTTTGGAGACAGTATTTCAGGATGTGAGTGAAACAGGCTCTGAAAAGAGGACTGGCTTGACTTCAAGTGGCAGCCTGGCAAGATATCCCACAATGAGCAGAAAGATGGAAGCAGATGTGGCCTTTTGTCATGCAGGTGGTTTTCTGCAAACGGCTGTAGCTCTGATAGTAATATATATGATGAAAGATAAAATGACTCTTTGTTTCACATCATGTATAGTTGCCATTCATGTATATAGCACATGAGAAAAGAAACGGCTGCAGAAATCCTCCAAGGACCAGGGATCTGGATCCTTGGATCCAACAGCAGGAGAAACAGGAACAAGCAGAAAAGCTGCCGCCACCTTTTCCAGCAGTTCAAAACTAGATGAGAAAGGTCACGTGACTCTGTTCTCTGAGCTCCAGTTCAAATAAACCGTTCAGAACATCAGCAGCAGACACAAAACCTGAACACGCACCTTTAGACCAGCAGAGGAGGAGCCCGCTGCGGTCCAGTTGGTGGACTGCAGAGACTCCGAGTCCGAGTCCGAGTCCCGCTCCTGGTCCATAGCTGACATACTTTTCTCTTCAATCCACGAGCTTGTTCTTGTTTTGACAATAATAGAAGCTACAATGACCCGGAAGATCCACGGAGCTCAATGCGGTCGCTGAATGTGACGTCATGCTGTGCAACCAATCACAGACGAGGATCATACTAGCAAGCAGAAGCGTTGCCAGCTGGGAAATGTAGGATTATCGTACCAGAGACTCAAAACTATCGTATTTTGAGGGGAATTATCGTACATCTGTTATAACCAAAATAGGAAGGCTGAGTAGGAAGAGAGGTTTTTTGATATACTGTACTTCAATGAATGCAATAATATTCATATAAATTATATACTTGTTGTCAGAAACTCTAAGTTCTAATTTTAAAAAAGAAATGTAAATAGTTTACAAACATTAAGACACGACCCTAACCCTTAGCTAAAATCACCTCAATTTAAAATGCAACCAAAAGCAGAAAGAGCAGGAGGAAACCAGAAAACTACCACTGGAATGGATGAAGAACAGACTAAAAGGTCAATGATCAGCTCCAGGATGACAGAAGATGATGTCAAGTTACCCGAGAGGACTGGAACAATTAGAAGACGTCTAAGTGGAGCCACGATATCAGCAAGAAGCCTCCACCAAGTCCCATTGATGAAAAAAAAAAAAAAAAAAAAAGAGAAAAAAAGAAAAAAAACATGTTCAACAGGCTCCAGTGAAGAGACATGGAGGAACATCTGTGGACTGATGGAAGCTAGATGGTTCTGGTTGGGTCCAGATGAGCCCCAAACACTGAATCAGAACCCTGGAGACAGTGAAGCACGGTGGAGCCAGCATCATGATCTGGGATGGACCAGTCTGGAGCCATCAGGACACTCGAAGAGGTCATGTTGTCTGATGCTGAAGAGGAAATGATCTTCAACTGTGTTTCACCGAGACGAGCCCAGACACACCAGTCAGCATCCTGGTTCCAGACCAGCGTCAGACCTGGTTCCAGTAGAGGACTGGAGACATCAGAGGAGGAACCAGTGGTCCTGGACTGGAACACCTGTTCACAGGTGACTCCATGAACCCAGGTGTGGAGCAGCTGTCAGAAACAGCTGTGCATCTTGAAACTGATGTTTTTGTGTGTGTGTGTGTGTGGGTGGGGGGGGGGGGGGGGCGGCTCATTACAGCAGTAAGTTAACATGAGTCTGGTAACATCCTCTCCACCCACTAAATAAATGAATGAATAAATACATTAAAAACCACGCAGAGGGCTTGGTATGTGATAAATCCATATTCCAGTAGGATCCTGGTGTCTGTTAAAAGCTTTTTCCTTGGTAGTCGTAGGTTCTTTTTCTTCACTGATTATTTACTCCTTCACAAGGAAACTTTCCAAACATCTGTTTCTGACTCGTTTTGCTAGCTGGGTTCAATTTTGGCGCTCAAGTGACCGAAACGTAACCGAGAGAATCCGGTCATTTTTCAAAATAAAAGCTCGTTCAGACTCAAAACTTAAATGGCTAATTTTTTTCTTGCGGGCCTGGTACCAATCTGCGGCCCGGGAGTTGGGGACCACCTTTCTACTGGACACTGATGTTCATTTATCTTCACTTTCTGGAAAATAATTAATTTGACAGTTTTTTCTCAATGTTCTGGCTTGGAATATAGTGTTCAGTGTAACGTTCAGGACTTTGAGGCCTACTCCCTTTTGAACAACGGAACAGAGGAGGGATAGTGAAGATATCTGGAGAAGGATGATGAGGCTGCAACTGGAACAGGAGGTCTGGAGGAAGACCAGAGAGGAGATTTATGGATGCAGAGGAAGAGGAGATGGAGAGGAGGATGGAGATGATCCCTGAAGATGACAGCTGGGAGAAGAAGCTATAAACAACCTTCTTGAAACTGATAATTCAACAAATACAGAAAACATTTTTATTCTGGAATAAAAAATGTAAAATATTTACATGTGGGGAAAAAAAACCCAGATAACATCTATACAAACTCTCCATCCTGCGCTCATTTTAAAGTCCCAGAATCCTTTGCGTTCAAGTGTTGCATCCTTAATTCAGTCAGTGTAGCCCCACCCACTGGTGATGTGAACAAACACATGATCCTCCTCCTCCTCTCAGGAGACACTGATCGTCTCCAGGTGAGGCAGGATGCACCAATCAAACAAGGAGCTGCAGGTATCCGAACACCTGCTCAGTTCATTCTGACTCCTGCTCCTTCTGTTTCTTCTTCTTCTTCTTCTTGACGCTCTCGACAACCTGCATGACAAAATTCAGCATCAGTGGAGTCAAACTTTCACTCAAGAGGATGCAGAAAAATGAATCCATGCCTTTATTATTTCTAGCTTAGATTATTTTTTAACAGTGTTTAAAAACCGTCAACTAGACTGGCAAGAGATCACATCACAAGATTAAAAAAAGCAGTCAACTATGACCTCTGGAAACACAGAAGACACTCAGACATCTGTGGAACGGATTACGCTGCATTACCGCTACAAGGACAGACGAGACATCTCCAACGCATCATTTCAGGACAAGAGCTAGCATAGGATCGATGCTAAGATACGGCATCGCCAGCTGGTTTAGTAGCCTGACTGTCAAATATAAGTCTCAGAGTGAAAGGATTGTAATAACGGCTGAGGAGGTGTTCTGGTGACACTGAAGTGGTTGAGTTTTAGTGTCAGTGGATGGATGGATGAATGAATGGATATAATGATGAATGGATGGATATAATGATGAATGAATGGATGAATGAAGCCATCTCCCCGGTACTACAGACTCTTGTTGGGAGGAAACTCAAACACATTAAATCGTTGCTAAAACCCAACCTGTTCCAACTGCATTTCCATAAACTTCAACTATCATTTTCTTCTCATCTGTCTTTATTCTTTTCTTTTGCTATATTGTCTGAGCGCCCTGAAAAGCGCTTTATAAATTTGATGCATTACCGTCAGAAACCAAGGTCCAACTCAGATATATGACCCCATCAGCTGACCTGTGTTGCAGGCTCCTCCTCCATCTCGCCAGGCTCCTCCCCCTCCTCCGTCTTCATCCTCTTCTCTTTCTTCTTTTTCTTCTTCTCCTTCTTCACTTCTGAAGATGGCGTGCTGGGCTGAGTGGTCTCTCCGTCGCTCTCCGTTGTGTCACGTTTCCTCTGTAGGTCAGAGGTCAAAGCTCAGTCCAGTCCTGTTACCAAGACAACCAGCTCTCCACAAACAGGTGGGCCACGTACCTTTACTGAAGCATCAGCTGACTCTGTCACCGTGGAGACACTGAAAACAAAAAAAAAATGACATAAGAGCTGAAAGTGTTTAGATCATTTTGATCACATTTGCATCGTTTTAGTTCAGAATAAACGTCTGTGGTAGTTAGTTCAGGCTGAGATAACGGAGGTCAGACACCTGTCTTCAGGTGAGCAGCACCTCAGCAGACTGCAGGGTGGAGCAGCTCACACCTGAAGGTTTCTGTAGCAGAGCGACTCCCTCAGAGAGCACGTCAGCTCACCGAGGGATAACTGTCTGCAGGCCCCACGGCCCCAGGACCCCCAGAACCACCACAACATTTACACAGCAGCTACTGACAGAACCAGATATTTAGACCAGAACCAGATACTTGGATCAGAACCTCCAGCTAAAACAGTCCACTAAAGCAACAAGCAGCTTCCATCCTGGTAAAAGACACTGCAGCAACCGAACAACTCGCCTCCAGGTCAGAGGTCATGGATGTTCTACTGACACCGGAGCTGTTGGTCCTGATGGCGTCACGTCAGGACGAGATTGCTGGTGGTGTCACTGTCCCGCCACCATACAGTCAGACCTACCTGTAGTCCACATACTGGTTCTTCCAGTCCGGTGGCGTGCTGCCGTTTGGTTTCCCATGTTTGTCCAGAAGTCCCTTCTGGATCATCATCTTCTTGTGACTGGCCTGATGAGACCAGAACCTCTGTTAACCGACACTCAAAGGCCCGATAGAAGAAGAAACTCTGACTAAACGGTGCTGGGTTTGGACCCCAACCCTACCTTGGGTCCCAGACCCCACTTCCGAGGATACGTGTCCCGCTCCATGATGACCCTCTTGATCTTGGCGACCACGCCGTGATCACAGGTGGAGATGACAGCGGTGGTCATCAGAGCCGTAGCTGGGCGACAGAGATGTCGGTTAATGACCTGGTCAGGTGACCTTGGGGTTACGCAGGTGATCAGTGAAGCCATCAGTTAAGGGTGATAGATAGCAAGTCATCACGGCCCGGAGGCTGCTGAGCTACACGTCACATCATGTGGCTGGAAAACACACCTCAACACAGCAGCTCATCTCACCTGTGCAGATGGCCTCTCCCTTGGTTGTTATGACGACGATGTCCTGGTTGACCTCAATGCCGTCCTCATACCTGAGGACACCTGGCAGCATTATCTTTGCCCCGTAGCAGATAGCGTTGACCTGCAGGTTCAGGAGAGTCAGTCAGCAGTCGGTAACACCTGTCGGACTGAGCTGAGAGGAGGACTCACCGCACTGTCCTTCATCACCAGCCGGCGGTGGGACACCAGCAGCTTCTCCAGCGGGAGGACGACCCGCCGCAAGTATGACTCGTCCTTGTTGTGGTCCAACTGCCACTGAGCGTCCAGAACGTCGTGCATCGTCACCAGGTTGTCCTGGAAGGACACACACACACACACACCTGTAAATGTGTACCTCAGCACCCACAGCGCAGGTGTGATATTATGATGATGTCAACAGATGCCACAGTCTGGACCAGAACCAGAACCAGCACAGCACCAGATGTGAGGGGCATCTGCTATTCCTGTACCAGAGTCTAATTAACAGACCTGCACAACAGCAGAACTGGACTCAACACTCTGGACCAACAACCCCTTAACCTCCGGTGGAGGCGCCGCGGCCTCCGGTGGTCGCCAGAGGAACTGCAAGGTTAAATCCAGCACTAAGTGGACTCCACACAGCTAGACAGAAGGGATGCTTACATTCTCTCCCAGGACTCCGGACCGGACCCTCCTCAGCTCCTGCATCTGTCCTCCTACTCCGAGAAGCAGGCCCAGGTGGACACACAGAGTCCGGATGTAGGTTCCTGCTTCACAGCTGACCCAGAAAATACCTGAACACACAGAACAGCATCAGGACCTGGAGTGAATCCTGGAGAACCACCTGCCCCACCAACCCCGCTTTCACCCCATATTTGATTCAAAAGTGGTCTTGGTCAGAACCTCCACCACAACCACAGCTACAGGACATTTCTGAAAGAAACCCCGCCCCTCACAGGAAGCTTCAACCAATCAGAAGACCCGGTCTACAGAACAGCGTTATTGTGATACGGAAGCTGATGTAAGTCCTCTAGATAGGACCACCTGGTGTCCACAGTACAGACTGGAAGGAGACTGGATCCTGGGTCTGGACAGGTTGTGTATCTAGTAAAACTGAAACCGGTTTCAGCCCGACATATCTTACCCAGCCTCCTCTCTGGGTCGTACTCCACCAGCTTGCTCTCATAGATGGTTCGGACTCTCAGCTGGCGTTTGACGGCTGCGATCAGCGGTGGACGCTGAAACAGAGCCCCCGTCAGCGTCTCCAGCGCCTGCAAATATGTCACACAACACAGCCGGCCAGTCAGAAGGAACATATTATAACCAGTCCAGACAGATGAGCAAGAAGAACCCAGCAGAACCAGCCCTGAACTCAGAAACACTCTCAGAACTGGACTTACCCGGGCCAGAGTACGCTCACTCTCAATTGCGTTGTGCAGCCTAACGATTCCCACATACTCTTTTCCTGCAACACATACAGAGAGTAGTGAGGGGGCCGCTGGATTTTACTGTTCTGACAGCCAGCAGGCGGGCGGAGAGCTCGACCAATTAATTAGGCTGATTTTAATTTATGCTGTTAACTCGTCTAGTGTTTGCTGGATTAGAGGATTGAAGTCTGAAGAAAAATATGTAACTTATCCTACAAATTCATGTCCCTGACAAATGTCCCTCACTTTTAGTTATATTAGTATCTGCTGTTAAGTTTAATGGTCACATCCATATTCTTGCTTGACTGCATTTATTCATAAATGTAGTTCAAAACAGTGATTATTGACAGAAGGTGTCGTCAGCTGCAGCTCCCTCTGGTGGTCAATATTATATTATTTAAACCTTTAGAAGGTTTAACATGAGCTCGGCCAGTAACGACGACGGTCACTGAAGTGTGATCAATAACAGCATCGATTGGAAGTCTGAACGTCAGAATCAGAGGGAAACACATGGTGGAGCTGCTCCATGAACCAGTTCAGAACCACATGATCGTACCGGCGCTCTGCTGGGATTTGACCAGCCGCGTGGCCCGATCAATGCAGACGATCAGACAGCCAGTGACTTTAGGGTCCAGCGTCCCGCTGTGACCCGTCTTCTCCACCCGCAGGATCCTCCGGATCCAGGCCACCACCTCATGAGAGGACGGATTGGCGGGCTTGTCCAGGTTGATGAAGCCAGTCCTGATGAAGAACCAGCACATCATCATCATCAGAACCACATCACCCCCCCCCCCCCCCCCCCACACCCCATGTTCAGAGCCGTCAGAACTCAGCAGGTCCACCTACTTGACATAGTCACTGATGTTCCTCTTCAGAGGGTTGCTGCCGTTGGGCAGCGGCGTGTAGTGAGCGGTCCGGATGTTCAGTTTGTGGAAGTTCTGCAGAGACAAATGGGCGGAGTCAAACTGAGGCTCCGCCTACCTACTGGTCTTTCACCACCAGACACCATCAGCACAGAAATAAAACCCGGTTAACTCGGTCGTCTCAGCCAACTGGGATCAGAGCAGTTAATCGTCCTGGCTGCGGCCCGCCGAGCCGTTCTCTGTCAGACGCCCCGCTGAAGTCCGATAGAACACCGAGACCACACCAGGACGCCGCAGAGAGGCCCCGCCCCCAGAACGGGGGCAGGGGCGGAGACTGCGACTGGGCCGCAGCACTCAGCGAATGGATAAACTGGTTCATCACGTCACAGGACTGAGACTCTGGACGGAAACGCGTCTCCTGACAGAAGTTCTGACCTTCAACAGCAGCGGCCACTGAGACGTGTCCAGGACGGCGGCTTTGGACTCTGGCTGGATGAGGAAGTCGCTGCTCTGCTGGATCTCCTGTGGTCACCAAAGACACCTCAAATCAGCCGGCAAAGTTCCACTCCAGAGAAAACCACGACGTTAAAACTGGAGATTAATTAATAACTGATTACAAACCCCGATTTCATCTTCGCTGAGTTTCTTTGCCTTCTTTTTCTTCACAGATCCTGAAAATAGAAAATCACAGATCATCAGAATGATGCAACAGAACAATAATGCTGCCAGAGTTCTAACCAGAACCAAATCAACTGCTCTGAAACCAGCGACCTGGTAGAATATAAACCCAGCAGAGATCTTTATGGGCCAGCCAGCTAGTAGAACCTCGTGGTAGAACCAACCACTCAGCTGCTCACATCCATCAAGACCAGACACTTCTGAAGCTGAAACCTGCAGTTCTCCCTTCACTTTAACTTTACGCAGAACTCGTCACTGCTTCAGTTCACTTACACAGACAACGTGCAGCTGGGACCGGTCCCAGCTAGTGGTCCCAGTCCCAGTCCCAGCTAGTGGTCCCAGTCCCAGCTAGCGGTCTAGAAGGAAACTGAAGTAACAGGATCATCATCACCCATCTGCTGTCAGCCTTATCAATACGACTGTACCTGTTCATTTGCACATTTTCATGGCACGTCGCTCTGCCCTTAATGCAAAAAACAGCTTGTGTATATATTTATATTGCAATATTTTTAGTTTACATTGTTATATTGTCCTTAATTGCATACACCATCATCGCCGCAACAAATTCCTCATATGTGTAAAATCATACTTGGCATTAAAGCTGATTCTGATCATTGGAGTCACTTTAATAACATTCATAAAAAGAAAACACGTGTCATCAATACATCACTTCTGATAACTGATCAGTCCTGCTTGAGCTCATGCTGTTAAAACACTTTAAATCATTATTGATCACTTCTAAATGTAGACGATCAGAAACCCTCAAGTTTAGGATGAAAAATAAACAATTAATAAAACCAGTTTCAGCTGATGACACAAAAACAATTTACATCTACAAGTTAACAGATCATGAAATGATTGGAACCAGACCAGGATCCAGACCCAGACTCCAGACCAGGTTCCAGACCAGACCCGACCATGATCCAGACCAGAGCTCCAAACCAGGATCCAGATTCGGGTCTCAACCGGAGTAAAGGAATCTTGCTGCTGTATTTTCAGAACCTCGTTCCGGGTCTCGGTTAGAGGGTTTCTGGAGGGACGTGGAGCAGCCCACGTGGTCATTTACAACACGTGGTCGCAGCACGTGCTCCTAGCATTCAGAGCTAACAGGCCTGAAGAGAACACCAGAACCAGCAACCCACACCTGCTCTCTGGAACGTTATCTGGATCTGGAAACCATCCGAACCATCCAACAAGACGGACCTGGAACTGATCACCAAAATACCCTGGTCACCAGAACCCACACCAAAACCTCCTGAGAACCAACACCCGAACCTCCCCAGCACCAACACCAAAACCTCCTGAGAACCAACACCCGAACCTCTCCAGCATCCAACACCGAAACCTCCTCAGAACCCACACCCGAACCTCTTCGGAACCTCGAACATTCCTCACCGACCCAGTCTGACGGCAGACCGTGGTCAGTTAGCGGCTCGGAACCAAAGTTCTAAAATCCAGCTGAGTCTCGTTAATTCTGATCGATCAAGACTGATCAATATTAACTATTGCATCAAGAGTCGAACTAAAACCGAACCCTCCGCGCACGTGCAGCGCACTCACCTCCTCCGTCCGCCATGTTCTTCCGAGAGACTGAGCGCAAAGTCCCGCCTCCTTCATCAGAGCTGCAGGGGCGGGGCTTCCGCTGTCCACTTCCGTTGAGGAGGAGTCAAGCGACCGGAAGCAGCAGTTGCATTTTTCAAAAAAAAAAAAAAAAAAAAAAGTTCTGTTTCCATCTCGCTCCTCAATATATTTACCAATTAAAATATTAAAATGTGTATCATGTTTATTTATATTTTGTTACTTGGTCAATATTATGTTATTGAATATCACAGAACTCCCTTTGTGAATATTTTTTCATTTTTTTGCCTACAGTTGAGTATATATTTACTACTTCTCTCTGCCTGAATCTCCCTCTAGTTTCAGCTCACTATCTCTGATCGGTCAGGGTCAGGGTTAGGGCCCCTCTTTCATCTCTAGAGATCCTCTGCATCACTTCATCCACCTCCAGAACTTCTCCTTCTCTTCTAACTCTCATCCTACCTGTGGGTCAGAACCACTAACTACATGAACATCACTCCTTCAGTCTCTATCTCCAGACTCATCACTCTGATTCTCTCTTCTCCTCCAGAACATTCCTAACTATCTAGATAACTCCTCCTCCATTCATCCTTCCATCTCCACCAGGATAAACCAGTCTGAACCTGCTCCTCAGTGTCTATCTTTGCTACCTTTCCTGTCCTCCCTCCTCTCTGTCCTCCCTCCTCTCTCTGTCCCCCATCCTCTCTGTCCTCCATCCTCTCTCCCTCCCCAGATAACCACTACCACAAAAAAATGATAAAAGATGTCACTCAAAGAGAAACTAAGTATACAGTATAGCACAACCAGAGACCATTTGCAACATTTTAACTTCTCCTTATAGCATTTTATTACTTTTGACCTGATCTATGACTGATGACCTTTTCATGACCTGGACCTGGGACCAGACCACTCACTAATCCCCCAGTATTCACCATTTTCTCAAGGAAGACAACCAATAAACATGTGCTGAAAGGGACAAGAAGGTAGAAACTAACACTCATTGTATAACAATACATAAGAATAAAGATAACAGATATATATTTTTGCATTAGACTCTCATCCCTAGTTCTCACACCTTCCTCCTCTCCTTCTTCCACCAACAGAAGCCCAGTTTCCATCAGAGTCCTGTACGTAAACCATACAGATGGCCATCATTGTTAATCTCGACCGATCCGGTATGTGTTTCATAGGTCTTGTGATTTGCATGGTTAGTTTGGCAAAGGTTTTCCGTCGGATGACACAACCCTCTGCATTTATCTGGGCTTAAGACTGGCTCAAAAAGCCCCTGAGGCTCCAGGAAGGTACTGTGATGTGTTCATTAAAATAAACTCTGGGTAGATCCATTTGCTTCTAACTGACATCTTTGTTTGAGAGCAATCTTTCTTATTTTGAGGAGAGTTCAAGCATTTATGTTTTGTGCTTAAGATAACTTTCATGTTTGGTGACATGGTTGACGACTTGTGAAGCCAACTCCAGCGACCATAGTTAGGAGTATTCCAGAGGTGAGAGCAGCCGACATCGAGGGTTGTAGTTAGGACCAGGCATGTTATGTTTCCTTGGTTTTTCCTCTTTGTACTCTTAGTTGGTCTGCTTCTCTTGAGTTCTTTGTGTTCTGTTTCCTGCTTTACTTTGAAGTGTCCAGTGTCCTCCAGTCTCCAGATCTCAGTCCAGTAGAGCAGCTCTGGGATGTTGGAGGACCTGGAGGTTCTCATCATGGATGTAACTGGTGATGACAACATGGACCAGAACCTCTGAGGAACGTTTCCAACACCTGGTTGAATCTATGACACCAAAAACGAAGGCAGTCGTGAAGGAAAAGGAGGCCCAACCCGCTACTAGAGTTGCAGTTAAAGTGTCCATTCTGTCGGTTCTCTGCATCCAAGCAAAGGAACCACACTGACTCTTCTCATAGTCACGATACAAAGTTTATTAAAAAAGACTTAGAAGCAATTATGTAAAACTGTGCATCAACAACCTCTGTTTGCACCAGTAAAAAAAATCTCCATGATGCACATAAAGTTGTTTAATTTAGACCATGTTTTTGATGAATCTGCACTAGTGGAACCTCATGGATGTGAACTTGTCCTGAGGTGTTGTGAAGCATTCAGCTGGTGAAAAAAACCCCTAAACTCTGCATGTTGATGTGTTGTCCAGAGCTGTAGCCTCTGATCAGCTGGTCTGGTCTGATGGTTACGAGTGACCAGGTGGTACTTACTCCAGAGAACTCAGAATAAACTGAAACCAGAGACCTCTATGCAAAATATACCATTTATTTACAGAAAAATATAAAATACTTAACTTGGAGTTGGTGGTCAACATGCTTGACACATAAATGCCATTTACCCACCTGGGCTGACCAAAGTAATATTGTTCCTAATCAAGGAAAGCCCAGGAGAGCAATTACCATAATTACAGACACCATGCATGGAATTAAAACCAAAAACAAACCATAAATAATTCAGAACACAATAAAACACACCGCAAGAGCCGCTCTTCTGTAAGACACAGTCTGCCTAAAATAAAACCAACAGATCAACCCAACAAACAAGACAAGCAGAGTGGGAAAAACAGTGGTTAACACCTGATATCTTGATAAAAGAACTGAAACAAAAAGAATTAGAAAGAAACTTAACCAATTAAAAGTACATGAATTGAAAGAAATATGCCTGATCACACTGAAGGACAGGTGCCCATCTTCTTCTCCACATAAGTACAGAGACGACTTCAAACTTCAGTCTTGGCTATTCATCATATAAAAGACACTCCAAGATTCTGTCCTCACCAGCATGAACCACCAGACCAAGGCCTCCACTGCTGCCAGCTGTGTCCAGTCACAAGCAAAACGACTTTGCCTTTATAGGCTCCGCCCCCTTGGCTCAACTCTACCACCTACACTTCAACTCACCACACGTTTATTTCTACGACATGAATCTGAACATTCTGGAGTTGTTTGGAAGTTGGTTTGTCTCTTACTCTAACTGAAGAGACAATGTTCATCTGGCTGGGGGGCTTCAGACTGACAAGCAGATAGTAATTAGCCCCTTAAACTCAGGAGTTGATGGGAAATTAAGCTGATTCACAAACTTCTGAAGCTGATAGCTGACGTGCATCTGTGGCTGAAAATGTGGAATTAATGGTTAAAGACATTCATTTAAATTAAATTAAAATTTGTCTATATTTTCAAGCAAAAATGTGAAGCCAGGCCTCCTTTTCTTGAAAGACACTTCAGCAGTTTTATCTAAACATACAAGTAGATGACGGCACACACGGCGTGAACAAACATGGAGCTACAGGAGATAAAGGTGATCCTGTAAAGACGCAGGTCTGACTCTGAACTGTTTCATCCAGCGTACCGAGCCGGGATTCAGGCCGGTCCTTTCAGATGAGACGGACTGACAGCAGTGCATCTTCATGAGTCTGGGACTTCTGGATCAGCTGGATGGAGGCTTGGACTCTTACATGCTAACAGCTACATGCTAGAGCTGGAGGAGAAAGCTAAAAGCTGCAGTCAGTTTGAGTTTGTAAAGTTCAGCAACACAGACCGACTGGTTATGAATAAATCACTGGCTGATGTATTTGATGTGTAATTCCTACAGAACGTACAAGAATGAACCAACATAAAAGTTCCCCTTAGCAACGTAGCAGGGAGGAACAACTTTCACCAGAGAAAGGGTTTGTGTATATATTTTTTATATATGTGATAAATCAAAGCAACTCAGTGTTAGTGTTTGTGAAGTTAGGTCAGATTTGGGTCCGACTTCAGTCCTACTTCAGTCCTTCAGTCGGACGTCCATCAGACGCAGCTGCAGCTCAGAGGGTCTCTGTGTGAGCTGCTGATCACTCTGACTCTGTGACTGGTCAGTTTCTGGAGCGTCTGGATCAGCTGCACCAGGCGAGGACTCGGTTTATGGACGACCCAGCTCGGGTCTCTCGGGTCTGGTCTGTGGAACGGGTCCAGAATTTCCAGAGTGTGGAGCTGCTGAAGGTGCTGCAGACACAGGAAGTCCTCATCTGACACGTGATGATGTCTGACACACAGGGAAGACAGCAAACTGGTTACCATAGAAACCAGGCGACTCAGTCAGGGGCCTGTGGGGAGCAGCATGAGCCGGAGACCACGAGACCAGACAAGACTGGAGCCAAATTATTTGGTCATACACATTTTGTTATTCACAGTCATTCGCAAGAGCCATAACTGATACATAAATTCAATGCATCACATCTTAAGATTCAGCTGGTTGTGATTATAAACCTGACCAGTAGGTGGTGTCATGTGCATATGAAGCTTCAAGAAATGAACCCTTTCTCGAACCAGTTGGCTGAAGTGGTACAATGCCTCACGATGCTTCATCTTGCCATCACTAGCCTAACCCTAACCAAGTCCCACACCTGTGGGTTAGAAAACTCTCAAGCTGAGTGAGATTGAAACAGTTTAAAATGTCCAGAAAGACAGTGGTGAATTTGGATTTTGGGGAGTCAGTTGGTATGTTGAAATCACTGAGATGGAGAACTAGTGAGATGAAGGACATCTGAGTGAATAAGTCAGTGCAACTGTAAAGAAAAGATGAGCTGGCTGTGATTGCTGCCATCATCTACAGCTGATCCGTTAAAGGTCCGTGTGGCTGCAGGTTTTCGTTCCAACCAGCAGAAACACAGCTGACTGGTTCCATTCAATCAACTGAACTGGTTCAGACCTTCAGTGAAGACAACTGGTTTATTGACTGAAACCAGTCAGCTGTGCTGTTGCTGGTTGGACAAAACCCTGCAGCCACACGGCCCTTTAATGGATCAGTTTGACACCTGTGATCTACAATGACGGCAACAATGATTGATTGGGAACTGTGTTGTCATTGTAGGTGATTTTGGTTCTTTCTGATCAAATCAGGATTTCAGGTGTTAATAAAATATGTTAAATCAGACTGTCAAAGCAGGCTGCTGAAGAGTGAATTTACTCTCACTCCCATCTATGTACAAGAAAAGTAAGATGTGTTGCAAGATCAAAATGGATCTGACTTCAGAGGACTTTACCAAATTGCCAAAAGTATTCGGTCACCTGCCTTGACTCTCATCTGATCTTTAGCTCCTCCCATTCCTAATCAATATGACGTGGCTCCATCTTTACAGCTAGAACAGCTTAAACTCTTCTGGGAAGGCTGTCCACCAGGTTTAGGCGTGTGTTTATGGGGATTTCTGTCCATTCTTCCAGAAGAATATTAGTGAGGTCAAACACTGATGTTGGACCAGAAGGTCTGGTTCTCAGTCTCTGCTCTAATTCATCCCAAAGGTCTTCTATCAGGTTGAGGTCACACTTCCATTTCCTGATTATCCAGCTGACAGTTGAATGTGGAATATTTAGGAGCGACTGGATTTGTTTCTCAGGTGTCATCCTATCACAGTTCCACCTGGAATTCACTGAGTTCCTGTGAGCGACCCATTCTTTCACAGATGTTTCTAGAAACAGTCTGCATGTCTAAGGTGATTAATTTATACACCTGTGGACGACTGGAACACCTGGTTCTGATAATCTGGATGGGGGAGCAGATACTTTTGGCAATATAGTGTATATACAGACAGTTGTTAAAAGCAAAAAAGGAAGAAAGGAAACTCAGTGAAAGTATAACTGAAATCGAACAGTGAATGAGGCATGAGAGTCACCTGATCGCCAGCACCCTCAGGTGAGGGAACAGCTGTGGGAGGAGTCTGACCAGGTTGGAGGAGGAGCTCCAGGGCTCCAGGTGGAGGTGTTCCAGGTGAGGAGCTCTTAAAGAGACCACATGCAGGTCTTCAGGCTGCAGATCCACACACAGAGTCAGTCTGACGAGGGAGGACGGCAGGAGGTGTGCGTACTCCACCAGAGGGTGACCTCCTATTGGACAGGGAGGGGTCACATGTTACTGCAGCTCAGCTGTCTGACTCTGAACATCAACATTTAAACATAAATGTTAAAGTCCTGCTTTCACACAGCAACAGAAGTGAGTTCCTGAACTGAACTGCCTGCAGCCATGTTTGTCTGCGCAAATCTAAACTGTTCAGCCTTCAATCATCTTACTGAAAGGATGAACTGGTGGCCAGTGAGGAGTGTCTGGTCCAGTGTCTGGTCCAGTGTCTGGTCAGTGTCTGGTCCAGTGTCTGGTCCAGGCCTTCGTCTGAGGGGCCCGGTCAGGCTCAGCCTAAACATATAACATCTTCTCCATCAGTACAGGGGCCACATGAGTCTGGTAATGTGTAGGACAGGTAGCATTCAAAGGTGTGCTCCTCAGCCTTTTGACCCTCAATCAGAGAAGCTGACTTTCTGGACGTGGGACGTAGTGAAGTGACCTCAGCTTGTGCGTGAGTTTCAGAGGTAGCGAGTGATCGTCGTCAGACTCACCGGGACACTCAGGGCTGTAGTTTGATGATTGACTTTATAGCTCTGCCATCAGATCTGGTTAGGGGTGAGGGGGTTCATCACCTCTATTGTTCTCAGCTCTGAGAAGATTGTGGTTAACCGTGAGGTGAGGAAAGCAGTGGGGCCCGGGGGCAGGAGGAGGTTCCTCAAGATTCTGGATGTCATAGGACCGCTGTCTCTGAAACATCACATGGACATCAAGGGTATTCCCTATGGTTGGTGGTTCCCCTCGTTAACAAGGAGGACTGGAGGGTGTTACCAGGGTTACCAGGGGAATCCTCAGCCTCCCTGATCAGATCTGTGCAGGTTCTGGAGAACAGAGTCCAGCTGACAGTCAAACCTCAGATTCAAGAGGAACAATATGGTTCTGTCCTGACCGTGGAACACTGGATCACAATAAACTGGACCTAACTGGTCAGCTTTCTGTGTAAAGTGGCTGAAATGGTCTTCAGTTCACTGCTGAGTGTGAAGCAGCAGGAATGAGAATCAAGAACCTCCAGGTCTGAAAATATGGTTCTCAGTCAGAAAAGGGTGGAACGTCCTCTCCGGGTCAGGAGTATCTCAGGGTCTTGTCGTGGACTCTGGTCTGTTAGGGTTAGGTGGATCTAAGTTCCTGCCTTCATCTACGGTCACTAACTGAAAGAACCAGATGGAGGATACAAGCGGCTGAAATGGGTTTCCTCCAGGGTGGCTGGACTCTCCCTCAGAGAGACTCAGAGTAGAGCTGTTGCTCCTCCACATGGAGAGGAGCCAGCTGAGGTTGAAGGCATGTCCAACCAGGAGGAGGCCCAGAGGCAGGCCCAGGACCCACTGGAGAGATCTGATATCTCTCAGCTGGTCAGGGAGCACCTCAGTGTCCCCCTGGAGGAGCTGGAGGAGCTGGACGAGATGAATCTGGATGAGAGGAGGATGATGGATGGTCGACAGCTGTTAAATCTGATAGGTTTCTACTTAATAGGTAACACTCTTATCAATGAATCCATAGTTGTTTAGGTCAGACAGAGAGCGCTCATCTGTGGCGTAAAGAAGGTTCCTGTAAAGCTCCTGCCTCTGATGGGTTAGGTTAGACTGACACTACGACAGAGCTACCATGTACGCTGAGGCTGCACAGGTGTGGCAGTGATGTCAGCCAGGTCCTCAGGTGACAGGTAGGTCCAGGTACGGAGTAAAGGTGTAAGACTGACAGGCTGCGAACATGGGCCAGAGGCTGCAGAACTTCTGGTGTCACCACAGCATCATAGTTGAGCAGCTGGAGGTCAGACAGCTGCAGAGCGCCACCATCTGCAAGACAGATACAGTACACCTGTGGTGACCCCCCCATGGTTTATTCCAGTTACTCCACCTGGTTCACATGTCTGTTTAACACCAGTAAAAGTCCGTCATAGATGTTTGACAGGAGATTACCCAGGTTCCATTCTGTTGAGTTTAAAGCTCCGTTATTCTGCTTTTCCTGACTTTCACATGTTTGTAACTGTCTTAAACTGGGATATCTTCAGTTTTCAGGACGCAACTGTTATTTTAAGAGGTGTAGCATTAATTAATCAGTAAATAAAATAGAAGCTCAGATAGAAAGTCAGACCTGGAGCTTCTAGAAACATCTTTCTGCTTCCACCAGTGTTCTAGTCCAGTGGTTCTCAAACCTTTAATCCTGCGTACCAGCTGAGAAACTGTTCAGCTCTCTGAGTTCCACCAGGATGACCAGTTTAAAATATAGCCTTCATAATTAGCTTTAAACACACAGAGATGTTTATTCCTTATTGTGGTTATTTATTACCTGAATTGTTACTTGACTGAATCAGACATTTACAACTCTGTCCAACAATTCTCACATATTCCTACTCTCATACAGAGAAAATTAACACTCAACAGTTGTTACATCTGCACGGCACCTGAATATGTAACTAATATCTTTTATAAGACACAATTTGAATTATCTCAAGCTGAACATTTTGTTTGAAACTTTGTATTTATAATGTATTGTATGTTTCTGATTTTTCCCCGCATACCACCAGAGAGCGCTCACGCACCACTGGTGCTACACGTACCACCGTTTGGGCACCACTGATCTAATCAAATCACCGATGCCTGAGATCAAACCCAGTCTGGAGTCACAGAGCTCGAGTGTGAGCCATTAAAGAAAAATCAGAGGGACAGGGTGGGGTCAGTCTTTGTCTCCATGGTAACCTGTTTGACTGGTTCAGGAAGGTAACCAATGACAGAGCAGGGTGCTCACTGGAGTACAGAGGAAGTAGAGTATTCGGGCTGCAGGAGAGTTCTAGACTCTGGACTAGAAGTTAGGACTAGAGGTTTTTAGATGAAGTAGAACAACTGTTGTGGTTCTGATCAATACCAGAGACCAATACTACAGAGTATGGACCCTAATACAGACCCTAATACAGAATATGAACCCTAATACAGACCCTAATACAGAAATATGGACCCTAATACAGACCCTAATACAGAATATGGACCCTAATACAGAATATGGACCCTAATACAGAATATGGACCCTAATACAGACCCCTAATACAGAATATGGACCCTAATACAGACCCTAATACAGAATATGGACCCTAATACAGAATATGGACCCTAATACAGACCCTAATACAGAATATGGACCCTAATACAGAATATGGACCCTAATACAGACCCTAATACAGAATATGGACCCTAATACAGAATATGAACCCTAATACAGAATATGGACCCTAATACAGACCCTAATACAGAATATGGACCCTAATACAGACCCTAATACAGAATATGGACCCTAATACAGAATATGGACCCTAATACAGACCCTAATACCCTAATACAGAATATGGACCCTAATACAGACCCTAATACAGACCCTAATACCCTAGAATATGGACCCTAATACAGACCCTAATACAGAATATGGACCCTAATACAGAATATGGACCCTAATAGACCCTAATACAGAATATGGACCCTAATACAGAATATGGACCCTAATACAGACCCTAATACAGAATATGGACCCTAATACAGACCCTAATACAGAATATGGACCCTAATATAGACCCTAATACAGAATATGGACCCTAATATAGACCCTAATACAGAATATGGACCCTAATACAGAATATGAACCCTAATACAGAATATGGACCCTAATATAGAGACCCTAATACAGAATATGGACCCTAATACAGACCCTAATACAGAATATGGACCCTAATATAGAATATATACCCTAATACAGAATATGGACCCTAATACAGAATATGAACCCTAATACAGACCCTAATACAGAATATGGACCCTAATACAGACCCTAATACATAATATGGACCCTAATATAGACCCAATAATAGGACCCTATATAGACCCTAATACAGAATATGGACCCTAATACAGACCCTAATACAGAATATGGACCCTAATACAGACCCCAATACAGAATATGGACCCTAATATAGACCCTAATACAGAATATGGACCCTAATACAGAATATGGACCCTAATACCCTAATACAGAATATGGACCCTAATATAGACCCTAATACAGAATATGAACCCTAATACAGAATATGGACCCTAATACAGAATATGGACCCTAATACAGAATATGGACCCTAATATAGACCCTAATACAGAATATGGACCCTAATACAGAATATGGACCCTAATACGGATCCTAATACAGAATATGGACCGTAATTCAGAATATGGACCCTAATATGGACCGTTATTCAGAATGTGGACCCTAACCCTACAGAGTATGGACCTTTGAGAGAGGTGAAACCGTTTACCACTGTCAAGATTCAAGAGGTCAAACCTTCCAAGTGTGTTTACCTGGGAGGTGGGTGGGGCTGAAGAAGTCCTGAGACAGTGTCTTGTAGGTGACCATAGTACAGGACAGGTGTCTGAGCGCGGCCAGGTGACCGAGGAGGCTGCCCAGCGTAGGGATCTTTAGAGCACCATCATGGTGCAGCAGCAGGGACGTGAGCCGGGTCAGCTGACTTATGGCAGCCACCAGGTGAGCAGCTGGACAGGTGAGCTGCACATTGCACAGGCTCAGGTGAGTCAGCTGGCCTGCTCATAGGAAACAGGAAGTCCAGGTTCTTTAGGGGGGCAGAAGAAGAAGTGATGGACAGACGCTGCAGGTGGCGCAGTTTGAGCTCCTGGATGCTGCGCTCCCTCCAGCCATCCAATCGCAGCATGGTGAGTCCGGACAGCCAGGTGCGCAGCAGTTTCAGGTCTCTGCTCGTACCTGCACGCAACAACGCACTGCTCACATGCCTCCGAGCCAGGCTGCGCCAGAACAGGTGGTCGTACCTGGAGAGGTGATGCAGCAGTATGCTGAAACCCCGCCACAGGGGCGGGGCCTCATCCAGCAGGTGTCTGAAGTAGCAGCAGGTGCCACGCACACTCAGCTTATCCCCCCAAGAAAGGAAGCTGAACACCTGCAGCCACACCTCTGCAGGCAGCTGCAGCGCTGATGTCATCACAAGGTGAGTGAGGCCACTTAGCTGTTCCAGTCAGGTGTCCAAAAAAGTTTTTACCCTCAGGAAGCAAAACCACAGAAACTCAGAAGTTCAGGGAGTCAGGTGTGGCTCCACCCATCACTGAGGCTGCATTTGATCAGCTGCTTTGATCTCTGATCACCTGTTTCAGCAGCTGCTTTGATCTCTGATCACCTGTTTCAGCAGCTCGTTTGATCTCTGATCACCTGTTTCGGCAGCTGGTTTGATCTCTGATCACCTGTTAGCAGCTGCTTTGATCTCTGATCACCTGTTTCAGCAGCTGCTTTGATCTCTGATCACCTGTTTCAGCAGCTGCTTTGATCTCTGATCACCTGTTTCAGCAGCTCGTTTGATCTCTGATCACCTGTTTCGGCAGCTGGTTTGATCTCTGATCACCTGTTAGCAGCTGGTTAGTTGTTCGGACGGAGTTATTACCAGTTTTCTTCCGGATCTTTCCCGCTGCTTCCTGCTCGAGCAGAGATCGTATGTGAGCGGAAGGACGTCTCACTCTCACTGATGTTCCAGCTTCAGACGTCAACAGCCGCTCAAACCAACACACATCGTCAAAACACAAATGATGCCTCTATCACATCTTGATAGCATAGACTACCAGCTACAGGACAAAAACCCAACAACAACAGCTATAATGTAACAAAAACATTTGGAATAATTGTGATGAGTTTGTATTGTTATAAATCATTAAAAACTTAAGTAACAATCAATAACGTTACAGTTTTGCACTACAGACACTCAATACTATCTACACACTTCAGCAGTCTCCTTCTGGTCATACTAAACAGCTGTTTGGAGCAAAAAAAAAAAGGTTTGGTATAATTTTGGTGATTTTTAAAAATTATTATTAATAAATAATAACTTCAATAATGATCAATACCTTTACTGTTTTACACTACACATACTCCAAACTCACTGAGCACTTCAGCAGTCTCCTTCTGGTCATACTACAACAGCTGTTTTGAACAAAAAAGGTTTTGCATAATTTGGGGGATTTTCTTTTAGGAATATTTATCACCAATCATTTCAATACTGATCAATAACTTCACTGTTTTACACTATAGACACTCCAAACTCACTACATTCTTTAAACATATCGTTATGGTCATACTACAACAGCTGTTTTGACCAAAAAAGGTTTGTCATAATTTTGGTGATTTTATATTGGGAATATTAATCACCAATCATTTCAATACTGATCAATAACTTCACTGTTTTGCACTACAGACACTCCAAACTCACTACACTCTTTAAACGTATCATTATGGTCATACTACAACAGCTGTTTTGAACAAAAAAGGTTTGGTATAATTTTGGTGAATTTTTTTTGGGAATATTAATCACCAATAATTTTATACTGATCAATAACTTCACTGTTTTACACTACACACACTCCAAACTCATTACACACATCAAAAGTCTCCTTATGGTCATACTACAACAGTTTTTTTTTTTTTAACAAAAAAGGTTTGGTATAATTTTGGTGATTTTTTTTTATCATTATTAATCATTAATAACTTTAATACTGATCAATAACTTCAGTTTTACACTACAGACACTCCAAACTCACGACACACATCAAAAGTATCCTTATGGTCATCTGATCCATCTGATTTTTGCCAATCAGATTGGATTTTATTCTATATTAAATATAACAATATTAAATAATGATTTGTGAAATGTTAAAGCAAAATAACTGATAAAAAAGTATTTTTAAAGTTTAGAACCATTGTATACCTGACGCTGTTAATGTCATATGAAAATATCATTAATATCTGCACTGAACACTGAGTGTATTTTTAAAACTATCTGGACCAACATGGTGCTCAGTGCCTGCAAAAGCACATAATTTCCTAAAAATGTTTAGTCTGTGTCTCAAAATAATTTTATCCTCATCAACATGTCAGTGTCATCTCTAAAGTTGTCCTGTCATCATCTCAGCTCTGGAGGTTCATCATCTCCTCTGACACTGATCAGACGTGTTCCTGACGTGGAACATTAATTAATCACATTAATACTTTAAACACCGTGTTATTCATGGAGAAACAGTCTGTTTGATCCTGATCTTAACCCTCACTGAAAAACTATCGTTACTGTTATTACAGACTTATTCATTAAAAAACTGACACTTTCCTTTGAAAAGTAACTCCTCATGTCCACCTTCTGGAAGGATCAACAACAAAACAACAATAAACTATCTTTAGCTTCACACAACAGTTCAGAAGGAGAGAAATTAATTACATTAAAATGAGTCACACATCTTATTTATTACTTTGAAATAAATGTGTTTTATTAACCTAATGAGAAAGCAAAATATAAATACCAAAATAAATCCTAAAATTAAACAAAAGGATGACAGGAAGTGTCTATTAGACAGTTTTTAGTCTTTACAGCATTCTGTGGTTCTTCTCACTTTAAGCAGGTTTCTGATCAGAATCAGTTGCTACTACTTTGAAATCAGTGCTGTCACTCATAAAACCACCAACCTCATAAAGGTTTACTTGATGAGTTTATAAATTCTCCTATTCACTTGTCATGGATGTAAATCCATCTACGGAGACCAAAACTGTTTTTGAACCGGACTGTATTTTTATTTCTTTTGTAAAGTTTTATCATTTATTTGACCTCCACCTTAAAATTTAACATGATCACCACAGTTGGAGGCAGAACCTACTGGTTGGTGGAGGAACTGCAGCCTCTAGTGATCAGTAGAGGAACCGCAGCCTCTAGTGATCAGTAGAGGAACCGCAGCCTCTAGTGGTCAGTAGGGGAACTGCAGCCTCTAGTGGTCAGTAGGGGAACTGCAGCCTCTAGTGGTCAGTAGGGGAACTGCAGCCTCTAGTGGTCAGTAGAGGAACCGCAGCCTCTAGTGATCAGTAGAGGAACTGCAGCCTCTAGTGATCAGTAGAGGAACCGCAGCCTCTAGTGATCAGTAGAGGAACCGCAGCCTCTAGTGGTCAGTAGGGGAACTGCAGCCTCTAGTGGTCAGTAGAGGAACCGCAGCCTCTAGTGGTCGGTAGAGGAACCGCAGCCTCTAGTGGTCAGTAGGGGAACTGCAGCCTCTAGTGGTCAGTAGAGGAACTGCAGCCTCTAGTGATCGGTAGAGGAACTGCAGCCTCTAGTGATCGGTAGAGGAACCGCAGCCTCTAGTGGTCGGTAGAGGAACCGCAGCCTCTAGTGGTCAGTAGGGGAACTGCAGCCTCTAGTGATCAGTAGAGGAACTGCAGCCTCTAGTGATCAGTAGAGGAACCGCAGCCTCTAGTGGTCGGTAGAGGAACCGCAGCCTCTAGTGGTCAGTAGGGGAACTGCAGCCTCTAGTGATCAGTAGAGGAACTGCAGCCTCTAGTGATCAGTAGAGGAACCGCAGCCTCTAGTGATCGGTAGAGGAACCGCAGCCTCTGGTGGTCGGTAGAGGAACCGCAGCCTCTAGTGATCAGTAGAGGAACCGCAGCCTCTGGTGGTCGGTAGAGGAACAGCAGCCTCTAGTGGTCAGTAGAGGAACCGCAGCCTCTAGTGATCAGTAGAGGAACTGCAGCCTCGAGTGATCGGTAGAGGAACCGCAGCCTCTAGTGGTCGGTAGAGGAACCGCAGCCTCTAGTGGTCAGTAGGGGAACTGCAGCCTCTAGTGATCAGTAGAGGAACTGCAGCCTCTAGTGATCAGTAGAGGAACCGCAGCCTCTAGTGATCGGTAGAGGAACCGCAGCCTCTGGTGGTCAGTAGAGGAACCGCGGCCTCTAGTGGTCGGTAGAGGAACCGCAGCCTCTAGTGGTCGGTAGAGGAACCGCAGCCTCTAGTGGTCGGTAGAGGAACCGCAGCCTCTGGTGGTCAGTAGAGGAACCGCGGCCTCTAGTGGTCGGTAGAGGAACTGCAGCCTCTAGTGATCAGTAGAGGAACCGCAGCCTCTAGTGGTCGGTAGAGGAACCGCAGCCTCTGGTGGTCGGTAGAGGAACAGCAGCCTCTAGTGGTCAGTAGAGGAACAGCAGCCTCTAGTGGTCAGTAGAGGAACCGCAGCCTCTAGTGGTCAGTAGAGGAACCGCGGCCTCTAGTGGTCAGTAGAGGAACCGCAGCCTCTGGTGGTCGGTAGAGGAACCGCAGCCTCTGGTGGTCGGTAGAGGAACAGCAGCCTCTAGTGGTCAGTAGAGGAACCGCAGCCTCTAGTGGTCAGTAGAGGAACCGCAGCCTCTAGTGGTCAGTAGAGGAACCGCAGCCTCTGGTGGTCGGTAGAGGAACAGCAGCCTCTAGTGATCAGTAGAGGAACCGCAGCCTCTAGTGGTCAGTAGAGGAACCGCAGCCTCTGGTGGTCGGTAGAGGAACAGCAGCCTCTAGTTTCAGTAACTTCAGTCTATAACATGCATCATGGCTCCTGATCTAGACTTAAATCCTGGTTGTTGTTTCAAATAAATAACAGCTGATTAAACTAAACAAGCAGATGTTTTCAGTGACGTCTGGACATCACATGACTGATATTTGACTTAAAGCTATTAAAACCTGAATCCAGGTTCTCCAAATCCAGGGTTTGGGTTCAGCCACCAGCTGGACTGATCAGAGTTCAGACCTTCTTCATAAATGTGTGTCAGGTCATCGTTCAGACGTCTGATGAAAATGAACCCATTTCATCTTCATGAAGGGGATGAGACATAAAGTAACTCAGGATGTTGAAGTGAACCAGGTTTAGTTCAGAGTCAGTTAACCATGGTAACAGACTCAGTATCAGTTACCTGAACCTGGACCCTCCAGCTCTGAGTTAAATAACTCAGAAAACTCAGTCTCCCTGAGTTTAGGTTGAACAGACCCAGAACCGTCTCTCTGAAACCGACCCCTGGACCTGTCCCGACCACTCCTCCCTTAATAGCACTTTGGATCAGGGAAAATAAAAGAACAGAATAAATTGTAAAAATGAATGAACCCAATAAAATAATGTTAAAACGACAGCTGACAACAGGAGGAGCACCAGGTTCTTCACTGTAAATATGTCCAGATTTATTCCAGCTAAGAGCTCGCAGCTCCTGTCTGTCCTTTACCTGCCCATTAACACTCACCTGTGCCCAGGTGTCTCCTCTCTGGTTCCTGGGCACCGCCCCTGGCTACATAAAAGAACTGAGCGATTTGGAGGTTTTATTTCTGTTTTTAACGAGCTTAGTTTGAACTAGCGCTGTCCCGCCAGACCAACAGGGGGCGGTAATGTTCCAGTTAGATGCTCGAGAACATTAAAAAAAAAAAAAAAAAAGAATAAAGAAAAAGAAGAGGACGCGCTGAGTCGTTGATTAGATGGAAGGTGAGTTGATAATTGATCGATAATCTGACACGCACATCTGAGTGACCTCACCGTAACGGCTTCAGTGATCGATAACGGGAGGAAACCCACGCGTGCAGGAGCTGATAGTTTCTGGTCTCAGGGTGGACTCTGATCAATATTTCTGCAGCGGCAATCATTTCTGCACCACGTGACCCGAGCCGAATTCTCCTTCCATCAGAAACACGTGAGATTGGTGTTTTTGGTCTGATTTATAGGACCGTTTCTTGTCTAATTCTGGCGTTTTAACTCTAGGTATTTTTATCCCTGGATTCTGAACCACGTGACCGCAACAGTGAACCGAACCACAGAAGACCAGATGTGGTCTGTCCTCAGACAGATGTGACCCGGACATAGAACATTTAATTTCTTTATTTTGGAGGGACAGAGGTGGCTGGTAGCTAATTTACATCTGTAGTCGCTGAACAGAGAAACAAACAAACATCAATAAATCTAAATCAAATCATGACAATGCAACAGAAAACCAATCTAAAAAATTATAAATATATGGTATAAGATCCACACATAACAATAAATTACTCCGTTTTCTATCCAGAGGGAGTCTGATAGTTTTTTTCCCCTTAATAATAAAATCACCAGTTAAAAACTGTATTAATGTTTTCTTGGGTTAAATGTGTCTGATATTTAACTGTGTTTGATGATGCAAAACATTTAAAAAACAAACAAAACAAAGAAAATAAAACAGAAGAAATCAGGAAGGGGGCAAATACTTTTTTTTCACAACACTATGTATGAACACTAGAGAGCCATTTATGAAATATATAAAATAAAACCCTTAATAATGTATAAACAAATATATAAAACATCAAGGACATTTAGTTAAGGGTTAGGGTTAGATGTGGAGCCTCTCCTCCAGATGTGGAGCCTCTCCTCCAGACGTGGAGTTTCTCTAGCTGTGAAACTTCTCCTCCAGATGTGGAGCTTCTCCTCCAGATGTGTGGCTTCTATTCCAGATGTGGAGCTTCTCCTCCAGCTGTGGAGCTTCTACTCCAGCTGTGAAGCTTCTCCTTCAGATGTGGAACTTCTCCAGATGTGGTTCTTCTCCAGCTGTGGCGCTTCTCCTCCAGATGCAGAGCTTCTCCAGCTGTGAAACTACTCCTCCAGATGTGGAGCTTCTCTCCCAGATGTGGAGCTTCTACTCCAGCTGTGGAGCTTCTCCAGCTGTGAAGCTTCTCCTCCAGATGTGGAACTTCTCCAGATGTGGTTCTTCTCCAGCTGTGGCACTTCTCCTCCAGATACAGAGCTTCTCCAGCTGTGAAACTACTCCTCCAGATGTGGAGCTTCTCCTCCAGCTGTGTACCTCTTCTCCAGCTGTGAAACTTCTCCTCGAAATGTGGAGCTTCTCCTCCAGCTGTGGAACTTCTACAGCTGCGGAGCTTCTCCTCTAGCTGTGGATCTTCTCCTCCAGCTGTGGAACTACTCCTTCAGATGTGGAGCTTCTCCTCTAGCTGTGGATCTTCTCCTCCAGCTGTGGAACTACTCCTTCAGATGTGGAGCTTCTTCTCTAGCTGTGGATCTTCTCCTCCAGCTGTGGAACTACTCCTTCAGATGTGGAGCTTCTCCTCTAGCTGTGGATCTTCTCCTCCAGCTGTGGAACTACTCCTTCAGATGTGGAGCTTCTCCTCCAGCTGTGGAGCTTCTCCTCCAAATGTGGGGCTTCTCCTCCAGCTGTGGAACTTCTCCAGATGTGGAACTTCTCTAAATGTGGAGCTTCTCCTCCATATGTGGAGCTTCTCCAGCTGTGGAACTACCCATACAGATGTGGAGCTTCTCCTCCAGATGTGGATCTTCTCCAGCTGTGGAGCTTCTCCTCTAGCTGTGAAGCTTCTATTTCAGCTGAGGAGCTACTCCTCCAGATGTGGAGCTTCTATTCCAGCTGTTGAGCTTCTCCAGATGTGGAGCTTCTCCTCCAGATGTTGAGCTTCTCCTCCAGCTGTCGAGCTTCTATTCCAGATGTGGAGCTTCTATTCCAGCTGCGGAGCTTCTCCTCCAGATTTGTGGCTTCTCCAGCTGTTGAGCTTCTATTCCAGCTGTGGAACTTCTCCAGATGTGGAGCTTCTCCAGCCGTCTCCTCTATCTCTGTGGTTCTGAGCTGGTTTCTGTTTGGACCCACTGGGTCATGTGGATTCCAGATGTTGATCAGGCTGACCTGCAGTCAGCTGCCAGGGTCAGACATCGACCCGTCTTCCTGTCCATGTGATCTTCTGGAGGCAGGAGCTCTCAGGTGTTTAGATAGACTCACCTGTCTGCCTGTTCTGTTAAAAACTGATGCTCTCATGTTTGCAGGTGAGTCGGTGACGTCATCAAACAGGAAGTGCTCTGCAACGACAGGAAGTGTGAGAAAGACGAGAGACAATGCAGCTGATTGGTTTAACCTGATGGTCAGGTGGGAGCGGCTGAACGAGGATGGCTTCAGCGCCGCCACCAACATCATCAACCTTCGCCGGTGAGCTCACCTCCACCTGAGCACACGTGACTCCACTCAGTCATCGCTTCCTGTAACTCTGATGATGTCACTGTTATTATTGCACATCCAGAGTTGTAGCAGAGCTGATGTCACCAGTGTAGCTGAAGTTTAGAGGTGAACCTGAACACCTGCTCTGTGGTTGATCCTGCAGCTGAACCTTAGCTGATAAAACTAACATCCACTTGATGATCCAGACCAGCAGGAGCAGGAGCACTTCCTGTTTTACCAGGTCCAGGTGAAGGTGCAGGTTCAGGGGTGGAGGCGAATCGCTCTTCACAAACCTTTAGGTGACATCACAGGTGGTCCATGGTCTGGTTTCAGCCAATCAGATGCAGTCAGCTGTTACTAATCAATGATGTGACCAGCTCAGATCCAGATGTTTGTTCCTGATGTCCTGATGTTTGTGTCCTTCAGCTCTCAGAGCGACCAGCTGCTGGTGGACGGGTCTCCATCGTCTCCACCACCGGCCGACGGAGCTGCAGAGCTGCAGGATCAATGCTCCAGACTGCAGGACGTCATCGACAAAATGGTGACACTTCACACTTCACCTGAACAGAAACAGGAAGTGGAGGAGAGTCTCCACAGCTCTGGTGGCCAGAGTCTGGACTCAGACGGGTCACATGACTCCATGTTTGTGTTGATGTGACCCAGAATGTTCATCTCAAAACTTAGACCTGTTTCTGATGTTCAGTCAGCTCTGGTCTCGTCCTGTCTGAGCTGAGGCGTCTCACAGCTGGTGGTGACATCATTTATAGTTGTACAGGTGGTGTAACATGTGCTCCTCATGTTGGTCAGGTCGTGGTGGTGATGAAGATGGAACGTTTACTGACATCACAGCAAGGCGTTCAGGAACTGGACCAGTTCCATTTCGGTCCTGGAGGCAGGAACTTCCCTCTGTGTCTCACCTGGACCCCCAGACAGTTCGGTACGTTCACCTGAATAACACCAGCAACCCTACCTCTATACTTGAGCAGAAGCTCCGCCTCTACAGGTTTGTTACCGTGGTTACCATAGCCTCTGCTGGTCTCTGACCGTGGACATGTGGTGTGTTTCAGAGGACTACGCTGGTGTCCTGCTGGACAGCTTCCGTCAGGAGCTGCAGCTGAAGCGTCTGATCCTGCAGGAGGTGGCTCACGGCCCCCCCTCAGACCTAGGGCTTGGTCTACCTGTCCTGCTGGCTGCACCAGCCCTACATCCCCCCCCAGAACCGCCTCACCCTGGAGGCGCTGCTGCTGGAGACCGGGCACCGCCCACTCTGAGTCAGGTGACCAGTGAGAGTGAGGATGTGAAACAAAACCCCCATGATTCAACAGCTGGAAGATCCAGTCTGACTCCATCAGTGTCTCTGATGGCTCTGGAGGAGTTCTGGTCCATTTTTCATTGGACGTTCACGTCTCCATAGCTCTCTGAAGGTTCCACAGCTCCTCAGTGAGGTTCAGGTTTGAACTTTAACTAGAACCTTCATTCTTCTTCATCCATCCTGAAGTAGATCTGCTGTATCTGGGATCATCAGGATCCCCAAACCATCATCCCTCCAGCGCCGTGCCTGACAGGTTTTCTGCTGGTTTCCTCCAACCATGGTTCTGGTCTCCAAGCTGGTCTCATCTCTAAACTAAACTAGAACAGTTTGGAAACAGCTTCAGAACTACAATGACCTGCAAAAACTGCTCCTCTAAGACCATCGCTGATGTTGTTTCCTCTTGACATTATGTTAACACACACCTGAATGCTCCAGATAAGCAAACATCTGCTTTCTTGGAGGTCTGGTCACCTGCTGATGATCAGCTGCATCATCGCAGCAGCAGTGAGACGTAGAGACGTCCTGATTGGTTTAGCTTTGTTTAAATCAGATCAATCAGTCATCAGTAATATCAGTAATCAGTCATCAGTAATCAATCATCAGTGATCAGTCATCAATCAATCATCAGTAATCAATCATCAGTAATCATTGATCAGTCATCAATCAATCATCAGTAATCAGTCATCAGTAATCACTCATCAGTAATCAGTCATCAGTAATCAACCATCAGTCATCAGTCATCAGTAATCAACCATCAGTCATCAGTCATCATCATCATCAGTCATCAGTAATCAACCATCAGTCATCAGTAATCAACCATCAGTCATCAGTAATAAGTCATCAGTAATCAGTAATCAGTGATCAGTCATCAGTTTGTTGTCTGATAGACTTCAGACGACTAATTTTATTTATTTAAAACTGGATTAAAGAAACATTAACTATAGAACAGTTTCCTGTCAAGTTTGAAAACAAATATAAATCTGGTGTCTGAACTGAGTGTGTCAGTAATGTGTGTGTGTGTGTGTGTGTGTGTCCAGGTGGCATGGCCGGCCTTCAGTCGATGATGCGTCAGTTTCAGCAAGGAGCTGCTGGAAACATGAAAGGCATGATGGGATTTAACAACATGTGACCCTGCCCCTCGCACCAACCAGCTGCCTTCAGAGGGTGTGAAGCTCCGCCTCCCTGCAGGTGCAGGTGTCTTCAGCTGCTTCAAACCGATGAATGACATCAGATTTGTGATTTTTAGAAAAACAGCAGAATAAAAATGAGGATTTAAAGGAGCTGCCCAAAGCTTTAGATGTTTAGTCTGAGAAACGTCTGGAAGCCCCTCCCCCATCCCCCTGAGAGGAGGGGGAGGAGGGAGATCATTAACTTAACTGTAAAGATGTTTGAGTGTAAAGTTAAAGCTAGCAGAGTGGGTCCTGATTGGATGAGCTGATGTCACATGACCAGGACGTTAGTGACAGTATTTTTGTCATAATAAACATTTATATTCCTCCACTTTAAAACTGCTCTGACTTTAATTTCATCATCTGACTTCCTGCCAGCAGCAGAACCTCTGCTGATCCACAGCAGGAGGAACCAACCTGTATCTGCTGCTGGTACCAGTCCATCTGGGTCAGTACCGGGTCAGTACTGGTCCATCTGGGTCAGTACCGGTCTATGAGGGTCAGTTTTGGTCCATGAGGGTCAGTATTGGTCCATCTGGGTCAGTACCGGGTCAGTACTGGTCCATCAGTTAGTACCGGTCCATCTGGGTCAGTACCGGTCTATGAGGGTCAGTATTGGTCCATCTGGGTCAGTACCGGTCCATCTGGGTCAGTATTGGTCCATGAGGGTCAGTATTGGTCCATCTGGGTCAGTACCGGTCCATCAGGGTCAGTACCGGGTCAGTACTGGTCCATGAGGGTCATTACCGGTTCATCTGGGTCAGTACTGGTCCATCTGGGTCAGTACCAGGTCAGTACTGGTCCATCATAGTCAGTACCGGTCCATTAGGGTCCGTACTGGTCCATCTGGGTCAGTACCGTGTCAGTACCGGTCCATCTGGGTCAGTACCAGGTCAGTACTGGTCCATCAGAGTCAGTACCTGGTCAGTACCGGTCCATCTGGGTCAGTACCAGGTCAGTGCCGGTCCATGAGGGTCAGTACCGGTTCATCTGGGTCAGTACTGGTCCATCTGGGTCAGTACCACCATCCTGGGACTGTTTCAGAATCAGCACCTGATCCAACCACAGCAGAAACAAACTTTGTTTTCCAGGAGGACACCTTTACTCGGATGAAGGGGCACAAAGAGAAAGTCATCAACACTTTCTTTTATCAGTAAATTCACTTCAGATTAATAAAATAAACCAGATCTGCATCTGAGCTCTGAAGAGTCAGGGTTAGAGTCAGGGTTAGGGTTAGAACCAGGGTTAGGGTTAGAGTCAGAGTTAGGGGTTAGTCTCCATCCAGTCAGTCACACATCCATCCACACCCACAGGACGTCCACGTATGAGCAAAAACAGCAAAAAATTTAGAATGATAATCTAACGTCTTTAGACATTTAATGTTTTACTAAATCCAGTCTTTGGCTGCAGACCAACCAGTTTCTAGTGACTGGTACCAGTTTCTGGTAACTGGTAGAGGTTAAGGTCCCTGGTAGCAGTTTCCTGCGACGTTACCAAGGCAACAAAGACTGCTGGCTACTGAGCACATTTAAAGTAAAAGCTACTAATTCATGTCTATTTCTCTCAGAAAAGGTTGGTTTTAAAACATGGTTGTTTTTGTTGTCGACAGCTGTTTTCTATAAATATGCTTCTAGAGCTGGACTTCCTCTCAAATCCTGAAGAACCTGAAGGAGATTCTGATGCTGAAGGACCTGAAGGAGATTCTGATGCTGAAGAACCTGAAGGAGATTCTGATGCTGAAGAACCTGAAGGAGATTCTGATGCTGAAGGACCTGAAGGAGATTCTGATGCTGAAGGACCTGAAGGAGATTCTGATGCTGAAGGACCTGAAGGAGATTCTGATGCTGAAGACCTGAAGGAGATTCTGCTGAAGGAGATTCTGATGCTGAAGGAGTTCTGATGCTGAAGGACCTGAAGGAGATTCTGATGCTGAAGGACCTGAAGGAGATTCTGATGCTGAAGGACCTGAAGGAGATTCTGATGCTGAAGGACCTGAAGGAGATTCTGATGCTGAAGAACCTGAAGGAGATTCTGATGCTGAAGGACCTGAGGAGTTCTGATGAAGGACTGAAGAGATTCTGATGCTGAAGACCTGAAGGAGATTCTGATGAAGGAGATCTGATGCTGAAGGACCTGAAGGAGATTCTGATGCTGAAGGACCTGAAGGAGATTCTGATGCTGAAGGACCTGAAGGAGATTCTGATGCTGAAGGACCTGAAGGAGATTCTGATGCTGAAGGACCTGAAGGAGATTCTGAGGCTGATGCTGAGGAGATTCTGATGCTGAAGGACCTGAGGAGATTCTGATGCTGAAGGACCTGAAGGAGATTCTGATGCTGAAGGACCTGAAGGAGATTCTGATGCTGAAGGACCTGAAGGAGATTCTGATGCTGAAGGACCTGAAGGAGATTCTGATGCTGAAGGACCTGAAGGAGATTCTGATGCTGAAGGACCTGAAGGAGATTCTGATGCTGAAGGACCTGAAGGAGATTCTGATGCTGAAGGACCTGAAGGAGATTCTGATGCTGAAGGACCTGAAGGAGATTCTGATGCTGAAGGACCTGAGGACCCATGAAGGACACCAGGAGTCTGACAGTCGGGTTTATTGGAGGAACATGAACGTGTTGGACACATGCTGCACTAGAAACTTCAACATGACACCAGAACGGGTTCCTCCGACGTTTCCGCTCGTCTTCACATTGATTCAAAACAACTGGAGTGATGTTTTATCAAAAGTAATAAAATAGTGGGACTCTTAAACTTTGTTCATGTTTATCTACATATGAACACCAAACAATTGTCTTTTAACTGAAATCAAGTCCAAACCCGGAAACAGACCTGGAACCAGAAACCAGTTTGTGAATCTAGAACCGCACAGGAGTCCTGACCCATTTCTTCATCCAGTTCAGAACTCCAAAGGACCCTGGAGTGCTGACCTCTGTGCACAACTCACCTGATGCAGGTGAGCCGGTCCTGAACACCTGCTCACTCCACCTCAGACCCCACTGAAAGGGTCAGGTTCTGATCAAGTTCTGGTCCATTAAGAACATGCTGGACATCTACTGAGGAGCTTTGCTTCCGTCTGACGCCTCGATGCCCAGCAGGGCCTGGACCGCCTCCAGGGGGACCCCCTGTGGTGTCTGGATGTGCATGGTGGTTCCATCGGGTCCATTGACAATCACAATCCCATCCTGGCCCGGTTCTGCTAGCTGGACTGTCAGACCCTCAGTCTGGATGTAGATCTCCTGGCCCTCTTGCAGCTCTTTAGTGTCACAAGGTTCTGTTGAACTGGATTCACACTGGGATTCTGTCTGCTGGAGCTGACAGAAGGTGGTGGTATGTGCAGAGCTGGACTCGGGTGCCTGCTTAGATCTAGACTCAGGGGGCTGCCCAGATTTGGATTCAAGGGGCTGCCCGGATCTGGATTCAGGGGGCTGCCCGGATCCGGAACTCAGGGGGCGGCCTGGATCCGGACTCAGGGGGCTGCCCGGATCCGGACTCAAGTATGTTTGTGTTTCTGTCAGAGGAGTCCAGAACATTCTCTTGCTTTATCATCTGATGGGTAATGTCAGAGTTTAAGACCTGGTCCGGACACACCAGAAGATGTCCTCCATCCTGCTCAGCAGCTGGATGCACCTCCATGGGCGTGGCAGGAGGCGGAGCCTGGGTGGTGGTTGGAGAGGTGGAGCCAGAGGAGCTGGAGGACCAGGAGAGACACATTAAGACCTGAGGTCAGCTGAACACCTGATCCACACAACCCCAGACACACCACAAGTTTGGCTAGGTGGAATCATCTCACCTGGAGGTGGAGTTAGCACAGGTGGAGAGCAGGTTGGGTCCAGTTGGAATCACCAGAGGAGACACCGACACGGAGCAGGACCTCAAAGGAGAGCTCACCAGAGGGACTGGGGTCACCATACCTCCACCTGAGAAGACATGAACCCGATAAGAACACAACTGCACAGATACTGAATCAACATCTTATGGCCTTTGAGAGGCTCTTGGAGGAACTCCTGGGAGCAGCACTGGTAAACTGGGTTAAACTGGTCATGATGGACAGGCTGGACAACTGCCCACACATGGATCCCTGCCTGGAAATGGGTTACAACTGTTCCACTGAGGAGCCAGGTCTGGGGGAGGGGCTTGTTCAGGAGTGTCTGGTGGCCAGATCTTCATTCATTCCCCTGTGGGCCTAACCCTAGGGCCTCCTAACCCTAACCCTCCACCTGCAGGAAGGGCCTCCTAACCCTAACCCTCCCCCTGCAGGAAGGGCCTCCATAAACTGGAGAACTAAGACTTTTACGGCCTAATATAATGACTGTTATATTGTTAGTTAATGTACTACAGAGACATCCACATAGACAGGTGTAGGCAGCAACCCTGGGATGGTCAGAGGGTGGAGCTGCAGTTCAGCATGCATCTCTGGAAGGCAGGGGTGAGGGAAAAACAGCTCTAAACACTACAAAGATAATGGAAGGCGGTTAAGTTTGCAAAGTTCATATATTAACAAGCTCATAATTAACAACTAGAGGAGGAACGAGGGATACTGCCACCGCTCAGTGGATCATGTTGGTGGGCTTCTGCAGCTCAGGTCTATGAGCCAGGAGTGAGGCGTGAGGTCAGAGTGCTCCAGCATCTCACCCGTTGGGGGAGCCTCCATCCCATTCTGGTGGACTCCTACGCTGTTCTCCATCTTGAATCTCTTTGACGGTGGTAACATCTTGGAGTTCTAGAAAAGAGCAGAAACAACAGAACTCAGGTCAAACTGGTCTCCAGGAGAGATCAGTGAGGTCATACTGGTGAAGCACAGTAACTGGTTCCATGTTAGAGGTTGCACCGTTTAAATGCTTCATTAAAAGGACTGTGTCAGAAATACAGTTGAAACCAGAAATTAACATCCACTGTATAAAAAAGACACATAACACTTTTTTCCCCCCCTCACTGTCTGACTTTAAATTAGACTTTGGATCAGTTAGGATTACAAAAATTACTTCTATTTACTAAATGCCAGAGCAATGAGAGAGATTTTTTTCTTTGTTTTTCCAGTCAGAAGTGTCCATCATCTCCTCAGTATCTGGTCTCGTCGTCTCTAAACTGTCTGTCTCGGCTCAGTCGTTCTGGTTTCCTTCCAGAAGCTTCTCTTAGTAGTTTTCTGAATTCTGGTCCGTTCCTCCTGACAGAACTAGAGGAACTGAGTCAGATTTGGAGGTCTCCTGTTCTGCTCTGACCACAGATGTTCTCCAGGACTGAGATCAAGTCTCTGCGGTGTCCACTCCAGAACATGGACTCTGTAGTCCTGAAGCCTCTTAGAAACTAATCTGGTGGTGTGTTCAGGGTCATCGTTCATCTGAAGACCCATTAGTGTCCAAGCTAAAACTTCCTGGCTGATGTCTGAGATGTTGCTTCAATGTTTCTCCAGAATGTTCTTTCCTCATGATGTCATCTATTTAGTGAAGTCCACCAGTCCCTCGTGCAGCTAAACACCCCCACATCATGATGCTACCATCCCCGTACTTCACAGCTGGATGGTGTTCTCAGGTCTTTCTCCTCCAGATGTAATGATGGTCATCATGTCCAAACAGTTCAGTTTTAGTTCCATCAGTCCAGGACATGTCTCCAGAAATGAAGCTCTTTGTCCCTGTGAGCGTCTACAAACTGTAATCTGTCTCTGTTCTGTCTCTTCTGGAGTAATGTCTTCTTCCTGGCTGAGTGGTCCTTCAGTCCATGTTGGTCCAGTACTGGTTTCTCTGTGGATGATGACCCTCTCTGACCAGCTTCAGCAGCATCTTCACCAGCTGTTCAGCTTCTGTTCTGGGGTTGATTCAGGTTCATCTCTGGGACTCAGAACCGTCTCCTTCCTGAGGACCATGATGGTGGACATTCCCATGGTGGTTCTACTGGTGGAGAACTGTTGGAGCAGATGAACAAGGCTTCTTCAGACATCTGCTAACTGGACCAGGATGAACCAGACATCTGTTTTCTGGTTCCTGATATCTTGGCTGGTTTCTTGTGATTTTCTCATGATGTCACAGAAGGAATCAGTGAGTTTGAGGTGTTTAAATACATCTACAGGTGAGACTCCAGTTAACTCACTTGTTGTTTGGAGGCTGGGCCTTCTGCTACCAGGCACCTTTATTATGGAACCCGCTACCAGTTTGGGTTCAGGAGGCTGACACCACCTCCATCTTTAAAACTAAACTGAAAACATTTCTGTTCAGTAAAGCTTACAGTTAGTCTAAACTATAGTGTGTAGGGGCTAATAGTTATAGCCATAGTTGTAGGAGCTAAGACTAGAGTAGGCCCGTCTTAATCACAGCTTTGTCATAGCTATGCTGCTATAGGCCTACGCTGCAGGGGGACACCAACATGATCTGCTGAGTGGTGTCTCCACTGCTCTTCTCCCTTTCCTCCTCCCTTCCTCCTCCTCCAGCTCATTCGTAATTATTTAGGAGCATCTCATTACTGTAGCTGTGCTCTAGTGCTGGGCGATATGGAAAAAATCATATATCACGATATGGACTATTTTATATCACTATCACGATATACCATAATAAAGTATGTTTTCAGTTATTCTCTGAAAATTTTGACAAAAATTTAATTGCTTACTTTTCAACTTAATTTTAAAAGGACATTTAGCTGAACTGTCACAAACATACATTTTAGTAGAGCAAAAACAGGTAGGTACAGAGGTACAGTAGCTTTCACATTTTTTTAAAGTGCACAACAGTTTCTGAGAGGAAAAACACATTTTTGCACTGAAGTTTAGCTATAAAAAATAAACACAAATTATTTTTCAACTTTCTGAAATCTGTAACCTTGTAGTGCAAAGTTTGCAAACCAATATAAAGTGTCTAAAGTAAACATCAGGCTACTTTGTAGAAGTAGATATGATTCTATCAAATTTATCATTGCAGGTTATTTAATTACATATTTGCTGTAATAATTGATAAAATTAGGTTAGAAACGATAGAAACGATAGAAGAGAAATGGCACGATATACACTTTTATATTGTCCCCACGATATATATCGTCATATTGCCCAGCACTACTGTGCTCCATTGTCTTTACTTTCCTGTGGTTTGTTGTACTGTTTTGCTCCCCTTTTTTTTTCTCTGTGTGTTTTCAGGCCAGAGTTTCCTGAGTTTCATGCTGACTTGCAGTTCCCTCCTCTGTCCATCCCAGCGTTTACCTCCACCTGTGTGTGTAGATGTGTTCAGGGTGTTGGTTGCCGTGGTGACCGGTGATCTAGTCCTCTGACCATCTCACCTCAGTGCTGCTACCTGCATCTGTTTATGTTTACATGGTCATTATATTTAATCATTTGTGTAATCTCCTCTCTCTGTCCTCCCTCCTCTCTTTTTCATTCTTTATCCAGCTGGTCTTCATCAGGAAGGTCCCTCCATATGATCCAGATCCAGGTTTCTTCCTCTTAAAGTGGAGTTTTTTCTTGTCACTGTTTGGCTTAAAGGTTTTTATCTTCCTCTGTGAGAGTTTTTTACCTGCCATTATCTTTGATTAGGATTTAATATTATATTTTTAGTTAATGATATTTGCTCGGGGGTCATGATAAAGCTCCTGGAGACAAGTGACATTGTAACAGACACTATACAAATAAAACTGAATTGAATTGATAATTAACCAATCAGAAGCTTTCAAAGCCATGACATCATCATCTGGGCTTTAACAGACTGTTGAAAGGGGTTAATGATCTTAGTGAACGGAAACTTCTGGTTTCAACTGTACATCACCCGGACATTCAGTCAGGTAATTCCAGATGTGGACATATGAACACATCTGACCACTGGATAGCAGCGTTCATCCCTCTGATGGAGGTGCAGTGAAAGAACTTTCCTCCACCCTGATATCTGTATTTATCAGTAAATTTGCTTCAGATGGAGGCTCAGCAACAAGACATAACTGCTGGTGACGTAATAACTTCTTTACTGGTCTCATTAACACCTTTACATCTGAAGGAAAACTGAAGGATGAACATGAAGAACTGGATCCAGAACCAGCAGACCCCCCCAGCTGACAGGAACACCACTGGACCCTGACCCCACCCTCCCAGTGATAGGAAGTCTACCTCCATATATCGGACATTTTTATTGGTCTGGCTGGAGCCGGGAGGTGCTCCAGGAACCACCTTCATCCGGTTCACCTCATCCAGGATCCCAAGACACCGGGCCACCTAAAACAGAGTCCAGAACCTGCATCATGGATCGGACCCAGATCTTTCAGTATGCAGTCTTGTGCTGCTCAGCATCGAACGACTCATGATGTTAAGATTAAACAGTTTAACTTTTGACTCCAGTGGATCAATCTGTAATTACATTTCCATCAACTGGATTTAACTGGACTGCTTTTTAGCTGTAAATCAGTGTCCGTGAATTTAATAAAAATAAACTTGGTTTTATACGAATAAAACAAATAAAATGAATCAACTCAGAACTGAACTGAACAGAACAGAGGACAGACATTCTCACCTCGATGTTCCTGATCTCCAGGGGTGTGGCTCCCACCTGTGGGCCGCTGATGTAGTCCTGGGCAGCCCGTCTCACCTGAGCCTGCAAGGACTCAAACTCTTTATAGATGGCTGGAAAACGAGCTTGAGTCGGACCACCACCCTCCACCTGGAAGAGACAGAACCCAAACATTATCAGAGTGAGCCGACTCTGCTGGTCCACTCCAGGCAGAACTACAGAACCGCAGAACCGCAGGGCCGCAGAACCACAGAACCAGTCTATATCAGATGATGTGATCTCACTGTTTATGGTGATGTTAAAAATGAAAACAATTTTATTCAATTCAATTTTATTTGTATAACGTCTGTTTCAATGTCAGTTGTCTCTAGGCGCTTTACAGAGACCCAGAGCATGACCCCCGAGCAAATATCATGAACTAAAATTATAATATTAAATCCAATCAAGGATAATGGCAGGTAAACTCCCACAGAGGGAGAAAAAAACCTTTAAACCAAACAGTGGCATGTACAAAAACGTTTGTACTTTATTGTCAGTACAAAAGTAAAGACTGCACTAATTAATCGCAACAGGGAAACTCAGTCTCATCGTCCTTCTCCAGATATCTTCTCCATCCCTCCTCTGTTCATCTCCAAACCATCTCAGTCTGATTTTCTCTCCAGAACATCTAACATGTTCTGTTCCTGATGATGTCCTCATTCCTGATCCTCTCCATCCTGGTCTCTCCCAAAGAGAACCTCAACATCTGAACCTCTGCTACCTCCAACTCTGCCTCCTGTCTTCTCCTCAGGACCAGGTCTCTGAACCAGCAACATCTTAGGTCTCTCCACCATCTTCTCCACCTTTACTTTCACTCTGATCAAACTCTTATCACCCTACTACTACTCTACAATTGGAACCATCACAGAACCAATCAGACTAGAAGCTGCAGTTCCTCTACCGACCACTAGAGGCTGCAGTTCCTCTTTTTAACTATTTATTTATATCCTTTATTTAACCAGGTAAGAGTCTCATTGAGATTAAAATCTCTTTTTTAAGAGAGACCTGGCCAAGAATGGCAACAGTTGGTTAAAAAGACATCAGACAAAACAAAACAATCAGCACAATCAGAATAAATCAATTAAAACAATCACACCCATCGAGGGAACTCTTTTCCCTGTCCTGCAGAGTTGACCTAAATTCACCCAGAGTAATGAGTTCAGTCAGTTTCATGTCCATTTGAAAATTATTCCAAGAGGATGGAGCAGCATATTTAAAAGCTTTCTTTCCAAACTCTGTGCGAACATTTGTAACCTGCATTTGTAAGGTGCTTTGGGAACGGAGAGCGTATTGGCTTTGCATTTGGGTCACATAACTGCACAGATATGATGGGAGCAGTCGTAGTATGGATTAGTAAATAAAGGTGAGCCAGTGTGAAAGCCTGCGGGTGTACAGAGATGGACATCCAGATGTGGTGTACAGAGATGGACATCCAGATGTGGTGTACAGAGATGGACATCCAGATGTGGTCCACACGGTACAGTGATGAGTGAGATGGCCGAGTCCAGTAATGAAACGGAGAGCACAGTGGTAAACAGAGTCCAATTTCCTCAGTAAATTATCAGGAGAGTTCATTTAGAGCAGATCACCATAATCCAACAATGGAAGGAAAGTTGCTGAAATTAAGTGTTTACGTACCTGATGAGAAAAACATGATTTAGTTCTAAAAAAGAACCCAAGTTTAAGTTTTAATTTGGCGACAAGATTTTCAATGTGCAGATTAAAAGACAAATTCTGTTCAATAATAAAACCTAAATATTTATAAGATTGGACTCTTTCAATTTCAGTACCTTGAATGGTTGTAATCTTTAAATTACCTATAGTTTTTCTGGTTTTTGTAAACAACATAAACTTGGATTTTTCTGCATTGAGCACCAATTTCAGATGACACAGACGGGACTGGATGATATTGGAGGCAGACTGAAGATGTTCTAAGGTTTGTACTAATGAGGGTGACGTGCAATATATAATCATATCATCTGAATAGAAGTGAAAATGAGTATTAGAAATATTTACACAAGGAGAATAGCAGAGGTCCCAGAACAGAGCCCTGAGGCACACCACTCCGCACAGGGAGAACAGAGGAGGAGGATCCAGCAACCTGCACAGATTGTGATCTCCCAGATAACAGCATGCTCAGATAGACCACAGTTCAGAAGCCTGTCTTCTAAAGTTCCATGGTCTACTGTATCAAAGGCTTTGGACAAATCTTTAAAAAGTGCAGCACAGTACTTTTTGCAGTCCAATGACCCAATTATATCATTAACAACCTTGACAGCTGCAGTTGTTGTACTGTAACGCTTCCTGAAACCAGACTGGTATTGAGATAAAACACAATTCTCATCTAAGAACTCTTTAAGTTGTTCACTTGCAAGTTTTTCGAGAACTTTAGCCAAAACACACAGCTTAGATATTGACCTGTAGTTATTAACAGCAGACGGGTCCCCTCCTTTCAGCAAGGAAAGAACAAAGGCGGACTTCCAGATAGCAGGAATCTCATTATGAATGAATGTAAGGTTAAAAATATGAGTTAAAGGATGTGCTATAAAATCTGCAGCTACTTTAAGAAAATATGGACCAAGCATATCTGGACCAGCAGATTTGCAAGTATCCAGTTGTATCAGAGCTCTGCGAACCTCCTGTGTATCGACTGCCGTAAACTTAAAAGGCTGGGTAACAGAACTCAAAATAGGCTGTGAGTTATCATCCTGCTTATTTTGTCTTGAACCAGATTGGAATGATTCAAACAAAGTGCATGAAGAGATAAAATGCTCATTAAAACAATTTAAAATATCTGCTTTGTCCGTTATAGTAGATGAGTCCTTCACAATACAACCTGGTAGATCATTTGAAGTCAAAGATCCATATGAAGATTTTATTATCTTCCAAAATTTCCTTGGGTCATTTAAGTTACCTGTAGTTCTGGAAAGGTAGAACTCAGATTTGGTCTTTTTAATCAGAGAGATACATTGATTCCAGAGTTGTCCGAATATTAGCCAGTCAGCTGGAGTTTATCCCAGGCAATGTTCCTTTCCCTCAGTAGACTGGACAGCTGAGGAGTGAACCAAGGATTGTCCCGTCCTTTCACTCTAAATTTATGGAAAGGAGCATGTTTGTTAACAATTTCAACGAAAGTTTCATGAAAAAAGTCCAAGCCAGTTCTACATCATTAATGAGTAAAATTCTGTTCCAGTTTATGTTCCAAAGGTCATGGAGAAAGGCCTGCTCACAGAAATGCTTAAAATCTGTTTTGAGTATGATTCTAGGCTTTGATTTGGGGAGCTTTGCTCTTTTATCTGTCGCAATGGCACAGTGGTCACTTATCTCATTTGCAAAAATGCCAACATCAGAGTATTTATGAGGGACATTTGTCAAGAATAAGTCCGGAATAGAAGATTTCTCAGGCCGTTTGATATTCGGACGAGTTGCACTGTTAATAAGTTGTGTTAAAATAAAAGAATCACAAGTTGTTTTAAAATCCTCAGACACCGGAGACAGCCAGTCCCAATTAAAATCTCCAGCAAGAATAATCTCTTTAAAATCTAGAGTGGACAACTGCTTTATCAATGAAAAACCACTAGAGGCTGCAGTTCCTCTACAAGTCTTCTACTTGCTTGATGAACAAGAGGTGAAACAGGGGTTTTGATAAAAGTACTTGTTGGAGTTTAAAGGTGGGGTAGGTGTTCTTTTTTTGCAGCACTTTTTATAATATTGCCTGAAAACCTTTTCACATTCCCATTGCACCCACTGAAATAAAATTAAAAAAAAAAAAAGAAACGTTTTGGTCCAGTCTAGAGGGTATAATCAGAGAAAAACTCTGACCAACAATGTACTGATCATCTTTACATTTATTGGCTGCCTAATACGTCCATCAAATATCAATGCACTCCCACCCACCCCTCCCTCCCTGCGGTTCATGTAGTCGTGAATCGTGTGAAGGCGTGGTTACAAGGGGTGGGTCACAGCTTGACCAGCTGCTTTTTTTGTACGTTTACAGCAACAAACTGCGCCAATGTAGTCTGATGTGAAAACGCATGCCTGCTAAACAAAATGCAAACAGGTTGGTAGCTCTGCACCTGCAGTGGACAGGTCTTCTGCTTGTCCAGAACCAAACCAGACCAAACCCAGTCCCCAGGCCAAGACAGATCTTTCCCAGGAGTCTGTGAGGCTGATGTCACAGGTGTTGGTGTGATGGAGTACCTTAGCCAGCAGCAGCTCCCACAGACTCATCACTTTGGTCAAACGAGGAAGGACGATGTCCATCAGCTCCTCGTCCTCACACTGCTCCACCAGCTGTCATGGAAACAGAAACCACACCTGCTGTTGGTGTAAACAGGTCAGTGACATCATGAATCCTTTGAAGAGCTTCCTCTTACCTCCTGCAGCCGGTCTCGCCTCTTCTCAACCTGCTGCTCTGCAGTTACCATGGTAATGCCCATCTTAGGAGGACGACCCCTACGGCCTCGCCTACCCACGAAGCTCACGGTCACCTGACAGAGTTCACCAATCAGATTCAATGACTAGGTCCATCAATACATGTAAAGAAGATGATCTGTGATGGAAATAAGTCTCCGCAGCTGTTTCGAGAGAAATCTCACCAAGTCTTTCTCCAGAAACCTCCTCAGGTGTGTCTACATATGTCTCCAGAAACCTCCTCAGGTGTGTCTACATGTGTGTCTCCAGAAACCTCCTCAGGTGTGTCTACATATGTCTCCAGAAACCTCCTCAGGTGTGTCTACATGTGTGTCTCCAGAAACCTCCTCAGGTGTGTCTACATGTGTGTCTCCAGAAATCTCCTCAGGTGTGTCTACATGTGTCTCCAGAAACCTCCTCAGGTGTGTCTACATGGTGTCTCCAGAAACCTCTCAGTACAGTGTGTCTCCAGAAACCTCCTCAGGTGTGTCTACATGTGTGTCTCCAGAAACCTCCTCAGGTGTGTCTACATGTGTGTCTCCAGAAACCTCCTCAGGTGTGTCTACATGTGTGTCTCCAGAAACCTCCTCAGGTGTGTCTACATGTGTGTCTCCAGAAACCTCCTCAGGTGTGTCTACATGTGTGTCTCCAGAAACCTCCTCAGGTGTGTCTACATGTGTGTCTCCAGAAACCTCCTCAGGTGTGTCTACATGTGTGTCTCCAGAAACCTCCTCAGGTGTGTCTACATGTGTGTCTCCAGAAACCTCCTCAGGTGTGTCTACATGTGTGTCTCCAGAAACCTCCTCAGGTGTGTCTACATGTGTGTCTCCAGAAACCTCCTCAGGTGTGTCTACATGTGTGTCTCCAGAAACCTCCTCAGGTGTGTCTACATGTGTGTCTCCAGAAACATCCTCATGTGTGTCTACATGTGTGTCTCTAGAAACCTCCTCATGTGTGTCTACATGTGTGTCTCTAGAAACCCTCAGGTGTCTACATGTGTGTCTCTAGAAACCTCCTCAGGTGTGTCTACATGTGTCTCTAGAAACCTCCTCAGGTGTGTCTACATGTTTCTCCAGAAACCTCCTCAGGTGTGTCAACATGTGTCTCTAGAAACCTCCTCAGGTGTATCTACATGTGTCTCTAGAAACCTCCTCAGGTGTGTCTACATGTGTGTCTCCAGAAACCTCCTCAGGTGTGTCTACATGTGTGTCTCCAGAAACCTCCTCAGGTGTGTCTACATGTGTGTCTCCAGAAATCTCCTCAGGTCTGTCTCCAGAAACACCCTCATGTGTGTCTACATGTGTCTCTAGAAACCTCCTCAGGTGTATCTACATGTGTCTCTAGAAACCTCCTCAGGTGTGTCTATGTGTGTGTCTCCAGAAACCTCCTCAGGTGTGTCTACATGTGTGTCTCCAGAAACCTCCTCAGGTGTGTCTACATGTGTCTCCAGAAACCTCCTCATGTGTGTCTACATGTGTCTCCAGAAACATCCTAATGTGTGTCTACATGTGTGTCTCTAGAAACATCCTCATGTGTGTCTTCATGTGTGTCTCTAGAAACCTCCTCAGGTGTATCTACATGTGTGTCTCTAGAAACCTCCTCAGGTGTGTCTACATGTGTCTCTAGAAACCTCCTCAGGTGTGTCTACATGTTTCTCCAGAAACCTCCTCAGGTGTGTCTACATGTGTCTCTAGAAACCTCCTCAGGTGTGTGTACATGGTTCTCCAGAAACCTCAGGTGTGTCTACAGGAACCTCAACAGGAGTTTCTCCAGAAAAGTATTGCTTAAAATCAAAGTCACCTTCGGAGGTGGTCCTAACAATCGGCCCCGCCCACGGCCACGGCCTCTGCCTCTTCCCCGTCCTCTTCCTCTGGGACGGCCAGGACCTCGGTGATGGAGACCTCTCAGACCTACTGATGCTGCTGGACCCCCATCTGCCTGGAGATAGAGAAGACCCCAACAAACCAGCAAGACCAGTTCAGGTTAGAAACCAGTTTACTTCTATTCACTAACCAGTCAGTCTTTAACCCCTCATCCAGAGGTAATCTGTGTTCATCCAGAGGTAACCTGTGTTTATCCAGAGGTAACTGTGACCAACAGGACTGTGAGGAGGCCACAGGAAGCTGAAGAACCTCTGTGGAGGTGTTTTGAGGCTACAGACTGGGATGAAATCTGAGATCCACATGGAGATGACATCACTGTTACTAACTCCATTATCATCATCTCCACCAGAACAGTGAGGAGCTTCACAAGGAACAAACCTAGACCACAGAGACCTGAAAGAGCTCCTCAACTTAAGAAAGACCCTTCAGAGAGGAGACAGAACTACTGAGGTCAGGACCAGGGATCGGTCTTTTTTAGGGTCAATACCGAGTATTAGTTGTCAAGGAGGCCGATGATCGATATTTGGAGCCGATATTAATTTGCAGTAAAAGTGAACATATTGGCGTCAAAATTTAGAATAAAAACTCCAACACTTAACTGTATTTAAATGCCTGAAGTATACGTTTATTTAAAAACAAATAAATAAAAATAGCAACTAAACAGCTCCTGTAAATTCAGGGAGGTCCAGGCTGAGCAGCATCTCTGATTAGGTTTTTTTTTTTTTTTTAAGTTAGATAAACGGTTCCCTGAAAATTTTCACAGTAAATAAAGTAAAACTTCAACATTAAAAAAAATGACTTATCTTTGTTTAAAGTTTAAATAAGTTGAGGGAGTTCCTTGGTACAGCAGCATCTCTGATAAAGAGAAATAAAAAATTAAAGAAATAAATGGCTCCATGAAGTTTTATAAAGTCAATAAAACAAAGTTAAGTAGAATTTTCCAGAAATGTTAAATCAATCAGTCGTTCCAGTTCAGCAGCAGCAGATTAAAAATCAAAGTTGTTCCTGTCTCCAGTGAAACTAGTTCTCCTGGTTGGAGACCTGCTGAAGATGAGCTCCATGATCTCCTCTGGTGCTGTTGGCACTAGGGATGTAACGATATGGAAAATTTGATCTGGATTATAGTGAACAAATTATCACGGTTTACGATATTTTCTCGGTATTCTTGATTGCTGTACAAATATCCAAAAAAGACATAATTCAAATAATTTCACAAAATCTTGTGATTTTCTTGTCATACTAAAACACCAGAAGCCAAAATCTTATCAAAATGAAACTTTCCCATTAAAAGGGCAAACAACTGGCACAGAAAGAGGTTTTATTTTAAATGAACAAAATACATAACAGGAACAAAGCTTATTTGTCTGGTGCAAATTTAAATAAACACTTGAACAACCATAATGGTTCAAAATATGCAAACAATTATCAGGAAGAAAAATTATAGTGCAAGTTCAAATAAAATGAACTTTTAACTTTAAGCTGAACCTTAAATACGTATAAATGTGCAAATAAAGAAACAGTTGTATCGGAGCCAAATATGTTGTTATGAATTGTAGTTCACTCTGTGTGTCTGTGGGTGTCGCTGTGTTGTTACCTGAGGGTCAGGTATAAAGGTAGCTGCCTGTTATTGGTTAGCTGTTTGACCCGGAAGGGCAAAAGGTTTTTGACCGCTGTGGCGCTAACTGCCGGCGTTATGGTTTTCAGATCAGTTAATGGAATAAATTAATATTTTAACTGCATCAGAAGAACATCGTTCCGGTCATTTTTCGATCAACAACAGTAACATATTTAGTGTAGATTGCATTAAAAAAAAAAGTAAAATAAAATAAAGCTTATTGCCACTGCCAGGGCATTAATGTCATCCTGTTTTTATGAAAAATAAAAAAAGTCTACCAACAAAACCCTGAGCCACAATCAGAACATTAAAAAATGAATTGATAGCTTTACGAAAATGTTTGAGAGGCCTGCCAATAGTTTTTCATTAGAAAAAATAAATATCTGTTCATTTAAAGAGTCAAAACTGTTTTTGGCTTTGTTCATAGTATTGATGTAATGATCTTAGGTATATGTGTGTGTTATCGGTATCAGCCTTTAGGTGCTGAAAGTTATCGGTTATTGAATCGGTTTAAAAAGTCAGTTATTGTGCATCCCTATTTAACCCTTTAAGCGCCAACATCGCAAAATTGCGACAAGCAACATTGCTGAATAAAACAGGTTGTATCTATAAATATGATGCAGAATCTTGTTACTACTTTTCACTAGGAGATGGCGGACATGTTTGCCTGTAATCTGAGAGCCATTTTTGGAGGTGGGGCTATTCAAGGTTTTAGCGTAAAAAGAGTTTGTAAAACACCCTCTGGCGCAGAGACACGCGGCGAAGCTGTGGTAGTAATGTGGTAGTAGGGATTTCATCCCTTTTCCAAATGATGAATTCTGGAGCCTCATCACCAATCAAACAAATAGAAAAGGCCACCAGTTCTTTGAAAGGGAAATATTGAAACCAAACTCCAGATTTCATGACTTTATGATGTGATTGTCCCTGAAATGAAAGCTTTCATTGTGCAGGGGGCTTGAGGAAAAATCTGAAATTGAGGACTACCGGGCAGGTTTGGGCAGGTGATGTCACAATAATCAAATTAGATGACAAATCTACTTCCATTCTAAATTTTGGTTTCATACTAAAGATATTTCTCATTTACAGTATTTCTTTATCTCAAACCACTTCAAAGTTCAAGCCATTTGAAACCCTGATTGTGATGTCATAATATGCAAATTAGATGAATAATTTCACTCCCATCACAGACTTTGAGTCATACTGAACAATTTTTTTCATTGACAGTATACCTTTATCTCAAACTGCTTTCAAGTTAGAGCCTTTGGAAATCTTGATATCAAAATTGTATATTTTCTTGAAGAAAACTCTGGCACCTAAAGGACCCTAAACGGTTAATTTCTGAGGTAATAGCAGAAACTTAGGACCAGGAAGCTGAGGTCCTTCAGTGTTTCAGCCTGATGTTCAGATCTTCTATCAGTCTGTTGTGGAGAGTTCAGTCCTATCTGCAGTCATCTGTTGGAGGAGCATCAGAGAATCTGAACAAACTGATGAAGAAGACTGGATCTGATCTGGAGCTGATGGAGCAAAGGAGGATCCTTCATCACATGAAGAACATCATGGACAACCCTGAACATCCTCTACACAACGCAGAGATTCAGCAGCAGACTGTCTTCAGTCAGAGGATGTTCAGATCTGCAGGAGATCCTTCGTGAACACAGCTGGAACCTTCTACCATCACTGAAGAGACTTGGATCAGGACAACTACTGCACAATTAATTTCTCTTCAGGGATCAATAAAGTTTTTTAAAGTTATATTTGAAATAACGTCTTTGAGTTATCAGTAGAGATGTTTCGATACCATTTTTTCTCTCCCGATACCAATTTAGATTCTTGAGCTGAGTATCGGGCGATACTGACTACCTATCCAAGTATGATATTTAAAAAGAAATTGCAAAAAAATTTCCTGACTGTAATATAATATATATGTCTGCTGTTCAACCCTTCACCTCCTACCTCGTGCAATAGTTTTCTTTTTACACTTCTTTATTTAAGCCACTTTAATTTATTATAATAGATCCCATTGTAAAATATCCACCACTCCATCTAATATTTATCAATAAGCGAAATGTGTATATATTTGTATATATTGTAAACAGTCCTGTGTGTATAGCTTATATTTGTTAATTTTAACATACAACATACAATTTTTATAAACAATTTAATTTTTGTGATTTTTTGAGAGCTATATATACATTTTATATTATTTTTTTTAGTCTATTTTTATAAGTATTTTCTGCAAGCCCTGTTGCAATTTTACTTTTTATCTGTCCAATTTGAGCTGCTGTAACAGGTGAATTTCCCTGGTGCAGGATTAATAAACTTCTGTTCTATTCTAAATTACAGGGATGTCAATGGGAAATTGTAAAAAACTTTGAAGTGGTTCACAAAGCCGGGGGGGGGGGGGGGGGGGGGGGAATGAAGTAGGGAACATCAGGTTGTCCATATTGTTATTTTGAATGCCAAATAATCAGATTCAACATCATATTTAATAAATCATTAATGTATTTAATAAAGCTTTCCCTCAACAGAAAATAAAAGATTAAAATGGCACAAAGTTGAATTATCCCTGCTAATGTGAGAATACACTGACCATAAGGCTGAGTTTAGATATCAAAAATAAAAGTAGTTGTTACGAAACAATTAAGTTGCCTATTAAAGGCAAAATTTCAGAATGACTAGTGATTCAGTCACTCGTGAACTTCAACAGTAAAACATATCACTGACGAGATACATGGATCCAAAACTTTAGTAAGCAGTTATAGAAAATAGCATGTTAATTCTACATGTCTTTTTGATGCCTGTAACTCTGAACATTAGCTTTTCTTAATTTTTTTTTTTAATCACAAAAAGCTCTAAACACTGAAGAACTAATACTTCAGGCATGAAAATCCCTTACCTTTCGGCAAAATTTGCCATTTTGAAGTCAAAAAGGGTGACCTATGTGAATCGTGTAGATCCGAGGAGTTTTCTATTTTGAGAGGAGAGGGGTTCGGAGTTGGGAGATTTTTTTTTATTTTTTTATTTAATTATAATATGATTGCCCTAATAAGCACTTCAGAAATCTGCAATTTAAATGACACTTGGACGGTCAGTAAATCCTACCCAGAACCAATCAGGTGAGATTGTTCCATTATTCCAGTCATACGAACGTTCTTCATTCATGTGTACTCGGAGGTTACATTGCTAAGCGGGATGAGAAGCAGGACCTAGTGATATCCACGCCGGGGACGAGGCAGACGAGCATACGTTTCCTACCTACATTTACCAGTGGTGAGAAGCGCTGTATATTTCATCCGCGTTGTCTAAGAATAAATAAGTACAATAAGGATTAAACATCTCTCCTGTGAATTTAAAGCTAATAATCATCCATCCAAACAAGAAAGGGAGAAGTAATATCAGAAAATATGTGCTTTGGGTTACTTTAACCGTTGATTTGGCTGTGATGGCAGCTGGATTGTCAACGGGCTCAGTGCGCATGCCCCGAGGGGTGTACTACGAAGCGAGATTAGAGGGTTAGCGAGGTATGTTGAGTCTAAAGCCAGGATTTCCAGTACCACGAAGGTGGCTCTCTTTTAACCTGGCTAGATCACCATGGTAATTTACTCTGCAAGCTTAACCTGGTCCGGAGCAGGTTATGTGCAGAGTTTAGGCTCAAATCGGCTATAAACAAGCGCCACCCTTTCACTTTCACCCAATCCCGTTGACTTTAGCGCCAGGATTGTGCAATGGAGGGAGAGTATTCAGAGACCGGACTGATCCGCTGTCTTCCCATGACCATATTCTCTAAGAACGCTAGAGATTTCCAGCTGAGGGAATACGTTACATTTGTAATCTGCTAGAGCCATATATTGGCAGCGCCACCAAACGCAGCTGTGCGCTCACAGTAGCCATGGTTTCCTGCAGACCTTATTTGGCCAGGCGCCCCGCCCGGCCTGAGATCTCGAGCGCCCGGGCTACAATGTCGGGCAAAAAAAAAAATGCAATGCATGCAAGCGACACGGCAGCGCTTGAGAACTGATCAGCGCACATAGTTTTGTGTTATAATGAATTAATGTTGATTCTCTAGTGCTGCGCTGTTTGCCTGCAGTGCATTCTGCGCCACCTCTCTCTCTCTCTTTCACACACACACAGTGATAACCTCTCTGTCGATCACTCACGTTTGACAGCTCACGTCTCGTCTCACTTCAATACAAGTTTTCCTCCGCTCGCTTTTATGTCGGTCCGTAATTATTTATAGTCAGTAGAGATTCTGGTAAACTTTATTCGTAATAGACCCGGTGCTTTTGTTTTGACCAGACAGTGCGACCTCTCACTGCCGTTTTTTTTTTTTTTTTGGTTCACCAATTCATTAAAGTGACACACGCACACACTAATCAACATTATGTTTAACTTTGCTGCATTCAGTTGGTGATGCAGAAAATCTGAGCCAGAATACTGGAATAAAGGTTGTACTTGTTCTTACTGAACTGCTGAATATGTTTGTAGTATTCCCTGGCCATCTGTCCACGCTTCAAATAAAAGAACCGTTTTACAAAATCGCAGGTAACATAAATTAATAGTCCATTAAATTGATAATCAGTGTGACGTGGAACTTCATGTGAAATGTTTTAATATAATTCATTCATAAGATTCCCCAGGGTGATAGGGTACCTATTAAAGTGACCGGTGAGTATCACAGATAATATTAAACCTTAAATTAATTTCACATAGATTTAGCAAAAAACTAAAGTGATTTTCATTTATATCATCCATAATGGGACAGTCAGACCTACATAATGTTTAAATCTGCTGCATTACGTTTAAAGTTTAAGCACTCTAAAAGAGGGAGGGAGATTAATTAAGGTGCATTAAGTGGTGAAATAAATATAATTTACGAATTTACATGATTTGCAATTTTTTTGCCAGCTCTCCTCTTTGGCTTTATTCGCACCTACAGTATTGCTTTTGGCCGTAAAGATTTCTTTGAAATCCTCATAGCCCTGCATTATTAAAACCTGCTCCTCCTGACTGAAATATACGGACCGCCATCTATCCATTTTATCCGGAATAGGCGTCAAATGACGCGTCAAACGCCCCCTTTTATGTGAATGCTCACAGAGCAGAAAGCAGAAAGCCGCGGTTAACAAAGATAGTTGATAACCACCGTTGTGGTACCAGTTATCTCTGATGGCGAGTTTCAGGTTTGTTAAGCCAGCTCACCCAAAGAAAGCCTGGCTGTGTTGAACTTGCTTCGTAGTACACCCCTCTGGTCTTAATCAAATAATCGCAATCAAGGGCGTAACCATGGTATAGACATTGGGGGGGTCCAAATGAGAGCCCTCCCCCAGAATTTTTTTTAAAGGTGCATTTCCCACAGTTCTGTGATTTTTATTTATTGACCATATGAAATCACATTTAAAGGAATAGTCTGCAATTTCTCTGAGATAGTAGCGAATAGGATAGCTTCCAGCTGGGAAAAATTACATTCCTAAAGCATGCTGATGTAAATATTGTGATTGGAACAACAAAAAGTCCATAGCACACGATGGACTTTTAATTCCAAGTTAATTTGTATTTTGTTGATTTGTCTCAAAATGAATGTCTGCACATTTACACTGAAACGTTTAATGTGAATGAAATCATAGATTTGTACAAAGAATTAAATGTAAAATATTGATGTTAATTGAATATATATACAGATTTATTCATTTGACATTAAAAAGAATAGTGTGGCCTGTCCTTACACAATCCCTCTCCCTGTCTCTCTGTGCTGCCTGCATTATGACCAGATATTATTATTGTACCAGAAGAATAACTGACTCTGAGGAAAATTTTATTTAGAATATTCTGCTTTTCTTACTAGTTTTATTTACTGCTGACACGTAGGCTTAGGTTAAAACAAATGTCATCAAGCTGTTGAGTCTTGTATTCCAGTGTCTCACCTGATCATCCATGTCTTCAGAGACTGTCCCTGTCTCGCCTGTCCTTACAGCATCCCTCTCCCTGTCTCTCTGTCCTGCCGCATTATGACCAGATATTATTATTATACCAGAAGAACAGTAACTGACCCTGAGGATCTTTTTAATTTCATATGTTGAATATTCTGCTTGTATTACTAGCATTACACACACACATACACACGACACACGGAGAGAGAAAACAGTAGCACACACGGAAGACACATCATATCATATGATAGTCTCTTCACTTCAAGCTAGCTAGCTCAACTAACAAACTGAGCCCTTTTTAACAAGTTAAATATTTCAAATTAATTTAAAAATTAACACACTCAGTATGACAACATCACTCCTCTTTAGCTATCTAGTTGCTTACTGTCTGAAAAAACTTCGTATGTCCTGTTTTTTCTGCTTTTTGGGTAAAGACATTGCTCCCTCCTTTCTTTCACATTCAACGCTCTCTATTGTTTCCTCTGTCGGAGCCGGCGCTTCAAACCGAGAGGCGTTAAATGGGCGCAACCAAGTGTACAACTGGGAGGGGGAGGTCACACACTTTAGCGTTCCTTATAAACGGAAATAAATTGATCGGCAAATATTCGGAAATAACAAGAGACAGACTGTTGAGCCAGGTTTCATAAAAGGAGGAAATATTTAACATATTTACACATAATATTGGGGGGGACAGATTGGTATTTTCCCAGTATTGGGGGGGACACGACCCCCCCAAAGGATGCGTGGTTACGCCCATGATTAGGGATGTGCACGGTTACTCGGGTACTCGAGTACTCGAGTAGACAATCTGCTACTCGGTTACAAATTACTAATCGGGTAACCGCCGCCCGCCGGATTGTTTCATTGTCGCTCTCTTTTTCGCCTAAAAGCGGTACATTTCAGCCTTTACACCCACCGCACCGTGGTCAAAGACGATCTTTGCCGTAGCTGCAATGTTGGCTTTCCCAGAAGCCCGTGTGTCGTCACATGACGGGCTAAAATCCAATGAGAAAACATGATCTGCCAAAGATCGTTTATTTACATCAAGATGGTTGCTCTGTTGCCGTGTGTGATCACTACCATCAGGAAATCTTCCCGCAAATCCTAATAAATAATGTGTAAATTAACATGTGTATTTCATGCAAATTGAGACAATTAAATGTGCCTGAGATTAATAAGAACCTGTGTTTACTGCAGAAAATAAACTAACACACACAATTGTCTGTGAAACTCATGTAGCATAATTGTCCACGCTTTACAATAGTGCTGCGTTGTGGTCGTCAAGTGGAATCGACGAACAGACAGGAGCCTGACATGATTGACGGCTAGCTTTGTTTTGTGTAAGAAGATGGCGAGTAAAAGTGCTGTGTGGGACCACTTTGATATGGACAAAGACGACACAAACAAGGTTGTATGTCGCATTTGTAATTTGAAACTGGCTTACAACCACTCGACAAGTTCGATGCGGAACCACTTAAAGTTCAAACATGTCGGACTCCCACTCGGGGGGGTCTCGGGGCAGAGTCAGACCGTGACAACAAAGCAAGCGGCTATCACTTCCTTCACCGTCCCATAAATAAATAAATAAATAAATCAATACTTCGTTGACATGGTTGGACATTTCGATTTATTGGACACGTATTGTTTAAATAGAAATCATATAAAGTGTACACTTATTTGGGTTGTGCCGGTTTCAGCTTTTAGATAAAGCGATCAAGATTCACTCACGTGCATCCACATAACCATCCACATTAAAAGACTTGGTCTTTTTTCGATTCTACAACTTCATGAAACTTAATTTATGGTTTTTGTGTAGTAATGCATCCAACCGCATACACGTTAATTTTATTTGCAAGGACATGGAAGAAACACGAAAGCATACGCACTGCTAATTACTGAAAGAAAAAAAAAATCCCGGCGTGCGCTCCGTCCAGAGGGGAACCTTTTTTTTTTTTTCCAGTCATAATAAACTCATTTGTGCATTTTTTTTTCAGCCATAAACTTATGTGCATCTTCAACTCCAATCTACTCTTATTAACCATGATATTTTGTCTGACGACGCTGTGTGTCAGCAATGCGCTGTCTGATGGACAGAGCTCATTTATTTATTTAATTACTCGGTTACTCGATTAGTACCAGGCACGGGTACTCGGTTAGAAAATTACTCGAAATGCCCATCCCTACCCATGATCGCAATCGAGAATTCACGTCACATTAGTGGAGGGTACACCCCCCCGAAAATATTAAACCGGATTTACACGTATCTCAAAAATGACCCCCAGGGTGGAAAAAAACTCGGAAATCCGCGGATCCACGGAAAATTGACACCTCTGAAATTAAAGATTATTTATTTTTCCTGGTAGTGCAACGGAAGTAACTAGTTAATAAATCTTCCAATATAAATTACTTGGTATTGGTTGGTGCCTGGACTCCCGTATTCGCTGATACCGATACCGATATTTTCGGCAGTATTGGAGCAATTTCTTATACCGGTATCAGAATCGGAACAACACTAGTTATCGGTTACAGTTACCCTAACGTTAACCAATGATTTATGGATGTAGAGAAAGAGCACATGAAGTTAGTTGGTGTGAGAGAAGACGATGCAGAGTTGTCAGCCTGAGTTGTCACAGGAGCTAGTTAACATTAGCCAGCCTGAGCTGTCATCAGCAGCTAGTTAATATTAACCAATCTCAGTGATAGATAACCCTCTCTGTAACTAGCAGCTGTTATGATCAATAATCAATAGACCACTGCAACAACAAAGGGATGGTTGACTCACTCTGCTTGTTGCCATGGCAGCAGGCTTGTCCTCCGCCCCCTTGTCCTCCCTGGCAGCTGGTGTGGTAGTCTCCTCTGATTGGTTATCATCTTTGATGGGGGGGGGTGGTGTACTGCTGGATGGGTCCGGTTCTCCGTGGGTGGGGTTGAGTTTGTAGTGGCGGTTAAGGCCTCCAGGTCCGATGTAGGCCTTATCACAGGTCCGGCAGCGATGGCAACGGGACTTGTGGCTGTAAGAGAGGGTGGGATCGGTGCCAGAGGCAGACCCGTCTTTGGCCTCCTCATCCTCCACGCTCATGTCAGAGTAGTCGTCAGAGTCAGACTGATGGCTTTCAGCCAGGTCCTCTGTCTTGATGAACTTGTAGTCCTTGGCTTTGTACTTGGGGGGTCTGGACACCCGTCCGGATCGAGTCTGGATCTTCACCGCCTTCTTCTCCCTCTTCTTTAGCTTCCTCTCTTTGTCTTTTTCTCTGTCCTTGGCAGCAGAGGGCCGGGCCTCTGTGGACAGATGTGGCAGCAGCAGGTGTCGTAGCCTGAACCTGAACCGGTGTCGCAGCCTGAACCTGAACCGGTGTCGCAGCCTGAACCTGAACCGGTGTGACGATGGCAGGCGGTTTATCTGGAACTTTACCAGTAGGACTTACGGTGCCGTTACGGGGGACTCTGATGAGAGGAATGCTGAAGGTTTTGGCTGAGGTAGTGGGCGGGGCCTTAATGACTGCAGGGGGAGGGGTGTTCACAATGGGGCTCATTGGGACTCTGACAGGGGATGCTGCAGGTTTCTGACCCGGACCAGAGGAAGAGCTCACTGCAGTCGTCTGGCCTGTCAGCTTCTGGACCAACGGGAGCAGGGAGCCCACAATGGGGGTAGGGCTCTGCAGCAGCAGCTGGATGGGGGGGTCACCTGGACTCTGCTGCAGAAACAGCTGCTGACCCTGCTGACCGACCACAGGCTGCAAGTGGATGATCTGCGCACTTCCCATGCTGCCGTTGCCCGATAGCTTCACCTGTGGATGAGTGACAGCTACGCTCTTCTGCTGGGGGGGCACGCCAGATTTCCCATCCTGCTTGGGAGGAACCTGGATCTGGATCCTGATGGGTTCTGACTGCAGGGACAATAAGCCAGACATGAGAGGAAAGTTAACACGATGGTGAGGTTTCTGGGTGCTTCCAGCTTAGTTTCATAAGGAAACCATGAAAACTGTTCTGACAGGACCACCGCCAAACCCTAACCCTGACCCCAGGACCACCGCCAAACCCTAACCCTGACCCCAGGACCACCGCCAAACCCTAACCCTGACCCCAGGACCACCGCCAAACCCTAACCCTGACCCCAGGACCACCGCCAAACCCTAACCCTGACCCCAGGACCACCGCCAAACCCTAACCCTGACCCCAGGACCACCGCCAAACCCTAACCCTGACCCCAGACCACTGCCGCCAAACCCTAACCCTGACCCCAGGACCACTGCCAAACCCTAACCCTGACCCCAGAACCACCGCCAAACCCTAACCCTGACCCCAGGACCACTGCCAAACCCTAACCCTGACCCCAGAACTGCCGCCAAACCCTAACCCCAGGACCACTGCCAAACCCTAACCCTGACCCCAGGACCACCGTCAAACCCTAACCCTGACCCCAGAACCGCCAAACCCTAACCCTGACCCCAGAACCACCCAAACCCTAACCCTGACCCCAGAACCACCGCCAAACCCTAACCCTGACCCCAGAACCGCCAAACCCTAACCCTGACCCCAGAACCGCCGCCAAACCCTAACCCTGACCCCAGAACCACCGCCAAACCCTAACCCTGACCCCAGAACCGCCGCCAAACCCTAACCCTGACCCCAGAACCGCCGCCAAACCCTAACCCTGACCCCAGAACCGCCGCCAAACCCTAACCCTGACCCCAGAACCGCTGCCAAACCCTAACCCTGACCCCAGAACCGCCGCCAAACCCTAACCCTGACCCCAGGACCACCGCCAAACCCTAACCCTGACCCCAGAACCGCTGCCAAACCCTAAACCTGACCCCAGAACCGCCGCCAAACCCTAACCCTGACCCCAGAACCGCCGCCAAACCCTAACCCTGACCCCAGAACCACCGCCAAACCCTAACCCTGACCCCAGAACCACCGCCAAACCCTAACCCTGACCCCAGAACCGCTGCCAAACCCTAACCCTGACCCTAGGACCACCATCAAACAGTAACCTAATTAAAAACATTTTTTTAAAAATCGAGGATTTAAAACATATTTGTTTATCTTTAATGACCTCTCACAGCCAACGTGCAGTAACTCGACGGCCCACGGCCCACACTTTAATAATCACTGCGCTAAAGCACTTGCGGCTAGGTAACTGGAAGCGTCCATCAAGTGTCTTTATGATGTTCCTAAAGCCGCCTTTTTCCACTGTAAGAAATGGCGCCATGACCTTACTGGCATTTGTAATATAAATCCACCACTGGTTCTTTTTGTCATACGTCTGTTTTATGAGCACTCCTCACCTCGTTCCTCACCTCGTTCCTCGTTCCACGTTTGCAACATGTTTTCACATTCATTTTCGACCAAAATCAAATCGCAGTAGGCCAGTATTGTAAAAATCTATATCGTTAGCTACATTTACAGTAAACCCTCACAGATCTGGGTCTCAGCAATCGCAGTTTCAGTACATCGCGGAGGTTTCAAAAATATTCATCAAAAAAAAAAAAAAAATTTGAAAAAACATTTTTTTTAAATAAAAAAAAAATTCAAACGAAGCGCACGAGGCTGAGGTGAAACACATGACATCAAGAACGAGTCTCGGGAAGCAACAAGAGCCTACATGGGATGCCCTATGAATGAACATCGAGGCCTGTGATTGGCTGCTACGACGGGCATTACTGTGGCATCGGTGGTCTGTACGCTGATTGGCTGACACGCGTCCCCACATCTCCCATCGCTTGCTCTTGGGAGACAAAGCCGAGTTTAACGCTGATACACTTGGTGATACACTTGATTTTTTGGCCCAGGCCTAGTAGTTAGTGTTCCGATCCTCCAGATGGCAGCATCGCCACTCTCTATGAAGCCCCGCCCCCGTCTGCACCCCAGGAGGAACTGCGAGTGAGAGAAAAGATGGCACAGCTCATTCTACTGCTGATTACGGAGGAACGGAACAAGGTACCTTTTTTTTTTCTAAAAAGTGGAACTTCTCGATAAGTTGAGGGGGTACTCCACATCGCGGTTTTCACAATTCACGGGTCACGTTACCCCCATTAACCGCAAAGTGTGAGGGTTTACTGTATATCGTTTCTACAGTACACCGATTTTACCGCCCACTTCTACCCACGACCACCGCCAAACCCTAACCCTGACCCCAGAACCACCGTTAACTGACACACAACACGTCCAACTGACAGTTAGTCAGACACAAAAATGGCCGAGAGAATCCAGTAGAATTTCAAAATAAAACACCACAGTTGCTCTGACTCATACATTAACTCACAGAGACAATTCAGAGGGTCAGATTTGAACCACGTCTGAGAAAAGGCTTCCTCGATAAGTTGGAAAAACACATTTTTTTTGACAATAATCAATTTATAATATAACCAATAATCTATATCAATAACTTATTTGACAAACAATTTCACCTTCCTTTCTAAATGCATCATCCTAGAAAGAACTGACTCCAGCATCAGAGACTATCAGAGTCTAGAGTTCTAGTCTAGATGGTCCCTGAAAGACATATAAACCAGAACCAGACTCAAACCTGACCCACCTGGACTGAGGTGCTGGTCTGCAGGGCCACCTGTTGGGCCACATTCTTCAGCTGCTGGGACGCATTGTTCTGGGTAGTGAGCTTCAGATTCTGCTGAGGGACCTGGACCTGCTGCTTCACGGGGATCTGGACCTGGACCTGCTGCTTCACGGGGATCTGGACCTGGACCTGCTGCTTCAGCTGTTGCTGAGAGACCTGGACCTGCTGCTTTAAGGGGACCTGGACCTGCTGCTTCGGGGAGACCTGGATCTGACTTTGCGCCTTGGTGACCTGATTGATGACCTGCTGCAGCTGGTTCTGGTCCAGAGCCGCGTTCTGGACTGGGACAGTCTTAACCAGCTGGCTGTGCTGGAGCAACTGGGCAGCCTCGGTGTCGGACACCTGGATGATCTGGTGCTGGGAGATCTGGTCCAGGACAGCTTGCTGCTCCTCAGCTGTCAGTCCAGACCCCCCCAGCAGGCTGCCGTCCGGCTGCACGTAGATGATAGTGGTGTTGGCCAGCTCCCCCAGGTCCTCCCCCACCAGCAGGCTCTGCTCCCCGGGACAGTCCTGGACCACCGGGGCGCCCGGAGACTCCTGGACCACCAGAGATAGCTGGCTCTGCTCCCCGGGACAGTCCTGGACCACCGGTGTGCCCGGAGACTCCTGGACCACCAGAGATAGCTGGCTCTGCTCCTCCGGAGAGTCCTGGACCACCGGGGTGAGCTGGCTCTGCTCCCCGGGACAGTCCGGGACCACCGGGGCGAGCTCAGCTGCGGAGTCCGCAGGAGGGTCATCTGCGGAGCCCTGCTCCGCGGGCTGCGGGCTCTGAGAGGTGGACCGGACGGCAGCAGCGGGCTCCGCTGCGGCGGGTTCGACTCCGGAGGGCTGTGTTCGGTCGCAGCGCAACGCTGGAGGTTCGGTTCCGAGCGGCTCCGCGGCTGTTATTGTTCTGTCATCCTCCATGTCCGCCATTTTAGCTGCGAGGAGCCGTTACTGGAGGCCCGGATCACTTCACCGAAACGGAGGTCCAACTCAGCCAACACAAGGTTCTGGAACATGCATGAGAGCTCTGATGGGTCAGACGGCCCGCAGAATCAACTATCACATTAGCGGAAACCCAGAACCAGAACCAGAACCGGAACCAGAAAAACAGTTAGCGGGGGGAATTTTGAACTAGCCTAGCTTAGCCCTGCGCGGGAGATCACAAGTCCAGGACTGGATCATGGAACTGGATCCTCCGGACCTGATCATGGAACTGGAGCCTTCGGAGCAGATCCTCCGGACCGGATCATGGACCCTGATCGTGTCTGCCGTCTTCTCGGCAGACAGCTGCTGCAGGGAAATAACGGCTACTAGGACAGAAAGCCTGTTGACTCCTGGGAAAAATCCACGTAAATCAGTGGAGTTAGGGTTAGGAGAAGGGCTAGGATTAAATAAATTTTACTTCTTCCTACCCCTTTTCAGACATGTTAAACCAGATATGTGTTTTGCATATTGGTATGTGTATGTATGTATGTATGTATATAGATCGGTGTGTATACATTAGGGTATAAATTTTTTTTTTTTTTTTTTTTTTTTTTTTGGGGGGGGGATATGTCCATTTAATATTTAGATTTATTTACAAGAGGTTTTATATGTTTCTAAATTATGGTTATGCACATGTGTCAGTGTATATTGATCTATGCATTACTATATATTTTATAAATATATTGTATTTATTTTCAGATACATGGATTCATGATAGTGTTAAAATTGTCTATGCTTTAAAACAGTGGTTCTCAACTGATGGGTCGCGACCCAAAAGTGGGTCGCAGACCCGTTTTCAGCCTTTGCCTGGGGAAGGAAATGCTTTAAAAAAATGCGTGTCATTCATACTCCTAAACAGTAGATGGCGATATTGCCCTGTAATGTGAGTTGACACCCACCAGTTCACACCATAGAAAAAGACCTGCAAAGTTTGTTTACATATGTTGAGCAGGTGAAACACAGATACAACAAAGAATATATGAGATATGGATTTTCTTATCTTGAAGACAAAGGTCAGTGAGTGGTTATTCAGCTAAAACTATATATTTTGAGTTCTTTTTGAAACTACTGCTCAGTGGTTGCACTTTTTTATTTCATGTTGTGCGTGTTGAGTCTGTTAAAAAAAAGGCTAAAGTTACTGAAGTGAAGTGTTTTGGATTTAATTAAAATGCAGCTAATTGAGCATCAAAGGGAATATTTCCCACTTGAAGTCATTTTGGTTGTGCCATTTTAGTTTTTGCCATTTTTGTTCACCAATAAACTTATTTTTTTGTGTTGGCATTCTGTGATATTCTATTCTACTATCTCCGATTCAAACTGCGCAATATTTTCATTCAATGAATTTGAGAAGTTGGAAATTTTCCTTGATTTGGGTCACGGCTTGTCATTAAGGGTGATGGTGGGTCCTGAAGCCAGACCAGTTGAGAACTATTGCTATAAAAGATTGTTTTGACATGTCTGGAATGAATCAATAAAATTAAATGAAAAAAAATTAGTTAATTCAGGGCAGCAGGTGTCTTGGTCTCTGTAGTCTCCATCTAGAAGGATCCTGGTCTGAACCTCAGCAGGTCTTTTCCATGTTCTCCTGGTGCTTGTGTGGATTTCCTCCAGGTTCCTCCATCAGTCCAAAGACATGCATGTTATTATCAATCATTATATAATATTATTCATTAATCATTATCAGTTATTTCATTTCATTTCATTTTATTGATTTATTCCAGACATGTCAAAACAATTTTTTAAAGCATGACAATGTTAACACTAGCATCTATGTATGTGAAAATAAATAAATAAATGCATAAATCAATAAACACAGACACATGTGCATAACCATCATTTTGAAACCTATAGAACCTCTTTTCTAAATAAATCTAAATAATAAATGGACATGTTTCCCCCCCAAAGGGTAGGGTTGGAGGGGAAGGGGAGGTTGCCCCATGTCCAGCAGGAGGCGCAGTTCCAGGACAGAGGAGGGGGGTTAGGGTAGGTTAGGGTAGGTTACGGTAGGGGAGGGTTGGAGGGGAGGTTGCTCCATGTCCTGCAGGGGGCGCAGTAATCGGCCAGTGTTGGTGAGCAGCTACCGGACTCGGAGGGCGATGTTAGCGGCCCGCGCCTCCACCTTCAGCCGCTGCAGAGAGCTCAGGATCGGCGGGTGAGGAGTCCTTCGTCCGTGTTTGGTTTGGTAGGTGCTGCTGGTTCTGGACGGAGTTCTGACTGGGTTGACTGGTTTCACTAATGTTTGTCGGCCTCATCGTGTTAGTTTGGGTTCGTTGGAAGTGTGTTGGTCATTATTCTGTTTTTATTTGCTGTTTTCATCTTTTGTTCAGCCTATAAACATCCACCTGCCGTATGCAGCGCCACACCAAACTCCATTCAAAAAATCAACTATTTAGTGTTTGTTCCAGTATAATCTGGGATGTGTCTGAACTCAGCAGGTGGAAGTTGTTTTCTTATACCTGAGCAGATTGTTGTATTTAATTCGGTTTGTTTCTGGTTGACCAAACCAACGTTTAGATCAAGCTAAATCTGACGTTTTTGTCATTTTGCTGGGGTTCGTCATCGCCTCCGATGTCACCTTTGTAGGATGGGAGCACAACAAACTGCAGATTAATCAAATGTTTCTTTCATCGAATCGACTTTTAAACCACTTAATTTTCAAGTAAGGTCCCACAAATATTAGTGACAGGTCTTTATCGTGTTTTGTTGTCATGTAATATGCAAGTGCCGCTTTTTGTAACGAGAGAAATCAGGAAGAACGGCGGTTATGGCGTAGTTTACTCCAAACTCCATTAAACAAATGATATTTTTATTGTATCTGCTCATTTTATGAAATTTACGATAGGATGAAAATACAGCGTGATACGTGTTTGAAATGTGGCAATGTTGTTTAATTCAGATTAGGTCTGGTCCTTTGAACTCCTCTTAAATCGTGAGCAATTGTAGATATTTACGTTGGTTGTTGGTGTTCAGCGCCGCCCTCAGTGCTCTTCTGAAGGCCCGGTTCTCTAGAACAAACCTCAGGTTTAAAATCACACCCAAGCGTTCACCTCAGTAAAATTTGTGCTGAATTATAATATAATGACCAGATATGTTAGCAGTATTGAATTTGTTCCAGATGCAGTTCATTGCTGTGATTAGGTGTAGTTTTATAAAAAGTGTATATTTCTTAGATGCAGATCTGAATGGACTTCCAAGACCTGCTAAACCTGTTTAAGGAGCAACATGGAAACTCAGCCAATGACGGGGTCCATCCTGCGGGAGTTCTGTCCTCTCTACTACCTGCTAAACGCCATCCCGGCCAAGGTAGAGACATGCCAAGACTGGGCCAGGTTTAAAACAGGCCACCAGCCTGGTTCTAGTTAGGATATCTGACAGGTTTTCAAGCAGGCCTCAGTTCAGGTGAGGTTCTGACAGGTGTGTGTATGTGTGTGCAGGTGTATCAGGGGTCCAGGTGAGGTTCTGACAGGTGTGTGTATGTGTGTGCAGGTGTATCAGGGGTACTGGTGAGGTTCTGACAGGTGTGTGTATGTGTGTGCAGGTGTATCAGGGGTCCAGGTGAGGTTCTGACAGGTGTGTGTAGGTGTATCAGGGGTCCAGTTGAGGTTGTGACAGGTGTGTGTATGTGTGTGTAGGTGTATCAGGGGTCCAGGTGAGGTTCTGACAGGTGTGTGTATGTGTGTGCAGGTGTATCAAGGGTCCTGGTGAGGTTCTGACAGGTGTGTGTATGTGTGTGCAGGTGTATCAGGGTTCCAGGTGAGGTTCTGACAGGTGTGTGTATGTGTGTGCAGGTGTATCAGGGGTCCAGGTGAGGTACTGACAGGTGTGTGTATGTGTGTGCAGGTGTATCAGGGGTCCAGGCGAGGTTCTGACAGGTGTTTGTATGTGTGTGCAGGTGTATCAGGGGTCCAGGTGAGGTACTGACAGGTGTGTGTATGTGTGTGCAGGTGTATCAGGGGTCCAGGCGAGGTTCTGACAGGTGTGTGTATGTGTGTGCAGGTGTATCCGGGGTCCAGGCGAGGTTCTGACAGGTGTGTGTATGTGTGTGCAGGTGTATCAGGGGTCCAGGTGAGGTACTGACAGGTGTGTGTGTGTGTGTGTGCAGGTGTATCAGGGGTCCAGGCGAGGTTCTGACAGGTGTGTGTATGTGTGTGCAGGTGTATCAAGGGTCCAGGTGAGGTTTTGACAGGTGTGTGTATGTGTGTGCAGGTGCAGCGGGGGTTCCGGTCCGTCCTGGTCTACCTGACGGCTCTCGACAGCAGCAATGACTTTGTTGCAGTGGGCAGCAGCATCGGCATGTTGTACCTGTACTGTCGGCGTCTGGCGCACATGAACAAGTACAGCCTGGAGGTCTGAGAGTCTCTCTGCTCCTCTTCATCACCTTCATCACTGTGTTCAGTCCTCCTCATCTGACCATTAGATCAAGTATTGATCTAATTGTCAAACTTCTGGATGAGCTAAAGCTGTCTAATCATCTAAAAGCTATCTGACCACAACAGGAACTTCTGTCAGGGTCCTCAGATGTTCTAGACTGTTCAGGTTTAAAATCTTTCCATGTTTGTGTTCCATCTTCATCTAAACTTAATTTGACAGTTCTGCTGGAATCTCACAGATGTTACCTTTAATTAGATATACCCACACAAAGCTGTAGTAGCTGAGATAAACTCATTTTAGATTTAGTCATGTTAGAACAGGAACCTGAAAGATGAAGCTCATTAGTTGCGATTAGGGTTAAACTGGTCCTGGTTAGGGTTAAACTGGTCCTGGTTAGGGTTAAACGAGTCCTGGTTAGGGTTAAACTGGTCCTGGTTAGGGTTAAATGAGTCCTGGTTAGGCTTAAACTAGTCTTGGTTAGGGTGAAACAGGTCCTAGTTAGGGTTAAACGGGTCCTGGTTAGGGTGAAACGAGTCCTGGTTAGGGTTAAACTGGTCTTGGTTAGGGTGAACGGGTCCTGGTTAGGGTTAAACGGGTCCTGGTTAGGGTGAAACAAGTCCTGGTTAGGGTGAAACTAGTCTTAGTAAGGGTGAAACTGGTCCTGGTTAGAGTGAAACGGGTCCTGGTTAGGGTTAAACGGGTCCTGGTTAGGGTTAAATGGGTCCTGGTTAGGGTTAAACGGATCCTGGTTAGGGTGAAACTGGTCCTGGTTTGGGTTAAACAGGTCCTGGTTAGGGTACCCTAGCCCTGTGGAGACTGGAGGAAGCCACTGTCAGATCCGGTATAAGGTCCCGTAGTTGATATTGGTCCCATGTCTGTGACGTTGGTCCTGGTGAGGGTGAAAATGGTCCTGGTTAGGGTGAAACTAACCCTAACCCTAACCCTGTGGAGACTGGAGGAAGCCACTGTCAGATCCGGTATAAGGTCCCGTAGTTGATATTCGTCCCATGTCTGGTCTTTGGAGGAACACGTTAATTGTTGGTGGAATGTTCTGTGTCAGATGAAGTCCACTGTATCTGATGTAAAAATAAAACCCAGTGTGTGAGAGCAGGAGGAATGAGTCCATTATCTTGTCTTGGTTTGTGGCTGGTGGGAGCTGGTTGGACCTTTAGTGATGATGAGTAAATGGTCCAGATGAATTAGAAGGTGGATCAAGGTTAGGGTTAACTCGTACTGGCTAGGTTAGCTGTCCTGTGATTATCTTCCAGGGAAAATGTGACGCCATCACAGCTGTGAAGCTGCTCAGCTGTTTCGATGACTTGGTTGCTGTGGGAACAGCTTCAGGGCGGGTTGCGGTCTTCCAGCTGGTGTCTCCACTTCCTGGTCGTAACAAACAGGTAAGAAGGGGACAGGTGTGCCTGTAGAGATCATACCTGTGTGTCCACCTGTAGTCTGACGGTGAGTTTGGGTGCAGCTCAGACGCTTCGACGTCATCGGCCTCCATAAAGGCTCCATCACGGCTCTGACCTGGAGCGCCAACGGCATGAAGTTGTTCTCCGGGGACGACAAAGGCCGTGTGGTATTTTCCGCCCTGGACCTGGACCAGGTAAGACTGCTGCCACGCCACACAGGCCACAGCTCAGAGAGACACGCTTTCCTGACTGAGTGTGTGCGCAGGGCGTGTGCAAACCTGAGCTGCTGCTGGAGGAGTCCTCAGGTGTGGTCCAGATGGAGTACAGCCGCCAGGTGCTGCTCGTCTCCACCCACCAGAGGTCCCTGCTGTACCAGACCCAGACCCTGGAAGTCCTGCAACTAGGAACTAAGCCCCGCAAGAGGTACATGTGATTTACAACATACAACTGCAACACATGATTTACAACATACAACACATGTTTCTGCTGTGTCTTTGACATGGGCCTGGGATCCTGTTTCACAGAGCCGGTTCTGTAGAAACTCTGAGTTTGTTGAACCTGAACTCAGACAAACTCTTAAGTTTTCTGTTTCACAGAATGAGGTAACTAGGGAAGGTCTGGAGGTAGGGGGGTAGGTTTAGGAGTAGGGTGGGGTAGGTCTGGGGGTAGGTGGGGTAGGTCTGGGGGTAGGGTAGGGTAGGTTTGGGGGTAGGGTAGATCTGGGGGTAGGGAAGGTCTGGGGTAGGGTAGGGTAGGTGGGGGGTAGGGTAGGTCTGGGGTAGAGAAGGTCTGGAGGTAGGGTAGGGTAGGTCTGGGAGTAGGGTAGGGTAGGTTTAGGGGTAGGGTAGGGTAGGTGGGGGTAGGTAGGTCTGGGGTATGATAGGTGGCTGTAGGGTGGGTAGGGGGAGTAGGTAGGGTAGGTTTAGGGTAGGGTAGGTAGGTAGGGGTAGGTAGGGTAGGTCTGGGGGTAGGGTAGGTTTGGGGGTTGGGTAAGGTAGGGGTTTTAGGTAGTTCGGTCTGGGGGTAGGGTAGGTTTGGGTAGGGTAGATTTGGGGGTAGGGAAGGTCTGGGGTAGGGTAGGTAGATCTGGGGGTAGGAAGGTCTGGGGTAGGGTAGGTAGGTCTGGGGTAGGTAGGGAGGTCTGGGGGTAGGGTAGGTAGGGTAGGGAAGGTCTGGAGTTGGGTAGGGTAGGTTTGGGGTATGATAGGTCGGAGGTAGGGTGGGGTATGTTTTAGGGTTAGGGTAGTAGGGGTAGGGGTAGGGGGTAGGGTAGGTAGGGGGTAGGGTAGGGTAGGGTAGGGTAGGTAGGTAGGGGGTAGGTAGGGTTTGGGGGTAGTTTAATCTGGGGGTAGGGAAGGTCTGGGGTAGGTAGGGTAGGTGGGGTAGGGTAGGTCTGGGGTAGGGAAGGGTAGGTGGGGGGTAGGGTAGATCTGGGGGTAGGGAAGGTCTGGGGTAGGGTAGGGTAGGTGGGGGGTAGGGTAGGGTAGGTCTGGGTCCGTAGGGTAGGTTTGGAGGTAGGGGGTAGGGTTTGGGGTAGGGTAGGGTAGGTTTAGGGGTAGGGTAGGTAGGGGTAGGTAGGTTGGGGGTAGGTAGGTCTGGGGGTAGGGAAGGTCTGGGGTAGGGGTAGGGGGGGTAGGGAAGGTCTGGGGTAGAGTAGGGTAGGTGGGGGGTAGGGTAGGTCTGGGGGTAGGTAGGGTAGGTGGGGGGTAGGGGTAGGTCTGGGGTACGGTAGGGTAGGTTTGGAGGTAGGGTAGATCTGGGGGTAGAGTAGGGCAGGTGTTCAGCTCTGCTGTGTTTGCTTACGTGTTGATGGCGTGTCGGTGGTGTGTTTCCTGACGTGTTGATGGCAGGTTGGTGTCGTGTTTGCTGACGTGTTGATGGCGCGTTTGCTGACGTGTTGATGGCGCCTTGACGGCGTCTTTGCTGAGGTGTTGACGGCGTTTGCTGGCATGTTGGTGGCGTGTTTGCTGGCGTGTTTGTGGCGTGTTTGCTGATGTGTTGGTGGCGTGTTTGCTGGGGTGTTTGCTGGCGTGTTGGTGGCGTGTTTGCTGACGTGTTGGTGGCATGTTTGGTGGTGTGTTTGCTGATATGTTGATGGCGTGTTTGCTGAGGTGCTGATGGGGTGTTTGCTGAGGTGTTGGTGGCATGTTTGCTGAGGTGCTGATGGCGTGTTTGCTGAGGTGCTGATGGCGTGTTTGCTGAGGTGTTGGTGTTTGCTGAGGTGCTGATGGCGTGTTTGCTGAGGTGTTGGTGGCGTATTTGCTGACATGTTTGATGGCGTGTTGGTGGCGTGTTTGCTGAGGTTTTGATGGCGTGTTTGCTGGCGTGTTGGTGGCGTGTTTGCTGAGGTGTTGATGGCGTGTTTGCTGGCGTGTTGGTGGCATGTTTGCTGATGTGTTGATGGCGTGTTTGCTGACGTGCTCTTGCCGTGTTTGCAGCAGCGGCAGGTTTGGCGCCTGCTTCCTGCCGGCTCTTTGCAAACAGAGCGACCTCCAAGTCTACGCTGCCAGACCCGGACTCAGACTCTGGAGGGCTGATGTCAGAGGACAGGTGGAGGACACTCACCTGTTGAAGCCACTCTTCAACACACAGGTACACAGCAGACACACCTAGAGTACCTTCTCCAGTTCAGTTTGACTCAGAACATTATTTTCAGAAATAAGTAAATAAAGCCAAAGTGCAGAGGCAAGAAAAAGTAATTTTCTCCGGCTAGTTCAGGACATAAAATTAGAATTTTTATCAAGTAGCCCCTGGCTACCAGGTGTTTGAAGTTGGTAGCCAGCTAGTAATTTTGGTGGCCAGTGTTTTTCGTCGCCCCATACGCCCCCGTAGACTGCTGACATTATCATGGACGCTCAATGGCTTCAATGGCCTCTACCATCTGTAGTAGACATTTCTCCAGCACATCCTCAGTAAATCCATCAGGGAAACACTATTGTACTAGTGTGATATTCTGAAACACCACCTCACTATATCTGCCAGGAGATCTAAGCTTCCTGGAGAAAAACAAGAATCTGCATGAAAGAAGCTTCAAGTTTGGAAGTCTGTTTAACAGTCATGCAGTAGCTTTTCTTGCCCACATGAAGTCCTACAGTGGTTTGACATTGAAGACTCCCAGCATGTTACACAGACTTGAAACAACTTACTTGTATTGTCAATACTACATTTGAATTTTCAACAGCCAACATATGAACTCAGATCAACTAGCAACAATGCAAACACAATTTGGAATTATCATTTATAAAAAAGCAAATGTACGAAACTTACTTGTTCTATGCTGCATGTGAGTTATATCATGTATATTGTTCTGTTTGTTTTACCTCTGTGTGTATGTCTCTGTAAAATGGACAAAAAAAAACCCAGCTAATTCAGCTATTTTTTCATTATATTAAACATAAGATAAAATCATCTTGTGTATCACCTTTAAGAACGAGGGAAACAGAGTTGTACAGGCAGTTCCTATCCCCTGTCGTCTTAATGGGTCTCACCTCTTTGTATTTTGACGGCAACAACCGAAAGGAAAGTGTTGGTTTCAGGAGAAAATCCCACAACAAATTAAACAATTTAGCTCTGCAGTTAATTGTCAGTATGATGGGGGGAGGGGGGATAGACAGAATTTCAATAGGAAATTTCATCTGTTCACTATTGTTTTATTTTTAATTTTTATTTTTTTTTAAATCAATGTCAATATGATCAAGAATAGCTTGTGGGTCTACCTATATAATATATATATGGTGATAGAAAAGTTTTGACAGATCGCGTATGAAAAACCCCTATTATCGCCCACTACCACTACATTTCAGAAGCGTTTACAAGCATGTGTTGTAAGCCAGCCTGGCCCTTTAAGGGGAGTAGCCTGATGGGTAATGTTGTTTTTTTGAGGTGCGGGCAGCTGAACGGAGCAAGTGAAGTGAGCATGAGCAGCGACCGAGTGTTATGGGTTTAAACCCTCTGTTGACTGAGAGGAGCCGAAAAATACAGACTGTAACGTTGTCAGTTCCTGAATAAAGTGCCATTCAGAGCAGAGAAAACTGGACTTTTTATTTCGTTTTCACTGGCGTGTTACCCGCTTGTCACGAGCCTGGAATAGCACAGTACGGCGGTTTCCCTGCTACGGTTCAGAGACCAGAGGCCGTACGGTAACACATGAAAGCGCATTTTGATGTGAGGCGATGTGCACCCAAAACATGGCCACTTTTCCCAAATAAACTTTGCTTCTTAATTATTTAGATATGTTTTGGTGTTATGTTATGCCTTGTGTGACATGACAAATGTGCAGAAATCATAGAAAAAAAAAATTTTTTTTTCTAAGTTGATGGTGGATTTTGTGGTCCCTCGCCACTGGCGACAAGGCAGAAAAAAACGGTCGTAAATCGTCAAATTTTGGTCGCATTTGGCGACCAGTTAGTCGCGATTTTATGCCCTGTAGTTAGCAGCCAGTTGTTGCTCCTTTAGCACTGACCAACCAGATCTTCCAGGATCTGTGGATCAGAGCTACTCAGCATTCTGGAAGAGTACTGTAGTGTTCCTCTTATCAGAACTGCTTCAGCTCAGACACATCTGTAGGACGTCTGGTATGAAAGACTCTGGAGCTCATTCCACAGCATCTCTGTAGGATTCAGGTGTGGACTCTCTCCAGAAGGTGTATTTTCTGTCATCGATTTACTTCTATCTACTTCTACTGAACTTCAGCAACTAGAGCAAGGATAGGCAAATCCAGTCCTGGAGGGCCACTGTCCTCAGACGTTTACTGGCTAAATCAAATGAATGGGTTATTAACAGACCTGTTCAGACCTTGAAGATGAGCTGATGGTGATCCATTCATGTCTACCAGGTGTGTTGTGGCAGGAAAAATATCTAAGACATGCAGGCCCTTGAAGGACTGGGATGACCCACACCTGGACTAGAAGAGACTCTGATATTATCCTTTTAGACCTTAGAAGTTCGTTTGTGGACATTAGCTGCAAACCTGTAATCTGGTGTTGTACATCTACCCCTCTCAGCTTAATGCTTTCTGTACATGGTTCTACCAAATAAAGATTGGTCTGGAGTCCTTTTTTTTAAATGTTTTGTGGCTCTAGTAGCCTTTGTTCACAGTGAGAAAGAGACAGGAAACAGGGCAGAGAAAGAACGGGGACACAGAAGCAAAGGGTCACAGACCAGGAGTCGAACCTGCAACCACTGCAGGACTGTAGCTTATTGTAGATGGGCTGTCTACACTCACTGCCACTTTATTTGGTACACATGTCCAACTGCTCATTAACACAAATGATCTAATCAGCCAGTAACATGGCAGCAACTCGGTCATTTATTCATGTGGACATGGTCAAGATGATCCGCTCCAGTTCAAACCAGCATCTCAAAGGAGAAAAAAGGTGATTGAACAGACTTTGAACATGTCATGGTTGTTGGTGCCAGACGGGCTGGTCTGAGTATTTCAGAAACTGATGATCTACTGGGATTTTCACCACAACCATCTCTTCACAGAGAATGGTGGTTTCAGCTCTCATGGTCCTGGTTTCAGCTCTGATGGTCCTGGTTTCAGCTCTGATGGTCCTGGTTTCAGCTCCTATGGTCCTGGTTTCAGCTCTGATGGTCCTGGTTTCAGCTCCTATGGTCCTGGTTTCAGTTCTGCTGGTCCTGGTTTCAGCTCTCATGGTCCTGGTTTCAGTTCTGCTGGTCCTGGTTTCAGCTTTGATGGTCCTGGTTTCAGCTCCTATGGTCCTGGTTTCAGCTCCTATGGTCCTGGTTTCAGCTCTGATGGTCCTGGTTTCAGTTCTGATGGTCCTGGTTTCAGCTCTGCTGGTCCTGGTTTCAGCTCCTCTAATCCTGGTTTCAGCTCTGATGGTCCTGGTTTCAGTTCTGATGGTACTGGTTTCAGCTCTGCTGGTCCTGGCTTCAGCTCTGATGGTCCTGGTTTAAGATCTGATGGTCCTGGTTTAAGATCTGCTGGTCCTGGTTTCAGCCCCTCTAATCCTGGTTTCAGCTCTGATGGTCCTGGTTTAAACTTTGATGGTCCTGGGTTCAGCTCCTCTGGTCCTGGTTTCAGTCCTGCTGGTCCTGGTTTCAGTTCTGATGGTCCTGGTTTCAGCTCCTCTTATCCTGGTTTCAGCTCTGATGGTCCTGGTTTCAGCTCTGATGGTCCTGGTTTAAACTCTGATGGTCCTGGTTTAAACTCTGATGGTCCTGGTTTCAGCTCTGCTGGTCCTGGTTTCAGTTCTGATGGTCCTGGTTTCAGCTCTGATGGTCCTGCTTTAAACTCTGATGGTCCTGGTTTAAACTCTGATGGTCCTGGTTTCAGCTCTGCTGGTCCTGGTTTCAGTTCTGATGGTCCTGGTTTCAGCTCTGCTGGTCCTGGTTTCAGTTCTGATGGTCCTGGTTTCAGTTCTGCTGGTCCTGGTTTCAGTTCTGCTGGTCCTGGTTTCAGCTCTGCTGGTCCTGGTTGTTTCAGAGGTTGTTTTGTAAGTGAAGTTTGAAATGAGCTGAAACAGCGTAACTGTATCTGAACTAAGCTGAACTCATAACTGCTGTAACTGCAGTGAGGAGAGAAGACGCTACAGAATCAGAGGGCGTGTCCACTTCTTATTTTGTAGTCTCTGATTTTTACAAACAGTGGGATGCAGTAAGAAATATGAAGTAACACCAAAAATTGAAATGCTGGCGCTAAGGTCTAATGCTGCTGTCCTCCAGTCTGGACTTTGATGGTCTTCCTTCCACCTTGATGATGATGAGTGGCTGCTTCATCTGCTTTAGATCGGGTTCACACTTGGACAATGTCAAGCGTCTCAGATAAAAGATGCGCAGTCATGGTAAAAACGGTCCATCGTAGAAATGCAGGTAGAACATGTGACAGAGCTAAAAATAAAGATGAAAGACAGAACCAATGAAAGACAGGCTGTCACAGATATCATCATCATCATCATCATGTAGCGATGCACGATAATTATCGACCCAGTAACTATCGGGCCGATAACAGGAAATTATGACGTCATCCCGATAAGTCTGATATCACGACAAATAGCCCCGATAACATATATATATATTTTTTTGTCAATATGGCAGTACCTTGCTCCCTCTGAGCCTTGAATGACCGGCAGCGAATCTTATGTTCAAGTAACGTCGGCATAATCAGAAAAACAATTTCTCAATCAGGAAAAAATCAAGAATAACCCCTCATGCCAGAAAACAACTTGCTTAAGTCGGTCATCATTTTGGTAGTTGCTGACTTTAATTGATATTCTCAGTATTTTCCCTCAAATGTTACACATAATAAAGAAAAAAATAGATAAGGCTGAAGAGAACGACGAGCAAACGAGGGAACGGAGGAATTTACGTTACACCTTGAATGTAGCATGCAGTTCAGTGCGCTGATAAAAGCAAACAAACATGGCGGCTACTATATGGAACTTCGTTAAAGTTTCAAAGATAGTTCGCTGGTTATTTGTGACAAATGCTCCAAGCGAAGGAGGGAAAAATAGCACAAGCTTTAATACGTCAGATCCGATCAGCCACCTGAAACATAACCATCACTTCCATGGAGTTTTGAAATCGCGCTAATGTGAGCTAACATGAGCTAACGTCAGCAAGCCAGCAGCAAGTCAACCCCTCCCATCCGCTCCTTGCCATCATCTCTCTCATCTAAAGCTTCCATGAGATTAAAAATAAACCCAAAACTACTGAACCTCATTTACTTTGATTAAAAGGGATTCATTTGAATAGAACCCTTTAAACGTAATTGTTTGTTACTATGGAGAGCACTTTTTTCAGTTTATTTACACAGACAAGTCTAACTTGTGTCAGTACATTATGACCTGTGCATTATTTTTTTATTGTCATTGACGAATGCATTTGTTCAGTTAGTAATTCTGATGCATGTATTTCTATCAGTTCAAGGAGCCTTTATTTTTATATCAGTCAGTAATGAACCTTATTTAAGTTGATGTGAGATATCAAATAGGTTTGTTTGATAGCTTTACGAAAATGTTTGAGAGGCTTCCAATAGCTTTTCATTGTAAAAAATAAATATCTGTTCATTTAAAGAGTCAAAACTGTTTTTGGTTTTGTTCATAGTATTGATGTAATGATCTTAGGTATATGTGTGTGTTATCGGTTATCGGTATCAGCCTTTAGGAGCTGAAAGTTATCGGTCATCGGTATTAAAACAGTGATCGTGCATCCCTTATCATCATCATCTCAGTCTGTCGCTGCCTCCTCCATCAGTCAGGAACCAACCAAAAGGAACGTAGCATGAAATGACGTCCACACAGCAACGAGGGATGCAACTGAGAAAAAACATGAACAAAGACTCTTTCTTCTTATTTTTAATACTTTTCTTTTCAAAGCATATCAGCCCCACAAGAACCAATTTTCACCTCACTGGCACCGTGGCAACAACCTGAGGGAGGTCACGCTGATGGTGTGATGACACTGCGTTTAGAGTCTAAAATAGATTCAGGTTTCCACCGTTGTTGCCATGATTCAACGTACGTACTGTGATCAGACTGGAGACTTCCTCCAGAGACAACCTGACCTGAGGGACTGGGGCGTTCAAGACGAAAATATGTTGGTTTTAAAGGAGACATATTTTGAAAAAAAAAAACACTTCTCTCTTTGGGAGCAAATAATTGTCTGATGTGTAGCTTTAAAACTCCGCCAATGAAAATCTGACATCGCAGACACAAATCAAAGTAGCGTGATCTCTTAGTTTAGCTCCACCCACAACCTCACATCATGCTGCATTCACTGTATGGAGGAAGTGTGGCAGCACAAAGCTGTAGGACAGGTCCGTAATAAAACAGAACCTGCAGAAGACACGGGTGGAGTCCAGTGTCTGACTCCGCCACCTAAAAGCAGGTGAAATCTTTCTTATCTCCTTTATTTCTCTTCTATCCTCATGGTTTACCTCAGCCTACCCATCCCTCTCAGATACCTCACTTCGAGTTGTTTCCTCGACCCGGTCCCAGTTGGAGCGTACCGTCCAGCAGAACGACAGCTGGGTCTGCTCAGTTGTTTCCTCAGAGAAGGTTGGATCCTGAGCTGGAATGAATACAGCATCTACGTCTTTGACTCAGTCAACCAGGTATGAGACCATGTCAACCACATATTTCACTAATTCAACCATGGAATTGGAACCAGAACACTTTGTTGTCATTGTAACATGTCCAATCAAACTGATTAGCACTGGAAGTGACAGCTGCTGCATCTATGCATGCAACCATCTTGATGAGGGTGAGGTGGTTGATTTTCCACTCTTAATTCATTCATCCATCCATCCATCTATCTCTCAGTCCACGTGATAACTAGCTCAGTAGAGCTCCTACTGCAGCATGATGGCCTCTCTCACCTGAGGCATCCACCACCGAGTTCAAGATTGCTACCATGGCAGGCACAAACAACCTCAAAGTCCCAGAGTTAAATGAAAGAGTTCCCGTCAGTAGTACCTTCCAGAACCCTTGCTAAGAACTCCAAGAAGGCTGGGTACTCTGAGCTGCAATCCAGCACATAGATGACGGTCAGAACCCAAACCCTGACCTGAAGGTGCAGGGAAGCTACCCTCTCATCTACTGGGAACAACCCCTACATACAGCCAAGCCTGACAGTAAGCCCACCTCAGCCCGTCGCCTCTCACCCCGGGGAGTCCCAGACTAGAACCATGTCCAGCCTCTCTGGAGAACTAGAGGATCTAGAGGACTCTCTGGAGAATATTGGTTCCAGGACCCATAGTGTGCTTTGAGATTCAGTTCAGTTCAATTCAGTTTTATTTGTATAGCGTCTGTTACAATGTCAATTGTCTCTAGGCGCTTTACAAAGACCCAGATCATGACCCCCGAGCAAATATCATTAACTAAGAATATAATATTGAAACCTAAACAAGGATAATGGCAGGTAAAAAACTCCCACAGAGAGAGAAAAAAACCTTTAAGCCAAACAGTAGCAAGAAAAAACTCCCCTTTAAGAGGAAGAAACCTTGATCAGGACCGGGATCATATGGAGGGACGTTCCTGATGAAGACCAGCTGGATAAAGAGATGATGAACCAACGATGTTGAGTTGGTGTCCCTCAACCTGCATCGTTGGATGCAGTGGTGTAAAGCAGCCACCACCAAAGACTCTAGAGCAGTGGAGCAACGTTCTCTGGAGGGAAGAACCACACTTTTGCATCTGGTGATCTGATGGAAGAGTCTGGGTTTGGTGGTTTCCAGAAGAACGGTACTGGTCTGACTGCATTGATCCAAGTGTAAAGTTTTGTGGAGGGGGGGTTATGTTGTGGGGTTTTTTTTCAGGAGCCGGGCTTGACCCCTTAGTTCCAGTGAAAGGAACTCTGAATGCTTCAGCAGACCGAGCCATTCTGGACAATTCCATGTTCTCAACTTTGTGGGAACAGTTTGGAGCTGGACCCTTCCTCTTCAACATGACTGTGGACCAGAGCTCAAAGCAAGGACCATGAAGACATGGATGGAAGAGTCTGGTGGATGAACCTGACTGGCCTGCACAGAGTCCTGACCTCAACCTGATAGAAGACCTTTGGGATGAATTAGAGCAGAGACTGAGAACCAGACCTTCTGGTCCAACATCAGTGTTTGACCTCAATAATGTTCTTCTGGAAGAATGGACAGAAATCCCCATAAACACACTCCTAAACCTGGTGGACAGCCTTCCCAGAAGAGTTGAAGCTGTTCTAGCTGTGAAGGTGGAGCCACGTCATATTGATTAGGATTGGGATGAACTAAAGCTCAGATGAGGGGCAAAGCAGGTGAGACAATACTGTTGGAAATATAGTGACTATGTCAACCGCATATCCGACTACGTTAGTCACATATTGGACCATGTCTCGTCTTTCTCTGACTTCCTGTGCAGCAGCACCATTGAGTGGTTCTTTTCTGGTTCTGGTTCTGGTCTGAAGTTTCCTCACTGATCCAGGGGCCTGTTTCTGTGTTTGAAGGTGATCATTGGAGTTCTGGAGAGCAGCGGAGACATTGTGTCTGTGTCGTCATGTGATAATGAGATCTTCGTCCTGAAAGGGAGACAGAGACATCATCCGACCTGTCCACCAGCCCTGAGGGTGCAGCCTCCAACTGTGAGTACGACCACAACCGCTGCTAGTACGAACCTCTACCGCTGCTAGTACGACCTTTACCGCTGCTAGTATGACCACTACCGCTGCTAGTACGACCTCTACCGCTGCTAGTACGACCTCTACCGCTGCTAGTACGACCTCTACCGCTGCTATTAGGCCTACCCTCGCTGCTAGTACGGACCACTACCGCTGCTAGTACGACCTACGCTACCTACCGCTAGTACGACCACTACCGCTGCTACGACCTACGCTTACACCTCTACTACCGCTGCTAGTAGACCTACTACCGCTGCTAGTACGACCACTACCGCTGCTAGTACGACCTCTACCGCTGCTAGTACGACCTCTACCGCTGCTAGTACGACCTCTACCGCTGCTAGTACGACCTCTACCGCTGCTAGGATGACCACTACCCTGCTATGACACTACCGCTGCTAGACGACCACTACCGCTGCTAGTACCCTACCGCTGCTAGATGACCACTACCGCTGCTAGGATACCTCTACCGCTGCTAGTAGACCACTACCGTGCTAGTACGACCTACCGCTGCTAGTACGACCTCTACTCTGCTAGACCGACCTCTACCGCTGCTAGTACGACCACTACCGCTACCGCTGCTAGGATGACGACCTCGCTGCTAGGGACCACTACCGCTAACCGCTGCTAGGATACGCACTACCACTACCGCTGCTAGTACGACCTCTACCGCTGCTAGTACGACCACTACCGCTGCTAGTACGACCACTACCGCTGCTAGTACGACCTCTACTGCTGCTAGTACGACCTCTACCGCTGCTAGGATGACCACTACCGCTGCTAGGATGACCACTACCGCTGCTAGGATGACCACTACCGCTGCTAGTACGACCACTACCGCTGCTAGTACGACCACTACCGCTGCTAGTACGACCTCTACCGCTGCTAGGATGACCACTACCGCTGCTAGTACGACCACTACCGCTGCTAGTACGACCACTAACGCTGCTAGGATGACCACTACCGCTGCTAGTACGACCACTACCGCTGCTAGTACGACCACTACCGCTGCTAGTACGACCACTACCGCTGCTAGTACGACCACTACCGCTGCTTCCCAGTAGGATTGTTGTGTTGTGCCGCTACTGCAGTGACTTCCTAATTGTATCCATCAGTGTCTGAGCTCTCCGTCCGGCTGTCCTCACCTTTGACCACGCCCACCATCATCCAGCCAACCGGATCGGTGGAAACGGCTCAGCCAATTAGAACCATGGCCATCATTGTGGAGAGAGGAGGCGTGGAGAAGCCTTGTGAGGAAGAAGAGGGAGGAGTAGAGGAGGCTGAGGAGCAGACGGAGGTAAACCATCACCTGAATCAGAAACCAGTTTCCTTGTTTGTTACTTCAAACATCTGTTTTTGTCATGAAGGTCTGCTTTTATGTCATTATAACGTGGTTTCAGCAGATCACGGGGTCATTACCAGTTACTTGTCTAACCTGCTGACCTGTTAGAGGAACATTCCAGAGTTAAATCTGCTCAGGTTTCTTATCTGGAGCAGAAACTTAACAGGGACCAAAACACATCTAACCACTTGATTTGGAGCAGAATGTGTTTCAGCAGCAAAATGGACATCAGTGTTACCAGAGAGGACAGAAGGAGCTGCACCAAGTAAATGTGTGTTTTCCCAGAAATTACCCAACTACCATGCCAATGATATCCACTAGGTGTTGGCACCAGTCCAAACCAGTTACCTATCCAGTCACAACAACTTTTCATTTTAGAAGCAACAATAGGAAACTCCCACTGATTCAGAAGATACCAATTTAAGGTAAAGTCAAAACCTCATGAGAAACTCCAGGCTGAGTTCCTGTTGGTAAGCAAAAGATCAGCACTGAAGGCAAGAGGACTGGTGATCATGTCTGCTTCTACTGGAGTAACTGGAGGAGGACACCAGCAGGTCTGGAAGTGCTGGAAGAGTTTCAGTTCACCTTAGGTTCCACAGCACTCAGGTTGTCTCAGGTACCAGACTCAGAAATGTCCTTGACTTTAGTTTCCCACCTGTCCTGGGTGTGTTTCACCTGTTCTCCACGTGTGTCCAATTCAATTCAGTTTTATTTGTATAGCGTCTGTTACAATGTCAATTGTCTCCAGGTCTTTACAGAGGACAGACAGGACAGAGAAAGGAGGGAGGAAAGAGAGAGGATGGAGGACAGAGAGAGGATGGAGGACAGAGAGAGGATGGAGGACAGAGAGAGGAGGGAGGACAGAGAGAGGAGGGAGGAGAGAGAGAGGAGGGAGGACAAAGAGAGGATGGAGGACAGAGAGGATGGAGGAAGGAGGAGGAGGACAGAGATAGAGGATGGAGGACAGAGAGGATGGAGGACCGAGAGAGGATGGAGGACAGAGAGGATAGAGGACAGACAGAGGATGGAGGACAGAGAGGATGGAGGACACAGAGAGGATGAAGGATACAGAGAGGATGGAGGACAGAGAGGATGGAGGACAGAGAGGGTATGGAGGACAGAGAGGATGGAGGACACAGAGAGGAGGAAGGATAGAGAGGATGGAGGACACAGAGAGGGTAAGAAGGACAGAGAGGGGATGGATGACAGAGAGGATGGAGGACAGAGAATGAAGGATAAGGGAGGACACAGAGAGGGGATGGAGGACAGAGAGGATGGACAGGAGGGATGAGACAGAGAGAGAATGAGACTGGAGGGAAAGGAGAGGATGACAGAGAGAGAGGAGGGAGGACAGAGAGAGATGGGAGAGGTGGAGGACAGAGAGGAGGGAGGACAGTAGAGAGAGGGAGGAGAGAGGGGATGGAGGAGAGGAGGAGAGGAGGACAGAGAGAGGATGGAGGACAGAGGAGGAGGACAAAGAGAGAGGAGGGAGGACAGAGAGAGAGGATGGAGGACAGAGAGAGGCAGGGGGACAGGGAGGATGGAGGACAGAGAGGATGGAGGACAGAGGAGGAGGACAAGAGAGAGGATGGAGGACAGAGAGGAGGAGGAGGAAGAGAGAGGGATGGAGGACAGAGAGAGAAGAGACACAAATGACTGAATGAAATGACTCCATAAATAGATGCAGGTAGCAGCACTGAGGTGAGATGGTCAGAGGACTAGATCACCGGTCACCATGGCAGCCGCCACCCTGAACACACCTACACACACACAGGTGGAGGTAAATGCTGGGATGGACAGAGGAGGGAACTGCAGCATGAAACGCAGGAAACTCTGACCTGAAAACACACAGAAAGAAAAGAGAAAAAAGGAGGAAAACAGCACAACAAACTACAGGAAAGAAAATGGAGCACAGTTACAGTAACGAGGTGCTGCTAATTAACTATGGAATGAGCTGGAGGAGGAGGAAGGGAGGAGGAAAGGGAAGGAAAGGGAGAAGAGCAGTGGAGACACCACTCAGCAGATCATGTTGGCGTCCCCCTGCAGCGTAGGCCTATAGCAGCATTGCTATGACGAAGCTGTGATTAAGACGAACCTACTCTTGTCTGAGCTCCTACAACTATAACTGTTAGCCCCTACACACTATAGTTTAGACTAACTGTTGCTATAACTATTAGCCTCTACACACTGTTGTCCAGGTGATGGAGCGATGCCAGCCGCCCACCTTCATGAGCTCTCGCTGTCGTAGCAGCTCGGTCACTTCTTCAGACAGTCTCCATGGAAACAGCCCTGTCACTCCCTCCTGTGAGCTGAGCTCCAGACGCTACAGCTCCCCCCTGGGTCAGGAGGAGATGCAGCAGGAGCTGGTGGTGAAAGCCATCAAAGTGAAGAGGCGGAGGAGACGGCAAGGTGAGTGAACAGATGGACGGATAGGACAGCAGCTACTCTTTTAAAGCTGTTTTTATGTAAGAACTTAATAAAAAATAAAAAATAAACATCTGATTGAGAACAATTAACTTTTTCATTATTTATTCAACAAAAAAATACTGTACAGTCATTATTGTGTAGCCCCTTACTTGTTCTGCAGTATTTTAGAGTTTCAGAAGGTGCCGTTGATGAAGAACTGGTCACCAGCAGGTCTGCAGACTCTATTAAAGTACATATTCACTGGTCAGGTGTGTTCAGGTGAAGGACGGCATCAGCAATGGTCCTTGAGAATCAACCGTTGCCGCACATTAATCTGGAAAGGATTTTAAAACCGTTTACCTTTAGTTCAGCGTCCTACTGTGAGATTATTCACAAGTGGAAAACATTGAGGACAGTTGTCAATCTTCAGAAATATTCTGAGTGACGGCTCAGAGTTGCATGACCACACAAACATCATTTAGTCTTAAAGGAGATAACATGAGGGACAACACCCTGAGATCTTTGAAGTCTTTAAGAAATGATAGTATAAGTTTGATTTTATATAATCCCCCACCCCATGACATCTCTTCAACATTGGTCGGCGTTGCCCTTTCTGACCATAAATACCAAATAGTACCATCATGAACGTCACATCATCTTCAGAGTTTACTCAGAAATGTTCTAGTTTTTGAATGAACAAGGATTAAAAACAATATAATTAAAGAAGGTGTCTTTGTAACTTCTTCACCTGACTGAAGGTAAACTGACCGTCTCACACCTGTGTGTCCTCAGACAGCAGCTGTGGATCCCGGCTGTCAGAGAGCAGCTGCTCAGACTCCATGTTCCCCGTTCAAGATGGCAGCTGCAGTGATGGAGGCAGTGGAACTCCTCTGAGCGACCACGCCTCCCTCACTGGCTTGGACCTGCAGAACCACGACTCTCCTGAACTGAACCAGGACACAGACTGGCAAGACAGTCCAAAACAGAACCATGACCCAAACCCACTGGATAAAAACAGTTCAACCTCAGTTAAAGAGATAAAGAATGAAGAGGAGGCTGAACATTCCCTCAGCCAGTCTAGGTAGGTGATGGACTGGTGCTTTAGGATCTGGGCTGGTGCTTTTGGACCTGGGTCGGTGCTTTAGGACCTGGGTTTGTCCTTTAGGATCTGGGTCGGCACTTTAGGACCCGGGTCGGTGCTTTAGGATCTGGCTTTGTGGTTTAGGCTCTTGATGCTGCTTCAGGATCTGGGTCTGTGCTTTTGGACCTGGGTTAGTGCTTTAGGATCTGGGACGGTGCTTTGGGATCTGGGTTGGCACCTTAGGACCCGGGTCAGTGCTTTAGGACCTGGTGTTGGTGCTTTTGGACCTGTGTTGGTGTTTTAGGATCTGGGTTGCCACTTTAGGACCCAGGTCGGTGCTATAGGATCTGGGTCAGTGCTTTTGGACCTGGGTTAGTGCTTTAGGATCTGGGTTGGCACTTTAGGATCCGGGTCGGTGCTTTAGGATCTGGGTCGGTGCTTTTGGACCTAGGTTAGTGCTTTAGGATCTGGGTTTGTGCTTTAGGACCTGGGTTGGTGTTTTAGGATCTGGGTTGGCACTTTAGGACCCGGGTTGGTTCTCAAGGACCTGGTGTTGGTGCTTTTGGACCTGAGTTGGTGTTTTAAGATCTGGATTGGCACTTGAGGACCCGGGTCGGTGCTTTAGGATCTGGGTCAGTGCTTTAGGATCTGGGTTTGTGGTTTAGGACCTGGATTGGTCCTTTAGGATCTGGGTTGGTGCTTTAGGATCTGTGTTGGTGCTAGAGAAACCGGGTTGGTGTTTTAGTATGGCGCGGGATCGGGGCCAAAATTAAGACTATTGCGCAGCCGGCGGTGTCTACATCCTTGTCGCAGGAGGCTATGTCCAATCCGAAACCGGCTATTGATCTGATCACTGATAGGCCTGCATCAACAACTGAGTGGCCGGCGCCGGCAACTGAGCAGGCGACTAGTCACGTTACTTGGTCGGTAACCTTCGTGTCGAACCCAGCAACTCATTGGATCGCCTACTGTCGCTGACGTGCGTTTCATGGAGAGGCTAAAGACTAGCATGCCTAGGTTTGGTCACCCACCGGATTGTCTACTCCCTCTGTTATCCATTAGCATGGATAGGCTGGCGTTAGCATTGGAGAGGCTGGCGACTAGCATTCCGAGGCTAGTCACCCACCGGATTGTCTACTCCCTTTGTTATCCATTAGCATGGATAGGCTGGCGTTAGCATTGGAGAGGCTGGCGACTAGCATTCCTAACTGCGGTCAGCCAGCCGTCTCTCCTTTTTGCGAAGTCAAGCGAGCCGCTCCAACATTTCAAGTGCTCATGTGTTACAGGCTTTACGGTAAATGGACGGCTGCGGTGAGAAAAGTCAGCGCTAGGAGGCCACAGCGTGTATTAATATCCGGTTTTCAAAATAAAATGTGAGTTATTGAAAGGCGTGTAAGGTGATCTTTACTAGTTTTGAATCATGTCACATGACCTAGAGGCTCTTTCTATTGAAATAAATTGATGATTAGGAATGTTTAAATGGAAATAAAAAGAGGTGTATCTCAACCAGCCCAGTGTAGTACTGTGATCATGCACTGATTTTTGAGTCATTAGGTCACATGACCTGGAAGCTATTGACCTAAAATGCTAATATTTGCATTCAAAAATTCATATGAAATATAAGAAATGTTAAAGTGGAATAAAAAAAAAAAGGTGTATCTCAACCAAACAGTTTCATACTATGATCTGCACTGATTTTGAGTCATTAGGTCACATGACCTGGAAGCTATTGACCTAAAATGCTAATATTTACTGTAAAAATTAACATAAAATATTAGAAATGTTAAAAAAAGAATAAAAAGAGGTGTATCTCAACCAGCCAGGGGAGTACTGTGATCCTGCACTGAGCTAAAATGCTAATATTTACTGTAAAAAATTATTATAAAAATCTCAGAAATGTTAAAGTGGAATAAAAAGAGGTGTATCATGTGACCTAATGACTCAAAATCAGTGCATGATCATAGTATGAAACTGTTTGGTTGAGATACACCTTTTTTTATTCCACTTTAACATTTCTTATATTTCATATGAATTTTTGAATGCAAATATTAGCATTTTAGCTCATAGCTTCCAGGTTCATGTGACCTAATGACTCAAAAATCAGTGCATGATCACAGTACTACACTGGCTGGTTGAGATACACCTCTTTTTATTCCATTTAAACATTCCTAATCATCAATTTATTTCAATAGCTCTAGGTCATGTGACATAATGATTCAAAACTAGTAAAGATCACACTTACACGCCTTTCAATAACTCACATTTTATTTTGAAAACCGGATATTAATACACGCTGTGGCCTCCTAGCGCTGACTTTCTCACCCGCAGCCGTCCATTTACCGTAAAGCCTGTAACACATGAGCACTTGAAATTTGGAGCGGCTCGCTTGACTTCGCAAAAAGGAGAGACGGCTGGCTTGACCGCAGTTAGGAATGCTAGTCGCCAGCCTCTCCAATGCTAACGCCAGCCTATCCATGCTAATGGATAACAAAGGGAGTAGACAATCCGGTGGGTGACTAGCCTCGGAATGCTAGTCGCCAGCCTCTCCAATGCTAACGCCAGCCTATCCATGCTAATGGATAACAGAGGGAGTAGACAATCCGGTGGGTGACCAGCCTAGGCATGCTAGTCGTTAGCCTCTCCAATGATAACGCACGTCAGCGACAGTAGGCGATCCAATGAGTTGCTGGGTTCGACACGAAGGTTACCGACCAAGTAACGTGACTAGTCGCCTGCTCAGTTGCCGGCGCCGGCCACTCAGTTGTTGATGCAGGCCTATCAGTGATCAGATCAATAGCCGGTTTCGGATTGGACATAGCCTCCTGCGACAAGGATGTAGACACCGCCGGCTGCGCAATAGTCTTAATTTTGGCCCCGATCCCGCGCCATACTTTAGGATCTGGGTTGGTGCTTTTGGACCTGGGTTGGTGTTTTAGGGTCTGGGTTGGTGCTTTTGGACCTGGGTTGGGGCTTTAGGATCTGAGTTTGTGCCTTAGGACCTGGGTTGGTGTTTTAGGATCTGGGTTGGTGTTTTAGGGTCTGGGTTGGTGTTTTGGACCTGGGTTGGGGCTTTAGGATCTGGGTTGGTGTTTCAGGACCTGGGTTGGTGTTTTAGGATCTGGGTTGGTGTTTTAGGGTCTGGGTTGGTGTTTTGGACCTGGGTTGGGGCTTTAGGATCTGGGTTGGTGTTTTAGGATCTAGGCTGGTGCTTTTGACCTGGGTTGGGGCTTCAGGATCTAAGTTGGTGCTTTAGGATCAGGGTTGGTGTTTTAGGACCTGGATTGGTCCTTTAGGATCTGGGGTGGTGCTTTAGGATCTGCTTTGGTGCTAGAGGACCCGGGTTGGTGTTTTAAGATCTGGGTTGGTACTTTAGGACCTAGGTTGGTGCTTTAGGATCTGGGTTGGTGCTTTAGGATCTTGGTTGGTGCTTTTGGACCTGGGTTGGTGCTTTAGGATCTGGGTTGATGTTTTAGGATCTGGGTTGCTGTTTTAGGACCTGGGTTGGTGCTCTAGAATATGGATTTGTGGTTTAGGTTGTTGATTCTGCTTCAGAATCTGGGTCTGTGCTTTTGGATCTGGGTTGGGGCTTTAGGATCAGGGTTGGTGTTTTAGGACCTGGATGTGTCCTTTAGGATCTGGGTTGGTGCTAGAGGACCCGGGTTGGTGTTTTAGGAACTGGGTTGGTACTTTAGGACCCAAGTCGGTGCTTTAGGATCTGGGTTGGTGCTTTTGGACCTGGGTTGGTGCTAGAGGACCCAGGTTTGTGTTTTAGGTTCTGGGTTGGCACTTTCGGATCCAGGTTGGTGCTAGAGCACCCACGTTGGTGCTAGAGAACCTGGGTTGGTGTTTTGGATCGGGGTTGGTGTTTTAGGACCTGGATTTGTCCATTAGGATCTGGATTGGTGCTTTAGGATCTGGGTTGGTGCTAGAGGACCCAGGTTGGTGTTTTAGGATCTGGGTTGGTACTTTAGGACCCAGGTCGGTGCTTTAGGATCTGGGTTGGTGCTTTAGGATCTTGGTTTAGGGCTTTTGGACCTTGGTTGGTGCTCTAGAATCTGGGTTTGTGATTTAGGCTTATGATGCTGCTTCAGGATGGGGGTTGGTGCTTTTGGACTTGGGTTGGGCTTTAGGATCTGGGTTGGTACTTTAGGACCCAGGTCGGTGCTATAGGATCTGGGTCAGTGCTTTTGGACCTGGGTTAGTGCTTTAGGATCTGGGTTGGCACTTTAGGATCCGGGTCGGTGCTTTAGGATCTGGGTCGGTGCTTTTGGACCTAGGTTAGTGCTTTAGGATCTGGGTTTGTGCTTTAGGACCTGGGTTGGTGTTTTAGGATCTGGGTTGGCACTTTAGGACCCGGGTTGGTTCTCAAGGACCTGGTGTTGGTGCTTTTGGACCTGAGTTGGTGTTTTAAGATCTGGATTGGCACTTGAGGACCCGGGTCGGTGCTTTAGGATGTGGGTCAGTGCTTTAGGATCTGGGTTTGTGGTTTAGGACCTGGATTGGTCCTTTAGGATCTGGGTTGGTGCTTTAGGATCTGTGTTGGTGCTAGAGAACCGGGTTGGTGTTTTAGGATCTGGGTTGGTGCTTTTGGACCTGGGTTGGTGTTTTAGGGTCTGGGTTGGTGCTTTTGGACCTGGGTTGGGGCTTTAGGATCTGAGTTTGTGCCTTGGGATCTGGGTTGGTACTTTAGGACCCGGGTTGGTGCTTTAGGACCTGGGTTGGTGTTTCAGGACCTGGGTTGGTGTTTTAGGGTCTGGGTTGGTGTTTTGGACCTGGGTTGGGGCTTTAGGATCTGGGTTGGTGTTTCAGGACCTGGGTTGGTGTTTTAGGGTCTGGGTTGGTGTTTTGGACCTGGGTTGGGGCTTTAGGATCTGGGTTGGTGTTTTAGGATCTAGGCTGGTGCTTTTGACCTGGGTTGGGGCTTCAGGATCTAAGTTGGTGCTTTAGGATCAGGGTTGGTGTTTTAGGACCTGGATTGGTCCTTTAGGATCTGGGGTGGTGCTTTAGGATCTGCTTTGGTGCTAGAGGACCCGGGTTGTGTTTTAAGATCTGGGTTGGTACTTTAGGACCTAGGTTGGTGCTTTAGGATCTGGGTTGGTGCTTTAGGATCTTGGTTGGTGCTTTTGGACCTGGGTTGGTGCTTTAGGATCTGGGTTGCTGTTTTAGGACCTGGGTTGGTGCTCTAGAATATGGATTTGTGGTTTAGGTTGTTGATTCTGCTTCAGAATCTGGGTCAGTGCTTTTGGACCTGGGTTGGTGTTTTAGGATCTGGATTGGTGCTTTTGGATCTGGGTTGGGGCTTTAGGATCAGGGTTGGTGTTTTAGGACCTGGATGTGTCCTTTAGGATCTGGGTTGGTGCTAGAGGACCCGGGTTGGTGTTTTAGGAACTGGGTTGGTACTTTAGGACCCAAGTCGGTGCTTTAGGATCTGGGTTGGTGCTTTTGGACCTGGGTTGGTGCTAGAGGACCCAGGTTTGTGTTTTAGGTTCTGGGTTGGCACTTTCGGATCCAGGTTGGTGCTAGAGCACCCACGTTGGTGCTAGAGAACCTGGGTTGGTGTTTTGGATCGGGGTTGGTGTTTTAGGACCTGGATTTGTCCATTAGGATCTGGATTGGTGCTTTAGGATCTGGGTTGTGCTAGAGGACCCAGGTTGGTGTTTTAGGATCTGGGTTGGTACTTTAGGACCCAGGTCGGTGCTTTAGGATCTGGGTTGGTGCTTTAGGATCTTGGTTTAGGGTTTTTGGACCTTGGTTGGTGCTCTAGAATCTGGGTTTGTGATTTAGGCCTATGATGCTGCTTCAGGATGGGGGTTGGTGCTTTTGGACTTGGGTTGGGCTTTAGGATCTGGGTTGGTACTTTTGGACTTGGGTTGGTGCTTTAGGATCTGGGTTTGTGCTTTAGGACCTGGGTTGGTGTTTTAGGACCTGGGTTGGTGCTTTTGGACCTGGGTAGGTGATTTTGGATCTGGGTTGGTCCTCACTCTCCCATTGTTGTTTGGATCTGGATTTGTCCATTAGGATCTGGATTGGTGCTTTAGGATCTGGGTTGTGCTAGAGGACCCAGGTTGGTGTTTTAGGATCTGGGTTGGTACTTTAGGACCCAGGTCGGTGCTTTGGGATCTGGGTTGGTGCTTTAGGATCTTGGTTTAGGGTTTTTGGACCTTGTTTGGTGCTCTAGAATCTGGGTTTGTGATTTAGGCCTATGATGCTGCTTCAGGATGGGGGTTGGTGCTTTTGGACTTGGGTTGGGCTTTAGGATCTGGGTTGGTACTTTTGGACTTGGGTTGGTGCTTTAGGATCTGGGTTTGTGCTTTAGGACCTGGGTTGGTGTTTTAGGACCTGGGTTGGTGCTTTTGGACCTGGGTAGGTGATTTTGGATCTGGGTTGGTCCTCACTCTCCCATTGTTGTTTGCAGGTCTGTGGTTCTTCGGGGTCTGCAGATGAATCTGAACCCAGAGGCGGCCTCCAGTCCTGGTTCAGAGGCAGATGGCGTCCCCCCGACCCCAGATGTGGATCTGCTGCTCGAGTGCACCTTCGCCTACATGCAGAAGTCTGGGGAGGATGCTGGTCTTGTGGAGCAGCCCATGGATGTGCAGGAAGACTTTTGCAGCCCTCTGATTGGACCAGAACAGGTGCGCTTTGTTCTTCAGTCAATCATTAGCTGACTTACAGGTGAGACTGGCCATTCGTTCCCACACTTCTTGTTGAATCTGTTCAGGTTTCTTACTCCCACCTTTGAGAACACGAACTTCCCGTGGGAGCCTAACGTGGCCTCATGTGATGATACCACATGAGGCCCAACCCATGTCACTCATTAAGGCTGAGCCTGGTTGGACTCACCAACAAGCCCCTCCCCCAGGACCCTAACCCTAACCCTGATCCAGGCAAGGGACATTAAGCTCTTGATTTGTTTTAAATTCTCCATAAGAATTGACTGAATCAGCTTTAGTCTGGCCCATCCTCTAGGACCAATTTACCCCAGAAGACTACCTCTGGTAGGGTGTCCAGAGGTCATTCAGGCTCCACCACAATAACCACAATAGGTTTGCTCCTCTGGACAGAGGTCACTCTCTGAGGTTTGACTAAAGGCACTGGATTACTGGATTCAAACATAGAGTTACTCTGACCTGGATGACAGAGATGACGCCAGCATCTGAAGTGAGGTTCTGCCTTAAGTGGACAACTTTAAGTATGCTTGGGTCTTGTTCAAGACTGTGTCTGCTGTAATGTGGACTCTGGATTGGTCTTTTTACCAGCGGGTAGTGAACCCAGATCCTAACCTGGGACCCAAGCGGCTGTTTCCTCTGCAGGGTGGTTGGACTCTCCCTTTGAAATAGAAGAAGTTCGGTCATCCCAGAGTGTTTATGAGAAAAATATATTCTATCTAGTTGTTCATGTTTCTGTGGCTGCATCTCTCAGTAAGACTGAAATGAAAGACGTGAAACTTTGTAAGTTTTCATGAAGTTGAATTCCATTGCAGAGAAAGAGGTCAGACAGCATCTGCAGCTGATGGTGAACGGCCCAGAAATAGCATCACAACGGGTGAAAGCAACAGAGAAAGAGACATGGAGATGACAGAATACCGAAAAAGAAATAGCTTCATCCATGGTGGCTGGTTGTTCCCTGGTTGTCTCCTCAGTCTCTTTGACTGTTGGTTTTCTTTACTTTTAGTGGTTCTTTTCAATGCAGAGCTGTCATTATAGATAATAATCAATAAAGGACTGTTACGTGTAAAACAATCTGTTGTTTGTGTTGTTAGGAAGATCCCCTGCTCCCCTTCCACTGTAGAGGACCAGATGTTTTTCTCCACCATGTCCAGTCTTGGGAGAAGAGCCAGTCTGTCCAGCGACGATGAGGCGGATATCTACCGTCCCCCGGGTTGTGGTGGAGGCCACGCCCCCACATGTCCCTCCACTGAGGTAGACGGAGCAATGGACCAACAGATGGACCAGGACTCCCAGGAGAGAGACTCACACCAAGTTGATCAGGTAAAACACAAACACACCTGGGCAGACAACAGCTGAGGAGGCGGAGTGGTCGTCCTCTAACAGGACGGTTCATGGTTCGATCCTCCATGTCCCAGTTCTGCTCAGCTCTGGTCCACATCACAGCTGCTGAACTCACAGAGTCTTTCTACAGCTGTCAGAGAGCTGGATGGGATACTCAGGACCAGGATGTGGAGTCCTCAGCCTGCAGGTGACTGACAGGTGGGTGTCTGACAGAAAGGTAGGCCTGGTCTCCATGACTCAGGCGTGGTGCACATGACCCGTCTCACCTGTTGTTCCAGGTACGTGTGGTGTTTGGACTTCAAAGGTGGCCTGTTCTGCAGTCCTCTTCCTGAAACTGGACTCAGCTGGCAACGCTTTGAGGACAATGTCCACCAGGTGGCGCTGTCTCCCTCAGGTGAGCCACAGACACCTCCTGATGCAGTTGTAACCCTCTTCACCTTTACACACCTGTGCTAACTGTGACTCGTCCAGGTAATCTGCTGTGGAAGGTGGAGCAGAAAAGCATGACAGCGTTTGCCTGCGCGAAGGTGTCAGCCCGAGGGAAGCGCCACTGGTACAAAGCAGCAGAGCAGACAGCCTTTCTGGCCCTGAGCGACGACGCTGCCTGGATCATCAGGACCAATGGAGACTTGTACCTGCAGACAGGTAACCTCCCCCAGCTGATCTGAATGTAGTCTTTCCCCTGACTCAACCATATGGTTTTGGAACAGCCTGAGCTGGACCTCCTGTCAGAACTTCCTCCTCTGTATGTCCAAACGTCCTGGGTGTTCTCCTGGCTTCATGGAGGTGTGAAGGAAGCTCCTCTCAGAACCTTCAAAAGGTCAGTGCAGTGCAGTGCAGTGATGGATTTTAACTGGCTGGCGTTCAGATTGGATCCTGCCTGCAGTGACATGGATCAGTGATCTGCTCTTAGCATCATGTGGCGTAAACATGGATCACACATGAAAAAAAAAAAACGAAACCAAAAAAATAATGAATGGAGTGAATACTTTCAAAAACACTGAGTACCAGAAGCCTGAGGTCAGCCATGTCCACAGATCAAACACCCAGGGCTCCACTGAGTCCCTGTGACGCTGCATCTTCATTGTGACATTGTCAATCTGTGTTGCCTCTGCGGTGCCGCACAGTGCCTTCAGTGTGGCCACGATTTCCTGTTTGACCGCTTCCTCTTGGCTGATCTGAGCAAAGTTCTCCTGGTTGATGAGGTTGAGAAAACGCTGCTGGAGAAGATGAAGCACCTCTGCTCAGTACTGCTGTTTAGTGTCAGAGTCCATGTGTGCGAAGACTCCCAGGACCAGAGCTTTCATCAGAGATCTTTGCACGGAGCTGGACAGCAGGTGGAGTGGGGGGCTGCGGCTGTCAAACTGCTTCGTCAGGTTCCACCAGCTCTCACACTGCACCACGATGTTTGCTCTCTCCCTCTTCTCTACCAGTGTCACCAGCAGCTCCACAGTGTCATTGGCCAGGTCCGTTTCGGAGCTCCACACTGACAGATTGTTAATCACTTTCTCCAGCAGATATCCCACAATCCACTGAGCGCCCTCTGTGTCTGCACCAAACGCTGTGCTCAGGGGGGATGCTGATCTGCTCATAGAGCTTCTCATCCACAGCAGGTATGTCTTGGCCCACCGTCTGAGGAACCACACAATGTCATTTCCCATCTCTGGGCTGAGCAGTTCAGTCAGGCTCGCTCTGGTCGCCCTGGACTCCACCTCAGGTATCCTCAAAACTGCAGACAGCAGCCTGATGACAGAGTCTGTGCGGTTGCAGCCCGGTATGGAGGAAGCCTTTTCCCCTGGCGATCCCAGGATCTGCAGCATTGTGTTGATATCCACCTCTGTTGAGTGTTTGATGGAGAACTCCATCACCTCTGAGGGGATCAGAGGAGTTTCACCCTGAGGATCATCTGGTAGTAGATACCCTGAGACCAATATGAGCCAGTGGATGTCCTCATAGAGGTCGTCCCGGACTTTGCGGTCCACTGATCCCAGAGCAGATGAGGTCATGAGGTGCTACTGGGTCCTCTGGAGCTGGCCGTGTAGTCGGTTCACCCAATCCTCCAGAAGGCTTGTGAGCAGGGGGACACAATGGTCCGCTGCCACACGTCCCAACATGCAGCTCGTTGATCTCTTCTTCGTCATGAGATGATATGCCGTTCACTGACAGATTGCGTGTGCCGTCGGGAGTAGCTAGGTGAAACTGGATGTACGAGTTGAAGACCTGTATCGCTGGTTGGATGAATCAGCCACGAGGAAAGTGCTCTTCATCCTCCACAAGCGTGAGCCACGACTCCAGCAGCTTGTCATAGGCCTCCATGTAAACCATGTTATCCTTATCCAGCACTTCCTCCAGGGCAGCACTTCATCCAAACGAGCAGGTGAGCAGTGTGAGGCAGTTGATAAATGAGGTGAAGAGGTCGCTGGGCAGTGCTGTTAAAGTACTCCGTGGGAACATGGTGATAAGATTGGAGATGATATTAGAAATGCCCACTGCCTCAGAGTCCTCAATCTCAATCCCGTTGATCATGCTAAGGAGGCCCTCCACCATGTGAGCTAGGTACGACACCTGGCCACTCTCATCTGGGAAGATGGGGCCATGCATGGAGGCCAGCTGGGCCAGGCACTGAAGGGAATCCTGCGCCATGTCTGAGTCCTCCTGAATTTTCCTGTGGACTGGTAACAATCACCTCAGAAAACTGAGGTGTTGTGAAATGCCCGTTTTGGATTTATCTTCAGAAAGTGTGACTCGGGTCTCAAATGGACAATTGTTGTGCTTGTCTGAGCTCACAGACAGCCTTAATCAATCCAGCAGATAAGCGATCAGACTCCTGATCTTGATAGGCATGTCATGGCCTTCAAGCAGACAGGAATCAGGACCAGGAGTCATTGACTCATGACACAGCAATTTAGACCTCAGAATGCAATCTCTAACATTACAATCCCTACTTTTGTTTTTGCACCTCATTTTCTTTTCATATATGAAAGCTTATCTGGATCACAGCAGTAGAGCACGCGGTTCCCGCCCCAAAGGGCACCGCTCACAACTGCGAGCTAAACAGGGAATAATGGAGCGCAGTCTACTCTATTAAATGTGATCCCTCTAGTGGCCAAATGCCCGTCCCTAGCTAGGCATACGGGTGTTGCAGCTCAGATTGGAATCAGTTGATTGGTTGTTGAAAATGATTAAAGTGATTAAATTTAGAGTTTGAATTTTGGATTTTGGTATAATTTAGATTGTCAGATTCCGAAAATAAGGGGAACGCCAAAAGACCCCTTAGAGACTATCTACTCTAGACTAGGCCAAAAACCCAGTGGGAAAAAAGGCCACAAGACTATCTAAAGCAAAGAACATTCAATTCTCAGAAACACCTGCAGGTGCACCCCCCAGTTGATGTCAGGGAATGGATCAGATCTCTGATCATGCAAGAAAGATGTCGTCATTGCTTTTAGCATCATGTGGAATAAACATGGAATCACACATGAAAATAAAAAAAAACAGACCCAAAAAAATCATGAATAGAGTAAATACTTTCAAAAACATTGAGTACCAGAAGCCCTGAGGTCAGCCATGTCCACAGATCAAACACCCAGGGCTCCACTGAGTCCCTGTGACGCTGCGTCTCCATTGTGACACCCCAACCCCCTCTGAGGCTAAGGATGTACGGTTCAAAGGTTCAATCAAACGCCAGATCGTTGACCTGGTCGGCCAAATTTATAGTATCCCTCCAAGGAACTAAACCCCTAAGAACTTCACCCCACTGAGACGCGATTAACATGATGACATAACGTGATGATGAGTCAACAAATCATAACTACCCACATTTGAAGAAGTTTTAATAAACCAGAGGATTATCAGTAACACCCAGATTATTATTAACCTAAGTGAGAAGCTCAGAGATATTTAAAGATGACAAGTAAGGGATCCCCTCTTGATGAAGACACCCCCTCACTATCGTCTTGACGTCGAACTCTGCACATGGCATTCCTAGTGAGACCACAAACACTTTTCCAAAGAAACGCCCACGAGGAGAATATGAACGAGAAAAACAAACAGGAGCTTCATAGAAGTGTTGGACTTTATGAAGTATTTGCTGTACACAAAGATGCAAAACTTTCTGATCCTGAAGCTGACCTGCAACATTTGAATTTCGTATTATAAACCCCAGAATAATCAGGAATGGACACGTCTCGAGCAGACCATGGCTTGACGCACATGTTCCTGGCGCATGAGTATGAAACCAAAAACACAGGAAAATGATAACAAAAACATAAATGAATAAATAACAAATGAATCAAAATCCACATTATATTCATATTTCATAATACATTCACCCCCTCCCGGACGACCCCCCCCCCCATCGTGGAAGACTTGGAGGATCCAACTTCCTCTCGATCAGCAGTGTGGGATAAAGAATATGTGATGTAACAGTCTTTATTTAGAACACAACAGTCTTGCATGTATTGTATGTGTCTTCTTTCTCCTCTTCACCTTTGTTTCTTCTCTTTCTTCAAGCTCAGTGTGTGTGTGTATGTGTCTGTGTAAGGGTGCAAACAGGCGTCAGACGCCTGAGGGAAACAGCCTAGGGGTCAGAGGCCGGATCAGCCTAGGGGTCAGAGGCCGAATCAGCCTAGGGGTCAGAGGCCAGATCAGGAACTCTCCTGCAGTGGCTGGTGTGAATCCAGGTCGCCCGCTCCGCTATGTTAACAGCAGTGTGGGTCGTCAGCAGAACCTGGAACAGGCCGCTCCACCACTTCGTTCTTCTAGTGCCTCTGAAGTAGTTCTCGTACCAGACCCCACTCTCCTGGCTGGGTCCTGTGCAGGGGTCCACTGGCCAGGTACAGGCTGGGCACCTTCACCTGTGAGTTAATCTGTGTCAATATAGAATGCAACTCCTTGCAATACGACAGCACAAAATTCACACACAATTCAGCTGATGGAAGGATGCACTTATTTGATGCGTGCACTCCCATCGGCGGTGGTCTGCCAAAGAGGATCACAAACAGACTCAGGTTAGGCCCCGATCGTACTCGCATCCTCAAGTCCACAGCACGACAGGTGGCCTTCAGCCTTCAGCCAGGACAACCCCGTTTCTGCACAACACTTTGCCATCTTAAACGTAAAGATAGATCAAGATACCATACTCCCTCTCAACAGCACCCCCACTGGCAGGATGGTAGGCACAGTGTCTCCTGAGGTCAAAACCCCAGAATTTCCCTACCTGCACCAGGGCTTCGTTAATGAAATGAGTGCCGTTGTCACTGGAGATCTTAGATGGAATCCCCCACCGTGGCAGGATCTCCTTCAGTGCTAAAATGACACTGCTCTGTTGGTATCATAAAACGATGATGGATGATTGACCTTCACTGCCCCGTCTCTGTGCGACCAGCAGGAGGTGCTGCTGCTGATTTACTGATGTGTGTTTCAGGTCTCAGTGTGGAACGTCCCTGTGCTCGCTCAGTGAAGGTGGATTGTCCCTGCGTGTTCAGCCAGGTGTGTGTCCGAGCAGGTGTGGTCTGGGCTCTGAGCGAACACAAGGCCTTGTTCTACCGAGAAGGACTGAGCAGTTTCTGCAGTGAAGGTGATGGCTGGAAGTATGACACCGTCAGGTAGGAAACAGACAGGTACAACACCGACAGATACAACACCGACAGGTACGATACAGTCAGGTACAACACTGACAGGTACAATACAGTTGGGTGCGATACAGTCGGGTACAACACTGACAGGTACAATACCAACAGGTACGATACAGTTGGGTGTGATACAGTCGGGTACAACACTGACGGGTACAACACCGACAGGTACGACACAGTCGGGTACAATACCAACAGGTACGATACAGTCAGGTACAATAGGGGGTTAGGGAGTTAGGTTTAGGGGTTAGGTTTAGAGGTTAGGGGGTTAAGTTTAGGGTTAGGGGTTAGGTTAGGGGGTTAGGTCTAGGGGTTAGGGGGTTAGAGTTAGGGGGTTAGGTGTTAGGTTTTAGGGGTTAGGGGTTAGGGGTTTAGAGTTAGGGGGTTAGGTGGTTAAGGTTTAGGGGTTAGGGGTTAGGGGGGTTAGTTTCGGGGGTTTCGGTTAGGGTTTTAGGGGTTAGGGGTTAGGGGTTAGGTTTAGGGTTAGGGGGTTCGTTTCGGGGTTCGGGTTCGGGTTCGGGGTTCCGTTTCGGGCTCGGGGGGGTTGGGGTTAGGGGTTAGTTTAGGGGTTCGGGGTTAGGGGTTAGGGGGTTAAGTTTAGGGGCTTAGGGGGTTAGGGTTAGGGGGTTAAGTTTAGGGGCTAGGGGGTTGGGGTTAGGGGTTAGGGCGTTTAGGGGTTAGGGGGTTCGGTTTCGGGGTTAGGGGGTTAGGGGTTCGGGGTTTAGGGTTCGGGGGTTCTTTTAGGGGTTCGGGTTAGGGGTTAGGGGGTTAGTTTAGGGGCTAGGGGGTTGGGGTTAGGGGTTAAGTTTAGGGTTTCGGGGGATAGGGTTAGGGGGTTAAGTTTAGGGTTAGGGTTAAGGGGTTAAATTTAGGGGTTAGGGGGTTAGGGGTTAGGGTTAGGGGGCTAGATTTAGGGGTTAGGGGTTAAGCTTAGGGGTTAGGGTTAGGAGGTTAGGGTTAGGGGGTTAGCTTAAGGGGTTAGGGGTTAAGTTTAGGGGTTAGGGGGTTAGTATTGCTACTGTACTGTGTGGGCATGCTGATGTTTACGTCATTTCATGGTACGTTACTATTGGTTGGTTAGCTGACAGATGGAAGGGACAGCAACAGGCAGACACACTCTGAGATGATTCCTCCAAATCACTGCTGATGTCTGTCCAACCTGTCTTTGGTCAGAAGACGGTTCTATCTTTCATCCTTGTTCCTGTCTCACTATGAGCTGTAACCACCACCATTTTTGAGCTCCGATGGCACTTTTTCCCACAATTATATATTCTTTCCTCTGAGGCGGCTGAAATTATACAGTATGAACCCAGTCTGAATTGTCTGCAGGACTAATGTCCTCTCACCTGAAGACATGGGTTAAACTCTACCACCATGACTATGAACAGGATGTAAAATGATCACATGTGCAGCAGTAACGATGAGAGATGACAGCAGTCACGCTGGTTTTGTGTTGTGTTCCAGTGAGGCTCAGGGTCTGGAGCTCATCTGTGTTGCCCTGGGAGATGCTAAGACAGCCTGGGCGCTGGATGCCAGCGGCAGCCTCTGGTTCCGGACTGGCATCTGTTCTTCCAAACCACAGGGCGAAGATGACCACTGGTGGCAGGTACGTCTGCTGAAGGACTGATGAGTTCTGAGGGTCGCTTCAGGCCAGTTACACTCCAGTTATCTCAGTTTGTTCTGACCCACTTCATGTAAAACCTTTTCATCAAAGCTGCAGTTACGTACCCAGCAGGTCTCATCAAGGTTCTGTTGGAGGCAGGGTTGGGTCCATGATTGGGTTGGGCAGGTTCTGGTTGGAGGGGTGAGTGGATGATATAGAAAATATTTTGTATCACTTTTTTTTTAATGTAAGAATCATGATCACAATGTTATCGCAATTCTTTTTTATTTATTTATTTTTTTTTTAGACGATTTTGCAAGTTCCTAAACAGGACAACCAATTTTATCTGCAATATGTGCAATTGTGACGACTGAAACCCCAATGATTCAGAGAGAGAAGGGAGGACAGAGAGAGGATGAGGACATCCTCCACCTCCACACCTCCGTCCTCCACCTCCATCCTCCGTCCTCCACTTCCATCCTCCACACCTCCATCCTCCACCTCCATCCTCCACACCTCCGTCCTCCACCTCCACACCTCCGACCTCCACCTCCATCCTCCGTCCCCCACCTCCATCCTCCACACCTCCATCCTCCACCTCCATCCTCCACACCTCCGTCCTCCACCTCCATCCTCCGTCCCCCACCTCCATCCTCCACACCTCCATCCTCCACCTCCATCCTCCACACCTCCGTCCTCCACCTCCGTCCTCCATCCTCCACCTCCATCCTCCACACCTCCGTCCTCCACCTCCATCCTCCACACCTCCGTCCTCCACCTCCATCCTCCGTCCTCCCACCTCCATCCTCCACACCTCCATCCACCTCCATCCTCCACCTCCACCTCCACCTCCACCTCCGTCCTCCACCTCCATCCTCCTCCACCCTCCTCCTCCACTCCATCCATCCACCTCCATCCTCCACACCTCCATCCTCCACCTCCTCCACACCTCCTCCTCCACCTCCATCCTCCACACCTCCATTCTCCACCTCCATCCTCCGCACCTCCATCCTCTGCTGTCTAGCTTCTCTCTCTCCTACTCTACAGTCTCTGATCTCCTCCAGGGTCCATCATCTCCAGGTGTGGTCCACCTGTGTGCTCCTCCCTCCTCTCTGATCAGTCTCCCTGTGTTCCTGCCTCTTCTAGAAGAAAGTCTTCACCTCAACCATCTCCATCCATCTGACCTTCTACATTCCTGTCTTGAACATCAAACCTGTCCATCAGCTCCTCACCACCTCTGTTGTCTTCTCCAACAGGACCATTGAAGTCTGCTCCAATTACCACTCTTTCATCTCTAGAGATCCTCTGCATCACTTCATCCACCTCCAGAACTTCTTCTCTTCTAACTCTCATCCTACCTGTGGGTCAGAACCACTAACTACATGAACATCACTCCTTCAGTCTCTATCTCCAGACTCATTACTCTGATTCTCTCTTCTCCTCCAGAACATTCCTAACTATCTAGATAACTCCTCCTCCATTCATCCTTCCATCTCCTCCAGGATAAACCAGTCTGAACCTGCTCCTCAGCTTCTATCTTTGCTACCTTTCCACCTGGTCTCCTGAACATCAGAACATCCTCCTTCCTCCTCTGGATCATCTCAATCATCTCTATCTGCTCCTGTCATCATCATTCAGAGTCCCTCCTCTCATCTCTGGTCTCTGTCTTCTCATCTCTCTGTCTATGGACACTCCTTCCTCCTCTCCTTCTCCTTCTTCCTTCAACAGTGGTCCAGGAGGTCCTGGAGGTCATCAGCTCTGATGGAGGTGGTTGTTAACCCGGGCCAGGACTAATCTGGTCTGGGTTAAACAGGTCTGGTTAAGTCCTTCCTGACCTCCTGTATTTATCTGGATTTGAGACCGACTCAGAAAGACTCCGGCTTCTTCCCTCTCAAGCTTCATTATTAATTATTATAGTAATATTTACTGATTATTATAGCTATTATAATATTAGTTATTTTTCATACTGCATACACAATTTATCAATTTATTTATTTGATCAATTTATTAATTTTATAAATTTTATAAAATTAAATTAAATGAGGCACAGAACTTAAGTACTGTCACCAGCTTATCCTGTTAGTGTTTCTACTATAATGCTGTTTAATAAAATAATGCTGTAATTCTGAACCAACTGGTTTTTAGTTAAGATTCACTGATGGCTCAGTGAAGCCCAACATGTGGCAGACGAGTCCAGGTGTTCAGTTCCAGGTTCTTCATCATGTTAGCTTCCTCAGGTAATGTACTATGAGCTCTGCTGTGTGATCTTCTGGGAGTCGTTTTTAAGAGTCGCGCTGCAGAGCTTCCAGTTGTCAATCAAATGTATTGTTAGACTCAGATCAGGCTTTGAATTCCAGCTGGACCACAGTGGCTGCAAAAAACGTAACCTTCTCAACTTTGTTTTCTGTTTTAGCACGACATTTGGAGTATATCTGAGGAATGGCTGTATTGGAAAAATATTTGCAGCTGAGTAAGTCGAGCCATAAATCCAATACTGTGACCAGCCTTTTAAAGCCCTAATTTCCAACAGTTTTGATGGGAACCCTGTGTTTGGTCAGATAAGTTGTTGATGTAGCGTCTCCAGCGGTGACTTGTCTTCATGTGGAGGACCTTTTCCACATGTCTGTATCTGTGTTGGTCTGTAGCCTCCGTTAGCTGCATCGTAGCTGACTTCCTCAAAATTCCTCAGGACTCTGAAAGTCTTCCTCAGAGTCCTTTTCAGGGCGTTGACTCTTCCGGTGGTTGAAAAGGTGTTTTGTGTTTTCGTCTGAGGTGAGAAACTTTGCAATGCAAAGTTTTGCAAATTACAATTTTTTCCTCCTTGTTGTGTGAAGAAAATCCAAACTATTTCCTTGTTACTGATATTGACTTTTTCTGGAAACTCCTCTGTGGTCTTTTTATTTTCATTGATAGCTGATGAAATTGAAGAGGAGGGAAACAGGCATGAGGGTTTGCTGTGATCTCTTCATTTCAGTGTGTGTGTCACAAAAGTCATGAAATTAACTAGCAAATGGTCTGAAAAATGAAAAGAAAAGCTGCCATGTAGGAAAAAAATGCAATGAAAAGAATGAGCACAATACAACAGTCTTTCCCCTTTCTACAGAAAGGCTTCTGTAGCAGCAGATCCACAAAAGAGTCTAACTGTCCACGATCTGGATGGAGTCAGTACTGGGTTCAGGATCTGGATGGAGTCAGCTTTGGGTCCAGGATCTGGTTGGCATCAGGACTGGTTTCAGGGTCTGGTTAGATTCAGGACTGGGTCCAGGATCTGGTTGGAGTCAGGACTGGGTCCAGGGTCTGGTGGGAGTCAGGACTGGGTTCAGGGACTGGATTCAGGAACTGGTTAGATTCAGGACTGGCTCCCAGGGTCTGGTGGGATTGGTTTTTGTTGAAGGTGGTCTCAGTTCAGGTTCTGGTGTCTCCAACAGATCAGTATTTCGGACTACGTGGTCTTCGACCAGGGGAGTCTCTTCCAGACGCTGCTACAGGCCACCCAGAGCGTTGCCACGGTTACCAGGGCGCCAGTGGAGCGGGTGGTGGCTTTCCTGTCCCAGTACTCTCAGTGCCAGCCGAGCCTGGTGACAGCCAACGCCAGCGGAGTGTGGGTGGCGTCTGGACGGAACCAGCTGCACGTGGCCCGCGGCAGCCTCGTGGGTCGGTACCATCCAGCAGAGTTTGGATCGGTTCTGTTTTCAGCTGCTCATCGTCTCTGTCTTCTTCCCACAGGAACCTTCTGGCAGAACGTTGTCCCCAGAGGAACTGTGTCAGCCACCAGGTGGACCTTCATCACGTCTTCACCTGTTCCTCACAGAGAAGGTAACGCACCTGAACACAGTCCTCAGCTCTGGGTACAACCTGACCCGGAACATTCTCAGTCCACCAGCTGAATGTGACTTCAGCTTCTGAACCAGAACAGGATCAGCTGATCTTCAGGTAAACTGTCGGCTACATGAACCTCCAGTGAGAACAGCTACATGAAATCAGATTTATTAATCGGATCAGTAAAGAGCATTGGCTGAATCCTGTCATCATTAAATGTTTAAATGGAGCTGATGTGCAGCTGTCATCTCAACATCTGGATTGTTCTGGAACCTTCCCAGCATCCTCCTGGAGAGACTCAGATCTGTTTAATGATTATGGGATTTAATGAGACCAGGACTTAAAACAGCACAATCTAAATGAAACTAGAAAAGCAGTCGGAGAGCTCAGACCTCCGCCAACCACAACAGTTCCCCCATATAGCGATTTACAGATTACGATAAAATCCGCCTTCTGGATCAGATCCGGATCAGATTTTTAAAATCTGATAGAGGTTTCCATTGTCAATCCCTGAGTGAAATTTCATGAGTTTTGGGCAATAATTAACGGAGATATTGAGAAACAAGTTTTTCGGCCCCATTGATCGCAATGTTATCGAAAATTTGAAAGTGATCCAGAATCCAGGATTTCTTCTGGATCACAGCCAAAATGAAATCAGTTCTTCCTTTTCACATTTCTGACAACTCCTGAAAATTTCATTAAAGTGCATCCATATTTTTGAGGTATCTAGAACACAGACAGACAGATAAACGCCGGTAAAAAGAACCTCCTTGGTGGAGATAATTAATAAAAATGAAAATTGAATCAAACTAACATCAGCGAAAGCTTTGTGTAGCTATGACACATGATGTCAATCAGTGAAAGATCAGACCATCAGCTGGTGTCATGTGACAGATGACCTGATAAACCTGAAAGACAGCTGCCTCCAGCTCATCAGGATCATTACACCAGTCAGCGTACTGATCCTGAATGAATAAATAACAGCAGTCTGGATGAAGGGAGATCTGCTCTGATGAGGGTCAGACCCTAACCCCCTAACCCTAACCCTAACCCCTAACCCTAACCCTAACCCCCAACCCTAACAATAACCCCCTAACCCTAACCCTAACCCCCAACCCTAACCCTTCATCAAAAAGCTCTCAGATTCTCACGTAGATCAGGTTTACCACAGAAACAGATCTCTAGCAGATGATGGGAGACACAGTAACCTTCAGCTTCAGGTTAAACCGCAGAATAGCAGGTTTCAGAGGTCATGTGACCCTCTGACATCACATGGGGGTTGAACTCTAACCCCTTAGCAGAGCTAGCGACAGTGTTGCTGATCCTCTGAGTTTTTCTGGGTCTTTCTGAGACTGTGTCTTGTTGTTCTGGTCTCAGGGACGTTCCTGTGGTTGGCTCAGAGCAGAAAGGACCTGTTCTGTGTTTGGGACCAGGACGGAGAGCTCCGCCCCTCATCTGTCTCTCTACCACCTGAGGTAAAAGCTCCTGGCTGCTGTTTGCTTTCCAGTCCGTCTCATGGTTCTAACAGATGCTTGTCTTCCGGGTCCAGGTGGAGCTGATTCACCTGTCTGCCTGTCAAGATGCCCTGTGGGGTTTGGACAGTCTCGGCCGGGTCAGCATTCGAACACTGTCTCCGTCCTGTCCCACGGGTCTGCACTGGACTCCTCTGGATCTCAGTCAGCTCGGTGAGTTCCCCATCAAGTGTTCTAGAACCATCCTGGTCCCAGGTGACGCTGATGTAATTCCAGCTGAGGGAGAGTCCCGCCCCCTCTCAGGTAACCTCACCTGTGCGTTCCAGGTAGCGTCCGTCTGGTCAGCGTGAGCTGTGGCAGTCAGAACGTCTGGGCCCTGGACAGTCGAGGAGTTGTTTACTTCAGGGTGGGAACTCAGCCGCTCAACCCCAGCATGATGATGCCGGCCTGGATCCACATAGAACCTCCTGCACAGGTAACATGACCTCCACATGGCTCCAGCGCAGGTTCTGGCCTGTCCAGGTAACTGTGATGTCACATGTCTGCAGCCAATGGGAGTGCAGCTGGTGAGTGTCCAGACGAGTCCCAACGACCATCTCCTGTGGGCCGTGGACAACAGAGGAGGAGTCTTCGTGAGGACCGGTCTCAGCGATGAGATGCCGGTCGGGACGGACTGGGAGCTGGTTCCAGGTACTGGTCCGTACAGGTGTGTGGTTGATGTTAGTGGTCAGTGGTCTTACTGGTGTGTGTGCAGGGCTGGCGGTCAGTCAGCTGGTCCTGAGCGGGCGGACGGCGTGGGTCCGATGTGTCAACGGAGACTTGGCTCGTCGCTATGGCATCTCCAACAGGAACCCTGCAGGAGATTACTGGAAGAAGATCCCCGGAAACGCCAACTGGTTTACTGGTGAGACTGGTTCTTCACTCCCACCCACACAGGAACTGCTGGGAGCACAAATCAACCTTTTCCTTTCACGGTTTTTCCCTCACAGACTTCAAGAACCAAGATATTCATGTTCTTTTTTTAATGAGTTAATAAACATGTATTTTTATATTCCAGACCAACACAACAGGTGGGATAGTAAACTTACTGTTACTAATGAGCTGAAAGCAAAAACTATTATTTCAACCAGGTGATGTCAGCAGGTGACAGCGGTGGTTTGGTCCTCTATCAGAATCAATGAAAGACTCAACAGAAGATCTGCACTAATGTGTAAGAAAATCATTGATGTTTAAACCGACGTTCCTCACAGGAAGATCAGAAGGGATTTACAGATTTTGTCCTACAGCAGAATATCATGAAACCTTTCCAGGAATCTGGAGGAACTTCAGTCTTTAAAGATTTAAGCTCCTCAGATCTCTGATTCCTCAGACCTCACTGATTCATCAGCTGATGGAACATGGAAACATCATTTTACTCACTGAGGAGTACCACAAGGCTCTGGACGAGGACCTCTGCTGGAAGAATCAAGGAACCTCAGGAAGGAAACTGAAGGCACTTAGGAGGAATCATGTCAACTAGTTAGGAAAGAAGGATGGAAGAAATAAAGTAGGAAAAGAGAGGGAAGAAATGAAGGAAACTAGGAATTAGGAGGGAAGAGAAAGTGAAGGAAGTTGTGATGGAAAATAAATTAAATCATCAAACTGACTGGTTGAATATTAGCAGAAAAAATCAATTTAATTTGCAAGGAGAGCAGTGATGAGACACTGGTGTCAATCTGGACCGACAGAGCGTCTGGGAAGACAAACAAACATAAAAACAAGACAGAGATGGAGATAAAGACGATTATTGGGTAACAATACAAGAATAGAATAACACATATGATATATATTCCCATTAGAGAAGGAACAAAGGAAGGGTGGTAGGAAAGAAGGAAGGAATCAGGTAAAGAAGAAACTAAAGATTGAAGATGGTGGAAAGAAAGGAACGAAGGATTGAAGGAAGGTGCAAGAGAAGAAAGTGAGGGTGGTAGGAAGGAAGAAAGGAACAAAGGAGGTTCTTCATGACCAGAAGGTGTTAATGCTGTGAAGTTCAAAGGTCACAGAGCTAAAGCCTCGACTGGTCAACTTTACGTTTGGAGATTTTTAGGGCTGAAATGCAAGAATATTTCTTCTCAAATAAAATAAAAATGTGTGTTTTAGTGAGTCTCAGGTCCGTCTCTCTGCCGTTGCAGTGACTCCGGAGGAGGAGCTGTGGGCGGTGACTCCCATTGGTGGATTGTCCCGGCGGCTGACGAAGCTCCTATCACAGACTCCCAGTAGGCCCGCCCCCTCTGGCCCCGCCCTCGCAGGAGAGGATGCTGATGAAGAGTGGGAGCTGCTCTGACCTGTGACATCACTGTTGGGGGAGGGGTAGATCTGGACTCACTTGGACAGATGCTAGGATGTCACATCTGGACTGCCAGTGGTTCACTGGTGACATCATTTCCTGTAACTGCGCCACACAGGGAGCCCTGGTGGCTGCTGGGAAACTAAGTTAGCTTTGTTTTATTTTTGTATTAACAGGAAGCACTTTAACCTTCAGGTGGAGGAGGGGCCCACCCCAAATGGGACCAGTTCTGACAGGGACTGACTGGTTCTAACTGGATTTATTCCAGTTGAGTCTGAACTGGTTGAAGCTTCTAACTGGTTCTAACTTTTCTGATCCTGGCAGACCTGCTCCAGGTCCAGAAGAGGACTTGATGGAGTCATGTGACCGTTTAGTGACACTATTTCAGTTGTGCACACTTGCATGTCTGTGCACATTAGTCTGGGTCTGAACTGCCCCCCATAGAGGTGCGGTTCTGGTTCTCCATAGAGGTACAGTTCTGGTTCTCCGTAGAGGTACGGCTCTGGTTCTCCTGGCTGATGTTTGGCTGCTGCAGAGGTTTTTCGGAGCTCAAACATTCAAACCCGAGGCTTTGTTTAACTCTGAATCTGATCACTGGAAAGATCTGGACCTCCAGAACCTTTTAGCTCTGAAGGAACTGGAACCATGAAGGATTCTGAAAGGTTCTACTGGAGATGACGGAGGTCTTCCACACGTTCATCAACAAGAAGATCCTGATGTCACATGACACCTGAAAGCTGGTTCTTCAGGTCTGGATAGGATTCAGGTCCCAGTTTGGTTCCTGTGGTTCTGACTGACACCATGAAAGGGGCATTTGGACTGGTTCCGTCTGGTTTTCTGTCAGAACGTTTGCGTATTGACCCGTTCTAACTGAGGTGGTTTAAAAGGGAAATGTTTCTACTGATGTGAAACCGTTCAGCTGGTCCAGTTTTCTTCTTCTCTACTGGTCAGGAGCCCCCCAGTCCCACCCTGGACTGGACCAAGGCCAGTGACTGGTACCAGTTAGAATTCAGGTTATGATTGTTTAAGAAACAAGAAAAACAAAAATTACTTTCTCAATGAAGCTGGTGGACCTTCACAGGTCCTGACAGACCCACATGGACCTGATACAGCAGAGATCTGAGCCACGTTCTATCAAACCTTCACCTGGGGGGATGGGCTCTGTGATGATGATGTCATCCTGCTGTCTGCTGATTGGATGGATGTTTGACCAATGAGATTCAGTGTTGACTCACTTCCTGGTTCATTTGTTCAACTAATAAACACTTTGAAACCCTGACGCTCCAGCTGTGGTTCCTGAGATCCGTCGGTCTGTTAGCGATGAACGTCTCTGTCCTCGCCAACGGAGCGACGGATCTCATGAAGCTCCAGCCGTGGTTCCTGAGATCCGTCGGTCTGTTGGCGAGGACAGAGATGTCCATCAGTCCCAGGTTGCCTCGTTGCTGCAGAACATTCCGGTTGGTTCCAGGGGAGTCGGCCGTCCAGCAGAAGTCTATAGAGACGAGAGGACCATGAAGGTGTGTCTTCTCAGATGCAGGACCTGGTCTCCTGAACTTCAGGATGAGCTCTTTGGTGTCAGTGAGAAGTTCTTCACCAAGCAGTTTGTTTATTTCTTTTTTTTTTTCCGGATTTTTGTGATTCAATAAAGAAAGAAGGAAACGGTTTGTCAGTGTTGTAAAACGGTTAAATGATCTGTCAGATGTCTTCAGTCGCTCTGAGGTTGGAGGACAGCAGACTGGTGGGACCATCTTCTCCATGTTTCACTATTAGACTGAATGATTTCATTCATTAAATAAATCAATTATAAAAAGAAAAAGGTGCTTGAATGTATTTTTGTTCAGGTGTAGTGTCTATAAATATATTTGAACAAGCTGTTTGGAAGCTTTAATGTACAGTTATAATCAAAAATAAATCTGTAGACTGACAGACTAAAACACTTCCTGCTGTTGCTGAGTTTCCTGTATGAGCTGTTGAGACAACTTTGATAACCGATGACACTTAAACACTTCAGTTTTATATTTTCTACTTAACGTAGAATGTTAATCAGTTTAGCAGGATTATACTTTATTTGCTAATAACTACAAGATAATATAAGCTCCCCCTCCTTCACTATCACACAACCCCTGAGCAACATCCCACATCGGATTAGTTCAGCCTTTCTCAACTGGGGTGTCGTCTGGCTGCTTCAGGGGTGTCGTCAAAAAATGATCCTATTCTGACATTTCATATACAGTGGTACCTCTACTTACAAACGTTTCTACATACGAAATTTTCAGGTTAGGAAACGCCTCAAAGGGAAAATACTGCCTCTCGTTACGAAAGAAATTTTAGGACATGAACGGTAAAAATACAGTAGCGCTGCTACTCGCAGCTCCCAGAGTTTACCGAACTTAAACATACCTGTCGGTTCTGTATCTTTATCTTGGTTTAAAAGTGGTGAGTCCGAGCTGCTCTGCTATTGGCTATCACTTAGCATCTTCCTGGCATCCCATTGGCTAGGAGGGCCCCTTGTCTGTATGTCTGTATATATAGACGTGGGCGGGTGTGTGCGTCATTCCAGCGTTGACCTCCACCCGTCTATACAGATGTCATGCCAGCGTTTGTATTGTAATAGACACTATATAAATAAAGTTACATATATATATATATATATATATAATATATATATTATATATATATATATCTATATATATCTATATATATCTATATATCTCTCTATATATATATATCTATCTCTATATATATGTATATATCTCTATATCTGGGTGTGTGTGTAATATAATATTACATATATCACATTATATATTGTATAATATATTAACACATTTACTGTTCAGTAATTGAACTGCTTTTTCCATCTTGTATCTAAATGCATCTAAATCACCTGCTGAACAGGTGAGGGTTTAGGTTGAGGGGTTAGGGTTCATGCTCCAGGAACTATGTGAATCTGTCTGGATTAATTAAATTCAAAAATACTTAAACAAATTCATCAGATCATGTGATTGTCAGGTATTTTGGACCTCCAGTGACGCAGGTCTCTGTGTATGTGGTGCTGCTCAGCTCCACCCCCCACCCCCCACCCTCATGACAGCTCTGGATCTTGTCTCCAGGTCAGATGTCGACCACGGGACCAGCGGTATTCATGGAGGGTGTTTGTGTGTGTAAACATTCCTGTTCAGACGTTCTGACGCGCCGGTGGACGACACCAGAAATAAGCTCCTGAACTCTGATGTTGACGTCTGCTGTGTCACAGGTTCTAGACCGTAGACCTGGACCAGCTCACAGCTGCTCCTGAAGGTTGACTTCCTGGACATTTTGTTAAAGTGGAGGAACCTGAGTGGGGGTCAGGAATGTCCTCTGTAATTAAACTGAGGGGGGACGCTATGACCAGTACCAGACTCTAGAGGTTACATAACAAGTCCTGATGGACAGCTGGGGCTGCTGGGGAGGTGGGGGGGAGGAGTGGGTTCATCTGAGTAGCTGTGTGTGTGTGTGTGGGGGGGGGGGTATCTGAGTGGTTGTCACCGCTGCTCAGCAGCAACTCGATTACAGATGGAAAAATGCCTGCAGCATCCAGATCAACCTGTTCCAGAAGCCACAGACCAACTCAGACTGGTCTGACTGGTCTGTCTGGTTCCAGACTGGTCTGACTGGTTCTATCTCTGACTGGTCTGACTGGTTTGACTGGTCTTAGATTGGTCTGACTGGATTCAGACTGGTTTCAGACTGGTTTCAGACTGGTCTGACTGGTTCTATCTCTGACTGATCTGACTGGTTCTATCTCTGACTGGTCTGACTGGTTTCAGACTGGTTTGACTGGTTTCAGACTGGTCTGACTGGTTTCAGACTGTTTTCAGGCTGGTTTCAGACTGGTCTGACTGGTTCTATCTCTGACTAGTCTGACTGGTTTGACTGGTCTTAGATTGGTCTGACTGGATTCAGACTGATTTCAGACTGGTTTCAGATTGGTCTGACTGGTTCTATCTCTGAATGATCTGACTGGTTCTATCTCTGACTGGTCTGACTGGTTTCAGACTGGTCAGACTATTTTCAGGCTGGTTTCAGACTGGTCTGACTGGTTCTATCTCTGACTGGTCTCAGTAAAGGCTTTAAGTGGTCTGAGCTGAGAGTTTCTGTTGCAGTCAGAACAAGGACTCAGTCCAGTTGCTGATGACTTTTATCACAGTTCTGTTTTATTTACAACACAACAAACTCATCAAGGGTCCAGTTCTGGGTCATCAGAACTCCTGGGCCCAGCAGAACTGCACACCTGAGAACAGGAAATTTAACATTCAGGCTCCTTTAAAGAGCATGTGGAGAGAAGCACAGCAGAACCTCCTGGTTCTTGACCAACACATGTGATGTCCAACAGTCCTCCATGTTTGCTGCTGCTCCCTGCAGCTCCTCTGGGTCCTAAAGCACTCAGCACTTAGAAACTATTTACATTTATTTACATCAACTACAAAATGTTCAGTCACAGCAGCCCCTCACAGTCGTCTCCATGGCAGCAGTGATGTCACAGCTGGAGAAAGTCAGGTAGCGAGTCGATCCGGTCAGATCCAGACCGGGCCAGGCAGCGCAGCGCCTGCAGCAGCAGGGGGGGCGGGGTTAGTCCGCTCAGCCAGCTGAAGAGTTGGTTTCCCAGAAGACTTTGCCAACGCTGTGGCTCGTCCCGCAAGCAGCATGGCGGGGGCGGTGGCTTGGACAGGAAGAGCAGCAGGAAATCGAGGCAGCGGCGTGCTCGCCACCGCTCTGCCACCTCGCAGGAGATTAGCCGTTGTAGCGCTGCCTCCAGGCCATCGGGGTGTGCGCCATGGACCAGGAGCAGCAGCAGGCAGCGGGGGTGGGACAACTCCAGCGCCAGCTGCACCGCTGTCTTTCCGCCATCAGCAACATGAGCGCAGCTGCTACAGTTGTCCAGGTAGTCCAGCGCATCGCCGTCCCTCAGAGTCTCCACCATCATGCTGAGAATGGCCACCCGGTCGTAGCGCACCGCCACAGTCAGGAGGGGTGCGCTGCCACCTCCACGCCAGCAGAAGCTGCACCGGGGCACCTTGAGCGCGCTCACCGAGTACCTGTCCAGCAGGTAGCGAGCGTAGTCCTGGTGGTCATGCACGAGTGCGTACAGCAGCGCCTCAGAGGGCAGGAAGGCCCGCGGGCCGCCGTCGTCCCAACAGAACACCTCCATGGACCGCATGTCCTCCAGCAGCCAAACGGGCAGCTGCTCCCGAACTGAGCAGTAGAAGGAGAACGCCGTCCGCTCGCACTCCCGCTGCGATGGCGACAGCGACACGCCGCCATGCTGGGGGGGCATCACCCATGGCATCACGAGGACTCCTGAACACTCCTGGACCAGGAACGAAGGGGAACCTGGACACCCAGCAGAGGACGAGTCTCTGAGACAGTTCAGCAAGACGAGGTGATTCTGGTCCAACAGAGTCTGGAGTCTCAGTCTGATCCTGGTCCAACACAGTCTGGACTCTCAGTCTGATCCTGGTCCAACAGAGTCTGGACTTTCAGTCTGATCCTGGTCCAACAGAGTCTGATCCTGGTCTAACAGAGTCTGGACTCTCAGTCTGATCCTGGTCTAACAGAGTCTGGACTTTCAGTCTGATCCTGGTCTAACAGAGTCTGGACTTTCAGTCTGATCCTGGTCTAACAGAGTCTGGACTCTCAGTCTGATCCTGGTCTAACAGAGTCTGGACTCTCAGTCTGATCCTGGTCTAACAGAGTCTGGACTTTCAGTCTGATCCTGGTCTAACAGAGTCTGGACTCAGTCATCAGTCTGATCCTGGTCTAACAGAGTCTGGACTTTCAGTCAGACCTCGGTCATTGGCTCCTCTACTCTTTTATAGCCCCTCACACCCCTGCTGTCAGCTGATTCTTTGTGTTGCTGGTCTGGGGGAGGACGGGGGAGGACGGGGGAGGACGGGAGATCAAGTGTCTCACATAGCGAACATCGTGGTCTCAGAGCTGCAGTTCCCAAACAGGACAGTAAACACCAGCAGAACCCAGTAGAACCAGTCAGATGACAGGACCCAGTTTATCAGAGACTGATGAGGGTTTTAGGCTCCTCCCACAGAGAAGAAGCTGTTACATCATCAGGACCTTTACTGGTGCAGTTGTGACATTTGATAAGGTAAAAACAGGTTAACATTCATCTGAAGGTGACGGTCTCAGTAACCTTGCATCAATGACAAGAAGCAGGAAAAGTTTCTGAAACTATTTCTAAACTATCTGGAGGTTAAGATTATTCATAAACAAACTCAGCTGTCAGTCTTCTCAGGACTGGACCTCCCAGGAGATATACCCTCAAACACCCCAGAGCTCTGTCTCTAAGCCTCCAGGCCTCACTGGTTCTGTTAGATGTTCAAGTCCATGACAGCCGAAGAAGACTGGACCAGTACCGTTTGTTTGGATGTGTTTCCATGGAAACACAACTGAGGTTCACAAAACTCCATCCGAACAAACCAGCAGACGTCTGGATTTGTTTTTTCTGGATGTTTTATCTGAAAGATTCTGGCTGCGTATTCTTTGTTGTAAAGGAGAGTCCTGGTCGGCTCAGTACAACACAGATGTTTAACTAATAAATGTGATGTCACGGCTCCCTGGCAGAGGCGGTCTCTAACGAGGAGACCCCAACAAATCCAAACAACAACAATTTATCCAGAAATGTGCGTCACTAGATGGGGAGGAGCCACGGTTTAGACTTGGCTCTCCCATTGGCCGGTCCGGTCCTCGGTTCCTTCGTCCAATCCGTTGTCGCCACGTCTTCCTCTTCTGATCCAATCGAAGAAAGACTACATATCCCACACTGCCATTCCATTTACCTTTCCAGGTCCAAACACGTGTTTCTTACCGGCTATAGCTGGGCTAGTTTGCTACATTTCTGATATAAAGTGAAGACTAAACACACACTAAGAACGATCTAAGACACTGATATGGACATATGGTTCATTAACCAAAATAATATGATAAAAACAATGAGCAACGATAAACAGTGTGATATAAACTAAGGGATAATGTTGTTTATGCTTCCAACACCCCAATATTAATAATGCTATTGATAAAAAATATTAATACCAAAATGTAACTAATGTGTAACTGTACAAAAATGAGAAACACCAACTGGACTAATTCTGGACACTAAGTGGAGACATTTGTTGTGTCTCCTAAACACATGGAATTATGGGAAGTGAAGTTTTTCATATCCATACACAACATCCTCCCCAGAAACCTTTAATCTGATCCATTTCTTTTAGGTCAAAACATTAGTGTTTAATTATATCATAGTTGGTCCGTTTTCAACCATAACAAGAAAAAACATTGTATCTTTTAGCGCAGCCATTCCCAAACTTCAGAATACCAAGGCCCAATTTAAAATGTGAAAAATCTCTGCAGCCCACCGAAACCTTTAATCACAACTGTGATCAACATACCGGACTAGGAACCATGATCCGATATTAATGTGAGGGGTCAACAAATAAGGTGACACTTGTCATATTAAGTTACGATGACAGTAGAATAACACTTAACTGGTTTGTTTTATTACTTCTTAATGTTTTTTTAATCATGTCATGAATATTTTACAGTAATTAAAAACATATTTAAAAAAGATTGAGGATTTAAACACACATTTCTTAATTTTAATGACTTCTCACGGCCCACCTGCAGTCCCAAGATGGCCCACCAGGGGGCCGCAGCCCACACTTTGGGAATCACTGTTTTAGCGGATAACTTCCTGAACTCGTTAGATTTCAATCTGTCAAACGTTCAGGAGCCTGATTCATTCACCGTTTCATTTAATTCAAGACAATCTCTGTTTCAGGAAGATCGTACCGTTGTTCTGCAATCACCTCATCATTCTCACTGTTTCACCGGAAGTCTTGGTAGCGACCATGTTTCCTTCCTTCCTTCCTTCCTTCCTTCCCTGAATGACTGCTGGAGTCGGCTGTAACAATCTCACACGGCTTTGGTTGGTTTTGACATTTGCTTGTTTTTCTTTTGCATATGCAGAGAGAACTTTGGTGTCACTTGTGACAGCCTGGTTCTGAACCGCTGGGAGGGAGTTTTCCCTGCAGTGTTTCAGTCACTGAACAGAAAACTATCTATGCAGCGTTGCATCTGTCCTGAATCCTTCTGTTCATCCAGGGACTGCTTCAAAGTCTGGACCAACCTCAGCTAGTCCACTGGAGGCTGGACTTGATACCTTAAATATACCTGATACCTTCCAAAAATGCTTCAAACTCTTCTGACACAAGCTGTGGGCCTTTATCTGAAACAACCACTTGGGGGAGCCCATAAGCTACAAACAGACTCCTCCTAGCTTCAACAGTAGCTGTAGCAGTGGTACTTTACATCAATTTCACCTCTGGCCACCATGAATACACATCACTGTTTCCTTTTTTCTGCTAAATCTTTGTGAGTTCTCTCCCATAGCACCTCTGGCCATTTCCATGGATGCACTGCTGCTTTGTCAGGTGCCTGTCTGTTGTTTTGACAGGTAGGAAAGCCATCTATCATGGCTTCTATGTGTTAGGACTCCACCAGCCGAGCAGCAGTCCCAACCTCGTCGGGCTGAGACACCCAGTACATCACACTTGGCAACAGGAGCGAGCAAAGCGCGCTCCATCACACACCTGCAGCTCATCAGCTCGGTTGGACTGAGATAAGTTCGCTGCTCTTCCAGTTCTCTGGTTGCAAGTTCGTGCCGTAACCTCCACTGGTGAAGTGGTGTCGTCCTGTGTGAGTGCTCTTCAGCTTCCTCCTAGTGGAATATATCGTCTTGGATATTTTTGTGTTTTTCTTTCCAGTTGCTGCTCCTGGTCTAAACTGAGAAGGACTTCTCTGTTTTTCCCAACTCCCAATTTTCTGGACTTAAGTTGTTTGTGACTGCCAGCATTCCTGAGTTTTCTCCCTTTTTTTGAATGAACTAAAAATAAACTCTGCCAAAAACCAGAACTGTCATTCTGTCTGTGGTCGTGCTTTTGGGGTCATACACAAACCGTAACATTATGTCAGTTTCCAAACCATTTCACCAAAAGTGGCTCCTCAATGATGTCGGTATTATTGCTCTTAAACCCCACAGAAGTTCGTCACGTCTGTTCCAGTATGATTTTAAGTCACCTTCACTAACGTGTTGGTTTGTGTTGGATGTCTCACTTTGTAAGTATTTTGTTTTGTCTGTCTCTTTCTTTGTCTTTTGCAGACACAAGGATTGAATCTAGCCGTGACCCTCTGAGTTAAGGGTTGCTTTGTGGTGCCTTTTTCTGCAAAGGTAAACGTGATAACCCGTTAGCATTGGCGTGCTCTGAGGAGGCCTTGTAGACTACGTCACACTGATAAGCTGACAGCAACAAAGCCCATCTCTGTAACCGCGCAGCGGCTAATGCTAGTGCTCCTGTCTTTGGTCCCAACATTTTCACAAGTGGCTTATGGTCAGTGACCGATACAAAGTTTATGCCATAGAGATAATCCCTGAATTTCTGTACACCAAAAATGATGAAGCCTGATTTATACTCAGACGTCAGGTCGTCTGTGTCACATACACAGATGGCGCAGAGATGCCCCCCCACCCTACGCAGACACTCCGGTGCTCCTCCCCCAAATTGTAGGTGGCCGCAGAGAGGAGAGAAAGGAGGCCTCTGATAGGTCAATTCTACATCAGAAAAGAGCGTGTCATTGAAGAAATGAGGAAGTACCCACATCTGTACGATTCTTGTTCTCCACACCACAAAGACACATATTCTAGTAATTCATGGAGGGAGATATCGATGAATGTGGGTCTGGATACGGCCAAGACGTTGAGGAAGTGGAAAAACGCCAGAGATAAGTTTAGTAAGTTTAGCTAGTTCATGATTGTCCATCTTGCGTTTGGCGTGGAATAACATGGCGGAGATGCGCTTCAAAATTGAGCATAAATCAAAAGTGATGGCGGCAACTCTGCAACAAGCTAACAGCGACACCAGGGGTCTCAAACTCATTCCTGAAAGGGCCGTGTGGCTGCAGGTTTTTGTTCCAACCATGCAGAAACACAGGTGAGTTGTTTCATTCAATCAACTGAACTGGTTCAGACCTTCAGTGAAGACAACTAGTTGATTGAGCATGGTTGGAACTGCAGCCACACGGCCCTGAGCCCCTGAGATAGACGGTCCTTAACGCTTCCTTCTTTTGTGACGAGTCTGCCTCCGTTTTGCTGAAGGTACGCTAGCGTATGCTGTTGGCCATTCAGTACTGTCTGATATCACAGCTCCTAGACCACCAGTAGAGCTGGGTGATACTGGGAATCGATCCGATACCAAGTAAATACAGGGGCAGTATCGCCGATACCGATACTTTTTCATATTAAGCTTGATCTATCATGAAACTACTGACCTTTTGGTGTTTTTGTGATTTTTGTCTTTGGATTATTTTATTAAGGCCTAGGGTAGAATTTCAGCAAAAGGAATATTTACACAAAAAGGTTAATTGTGATTTTTTTTTAAAAAGTATTTTGCTGTCACCTATAAACATTTTTGTGTAAATATTTCTTGGACTTGAATTGTTCTGTTCATAATGTCCAACTATTTTCAATACTTGTGTAATGTTTTTTGCACTGTGTGCCCTTTCCTGTTGCTTTAACTCTATAAATTTCTCAATTGTGGGATAAATAAAGTATTATCTAATGTTATTTTATCTTAGATAACACCTTTCACCTACACCTATATTTGTCTCTGTTTGTCTTGTAATATTGTTACTAGCCACGATTCATTCAACTCACGATACAATTCAAATCACGGTTTAAATCATGTTCAATTCAAAATTAATTTACAGGTAAATTACTGTTTTTTTATTATTATTATTATTATTTCTCTGACACAAATCCAGTCTTTTCCTTTTTTATCAATACTGTAGTGTTTCTCTGAAGCTCTTTTCATTTCAGTAGATTAGAACGAGCAGCTAACGACAAAGAAACTGTATCAGTTCTCTTCTTTTTTTACAATCCTGTTTTTTTCTCATCCTCTTTATTCCTGCAGAGCAGATGTCTGGAAAGTGGAAACTGTTTTGTCAACTCTCAAATCTGTCAAATCCTGTTTTTGTTTTTTTTTTTTCTTTTTTTACAGCAGTCCTACTGTCCTCTTTTCAATAAATCAGAACAGAATCAAGATCTTTTTCCTTTAGTCCATAACAAGTCAACTCTACTTTAATCCTAAACTAAGACATCATACAAACAAAACTAAACTGGTCTTTTCTGAAACTCTTTCCAGATCAATACTGCATCAGAGAATGATTTTTATTTATTCCTGAGGTAAATAAACCAGGAACAAACTAAGAAATATTTATTTATGTCTGAACAAAAATTAAATACCTATTTTATCAATTTACCGTATTGTCCTGAATATAGGACGACTCTGATTATAAGATGACTCCTATTTTTCTAATATCATTTTGGGAAAATAAAAATATGTTGAAGACAATAAGGTTATTCATAAAACAACTTTTTATTGTTCAATTATTATAGAAAAAACTCCTACGGAGATAATATTCAGCTGTATTATTGTACATTTGATTGATTTCATCTTTTTTAGTTAGTCTGGTTCCAGACTGAAGGTCAGGTACGTGTCAGGTTTCATGTTATTAGGATCAAGGTTTAGAACTATTTAATAAACTTTATTCTCTTAAATCTGAGACTATAACTCAGTGAATCAGCAACAACCATGTAGTTCAATAACTGCATTAATGTTGTCAATGACTGCAGAACCATTAAAGTCCAGTTAGATTCAGTTTCAAGAACAACATCAATAATTAAAAAACTAATTCTGGACTGAAACCAAACTTTAAACCCCTTTGTTCCAGTCGGTCTCTGATTCCTCCATTGATCATCAGATCTGCTCCATGTGATGCTCCATTCTGACTGGTTACTGAGCTGCAGCTCCATCTAGTGGCGCAGATGTGGAACTACAATAGAAAAGTCTAGACCTCGATTATAAGACGACCCCCGTTTTTGAGAATATGATCTCTAGAATAAAATATCGTCCTATATTCAGGCCAATACCTCGTCTTTGAGTTGGACCGCCGCCATGACTGACACTTTTCTTTTCTCTCTGCTCGCTGGCTGCTGCAGTTTATAACCCTGCCTTCCTGTTGAAGCTGGAGCGGCGCTATGTGTGTCATAGCACGTGACAGTAGCACCGCATATTGTGATGTTGAACAAGAATGTAGTTTAACTCGAGTGCGTCCCCTGCTGGCCTGGAGGCCACATCCCAATTCATGGTTTAATTAGATCGATTTGATTCGTATTTAATTTTTTTTTTTCCATCTAGAATGGAAGCAGTTATTGGTATCTACCACAAGATGGCAGCAGTTATTGGTATCTACCTCTAGATGGCAGCAGTTATAGAGTCTATCCCTCTTCCACTAGATGTCAGCAGTTATTGGTATCTAACTCTAGATGGCAGCAGTTATAGATCTATACCACCAGATGTCAGCAGTTATTGGTATCTACCTCTAGATGGCAGCAGTTATAGATCTATACCACCAGATGTCAGCAGTTATTGGTATCTAACTCTAGATGGCAGCAGTTATAGATCTATACCACCAGATGTCAGCAGTTATTGGTATCTACCTCTAGATGGCAGCAGTTATAGATCTATACCACCAGATGTCAGCAGTTATTGGTATCTACCTCTAGATGGCAGCAGTTATAGATCTATACCACCAGATGGCAGCAGTTATTGGTATCTACCTCTAGGGCAGTTATAGATCTATACCACCAGATGTCAGCAGTTATTGGTATCTACCACTAGATGGCAGCAGTTATAGATCTATCAGCAGTTATTGGTATCTACCTCTAGATGTCATTTATAAGATACCACCAGATGTCAGCAGTTATGGTATCTACCTCTAGATGGCAGCAATTACAGATCTATACCTCTAGATGGCAGCAGTTATACATCTATACCACTAGATGTCAGCAGTTATTGGTATCTACCTCTAGATGGCAGCAGTTATAGATCTATACCACTAGCTGACAGCGGTTATTGGTATCTACCTCTAGATGGCACAAGTTTTAGATCTATACCACCAGATGTCAGCAGTTATTGGTATCCCTCTAGATGGTAGCAGTTATAGATCTACCACAGATGTCACAGATTGGATCACCTCTAGATGGCAGCAGTTATAGATCTATACCACCAGATGTCAGCATTATTGTTCTACCTCTAGATGGCAGCAGTTATAGATCTATACCAATAGATGTCAGCAGTTATGGTATCTACCTTTAGATGGCAGCAGTTATGATCTATACCACCAGATGTCAGCAGTTATTGTATCTACCTCTAGATGGCAGCAGTTATAGATCTATACCACTAGATCAGTTATTGGTATCTACTCTAGATGGCAGCAGTGATAGATCTATACCACTAGATGTCAGCAGTATTGGTATCTACCACTAGATGGCAGCGTATAGATCTATACCACCAGATGTAGCATTATTGGTATCTACCTTGGCAGCAGTATAGATCATACCAATAGGTGTCAGCAGTTATTGGTATCTACCTCTAGATGGCAGCAGTTATAGATCTATGCCACTAGATGTCAGCAGTTATTGGTATCTAACTCTAGATGTCAGCAGTTATAGATCTATACCAATAGATGTCAGCAGTTATTGGTATCTACCACTAGATGGTAGCAGTTTTAGATCTATACCACTAGCTGGCAGCGGTTATTGGTATCTACCTCTAGATGGCACAAGTTTTAGATCTATACCATTAGATAACAGCAGTTATTGGTATCTACCTCCTAGATGGCAGCAATTGGAGATCTATACCTCTAGATGGCAGCATTTATAGATCCATACCACTAGATGGCAGTAGTTATTGGTATCTACCTCTAGATGGCAGCAGTGATAGATCTATACCTCTAGATGGCAGCAGTTATAGATCTATACCTCTAGATGGCAGCAGTTATAGATCTATACCGCTAGATGTCAGCAGTTCTTGGTATCTACCACTAGATGGCAGTAGTTTTAGATCTATACCACTAGATGGCAGCAGTCATTGGTATCTACCTCTAGATGGCAGCAGTTGGAGATCTATACCTCTAGATGGCAGCAGTTATTGGTATCTACCACTAGATAGCAGCAGTTATAGATCTATATCACTAGATGGCAGTAATTATTGGTATCTACCTCTAGATGGCAGCAGTTATTGGTATCTACCACTAGAAGGCAGTAGTCATTGGTATCTACCTCTAGATGGCAGCAGTTGGAGATCTATACCTCTAGATGGCAGCAGTCATTGGTATCTACCTCTAGATGGCAGTAGTTTTAGATCTATACCACTAGATGGCAGCAGTTGGAGATCTATACCTCTAGATGGCAGCAGTTATTGGTATCTACCACTAGAAGGCAGCAGAGATGGCTTTTTACCAGTTGTCTCCAACCTTTTTTGCTCTACGGACTGGTTTAATGTCAGGTAATATTTTCACTGACCGGGTTGTAAAATGTGCCACAGATAAAAACAACAAAATAAAAAAATATGACCAACATAAAAACTGGTATTTTTTATGTATTTTAATAAACATAAATCTGCTGTGTATTAATGAGCAACTTTATTAGAAGCGTTCTCGTAAACCAACAACAGAACATCGGTAACATCCTCTCTGCACAAAGAGACTTTCCAAAGATGTTTGTTTTTTATTTATTTTGACAGCTTGGGGTTTAAACATATCACCTGACCAAAAGACGGCTCTGGAAGTCTTGTCATGAATAATAGTAAGTCATAGACGGCTGCAATGGAGAGAATCTGGTCGTTTTTCAAAATAAAACATCATTCAGACTTGGATAATAAATGAAATGGTAATAATGGAAGTTTTTTTTTTTTGTCTGCGGCCCAGTACCGGTCCGTGGACATTTGGTACTGGGGGGGTTGGTGACCCCTGCTCTGTACCACAAGATGGCAAGAGTTACTGGTATCTACCACTAGATGGCAGCAGTAATCAATCTGCTTGTTGTGCTGTTTTGCCCTTTTCTTTCTGTATGTTTTCAGGCCAGAGTTTCCTGAGTTTCATGCTGACTTGCAGTTCCCTCCTCTGTCCATCCGAGCGTTTACCTCCACCTGTGTGTGTAGGTGTGTTCAGGGTGTTGGCTGGCGTGGTGACCGGTGATCTAGTCCTCTGACCATCTCACCTCAGTGCTGTTTATCTTTATGTAGTCATTTCATTCAGTCATTTGTGTGCTCTCCCCTCTCTGTCCTCCATGCTTTTCTCAAGTGCTTTTAATACAATTCAGCCTGCATTGTTATGTGAGAAGCTCCATAAGTTCCAGGTGGATTCCTCCACAACCTCCTGGATTTATGACTACCTCACAAACAGACCACAGTTTGTGAGACTGAAAGGTTGTGTGTCTGAGATAGGAGGTCAGCAGCATTGGAGCACCACAAGGAACTGTTCTCTCACCATTTCTCTTCACGCTCTACACCTCTGACTTCCAGTACTACTCTGAGTCCTGTCATCTGCAGAAATACTCTGATGACTCTGCAGTTGTTGGGTGTATCAGCAACGGACAGGAAGCCGAGTACAGAGAACTGGTCTGTCAGTTTGTGAAATGGTGTAGTAACAATCATCTCGTATTAAATACCAGCAAAACTAAAGAGATGATTGTCGACTTCAGGAGGAGCAAGAATCAACAAAGCAGTGTTTCCATCCTGGGAAAGGAGGTGGAGGTGGTGGAGGAATACAAGTACCTTGGAGTTGGAGTTCAGCTTGACAACAGACTAGGAGTGGAAATGCAACACAGAATACATCTACAAGAAAGGTCAGAGCAGACTCTACTTTTTAAGAAAGTTGAGATCTTTTAATGTCTGCACCATGATGTTGCACATCTTCTATAAGTCTGTTGTGGAAAGTGCAATCAGCTTTGCAGCCATCTGCTGGAGCAGCAGCATCAGAACCAGAGACCTGAAGAGAATCAACAAACTGATCAAGAAAGCTGGATCTGTGCTGGGTGTAACTCTGGAGCCGCTGGAGCTGATTGTACAAAAAAGAATGCTGCACAAGCTGATGAAGATGATGGAGGACTCTTCATGCCCTCTCCACGACACAGTGATCAAACAACAGAGTGTTTACTGAGAGGCTTCTTCAGGTCCGTTGCAAGATGGAAAGATACAGAAGATCATTCCTGCCAGCAGCCATCAGCCTCCACAACAAGAAATAAAACCTACTATTATTATTATTATTATTATTATCAATTAATATTATTATTATTGCTGTAATATTATTATTATTATTGCTAAAAAAAAAAGAGAGAGAGAGAGAGAGAGCCCTTTCTACAGTGTTGAATTTCCCTTTATGGGATAAAAAAAGTATTTTTCTTTTCATTTCATTTCATTTCATTTCATCCTCTCTCTGTCCTCCATCCTCTCTCTGTCCTGTCTCTCCTCTCTCTTTTTTTTTTTACCCAGCTGGTTTTCTTTAGGAAGGTCCCCCCCATATAATCCAGGTCCTGATCAAGGTTTCTTCTTCTTAAAGTGGAGTTTTTTACCTGCCATTATCCTTGTTTAGGATTCAATATTATAATCTTAGTTAATGATATTTGCTTAGGGGTCATGATCTGGGTCTCTGTAAAGCACCTGGAGACAATTGACATTGTAACAGACGCTATACAAATAAAATTGAATTGAACTGAATTAAATATACCAGTGGTTCTCAAACTTTCAATACTGCGTACCACCTGAGAAACTGTTCAGCTCTCTGAGTACCACCATGATGACCAATTTTAAAATATAGCAATATATGCCTTGTCAGTAGCTTTAAACACACAGAGATGTTTATTCCTTATTGTGGTTATTTATTACTTGAATTGTTACTTTACTATATCAGACATTTACAACTCTGTTCACCAATTCTCATATACTCATACTCTCATACAGAGAAAATAAACACACTCAACAGTTGTTACATCTGCACGCACCAGAATATGCAACAATTACTTTTTATAAGACAATTATCTCAAGCTACACATTTCGTTTGAAACGTATCTATAATGCATTGTATGTTTCTAAATTTTTTTAGTGAAAATGTGGAAAAAAATGTGGAAAGTGATGACATTTCCCCACGTACCACCAGAGAGCTCTCATGTACCGTACCACAGATCTATACTAAAGATCTATCACTGCTGCCATCTAGTGGTAGATACCAATAACTGCTGCCATCTAGTGGTATAAATTCTATACCACTAGATGGCAGCAGTGATAGATCTATATTGTTACCTGTTAAATCTCAGTCTTCACAATGTACATCGATACAATGTGCAATTCATGTCCGCCATGTGTAATATCTCCATGTGCAATCATTGTTTTACTGTAAATTCACTGCAAATACAGATACATATTTATTACATGTTGAAATAATATGTTGCTACTTTTATTTTATTTTGTAACATTATTTATTTTAGCACACTAACACAAATATGTGGATATGGACATCTTTCTTCTACTTTTACTGTCCCTGCTGCTGAAAGATTGTGAATTTCCCACTGTGGGCCTAATAAAGGATAATCTTATCTTATCTTTTCAGCTCCTCTAGTCTTCATTTCAGCTCCACTCGTTTCAGTTCTGGTAGTCCTCATTTCAGGTCTTGCAGCACTGGTCTCACTGGCAAGATCAGAAAGGATGTTTGGACAGTTTGGATCAGAATGAATGTAAGTTAAATTAGATTACTAGGTTAGCATCAGCTAGCCAGTGGAAATAGCTCAACAGCCAACTGTATCTTAACTGAGGTAGTTGTGCCCAGGAATATTCAGGGTCTGCTTGTTCTGCTCGTTTTTCAGCGGAGTTGATAAACACAGTGCCATCAAGCAGCAACCATCCCACTTGAAGCTCATCCAGGAACTATGTTTTGTTCCTCTAATAACCACTAGGTGCTGACATCCACTCGCATGTTAAATTGTCCAACTTGACATTGTTTGGTTGATAGCTAGCCAATCCTGTTGGCTAGCTAATATGATTTTAGCAACTTAGCACATTATGGTGATTTTTGTGATTAAAAACAAGTTATGGTCATATTTCAAATAGAAGTTTTCTTGTGCTTGTGGATTGTACAGACCACTGTGACTGACTGGTTGGTCTGGAGGGATCTGAGGATGAAGCTCGGCTCAGCTTAGCCATGCTAACTGTGGCAGTCATCGCATGTCACCACCGAAACAGACTGCAGGTCCCGGTACCGGGATTAGAGATGCGCGGTTGCACCGCGCACCCGCGGGCGGAGCGGATAATCCACATATCGGGCGGATGACTCATCAAAAAATAATACTTTAATTAAATTCGGGCGGGTTGCGGTTGAAGCACTCAAATAATAATAATAATAAAAAATATTTTACATATTATTAAAAAGGATGGTCGGTTAAAAAGGTCGGTTCGGTTTTGAAAATTGGTGAAAAAACGTTCCTGCAAATGGATAGCGGGCGGATAGAGATTTTAAGAAGCGGTTGCGGGTTAAAATATACGTCATCCGCGCATCTCTAACCGGGATGGTTTACTGAAGGTCCCAGTACCGGGATGGTCTACTGCAGGTCTCGGTACAGGGATGGTTTACTGCAGGTCCCGGTACCGGGATGGTCTACTGCAGGTCCCAGTACCGGGGTTTACTGCAGGTCCCGGTACCGGGATGGTTTACTGCAGGTCCCAATACTGGGATGGTCTACTGCAGGTCCCAGTACCGGGATGCAGGGGCGCCGCTAGGAATTTTGGGCCCCATGTAAAGAATCTTTACAGGGCCCCACAACACAGCGGCGAAATTTGTTGATGCTATTTTTGATCATCATTAGGGGCCTCTCTGGGCCCCCCTCAATCATGGGCCCCTATAATCCGTATCCTTTACCCCCCTTTTTCGGCGCCCCAGCCGGGATGGTTTACTGAAGGTCCCAGTACCGGGATGGTCTACTGCAGGTCCCAGGTAGCGGGATGGTCTACTGCGGGTGCCGGTTCCGGGATGGTCTACTGCAGGTCCCTGGTACCGGGGTGGGACCATCAGACGCAGCTTAGCTGGGTGTCAAGTTGTTTTTGTTAAGTCTGTGAGCTGACCACATCTGGATCCAGTGGTTTGGACCACGTTGAAGTTCTGGTTCAGCTAAGTTAATTCTCTTCAGAGTTCAGTTCTGATGTGGATGAAGATAGAGAGGAATGCCCTGTTTCCATGGGAACAGCTAATAATGAAACATCTGTATTTAAATTTCTGCAGCTTCTTTATCACCTGAAGGACTTACACTCATATAAGTTTAAAAATAATCTAAGTTTTAATTTTATTTTTCACTTTCATTTTCTAACTTAGATTTTTACAGGTGTTCGTGTGCCCGTGATGTTCATGCGTGTAGTGAGACGGGCGCGGGCGCCCTGTGACGTCACAGAGAGCTCTCTGATCAGCCACTCCAACGGCTCCTCTTCTTCTGGAGTCTCTGGTTCGGATCTGCTGGTTCCGCTTGTTCTGCTGGAAGTGTTTGGGTCTCGCTCTCGTTGTGGACCGGTTCTGTGTGCCGTTTCCTTGTCCCTCTGTTTGTTCCAGAACTTTTCTGGACTCCTCGGAGGTCCAGTTAGCAGTTAGCATCCTGATCAGACTGCTCTCTGGAACTAATCTGGACTCTCAGACCTGCTCCAGCCTGGACCTTCTGCTGCTGCCCGGGTCAGACCCACAGCTCCAGTCCGGGTCAGATCCAGAGCTCCGGTCCTGGCTGGTTTCCTCTGGAAGGGGGGGGGGGGGACGTCAAAGCTAACAGGCCGGCTGTGAGAAGAATTAGCAGTTAGCCGGGCTGTCCTGCTGGTCCTCCTGGTCCCGGTTCAGATGCCGGCGGTCCTGGACAGAAACCCGGAGGTTCCGGGGAAGAGGAGAGGCCGAGCCCCCGCGGGCAGTGGGCCCGGAGGGGCGGCCGGGGGCGGTGGGAAGACCCTGTCCGGTAATGGAATCAGTAGCAGCTGGGAAGAAGGAAGTTCAGGCTGCAGCAGCGACGACGAGCACGGTAGGTAGCCTCGAGCACGGCGGGGGGAGGCAGAGCCCCAGATCTGCTCTAAAAACGGCTCTGTTCTTATGTGTGTGGGCAGGTGGAGGAGGGATGCGGGTCGGAGCGCAGTACCAGGCCGTGGTTCCGGACTATGATCCAGGTAAGACCGCGTGTGCGGGAGGACTGGGCTCGCGGGTGGTAGCCTCGAACATGTCCAGAATTGATTCTGTTGATGGCAGTTGATGAGAAAGTTCCTGAGAGTTGACAGAAACTTCAGGATGGGTCCAGAACAGACTGGTCTGGACCCAAACTAGCTCACACAGACCAGTGTAAACTGGCTTAAACCACAAAAACCAGTTCCAACAGTACTGAAAGGTGTTAGAACAGCAGCACTTTATGGTCACGTAAAACCATGTTGAAACATGGAGGAAGATTCTTCCGGAGCTCTCAGTCCTTCACAGAAACATTCACATAAAAGTAATAAGGAGACACAATTACATAAATATTTATTTATTTGGATGTTTGGAGTCTCCAGCTGAGCAAGTCTCAGATCTGTATGGATCTATGACATCACAGACCAGATCAGAATGACTCCGCCTCCTGTGTCAATGACTTCTCCGCTATGGACTATGGATAACTAATGCTAATGGAGAGATGTTTTCACTCATCACCCTCCTTGCTGCTAAATCATATTACTTTTACTAAACAGTGGTTCAATCAGTCATCTAATGCAGCCTTTCTCAACCTTTTTTCAGTCACGACACCTTTCAAAAGTGAATAAAATCTCACGACACCCCAGAGTAAAATATAATCCAAAGCCACACTGCATCGCTCCGACTGTAAATGCATACGTCCCGTTTATTTTGTTTAAATAACCGGAACATGAAAACAGCACCAGAGTAGGCCTCAGCAGGAAAGCTTCTTTTCATCCGTGATGTGCTTGCTTCCATCCATCATCCTTGTATTGCCTCTTTTTAGCCTTATCGCTAGCAGCTAGCTTTGGTACCTATGGAGCAGATTCAGAGCTGGTGGATGAAGGCTTGATGAAGAAGTCGGCTCCTCTGTGATGTTCTGTTCCTGTGGGGCTTTTCTTTTAAGAAAACGATCCATGATGCTGCTAAAAAGTTCTCTTTGCTATCTGTGAAATAAAATTCCAGTGGTTAAATGATATTAAGACGTAAGCTAACTGGGCAGTCACGTTGACCTTATGCTGACCCCGTACTGACGTTGTTAACATTGGGAAATGGGCATGTGAGACATATTTTTATTATTCATTTCATGTCCAGTTATGTATCTTATTTATTTATTCATTCATTCATTCATAGGCAAAAAGTATGTATTTATGTATGCATTCATATATTTATACAGTGCTACCTCTACTTACGAAATTAATTAGTTCTGGAAGTAGTTTCGTAACCTGAAAATTTCTTAAGTAGAGACGCGTTTTCCATGTAAATGCTCTAATCCGTTCCAAGCCCCCCAAAATTCGAACATTTTTTTTTTTTAAATAAATCATAAATAATACATGAAATGACATAAAAACCTTTAAGAAATACATGTTAGAGCTAGAAAAGCACTCAGAGAGCACAGACCTCCACTAAATGCAACAATTATCGAACATCTGATCTGATTCTGATCCAGAATCCAGGATTTCTTCCGGATCACACCCAAAATGAAATCAGTTCTTCCTTTTCACATTTCTGACAACTCCTGAAAATTTCATCAAAATCCATCCATAACTTTTTGAGTTATCTTCAATACAGATAGACAGATAAACGCAGGCAAAAACATAACCTCCTTGGCGGAGGTAAAAATTGTTGGTTTACCTGGGTTGCTGGGTTACGCTCATATAGACAAGGGGCCCTCCTAGCCAATGGGATGCCAGGAAGATGCTAAGCGATAGCCAATAGCAGAGCAGCTCGGACTCACCACTTTCAAACCAAGATACAGAACCGACAGCTATGTTTACGTTCGGTAAACTCTGGGAGCTGCGAGTAGCAGTGCTACTGTATTTTTGCCTTTCGTATCCTGAAATTTCTTTCATAACGAGAGGCAATATTTTCCCTTTGAGGCGTTTCGTAACCTGAAAATTTTGTATGTAGAAACATTCGTAAGTAGAGGTACCACTGTATATGAAATGTCAGAATAGGTCATTTTTTTGACGACACCCCTGAAGCAGCCAGACGACACCCCAGTGTGCCGCGACACCCCGGTTGAGAAAGGCTGGTCTAATAAACAGAGCTAACTTACCTTGGAGCAAATGTAGGTGTGTTTTGTAACTTTCCCCACGTTCGGTTGTGGACCGACACATAACTGTACGACAGCCCGTGTTGTTCCACTGTTTGTTTCAGCTTGGGAAATGGAATAAAAATGTCCCTCCAAACGTTCAGGACACCTCGAGTCACTGTTGCAGGTTCCCAGCAGCAATATTTCACCATGGAGTTATTATAGTATAATATACATACTGATGATACACATTGAAAATATAGCAAATTAACACAGTTTTTAACGCAGGAGCAGCAAGATTGTCCGATCTAGCAACAGTAACTAGGGAGGGGCGGTGCTTACCGAAGGGTCAATTTCGTATCCAGATAGACAATGACATCTAACTACATACATACACTCTGATACACACACATTCACACCACAGTACATACTACAGTATATACTAGTGTATACTACAGTACATACTACAGTATACACTACAGTACATACTACAGTATATACTACAGTATATACTACATATACTTCACCCTGCACACCCACACACTCAGTGCACCCCGAGAGCACCTAGATACCCCCCATCCCACCATGCTGCACTCCGACATCAAACCCACCTGAGCCCATTCCCTCCCACCAGCCCCCCACAATGATGACACAAGACCAGAACCAAGAGGGACCCAGACCCGGTTGGCCCACAAGACACCACATCAACACAAGCACCCAGACCCCCGACAGGCACCACCCAGCCCCTAAGACCGCCCCATACCACAGCGGAAGCCCCCCTGTTGGGGCAGGTTGGGGATGCCCACCCAACCCGCCCCAGCAGTGGCAAACCTCATGCAGCGGAGACGTCCCAGCAGTGACAAAGAGTGACGGGAGGCACCCGAGCCAAACAACTGAGCATCGCTACCAAGGGCCCGAACACCCATGCCAAAGCAGTGCCCCACACAAGCCCCCGAAGGTCCACAAAGACCCTCAGAGCCCCAACCCCTCCCCACCACCAAGGGCACAAATGTGGACCACTGAGGGAAACCAGACCCAAACAGCCACAGTACCAGACCACAACACAGAAGGACCAGGAAACCAAAGGAGATCCAACTATCTCCCTGTGCACCACATACACACACCCACACAAAAATACACAATCATACCAACTTGTAGCAGCTGTTTACAGACACCAATTCAGGTTCACCTCAGACCATCATCCCTGGACTGTTGGAGATCATCAGCCTTTTCTGAAACACACTCATGCTTGGACATTGCTTCAGTTCTTGGCTGAGTTTATTCCAAACCTTCACACAACTGACTGAAGTGCACATTCTCTTCATGGTTGTTGGACCCTCCTGGTCCTGAAGTTAAGGTTTCCCCTGTAATCATAACCCCCCTCTCTATCAGTAAAGAGTTTCTGGATATTATCTGGTAGTTGTTTGTTCCTGGCTTTATACATCAGCTGTTTGAAATTCTACCAGATCTGGGAGTTTTAGTAGGCAGGAGTTTATAAATAATTGGTTGGTCTGGTCCTGGTCTTGTCCTGGAAACCTGCCTTATGGACCGTTCTGATGGCTCTTTTCTGGAGTGTTCATAACGGTCGGAGTGAGGATTTGTAGGTGTTGCCCCAAACTTCCACAAAATAATTCAAATATGGCAAAATAAGTGAACAGTATACAATATGTATTGCTTTGTTATTCAATATTTAGCTTTACTGAGAACTGAAATACTTCAAGATACTTTATCTTGAATATATTGGATGTGAGGTTTTCAGCAGATCTTCTGGTCGATCATCACACCCAGAAATTTAACTTCATTAACTCTGTCTACATATGTACCCTCTATCTCCACCTTTAAATCACTGTTCCCTTTACAATTTCCAGACAACATAAACTTTGTTTTGTCCAAATTCAATGATATCTATTTCTATTTATAGACAAATTCTATTTATATCAAACCACTTTTTTAATTTATTAAATTCTGAATGTAATTTCCTCCATAAGCTGCTGTAAATTCTCCCATCACAGAAAATCTTAGTGTCATCAGTAAATAGAACAAATGTTATACTTTTGAGACTTTACATATGTCATTTATGTATAGAATAAAGCGTTTAGGCCCCAGTACTGACCCCTGGGGGACACCACAACCAACATCCAAGCATGTTACCGCCCATCTGATCACAGACATGAGCAGAAGAGATAAACCTTGAAAAGACCAGGATGCTCATTTATAAAACTGTATGTAGGATTCTTACTAAAAGTTTCTGTGAGGCCAAAAGCTGAAAATGGTGTGTGCCACAAAACAATCTGTTTTATAAAACCATGTGTAGCACACCTCCAAGTAGTAGAAATCACAGGCCAGGGGGTCAGGGTAATGGACCCTAACTCTAACCCTAACCTGGTAGTGACTTCCATCCAGGTGCTGACTGTTTTTTGTCATTGTCATAAGAAGATATAATAGAAATACATTCCAGTAGAAAAATCTCCCTGCTGTTGTGAACTAATGTGGTACAGTTCAAAAGTTGCTGAAATTGTAATTCATTTTCATGATTTAATTTTTAATGTTCTTTCTTTAGCTACTTTATGTGGCAGCCACAAGTTACATCTCTGGGATGTTGTTTCCTAATGTGAAAGAGACCACTATGTATTGTTATAATAAATAGGGTTAAGACATCAATATGTTTCGTTTGCTTCTTTTTTAAACCTTAAACTTTAAACTTAATTGAAAAGAATACTTGCAAATTCCCAAAAATTTACACTCATGTGTACATGTGTGTATTTTCATTGCAGGTTTGATCTTAAATTTCATAGAAAGTGCATTAAAAAGGTCTTGATAAGTTGAACTTGTGTTTGTAGATACCCTGTAAAACTGCATGGTAATGATGATGATGATAATGATGATGGCGATCAGAACCTGACGATGTCTGGTGTGTTTCAGATGTTGCCCAGGCGGCTCAGCTCAGAGACAACCTGGGGATGCTGGTTTGGATCCCCAGCAGCAGCCTGAACCAGACTCAGTGTAAGAGCATTATTGTCTCTAAGATCTGGTCTATGTAGCTCCTTGGTGTCCAGACTAACGCTGGTTTTGTTTCAGTGGATGAGTACATCGTCATTGCCAAGGAGAAACATGGCTACAACATGGAGCAGGTGAGCCCTGCTGTCCTCCGTCTCCTCACTGCTCAGGTTTAGGGTTTAAACTGCTCTTTCAATGACATGTTCACCAGTAAGACATGTTGAAATAAGTTAAAAAATCTTGTAGTGTTAGACACACCTACTAGTGGTGAAAACGGACCCCAGCAGACTGTATGTAACTGGACGAGCCTCCGGTCACGTGACCCACAGCTTTGTCCAGAGAGCTTTTGAAGTCTCTTTTTCCTTGAACTTGCACCTTGTTGCAAAGAGGAACCAGCAGCACTGAGAAACTGGCTGGAACATCCCCATCAGGTAGCTGTTTTAGCTCAACAGGCTTAGTTTCTACTCACCGGGCAGCCGAGGCCCCCCATAGACACCTACATTACACCTACACCTACAGCTGTTTCCTAAACAGCTCTGTTTAGTTGGAGGGACCGGCCAGGACCATTGACTGTAGGTCCCAGCTTAGTCTGGCTTGGAGGACTCCTGAAATGACCGTCTGTGATCAGCTGGGCTCCTAGCGTTGGGCCAACCAACAGTGCACTGCCTTGGCAGTATCCTTCAGCCAAGAACCCAAGCCGTAATGATTTGGGTCCACAGCGGGACCTCAGGTTTTCTTTTGTTGGCTACATAAAATGGCTGCTGCTGTTAGCACAGCCAAGCTAAGGTGAGTTGAGCTTTGTCATCAGGTTCTTCCAGACCAACCACAGCCAGTCACGGTGGTCTGTTAGCACGATCAACACAAGCACAACAAAACATTCTCTTTAAAATATGACCATGATCTTCACAGCTCAGAAGACAATATAATGCTAAAAACTAAGTAGCTAAAATCAACACACGCTGTCAAATGAATGACGTCCGGCAATTTGATTTCTCAGTTTTATTGCTTTATCTAGTTTTACCTGATGTGGTACCAAAAAAAAATCCCTCTGTACATTTGTCACAGACATTAAATCTTACAATAGAGACAAACTGATTTTTGAACCAGGCTCTAAATGTTTACTTCTGCTATAAAGTTGGATATTTTAGTATGGAGGTCAATGGAGATGTATTCTTTTAGAACCAGTATCTAGTGGTCAGTAGAGGAACTGCAACAAAACTTTCTGGGTCCTGATCAGACTTCAGTCCAGAAGTTAGATGGTTGCTGCATGATTGAGATCATTATTAGGACTGCAAACCTGCAGGTCCTCTACCGACCACTAGAGGCTGCAGGTCCTCTACCGACCACTAGAGGCTGCAGGTCCTCTACCGACCACTAGAGGCTGCAGGTCCTCTACCGACCACTAGAGGCTGTCGGTCCTCTACCGACCACTAGAGGCTGTCGGTCCTCTACCGACCACTAGAGGCTGTCGGTCCTCTACCGACCACTAGAGGCTGCAGTTCCTCTACCGACCACTAGAGGCTGTAGTTCCTCTACCGACCACTAGAAGCTGCAGTTCCTCTACCGACCACTAGAGGCTGCAGGTCCTCTACCTACCACTAGAGGCTGCAGTTCCTCTACCGACCACTAGAGGCTGCAGATCCTCTACCGACCACCAGAGGCTGCAGTTCCTCTACCGACCACAAGAGACTGGCTAAGCTAACGTAGCTAACTGTGATTGACATAAGGTGGACATGTTTCAGCCAGTTTCCACTGCTGGTTGTTCTGCTGTTTTCACACACGGTGCTGCTCAGTATGAGGAAGAGGAGTCTTCAAAATCCCTCTGGAGGGACCTATGAAGACATCTAAGGGGGGATGTCAGATTTTGTTGTTTTTGGTGTCATGCAGATACCTGAGGAAAACCCCAGTGGGGTTGCCGTGATGATGCTGTATGAGCCACAACTGCGAAAGAGCATCTCTGAACCGGAATATTCACCAGTTGGCTCTGTCTATCTGTTCATCCAGTCTGCCTGTCTCTCTTGTCTCTTATGTCTCTCTGGTCTCACCTGTCTCAGGCTCTGGGGATGCTTTTCTGGCACAAACACAACATTGAAAAGTCTCTGGCGGACCTGCCAAACTTCACTCCATTTCCTGATGAGTGGACTGTGGAGGACCGTGTTCTGTTTGAGCAGGCCTTCAGCTTTCACGGGAAGAGCTTCCACCGGATCCAGCAGATGGTACCATATGACCAGCATGACCAGTGTTACCAGCATAACCAGCATAACCAGTGTCACCAGTCACTCATACCAGAGCCTCTGTGTGCAGCTGCCTGATAAGTCCATGGCTAGTCTGGTCCGGTTCTACTACTCCTGGAAGAAGAGTCGCAGTAAAACCAGTCTGATGGACCGACAGACCCGAAAACACAAGAGAGAGCGAGGAGACAGGTGAGCTCTAGTCTGCAGGTGAGCTCTAGTCTGCAGGTGAGCTCAGGTCTACGGGTGAGCTCAGGTCTACGGGTGAGCTCAGGTCTGCAGGTGAGCTCTAGTCTACAGGTGAGCCCTAGTCTGCAGGTGAGCCCTAGTCTGCAGGTGAGCTCGGGTCTGCAGGTGAGCTCGGGTCTGCAGGTGAGCTCTAGTCTGCAGGTGAAACTCTAGTCTACAGATGAGCTCTAGTCTGCAGGTGAGCTCAGGTCTGTATGTGAGCTCAGGTCTACGGGTGAGCTCTAGTCTACAGGTGAGCTCTAGTCTACAGGTGAGCTCTAGTCTACAGGTGAGCTCTAGTCTGCAGGTGAGCTCAGGTCTGTATGTGAGCTCAGGTCTACGGCTGAGCTCTAGTCTACAGGTGAGCCCTAGTCTGCAGGTGAGCTCAGGTCTGTATGTGAGCTCAGGTCTACGGGTGAGCTCTAGTCTACAGGTGAGCTCTAGTCTACAGGTGAGCTCTAGTCTGCAGGTGAGGTCAGGTCTGCAGGTGAGGTCAGGTCTGTATGTGAGCTCAGGTCTACGGGTGAGCTCTAGTCTACAGGTGAGCTCTAGTCTACGGGTGAGCTCTAGTCTACGGGTGAGCTCAGGTCTACCGGTGAATTCAGGTCTACAGGTGAGCTCTAGTCTGCAGGTGAGCTCAGGTCTACAGGTGAGCTCAGGTCTACATGTGAATTCAGGTCTGCAGGTGAGCTCAGGTCTACATGTGAATTCAGGTCTGCAGGTGAGCTCTAGTCTACAGGTGAGCTCAGGTCTACATGTGAATTCAAGTCTGCAGGTGAGCCCAGGTCTGCAGGTGAGCTCAGGTCTACAGGTGAGCTCACATCTGCAGGTGAATTCAGGCCTACAGGTGAGCTCAGGTCTACAGGTGTGGTACACTGTGATTGGCTGATGAGCCTCCATCTAATTGTTTTACGCAGTGATGATGAAGGAGAAGATGGAAATGGGAATCCTGTCAGCGACTCTGAGTTTGACTCCAACAGAGAGGAGAAGAGAGAGGTGAGCTGCAGTTAATTAACTGTTAATTACTGTCATGATGCAAACAGCCATGTTGAAAACCGTCAGCTGTTCCAGAATGTTCCAGCATCCTCTCATCCTAACAACATGCTGTTTAGGTTAATGAAATAAATCCTCTCAGTTTCATAAACAGTAACCTTAGTGGAATCTGATTATAGGGATAATTATAGGAATAAAAAGAGTAATAGGGATAATTAGTCTATTAGATAAGTCTAATTAATGTGTGTGTAGGGAAACTGCCTGCATTGTTATAAAAGTGCCTTGCGAGAGGACTAGAGAGAAGATATATAAGCATGTTTTAGTAGCAGTTAATCAGCTGTTAACTCATCTGTGTGGTTCCAGGTGAGTTCTGCAGCGGAGGTCCCAGAGGTGAAACCAGCACCAGGTCTGAAGGTAACTGAGCTGAAGCCTGACCCAAATAAACCAGGTTCATTCTGGTTAGTCCAACTAGCTGTCTTTACTTGGTTCCATGTTTCCTCATGAAGGAGGTTCTGGTCCAGCCCAGTTCCTGTCACACAGGATCAGTGGAGAACCACAGAAGCTTGTAGAAGTCCTCAGATCCTGGTCTGACCAGATTAGTTTTGGTTTGTGAAACCAGGATCTGTTCAGGAGACTTTAGACTACAGAAGTGTTGTGGAAAAATAAATGTTCCTCTATATTTATTTTAACCACCTGGTGACTATTATCTCTAAGTATGTCTGAGAATAAGACTTAAAAACAAAGACTTGGCAATAACTAGACTTCAGTGAATTTTAATATTGTTGCATGCAAAGGGGTTAAAGATCCATCTGAGCAGATAGATGGAGAAGATCATCAGCACAAGACAGAAAATATCAGAATATATGAGGCACAGAAACAACCTGGCAGCTGGAGGACAGTCTGGTGTCAGACACGAGACGAGGAATAATTAATTACCATCACAAGAAACAACTCTGAAACATCTGGAATGGAAATAAAAACTGAATTCATTGATTTCATAAAAGATAAAGCTCTTCAGCTGTAAACACCTCCACTTTGAAGGGGATGATGGAGACAGACTCTAAATTAACGTATATTTTCTTCAGTTTAAACGTCTGATGTCGCCTCAGTCCATGGTGCCTCTGTCCATGTTGGTCGCGGTCCATGGTAGCCTCGGTCCATGTTCGCCTTGGTCCATGTTCGCTTCAGTCCATGGCACATCAGTCCATGGTAATCTCGGTCCATTTTCACCTCAGTCCATGATGGCTCAGTCCATGGTAAACTTGGTCCATGTTCGCCTGGGTCCATCGGGCCTCGGTCCATGGTTCCCTGGGTCCGTGGTAGCCTGGGGCCATGGTGCCTCGGTTCATGATCACCTAGGTCCATGTTCGTCTCAGTCCATGTTCATCTCAGTCCATGGTAATCTCGGTCCATGTTCGCCTGGGTCCATGGTAGCCTGGGTCCATGTTCGTGTCAGTCCATGGTGGCCTGGGTCCATGTCCGCCTGGGTCCATGTCCACCTTGGTCCATGCCATGTCCGCCTGGGTCCATGGTAGCCTCGGTCCATGGTAGCCTGGGTCCATGGTAGCCTGGGTCCATGTCCACCTTGGTCCATGTCCGCCTGGGTCCATGGTAGCCTCGGTCCATGGTAGCCTGGGTCCATGTCCACCTTGGTCCATGTCCGCCTGGGTCCATGGTAGCCTGGGTCCATGGTAGCCTGGGTCCATGTCCACCTTGGTCCATGTCCGCCTGGGTCCATGGTAGCCTGGGTCCATGGTAGCCTCGGTCCATTTGCTGCCTGTTCTAAGCTCTGAGCTACCCAGCGGCCCACAGACATCACTCTACTGAGCCTGATCAGAACCAGAGTTTGGTGTAGTTGGTCCAAAAGAAGAATGACAGAGTTTATGATCTAGCTTTGATGTACCACCACCATGGGTCTGAAGTAAAACCATCCACGTGAGACTTCCAGCTTCAATTTAAGATTTATTTCGATAGTAATTCAAATTTCATCCATGGACGGGACTGTTAATATTCAACCATGGAGAAACTGCTTGGGTGGTGGCTGCTGATGATCCAAACTTGAGGTTAAACTTTGGAACCGGACTTTGATAAAACAGTGTTCCTGTAACATCTGTCCTGTCTGTCCGTTCGTCCCTGCAGCCAGGTGGGAAGGCATCTCAGCGAATGAAGAAGCGTCCTCCTCGGGGAATGTTCTTGAACCAGGGGGACGTAGTTTCTTTGTCTTCGTCTTCTCAGGGACTCATCAGACAGCTGGACTGTCAGGTGGTGTCCATCAAGAGACAGGTGAGTCCACCTGTGTCCTGCTTCCTCACAGCTGAGTCCTGCCCACCTGCCTGCTCACCAACCTGTCTCTCTGCTTCAGGTTCAGACCATCAAACAGACCAACAGTGCTCTGAAGGACAAACTCAGCTCAGGAGTGGATGAGTTCAGGCAGCCTGAGGTAACCACGGCAACACAACAGACATTGTGATGAAGATGAAGTCCAGATGCCCTGAAACTGGTTTAATAACCCCCCAGACTGATCTGCAGCAACAGTTGCTTCTCTACAACCATTGCTGATATCTTTCCCTCTTGGCTTTTTCTCAGTCTTTAATCAGAGTAGATGGAGTATTCTTGGTCCTTGAAGATGTTTCTCCTTCCATCCAGAAGTTCATAGTCATTGGTGGAAAGTTTGTAGTGTAAACAAACCAAACTCTAACCAGAAAACTCCAGAGCTGCAACCAGCTGATTTCATAGAGATCTGAACATCTGCTGATGATCAGTCCATCCAGGACTGAAGGTCAGCAGCACCTCAGATCACACCTGCAAACATAGACACCCCTGTCTGACGTCATTGGTCAGTCTGTTACCATGGCAACTAAAAGGAGCTACGAGTGGATAAGGAAAAGAAACCAGTTTCTAAACTGTTCCAAACTTGAACCAGTCTTAACTGGATCTTGATCCAGAACCTGGTTCAATTTAGTTGATAAGATGTGATGAAAGGGGAGAGCTTTTTGTGTCCAGTCATGAAAAAAAGGGGGATTCCAAATCTGGCTGCAAATAATCTACCTGGTGGCTCCACCCACATTTTACTTTTCTGTTGGAAACTGCTGATGTTGGTTGGAGATATCATAGTTCCTGCTTTTGTTTCAGATGACTCAGAAGTTCAACAATCGCTGGACCACAGAGGAGCAGCTGCTTGCTGTACAAGGTAAAACCTCAGATGCCCTCAAACATGCCAGAGCCACCTCCACCCACATTAAAAACACCTCCACCCACACTAAAACCACCTCCACTAGACTAAAACCACCTCCACCCACACTAAAACCACCTCCACCCACACTAGAACCACCTCCAACTACACTAAACCCACCCCCACCCGCACTAAAGCCACCCCCACCCACACTAGAACCACCTCGGCCCACACTAGAACCACCTCCGCCCACACTAGAACCACCTCCGCCCACATTAGAACCATTTCTGCCCACATTAGAACCACCCCCACCCACTCTAGAACCACCTCCAGCTACACTAAAACCACCTCCAACCACTCTAGAACCACCTCCAGCTACACTAGAACCACCTCCAGCTACATTAGAACCACCTCCAGCTACACTAAAACCACCTCCAGCTACACTAGAACAATCTCCAGCTACACTAAAACCACCTCCACCCATACTAGAACCACCTCCAGCTACACTAGAACCACCTCCACCCACACTAGAACCACCCTCCACCACACTAGAACCACCTCCACCCCACACTAAACCACCTCCACCCACACCAGAACCACCTCCACTACACTAGAACCACCTCCCACCCACACTAGAACCCCACTCCACTACATTAGAACCACCTCCCACCCCACTAAAACCACCTCCACCCACACTAGAACCACCTCCACCCACACTAGAACCACCTCCACCTACACTAAAACCACCCCCCCCCGCACTAAAGCCACCCCCACCCACACTAGAACCACCCCCACCCACACTAGACCCACTTCTGCCCACACTAGAACCACCTCCAGCTACACTAAAACCACCTCCATCCACTCTAGAACCACCTCCAGCTACACTAAAACCACCTCCACCCATACTAGAACCACCTCCAGCTACACTAGAACCACCTCCACCCACACTAGAACCACCTCCAGCTACATTAGAACCACCTCCACCCACACTAAAACCACCTCCACCCACACTAGAACCACCTCCACCCACACTAGAACCACCTACAATTACACTAAAACCACCCCCACCCGCACTAGAACCACCTCCGCCCACACTAGAACCACCTCCGCCCACACTAGAACCACCTCCGCCCACATTAGAACCACCTCCGCCCACATTAGAACCACCTCCGCCCACACTAGAACCACCTCCGCCCACATTAGAACCACCTCCGCCCACATTAGAACCATTCCCGCCCACACTAGAACCACCTACAATTACACTAGAACCACCTCCGCCCACACTAGAACTACCTCCGCCCACACTAGAACCACCTCCGCCCACACTAGAACCACCTCCGCCCACATTAGAACCACCTCCGCCCACATTAGAACCATTCCCGCCCACATTAGAACCACCCCCACCCACTCTAGAACCACCTCCAGCTACACTAAAACCACCTCCATCCACTCTAGAACCACCTCCAGCTACACTAAAACCACCTCCAGCTACACTAGAACCACCTCCACCCACACTAGAACCACCTCCAGCTACACTAGAACCACCTCCACCCACACTAGAACCACCTCCACCCACACTAGAACCACCTCCACCCACACTGGAACCACCTCCGCCCACAGTACAACCACCTCCACCCAAACTAAAACCACCTCCACCCAAACAAAAAACCCTTCCAGCTACACTAAAACCACCCCCACCCACACTAGAACCACCTCCGCCCACACTAGAACCACCTCCGCCCACATTAGAACCACCCCCGCCCACTCTAGAACCACCTCCAGCTACACTAAAACCACCTCCATCCACACTAGAACCACATCCACCTACACTAAAACCACCTCCTTCCACACTAGAACCACCTTCAGCTACACTAAAGCCACCTCCATCCACACTAGAACCACCTCCACCCATGGTAAAACCACTTCTGCCCACAATAAAATTACCTTCATCTACACTAGAACCACCTCCACAGCTACACTAGAACCACGTCCACGCACACTAGAACCACGTCCACGCACACTAGAACCACCTCCACCCACACTAGAACCACCTCCACAGCTACACTAGAACCACGTCCACGCACACTAGAACCACCTCCGCCCACAGTACAACCACCTCCACCCACACTAGAACCACCTCCAACTAAATTAAAACCACTTCAAACTACACTAGAACCACCTCCACCCATGGTAAAACCACTTCTGCCCACAATAAAATTACCTTCATCTACACTAGAACCACCTCCAGCTACATTAAAACCACCTCCACCTACACCAGAAACCACCTTCAACTAAATTAAAGCCATTTCCAACTATATTAAAACCACTCACACCAGGACCACCTCCACCCACACCAAAATCACCTCCACCCACACTAAAACCACCTCCAACTACACTAGAACCACCTCAAACTACACTACAAACCACCTCCACCCACACTAGAACCACCTCCGCCCACACAAAAACACCTCCTAGCTACACTAAAACTATCTCCAATCTAACTGAAGTCACCTCCAGCCTTTACATATCTATCATTCTTTAGTTCTAAGTCAGTGATTGGTTCGTGACTGTCCTCTGTTGTCCAATCCTACACAGCCATCAGGAAGTATGGGCGGGACTTCAAAGCCATCTCAGATGTGATTGGTAACAAGTCTGTGGTCCAGGTGAAGAACTTCCTAGTCAACTACAGACGGAGGTTTAACCTGGATGAGGTGCTTCAGGAGTGGGAGGCAGAACATGGGATGGAAGGGGAAGATGATGGGGGAGAGGAAGACAAGATGGAGGTGTGTCCCACTGAAGAGGAGGAGCCCACTGCAAAGCAGAGGAAGGAGGTGAGGAGGAGTTTCGGTCCAAATGCCAGGATTCTCAGTTACCTTGTTTTGACCAACTTGGAAACTGGTGCTGGACTGGTGCTAGAGCCAGTTCAGAGCTGGTTCTTCTTTGGAGCTTTTTAAGAACTGGTTTGCTTTTCGACAGTCACGTCATCATCATGTCTCATCCGGTGCTCCTCCTCTGAACTCATTTCTGTATAAGACCACGGTGCAGGACAGAGGTGGACAGTGTTTTCCTTCCTGTCTCAGTATCACCAGTCTGCCTTTATCAATCTAATTGGTGAATGCTCATTGCTGTAACAGCATTTTCACATGTTGACCAACAAACCGGCTTTATAGGTGCTGGTTTGAGTGTTTCTGTTTTAATTTAAATGGATCCATAGACTCTAGATGCTAAACGTCCAGCAATGCAAACACAATTTTTATTCAGTCTAAACTGTTGAGCATTCAAAAACACTGCACTTCCAAATGTTGACTGGTGTTTCTGATCGCCAATAAAAATTATTCATCCTGATACGACTGCGTCCATAAACACCAGCAGGTGATACTGAAACACTAACACCAACTGCCGATTTGAAAACATTAAAACAAGAAGATGGTCCAGGTCCAGAGGCTACAGTCCTGCAGCTGGTCGCAGGTTCGACTCCCAGCCTGTGACCCATGTCTTCACCGTTCTCTCTCTGCCCCACTTTCCTGTCTCTGTCACTGTAAATGAAGGACACTAGAGCCACAAAATCAAAAAAAAAAAAAAAATACATTAAAAGTTGGTCTTCACTGAGCTGACTGAACATCGTTCAGGAAGACAGTCTCCTCTACACACCACTGCTGTTGAATTTTAGAGCCCAATTCTTTCATTCATTGTCACCAATTATAGAGATGAGGTTCTGCAGAGATGATGTCCAGCTGACACAGGTTCATCTGAGAGTTCTTCTTGGTCTGGTTGTTCCAATGTTCTTCTGAGAGTTTGGAGAATAATTTCTGTGGACGTCTGTGGTTGTATCTGAGGTCTGTGACTTCACTTTAACCAGGAAAAGCATATTAAATTTTAAATCTCTTTTCCAAGTGTGTCCTGGCTAAGAGCAAACAGCTCTGAAAGACTGAATGGTTCTATGTAGCAGATACCTGAGAACCTGGTGCTCAAAATGCTCCACCTCTGTTTTCTCCTGCAGGACTCATCATCTCCGACAGTCTCTGAAAACCCTCTGAACTCCTGAAGGACCACCCCCACCCTCAGAACCAGATGTCTGAAGGGTTCTGAGGACCAACACCAGACCGCCACCTTCAGAACCAGATCTCTGAAGGATTCTGAGGACCAACACCAGACCCCCACCTTCAGAACCAGATCTCTGAAGGGTTCTGAGGACCAACACCAGACCCCCACCCTCAGAACCAGATCTCTGAAGGGTTCTGAGGACCAACACCAGACCCCCACTCTCAGAACCAGATCTCTGAAGGGTTCTGAGGACCAACACCAGACCCCCACCCTCAGAACCAGATCTCTGAAGGGTTCTGAGGACCAACACCAGACCCCCACCCTCAGAACCAGATCTCTGTAGTGTTCTGAGGACCAACACCAGACCCCCATCCTCAGATCCAGATCTCAGAGGGGATCTTTCATCATTCTAAAGCATTTTTCTGATTTCTTTTTTTTTTTTTCGTTTTCTCAGGTGTGCTCTGTTGGTCTGGTATTACCTATCAATAATTCTCCATCTGGACCAATCAGGTGTCACCTGTCACAGGGGAGAAGCCTGTTTTAATCATATACTTCCTGTCTGACTTTGATTTTGCTTTGTAGAACTGAAGCAGCCATATTGGATGAAGTCGGGGGTTAGGGGCGTGTCCTGATGATGTCATCCTGCTTTTTATTTTATTTTTTTTTAGAATTTTAGCCTTTTTAATGGAATACAATAAAACCAAAGTTCAGCAGTAAAAGATCTGTTTCTGTTTCATTCAGACGTGTTTGTAGACCAGCTGACTGGTCTGATCTGTTGTCATGGAGATGAGTGTCATCTGCATCAAAACAGCTGATGAAGCTTTAATACACCAGACTGTAGAAGAAGAACTGGACACGCCCACTGTCATGTCATCATAGTAGAGTCACTGAAGCCTCTTCTTCACAGTGGGTGGTTCATGTTGGAAAAGGGTGGAGTCAACAGGCCTGGAACATGCCCACCTTAGATCAATCACAGCTATTGAAACATGTCTGTCAACCTCTGATGAAAATTAATGTTTTTACAGCCATTCAGACCAAATCTGTCACACGTCCACATTTGAAGACTCTCTACTGAAACAAGCGCTGCAGAGCTGAAACCAGGATCAACAGAGCTCTGCTGGAACCACCAGCCCACGAGTCTGGAGGTAGAAGGTCCATCAGTCTGTTGGTGGAGGTAGAAGGTCCATCAGTCTGTTGGTGGTGGAGGTAGAAGGTCCATCAGTCTGTTGCTGGTGGAGGTAGAAGGTCCATCAGTCTGTTGCTGGTGGAGGTAGAAGGTCCATCAGTCTGTTGCTGGTGGAGGTAGAAGGTCCATCAGTCTGTCTGGTGGAGGTAGAAGGTCCATCAGTCTGTTGCTGGTGGAGGTAGAAGGTCCATCAGTCTGTTGCTGGTGGAGGTAGAAGGTCCATCAGTCTGTTGCTGGTGGAGGTAGAAGGTCCATCAGTCTTCTGGTGGAGGTACAAGGTCCATCAGTCTGTTGCTGGTGGAGGTAGAAGGTCCATCAGTCTGTTGCTGGTGGAGGTAGAAGGTCCATCAGTCTGTTGCTGGTGGAGGTAGAAGGTCCATCAGTCTTTGCTGGTGGAGGTAGAAGGTCCATCAGTCTTCTGGTGGAGGTAGAAGGTCCATCAGTCTCTGCTGGTGGAGGTAGAAGGTCCATCAGTCTGTTGCTAGTGGAGGTAGAAGGTCCATCAGTCTGTTGCTGGTGGAGGTAGAAGGTCCATCAGTCTTCTGGTGGAGGTAGAAGGTCCATCAGTCTGCTGGTGGAGGTAGAAGGTCCATCAGTCTCTGCTGGTGGAGGTAGAAGGTCCATCAGTCTGTTGCTGGTGGAGGTAGAAGGTCCATCAGTCTTCTGGTGGAGGTAGAAGGTCCATCAGTCTCTGCTGGTGGAGGTAGAAGGTCCATCAGTCTGCTGCTGCTGCTGGAGGTAGAAGGTCCATCAGTCTGTTGCTGGTGGAGGTAGAAGGTCCGTCAGTCTGTTGCTGGTGGAAGTAGAAGGTCCGTCAGTCTGCTGCTGCTGGAGGTAGAAGGTCCGTCACTCTGCTGGTGGAGGTAGAAGGTCCATCAGTCTGTTGCTGGTGGGGGTAGAACGTCCATCAGTCTCTGCTGGTGGAAGTAGAAGGTCCATCAGTCTGTTGCTGGTGGAGGTAGAAGGTCCATCAGTCTGTTGCTGGTGGAGGTAGAAGGTCCATCAGTCTGTTGCTGGTGGAGGTAGATGGTCCATCAGTCTTCTGCTGGAGGTAGAAGGTCCATCAGTCCTCTGGTGGAGGTAGAAGGTCCATCAGTCTGCTGGTGGAGGTAGAAGGTCCATCGTCTTCTGCTGGAGGTAGAAGGTCCATCAGTCTGCTGCTGCTGGAGGTTGAAGGTCCATCAGTCTCTGCTGGTGTAGGTAGAAGGTCCATCAGTCTGTTGCTGGTGGAGGTAGAAGGTCCATCAGTCTCTGCTGGTGGCGGTAGAAGGTCCATCAGTCTCTGCTGGTGGAGGTAGAAGGTCCATCAGTCTCTGCTGGTGGAGGTAGAAGGTCCATCAGTCTGCTGCTGGTGGAGGTAGAAGGTCCATCTGTCTCTGCTGGTGGAGGTAGAAGGTTCATCAGTCTCTGCTGGTGGAGGTAGAAGGTCCATCAGTCTGCTGCTGGTGGAGGTAGAAGGTCCATCAGTCTGCTGCTGGTGAAGGTATAAGGTCCATCAGTCTGGAGGTCGAAGGTCCATCAGGTCCTCTGTGGTCCTGAAAACCTCTCAGCTCAGAGGGATCTGGATCCTTCCTCAGAGTGAGACCTCTGTCCGTGCATGTCTCATCTCATCTCTGTTGACGTGGCGCTGGTGTTGTGACTAAAACAGCCTCCACCGCCGTCGCAGAACCCCCCCCCCCAGTCGCGAGAACGCGCATGTGAGGATAGTAGAGCGTAAACGCCGCGTGAAAGTTCAAAAAAAGGATCTCAGGATCACAGAATACTAAATTGATGAAAGAGAGGATGACCTTCAAACCTCAGAGATCTGGGTCGGACCTCTGTGTGTTTTTTTTTTATTTGTTCAGTCTGTGTTTTGGTAATTATATTTGTATGCTGTTTTATTCAATAACAGGAATGATTGAGCGCTGGGACAGGCCCCGCCCCCACCTCTGATGGACATGACGTGATTCTTAGGACCTTTTTAACGTTGTGGTTTAGTAAAATAAATCATAAAAAAACACATTCTTTAACTGTGTTTGTAGCAGTATTTTAGGTCACATCAGTGGTAATGTTGTACAGAAACTGTTTTTCATCATATTAAATATTTAATCATGTTTTCACGGTGCAAGTACAGAAATCAGGTGTGTTGTGGTTCAGGTACAGAAATCAGGTGTGTTGTGGTTCTGCTCCATCTAAGTCTCTACAACAGGACAGAACTGAGTTGTAAGATTATAATTATCTTTACAGATAAAGTTTAGTCGGGGCTCCTCTGATCTTAAATAAAGACCATTAGACTTGAACCCATCAGTTTATTAGTTTCAATGATTATTTGTTTATTTGTTGGTGGAGATTTGTTGATTTTTTTTCTGAGCTGGAATGCGCGCTCCCGCGTCCCGTCGCTCTTCGGCAGGTCGCAGTTTTGAACGTCACACCGGCCGCCATATTGTTGTGACTGAAGCCCTGCGGAGACGAGCGGCGTCTTCACGGTAAGACCTTCACCCACCCGCGACACCAACACACCCGCGACACCCACTCACCGACCTTCGCAGACCTCACCTGGACCCGCCAGGTCACTAGGGTGACGTCACAGAGCTGTTTTCAGGCAGCGGGAGCCGCAGGTTCGTTGAGCTCCGGGGCTGTGACGTGGACGCAGTTATGGTTGGGTTCTGTTCGGGTCCGGACCGGGTCCTAGAGACAGGACTGACCCACCGAAACCAACTGCAGTTCGGATCCTGACAGACTTCTTTGGGTGCAGGTCCATATGGCGTTTCGGCTTTGTAAAAGATTTACAGTAAACGTGGATGACGTGATGATGACGTCATTACTGCGAGCAAAACCAGAGCTAACAACAGAACTTTGCACAGCTGACTGTCTCTGACATCTCTGTGACGTCCTCTTCGGGTTTAACCAGATGCGGTGTAGCTCTGCTGGAGTGTGTCTGGTGGTACTAGCCTGTGGTCCTGGTCTGTGGTTTTGTGGTCCTAGTCCATAACAGCAACTGCTGCTGGGCACCTGGTCACATGACTGGGTGACCAGCTCTTACTGTAATGGCTCAGTGCATTATGGGATTCAGTAGGTGAGGCAGAAGGGTCAGGTGTGTTCTGGAAGTTTTACGGCACACTCTTGAAGAACTGGATGGTCCCTGTGATGTCATCAACATGAGTCTGAAGATCACCTGGGTTGCATGTTCAATTTCAGTGTTACTATACTGCCACTGGACCGTTACTGGACCACCACTAGAGCGTTACTGGACCACCACTGGACCATGACTGGACCTCTACTGATCGTTACTGGACCACCACTGGAGCGTTACTGGACTACAACTGGTTTGTTACTGGACCACCACTGGTCCACCACTGGAGCGTTACTGGACCACTACTAGACTGTTACTGGATCGTTACTGGTCCGTTACTGGAGTGTTACTGGACCACGGCTAGACTGTTACTGGTCCGTTACTGGACCACTACTAGACTGTTACTGGACCGTTACTGGTCCGTTACTGGAGTGTTACTGGGCCACTACTAGACTGTTACTGGTCCGTTACTGGACCACTACTGACCGTTACTGGACCACTACTGACCGTTACTGGACCATTACTGGACCACTAGACCGTTACTGGGGTGTTACTGGACCACTACTACGCTGTTACTGGTCCGTTACTGGTCCATTCCTGGAGTGTTACTGGACCACTACAAGACTGTTACTGGACCACTACTGACTGTTACTGGACCACTAGACCGTTACTGGGGTGTTACTGGACCACTACTGACCGTTACTGGTCCGTCACTGGAGTGTTACTGGACCGTTACTGAAGTGTTACTGGACCACTACTGACTGTAACTGGACAGTTACTGGTCCGTTACTGGACCACTACTGCACTGTTACTGGACCGTTACTGGTCCGTTACTGGAGTGTTACTGTATTTGATGTTTAATTCAATTCAAAGTTTATTGTCATATGTTCAGATGAAACGAGTTCCCTTGCACAACAAAATTCTCACATTGCTGTCCGCGAGGAATGCCAGAACAGACATTCAAAAAGTAGTATAAAAATAGTACAAATAGTGCAAAGAAGTAGTACAGAAGTACTTGTTTATTTACTGGACCACTACTGATCGTAACTGGACCAGCACTGGAGCGTTACTGGACCACTACTAGACTGTTACTGGATCGTCACTGGTCCGTTACTGGAGTCTTACTGGACCACGGCTAGACTGTTACTGGTCCGTTACTGAACGAGTGGTCCGTTACTGGACCACTACTGACTGTTACTGGACCACTACTGACCGTTACTGGACCATTACTGGACCACTAGACCGTTACTGGGGTGTTACTGGACCACTACTACGCTGTTACTGGTCTGTTACTGGTCCGTTCCTGGAGTGTTACTGGACCACTACTGACCGTTACTGATCCGTTACTGGTCCGTTACTGGAGTGTTATTGGAGTGTTACTGGACCGTTACTGAAGTGTTACTGGACCACTACTGACCGTAACTGGACAGTTACTGGTCCGTTACTGGACCACTACTACACTGTTACTGGACTGTTACTGGTCCGTTACTGAACCACTACTACACTGTTACTGGACCGTTACTGGTGCGTTACTGGACCACTACTACACTGTTACTGGACCGTTACTGGTCCGTTACTGGAGTGTTACTGTATTTGATGTTTAATTCAATTCAAAGTTTATTGTCATATGTTCAGATGAAACGAGTTCCCTTGCACAACAAAATTCTCACATTGCTGTCCACGAGGAATGCCAGAACAGATGTTCAAAAAGTAGTATAAAAATAGTACAAATAGTGCAAAGAAGTAGTACAGAAGTACTTGTTTATAAAAGATAGTATATACATATGTACAAATAACAGTAGTGTGCAAAAGTAGTGCGGATATGTGCAAATGTGTAGTCTATTGTGTGAGATAGTCCCTGGAAAAAAAAAAAAAATAATAATTGTAAGTCCTGTCAACTGTTCAGGAGTCTGATGGCAGTTGGGTAGAAGGAGTTCTTCAGTCTGGAAGTCCTGCATTTCACACTTCTGTACCTCCAGCCTGAGGGCAGAAGTGTGAACAGTCCGTGCTGGTGGGGGGGGGTCCTTCAAGATGGAGGCAGCTCTACTGCGGACTCTGTGATGGTAGATGCTCTGCAGGGAGGGCAGTGGAGTCCTGCTGATCTTCTGGGCAGTCTTCACCACTCTCTGCAGGCGTCTGCGGTCCATCGTACCACACGGTGATGCAGCTGGTCAGGATGCTCTCAACAATACAGCTGTAGAAGTTGCCGAGGACCTTCAGCGACATGCCGAACTTCCTCAGCCTCCTCATGAAGTACAGCCGCTGTTGAGCCCTCCTGACCAGCTGTGTGGTGTTACATGTCCAGGTGAGGTCCTCACTGATATGGACGCCCAGGTATTTGAAGCTGCTCACCCTCTCCACATCAAGCTCTCGGATGAACAGTGGCCGATGAAGTCTCCTCTCCTTCCTCATGTCCACTATCATCTCCTTCGTCTTGTCTGTGTTGAGGGTGAGGTTGTTGAGGTTGTTGTCCTCGCACCATGACACCAGACTGGCCACCTCCCTTCTGTAGGCTGCCTCGTCCCCGTCAGTGATGCGTCCTATCACTGCGGTGTCGTCCGCCAACTGATTTCGCGAATTTCTTAATTTAATAATTTTTTTGAATTTCACGAACTGTCGTCTGCGAAATTAACTCTGTTAGTTTAAACTTCTGTTTTATTTTCCATCTCACCTGATCTCCACTCTAACCCCTGTCACCTCCCAGATTTTACCTGACGGTCCCTTCCTCCCAGCGTTGCCATGGCGACCTTCCCCGAGTACATCGCCCAGAACGAGGAGCGCGACGGGATCCGTTTCAGCTGGAACGTGTGGCCGTCCAGCCGCCTGGAGGCGACCCGGATGGTGGTTCCGGTGGCGGCTCTGTTCACCCCCCTGAAGGAGAGAACGGACCTGCCCCCGATCCAGTATGAACCGGTCCTCTGCAGCCGCGCCACCTGCCGCGCTGTCCTCAACCCGCTCTGGTACGTATCCCAGCATGCATCTGACAGTCCACGGGCCTGCAGTGTAGTCAACCATCAGTGGAGGGTGCTGGGGGGGTCACTGAGGGTCCTCGACATTTCCACAAAGATGCTTTTTTCCACTGGTTTCACGTACTGGACCAGACCAGACCAGACCAGACCGGACCAGACCAGACTGGATCAGAACAGACTGGACCAGAACAGACTGGACCAGACCAGACTGGACCAGACCGGACCAGACCAGACATCCCTCCGTCCTGTAACCGAGGACAGAGTTTCTACAGATGCTCCGGGCCCATCTCATGCGGACCTGATACCTAACGAGTCGGGGCGCTCTGGTGTTTTTTTTTCTCCCTCTGTGGGAGATTTTTACTTGCCATTATCGTTGATTGGATTTAATATTATAATCATCGGTGCTTCTAGAAGCAGACCTGATGAACCGTCTGGTTTCATCTTCTGGTTCAAGACTCAACATTGTTCAGGTGTTCAGAGACTGAAGCAGGTAAATGTGTCTGTGATGGTGTCGTCCTCGGTTACAGGATGGAGGGATGTCCCTCACAGACAATCGTCTCAGTCTTTCTGTCTCCCCCAGGAGGAGGAGGACAGAGTTATGTGAATGCTCACCTTCTGGAAAGTAGCAGTTACAAACCCCGAAAGGTAGAAATATTCCACAGAGAACCCCTAACCCTGACTCACCTGTCTGTGTTCCAGCCAGGTGGACTACAGAGCTAAGCTGTGGGCCTGTAACTTCTGCTACCAGAGGAACCAGGTGAGTCCAGCGTGTCCTGCAGGTTCTGGACCTCCTTCATGAAACCAGATCAGAACTGGTTTGTTCATAATAGGTTTAGATTTAAATTTCCAACCACTTTAGAATGTTCACATGTTTAAACATCACATTCAGAAGTATAACGTTTATTTGATTTAATCTTCAGATTGTGTTTGTTAAAGTGTCTGTTGTTGATCAAATGACCTGATCAGTTGACAGACACCCACACAGAGACTCTGGTCGTCATAGAGACACCAACAGAGTCATGATGATCATCCAACATCAAGCCATCAAATCTCATCAGTTCTGCTCCGTCCTCGGGTCTCACCAGGAGCATCTGTCAGCGCTGCCTCCTCACCTGGATTCATGAGATTAGAGTTCACCTGAAGGTTGGAGACCAGCTGGATCAGTTGGTGGTCTGAACCTTCACCCTCCAGGAGGTTGGGTTAGAGTTTATAATAAACCCACCCAGGAGTTTGCTAAACACCTGAGACCAGAATTCACTGACGTACAAACGTTGGTACCAGAGTTTGAAGCGACATTCATGAGTCTGACCAGGTTTCTGGTCTCTGGTCTCAGGTTTCTGGTCAGGAGGTGCTTCATGTTCACATCTACTCAGACTGATGAATATTTCATGAATGAGGTCCAGAGAATTTTCCAGTTCAAAGTTTTATTGCTTTTCTTTATTGGAAAGATTTAAGATTGATTTGATTCAGTATAGCAGTAAATACCAATACAATACTGGTACCGGTACCAGTACAGTTGTGGACCTGTGCGGAGACTGACTGTGTCCTGGTGTTGTCTCAGTTCCCTCCGTCCTACGCTGGAATCTCTGAGGTGAACCAGCCTGCAGAGCTGCTGCCTCACTTCTCCACCATCGAGTATGTGGTCCAGGTGAGTCCGGGAGACAGGGAGCTCAGGTATCAGACCTGGCAGACCTCCAGAAATGTGACCTGCTCTGGTCTCTCTCCTCAGAGAGGCCCTCAGATGCCACTGGTCTTCTTGTATGTGGTGGACACTTGCATGGAGGACGAGGACCTACAGGCTCTGAAGGAATCCCTGCAGATGTCCCTGTCCCTGCTGCCCCCCACCGCTCTAGTGGGACTAATCACCTTCGGACGGATGGTTCAGGTCCACGAGCTGGGCTGCGAGGGCATCTCCAAGAGCTACGTCTTCAGGGGGACCAAGGACTTGAATGCCAAACAGCTGCAGGTAAACTGAGCTCCAGGTTAGACTCTAGCTGACATAACCATGGAGAGTACCAGGTTCTAACCCTAACCCCTGACCAGGGGGAGGAAGGCCAAGACCTTAGTCAGGATCAGGGTTTGTGCCAGTAAAAGCTAAAGCTAAGCTGCTACATCTACCAACACTAGTCTGTTAGCGGTTTAAAGCTAAGCTGCTACATCTACCAACACTAATCTGTTTGTGGTTTAAAGCTAAGCTGCTACATCTACCAACACTAGCCTGTTAGCGGTTTAAAGCTAAGCTGCGACATCTACCAACACTAATCTATTAGCGGTTTAAAGATAAGCTGCTACATCTACCAACACTAGCCTGTTAGCGGTGTAAAGCTAAGATGCTACATCTACCAACACTAGTCTGTTAGCGGTTTAAAGCTAAGCTGCTACATCTACCAACACTAGTCTGTTAGCGGTTTAAAGCTAAGCTGCTACATCTACCAACACTAGCCTGTTAGCGGTTTAAAGCTAAGCTGCTACATCTACCAACACTAATCTGTTAGCGGTTTAAAGCTAAGCTGCTACATCTACCAACACTAGTCCTGTTAGCGGTTTAAAGCTAAGCTGCTACATCTACCAACACTAGTCTGTTAGCGGTTTAAAGCTAAGCTGCTACATCTACCAACACTAGCCTGTTAGCGGTTTAAAGCTAAGCTGCTACATCTACCAACACTAGTCTGTTAGTGGTTTAAAGCTAAGCTGCTACATCTACCAACACTAGCCTGTTAGCGGTTTAAAGCTAAGCTGCTACATCTACCAACACTAGTCTGTTAGCGGTTTAAAGCTAAGCTGCTACCAACCTTCATTCTGATTGGATGTTGTCTGTTGGTTATGTTGACTCCATAGAGATGTCAATCATCCAGATCCAGCCATCCTGAGAAATGTCTGATGGCCACATCATCAAAACACTCAAAGCTCAGCGGCTGTTCCACAGACTGAAGATACAAACAAACCAGAACAGTTCTGTTTTAAATGTCTGTTTCAGACATTTAGTGGTATTTACAGTGGAGGAAATAAGTATTTGATCCCCCGCTGATTTTGGCAGCTTGTCATACTAAGAAATAAATCAACAGTCTCAGACTTCTATGGCAACTTTATTTTAACAGTTATAGAAAGAATATTGAAAAAAAAACTGAGAAAATTACATCAAATGAAAAATAAAAATTAATTTGCAGGTCATTGAGGGAAATAAGTATTTGATCCCCTAGCAAAACATGATCTAATACTTGGTGGCAAAACCCTTGTTGGCAAGCACAGCTGTCAGACATTTCTTGTAGTTGCTTACTAGGTTTGCACACACATCAGGAGTAATTTTCGTCCACTCCTCTCTGCAGATCATCTCCAAATCCTGAAGGTTTTGAGGCTTGCGCTTGGAAACTCGCAGCTTCAGTTCTCTCCATAGATTTTCAATAGGATCAAGGTCAGGAGACTGGCTAGGCCATTCCATGACCTTGATGTGCTTCTTATGGAGCCACTCCTTTGTTTCCTTGGCTGTATGTTTTGGGTCGTTGTCATGCTGGAAACCCATCCACGACCCATTTTCAATGTCCTTGTGGAGGCAAGGAGGTTTCACCCAAGATTTTGCGGTACATGACCCCGTTCATCTTCCCATTGATGCGGTGAAGTCGACCTGTCCCCTTAGAAGAGAAACACCCCCAAAGCATAAGGCTTCCACCGCCAGTAGGAGGAACATTAGCAACATTAGAAATCTGAGGAACATTAGAAATCCTGAGGAACATTAGGAACCTGAGGAACATTAGGAACCCGAGGTTCATTAAGAACCTGAGAAACATTAGGAACATTAGGAACTTGAGGAACATTAGGAACATTAGGAACCTGAGGAACATGAGGAGCATTAGAAACCCGAGGAACCTGAGGAACATTAAGAACATTAGCAATCTGAGGAACAGTAGGAACCTGATGAACACTAGAAACCTGGGGAACATTAGGAACATTAGGAACCTGAGAAACAGGCCTGACTGTGTTACTGGGTTGATGTTTCCTGCAGGAGATGCTTGGTCTGACCAAACCCTCAGCTGCTCAGGGACGAGGACCTCAGACGCCCCAGCAGCCTCTGTCAAATAGGTAACCACTCAGTGCCTGTTCCACACCTGCTCAGGTGAACATTTAGAGGTGGTCCTCACTGTCATCTTCCCTCCAGGTTCCTCCAGCCAGTCCAGAAGATCGACATGAACCTCACCGACCTCTTGGGGGAGCTCCAGAGAGACCCCTGGCCCGTCACTCAGGGCAAGAGGCCGCTGCGTTCGCTGGGCGTGGCCATGTCCATCGCTGTGGGACTCCTGGAGGTGAGGGGGGGAAGGACATGTTCAACATCAGAGGACGTGGACCTGGATCTGACTGTCTTCTTATCCACAGTGCACCTTCCCCAACACTGGAGCTCGGATCATGACCTTCATTGGGGGGCCAGCGACGCAGGGGCCCGGCATGGTGGTGGGGGATGAGCTGAAGACACCCATCAGGTCCTGGCACGACATTGAAAAGGACAACGCCAAGTTCATGAAGAAGGCATCCAAAGTGAGACCTGCACACATACATGACCTCAGGGGGTTAAAGGGGTAACTGGGGGTCTGCAGGGGTTAACGGGGGTTTGCAGGGGTAACTGGGGGTCTTCAGGGGTCTATGGGGGTAACTGGGGGTCTGCAGGTGTCTACAGGGGTAACTGGGGGTCTACAGGGTCTTCAGGGGTAACTGGGGTTCTTCAGGGGTTAACTGGGATCTACAGGGGTCTTCAGGGGTAACTGGGGGTCTGCAGGGGTCTGCAGGGGTTACTGGGGTCTGCAGGGGTAACTGGGGTTAGGGTTACACTGCTCTACACTGTCTTTGGTGTTTGTACTCATGTGTTGTTGCTTGTGTTGCTGTGAAGCTCCAGAAGCTGAAACAGTGAACCAGACATGGAGATGTAAAGGGTTAGGGGTTAGGGTTAGGGTAGGGTCACTGTCACATGATCACCAAAACTTCTATTTAAGTCCAGGTGAGCAGACAGCGCTCTGCTTCCAACTTTCCCTGAGGGACTTGAGCTTGTAGCAAAGTCGCTGCAGAACCGGAACACAGCTGTTCCATGTTCTGTTGGATCTCGGCTTAGTTCCATCACCAACCACTAGAGGGCAGTGTGGTCTTTTTCCTTTAGTTCCTTTCTGTCTGTAGCTCAAACGTGACAACAGCAGATGAAGTAGATCTATGTGAGCTGGAGCTGATAAACATTGAGCATCAGTCATTTTTACAGGCGTTACAGCAAACCATCATTCTACCTTCTGAAGAATGATGAAGAGGTAGGAGACATAAGAAGAACAAATCCACTAAACCAGCCAATCACATTTGTTGCCATTTATGTTGATGTTATGTGTAGTTGCATCTGAAGAAGACACATTAGGGTCCATCATAGCTGACTTTGGAGGGTTCACAGCTACGACCTTGTAACAACGTCGTATCAACATTGCTACGACCTTGTTACAATGTCGTAACAAGGTCGTACCAACATTTCTACAACTTTGTTACGTCGTAACAAGGTCGTACCAACATTTCTACAACCTTGTTACGTCGTAACAAGGTTGTAACAACAATGCTACGACCTTGTTATAAGGTCGTAACAACGTCGTATCAACATTGCTAAGACCTTGTTACGTCGTAACAACGTCATACCAACATTGCTACGACCTTGTTACAAGGTCGAAACAAAGTTGTATCAACATTGCTACGACCTTGTTACAACGTCGTAACAATGTTGTATCAACGTCGTATCAACATTGCTACGACCTGCAGGTGTCCTCTTCACGTGTTGACGTCCACATGTGTCTTGCAGCATTTCGAGTCTCTGGCCAGCAGAGCGTCCTCCAATGGCCACATCATCGACATCTACGCCTGCGCTCTGGACCAAACCGGCCTGCTGGAAATGAAGTGCTGCCCCAACCACACCGGGTACACACACACACACACACACCTGTCAGGACCAACTGGAACCAGGGTCCAGCTCAGACTGGGTTCAGGACTGGTCCAGTCCACTTCATCCCAGTTTAGCTGCTGTCTGAGTGTGAGAATGTTAATCAAATAGATGTTTGTGTTTTATCATAAGTTCAGTAATAGAAGGACGGTGAACGTGAACTGAACGGTCTCTTTCTCCTTGAGTGGCGTCGGCTGTGAACAAGTTCAATTGGTCCAATGTGAATGACGCTCTTTCAAAGTTCACGCACGGTCTAAACTGTGGCAGGTTTCCCAGCGAACCCCATTTAAAATCCACCACAAACGAGCCTGATCTTTCCTTTCCTGTATCTGAGGAAAGCAGTCACACATGGCATCACGGCTGTCGCTTCTGTCACGCTAACGACTGCGTCATCAAACGTTTAAAACAAGCAGGAAGATGAAAGCTGCAGTCACCCAGAGCCAGAGGAGACCCCGACACCAAAGATTAAACTGTAATCTCTGGAGTCGGGGACTGAAATACTGAAATGGGGAAAAAACATTTGCTCCTTAAGGACCTGTTTTTGTCTGATAATAAAGACCATTTGGCAGCAGGTTTTTCCTCATATTTTTAATCTACAGTAGAGAGAAGCTGAAAGGGAAATGATAGGTTTACATGGGCTGTCCCTTCAATGCTGATGTGAACCCTGGTTGGTTCAGGATTCAGAACTGGACACATAGTTTTAGACCAGGGGTCTCAAACTGATCCGTGAAAGGGCCGTGTGGCTGTAGGTTTTTGTTCCAACCATGCAGAAACACAGCTGACTTGTTTCATTCAATCAGCTGAACTGGTTTAGACCTTTAGTGAAGACAACTAGTTGATTATATGAAACAAGTCAGCTGCGTTTCTGCATGGTTGGAACAAAAACCTGCAGCCACACGGCCCTTTCACGGATCAGTCTGAGACCCCTGTTTTAGACAGATTAACTGGATAAAATAACTGCTGGTTGTGGTGTAGTATATGGCAGTGATGGTGAGATGGAGCCTCATGAGGCATCGAACCACCGGAGCCACTCGGTTCCAGAAGGAGTTCATTACTCGAAGCTTCATATGTGCACACCTATCCTTCTCTCCTCATTCTCCTAAACCTTTAAACTATCCCTCTCTCTAAACTCTACAAAATATCCCTCTCTAAACTCTCCAAACTATCTCCAAACTATATAAACGCTATCCAGACTCTGAACTGATTGCAACTTTCTATCAACAACCCACATCTGGAATGGAGCCTGAGGGTTTACATCACTGTTGAACCTCGCGGCGACAGCTGACCCACTTCCAGAAGCAGTCACATGGTACAGTCAGTGAGGCTTCGGACGTCATAATTTTTGGCTCCTCCCCCAAATGAAGCAAGCCTCGGAACATCTCATAACATCACTAGTATAGGGACAGTGGCAATCAGTTTGACAAATGATTGCTCGTAGCAACATTAAAGAAGAATAGGAAAAAAGAACTAAAAATGAACTATTTAGTTCATAAAAATTAACTATTTAGTTCATCTTTAAAATGGTGAACTCTTGTTCCAAATTTTGAATATGAATTATGAACTGAACTAGTTCGTGTAGAAAGTGAGCTTTCGGTCATGTGACCTCTCGTTTTGTCATGTGACCTGTCATGTGACCTCTCGTGCTGTGATGTGATCTGTCATGCTGTCATGTGACCTGTCATGTGACCTCTCGTGCTGTCATGTGACCTGTTATGTGTCCTCTCGTGCTGTCATGTGACCTCTTGTGCTGTCATGTGATCTGTCATGCTGTCATGTGACCTGTCATGTGTCCTCTCGTGCTGTCATGTGACCTCTCGTGCTGTCATGTGATCTGTCATGCTGTCATGTGACCTGTTATGTGTCCTCTCGTGCTGTCATGTGACCTCTCGTGCTGTCATGTGATCTGTCATGCTGTCTTGTGACCTGTCATGTAACCTCTCGTGCTGTCATGTGATCTGTCATGCTGTTTTGTGACCTGTCATGTAACCTCTCGTGCTGTCATGTGACCTGTCATGTGACCTGTCGTGCTGTCATATGACCTGTTATGTGTCCTCTCGTGTTGTCATGTGTCCTGTCATGTGACCTGTCATGTGACCTCTCCTGTCTGTGTGCAGAGGCTACATGGTGATGGCCGACTCCTTCAACACGTCTCTGTTCAAACAGACCTTCCAGAGAGTTTTCACCAAAGATGTCCAAGGATCCTTCAAGATGGCCTTTGGTGCCACACTGGAAGTCAAGGTAGGAACCAGAAACACACAGGCCTCCGAGGCTCCTCCTCCAACTCACGTGTGGCAGGTTAACGAAGCTGCTGTGTTTTCTGCTGCAGACATCCAGAGAGATCAAAGTTTCTGGAGCCATCGGCCCCTGTGTGACTCTGAACGCCAAAGGACCTTGTGTCTCTGAGAACGTATGTACCCCATCCTCCTCTCCATGTGATGTGGTTCTGCTGATCAGATCTGATCTGTGCGCCCTTGCTGAAGGTCGTTAATCCACATAGGTGCTATGGTAACCTGCACTGATAGAGCTGCTGTAAACAAACTAGAATGAAAGTTGGTAAAGTGATTCACATCTGAAACAACTTCAGGATGTGAATAAGATTCAGGTTTAAACCTGTCTGGTTCAGGTTAAACCTGTCTGGTTCAGGTTTAAACCTGTCTGGTTCAGGCTTAACCTGTCTGGTTCAGGTTCAGACCTGTCTGGTTCAGGTTTAGACCTGTCTGGTTCAGGTTCAGACCTGTCTGGTTCAGGTTCAGACCTGTCTGGTTCAGGTTTAGACCTGTCTGGTTCAGGTTCAGACCTGTCTGGTTCAGGTTTAGACCTGTCTGGTTCAGGTTCAGACCTGTCTGGTTCAGGTTTAAAACCTTTCTGGTTCAGGTTTAAACCTGTCTGGTTCAGGTTCAGACCTGTCTCGTTCAGGTTTAAACCTGTCCTGGTTCAGGTTTAAACCTGTCCGGTTCAGGTTTAAACCTGTCCGGTTCAGGTTCAAACCTGTCCGGTTCAGGTTCAAACCTGAATGATCTGAGTTAACGGTCTGAACAGCCAGATTAACCTCCCAGTTTTTCTCAGGTGATTGACAGTTTATTGTCATTGTATGTAGATAATCAATTTCAGCATTAACACAAACTCCAGCAGATAACCACCCTCCAACTGTCCTAACTCATGCCCACTGACCCTAAAGGTGCATTACACCAAATAAACCAGGAGGACAGAAGAACCAAATAGTGTTTCTCTGTTCCAGGAGATTGGGACGGGTGGAACCTGCCAGTGGAAGGTCTGTGGTCTGGACCCCACCACCACACTGGCGCTCTACTTCGAGGTTGGTCAACCAGGTAGGAACACCTGAAGTCTCACAGCGGTCTGACACACACCAGGCCAGACTGGCTCCAGTCGTCTTCAGGTCGGGCAGTCCTATCAGCACTGAACTGAAAGCTTCAAGCTGAGTGACTGCAGGTCCCAGCAGATCTCTGCTCGGTTAATCAGCCTGGAAGGGTCCTGATCTATGACAATACAAACTGTTTCTAGGCACTTTTCAGAGCCCCAGAACAAGCAAATATTATTAATTACTGGGAGAGTAGAGGGGTGAGGACACCAGTCAGTGGATCATGTTGGTGTCTCCCTGCAGCGTAGACCTATAGCAGCATAGCTATGATGAGGGTATGTTTCAGACCAGCCTGCACTAGTCTGGTCTTCATCCATTCCTGTAACTGTAGCTGTAACTATTGGCCCCTAACACAGTATAGTTGAGACTAACTGTAGACTTTACTGAACAGAAATGTTTTCAGTTTAGTTTCATAGATGGAGGTGGTGTCAGCCTCCTGAACCCAAACTGGTAGCTGGTTCCATATTAAAGGTGTCTGGTAGCAGAAGGCCCGTCCTCCAGATCTACTTCTGGATCTTCTAGGAACTTCAAAACTCCCTGGATTAGTTTTTCAGCATCACCCTGGGAGAGGATGCTCCTGGTCTTGGAGATATTACAGAGGTGATAAAAGGCTGTCTGACAAACCTGATTAATCTGCTGTTTAAACCACATATCCTGATCTAAAATAACTCAGAGGTTTCTCTCAGCTGGACTGGAGGACAACATGAAATCAGCTCATCTGGTCCTCAGGGTGTTTGGGACTAAACAACTGGCTTGAAATGATCTGAGGTGAAGGTCTCTGGACTGGAGGATCCAGCTGTTGACAGAGGTAGAAGCTGATGAGCTAGAGACAGTCCTGTTGGAGTCCTCTCAGCTGCCAACACCAGAAGCTTCCAGATCAACCCCAGACTGGTCTGAGAGGTTTCTGAGTACAGTTAACAGTTAACAGGTTCTGTTCATGAGCTCATCAGAACCTCCCCTCACCTGCCTGACCCGCTGAGCTGCAGTCTGACTGTGAGCTGAACATGTCTGCTAATATGAAAAACACCATGACTCTGATGATTTATCTGGAACGTATTCATGTTCACTACAGATCAGAGAGACAGCTGCAGATGCAGACAGATGTTGTTACTTTTATAAATGTAAAGTTTCATAATTTATTTGGTCATGTTTGACAGCAACAGGAGGAGTCTGTTCACCTGAAGATGTGCAGAAAAACCTCAGTCTTGTTTTGGTGTCAGGATTGAATCAGTGCTCATAAACATTTTTGGACATTTCTTAAAACCCGTCCAGAACTTGTCCAGAACCCGTTCAGAAGTTAAAATGTTGGAGTCAAACTGGGAATCCAGATGTCCTGAATGTCCAGAGCGAATGGGCATCAATGTCGGATGGTCTGAACTGGTTTTAGCGTGGTCAGGTCCGTCTGGGGTGCAGCTCTGGTCCTCATGAACCTGCAGGGTCCAGCGGTCCCAGTCCCAGGTCAGCACCAGCCGGTTGTCCCGAGGCTAACCTGGAAGCTAGCGTGGTTCAGGGTGGTGACGGAGGTGGTGTTTCAGTTGTGGTCGTCCTGATGCGGTTGGCTGAGTTCAGGTGGATGACTGTGGTCTGGGGGCGGGGCGTCCCTCGACACCTCTGGAGAAACCTGCTGAAGCTTCGGTGCAGTGCAGACCTGTACCTGCTGGACACACAGGTGGAGGCGTGACCGTCGGTCGTCATCACAGCTACTGAACTGAACACACAATGGACACGCTTACATCTGCGTCACACAGGTGATCCAGGGGTTGAGGGCGGAGCTGGTCAGAACCAGCCAGGTGGAGAGGGCGGAGCTCACAGCCGGACTCTGCTGATCGCTGAACGTCTCGTATAGACCCACACAGATGTATGGAAGCCAGCAGACCAGGACACATGCTGGAGGGGAGGAGGGAGAGGGGGATGATGGGTAGAGGACGAAAAGGAGAGATGAAAGAGAGACACAAGAAGGAGAGGGATGATGGATAGAGGACGAAAAGGAGAGATAAAAGAGAGAGACACGAGGGAGAGGGAGAGAGATGATGAGTAGAGGGACAAGAGAGAGAGAGTGAGACAAAAGGATGAGAGGGAGGGAGACAAGAGAGATGTCACTTTCCTTTTTCAGGAAAACCGGTGCTGCTCTGGCACCAACATCTTACTGGGCCAGATTCAAGAACCAGTTCTGTCACGGGTCAGGGGTGGGGCTGCCTTACCAACCAAAACTCTGAGACCAGCGTTATTAAAATCAGGTCTGGTGAAGAAGAAACTAATGGAAATGAAAGAACAGCACCAGGGTTGGGTTAGACATTCACCGATGAGCTGCAGAAAACTGAATGCACCACTGCTGTTTCAGAGTTTAAAAACATCATTAGTAGCATCACCTGCTGGTATCTCTGGATCTACTTAAACATCTGGAATAAATCACATTTGGTTGTTTACACCAGTCAACATCTGGAAGTGTATTGAAGCTGTAGGAAGTCCCTCACAGCTGGTGAACTTTCCAGTTTGGATCCTGCTGGTCTTTATGGATCCACTAAACCAGCAGGTTTAAATCCTGTTTGCAGCAGCCTTGATGACCACAGCAGAGCGCGTTCACAAACAACTACAACAACTTCCTGAAGGAAACACTGATATTCACTCTGATTCTGTAGAACTCTGCCAGTTCTGGAAAGGTTTCAACAGGGCATAAAATCGCGACTAACTGGTCGCCAAATGCGATCAAAATTTGACCATTTCTACCGTTTTTTTCTGCATTGTCATCAGTAGCAAGGGCCACAAAATCCACCAAAAATCAACTTAGGAAAAAAAAAAAAGTTTTTTTTATGATTTCAGCACATTTGTCATGTGTCACCAAGGCAAACATATCTAAATAATTTAGAAACAAAGTTTATTTGCCGAAACGTGGCTATGTTTTGGGTGCACATCGTTTGCCGGAAGTCATAACTACACATGCGCCTAACCCAGAGATTGACAGATGGACAAAACTGAAGACGGACGAATGCATAAACCTATCACTGAATCTACTCCACACCAAAATGGATCGTTTTGGTGAATAATCTCATAAAAATACACAACAGAATAGTTAACAAGAAAGAAATTATATTAGTTTTCATAGTAAGCACCATGGAAACAGAATAAAATGCGCTTTCATGTTGTAAATCATACCTGTCAAGTATTTGGCCGGGGAAAGTCCCGTATTTTACTCTTCTCTCCCGCCGTCCTCCCGTATTAGTATTTTTCCCGTAAATCTCCCACATTTTAACCTGCGTTATTAAAACATAATAATACTGCATCGGGCCGAGTAAAAAAAAAAAACATTCCCAATCTGAGATCTACCAGTTGCCTCGATAACTGCCACAGCAGTAGCTACTACAGGTACTGTAGGTGGTAGATGTCGCCAGGTTAGTGTGTGACATCAGATGAGTGACAGCGCGCGAAGAAAAAAAAGATTGTTACAGAGAATAGGATGTCATTAGACAACAGAACTGTTTGCGCTCCTCTCTCATGTAAAATAAACTACTCTGGACCAGAACACAAATACACTCCTTCCAAAACAGTCATAAAGAATTCAGTCTGCAACAAATGAGCACAAGTCATTAAAAGAGTAAAGAAATGTCACGTGAAATGAGATGAAAAACTGTAAAAGAAGAGCAATATGAAATGAAAACAATGTGTGGAATGAAAATCAAATGTAAATGTAAATACAAGCAATGTGAAATGAACAAAAAAAATGCAAATCCCTTCAAATAAATACTCTTCATATTTACCCTTTTAGTGTTTTCATTTAGGCTGTAATGAATGTTCACATTATGTTAATGTGGCTTTATGCACAGTTGCACTACTTTCTGAACTTCAGCCAGCTGCTTTGTTTCCTGTGTACCATTAATTAACAAACTAATTAATCCAGGTGTGTCTGCCCTCACAGCAATGGTCAGACACACCTGGATTGATCAGTTTGTCCAATAATGGCACACAGGAAACAAAAGAGCTGGCTGTAGTTGCTGAACATGCTGGGAGCGTCCATGATAATGTCAGCAGTCTACGGGGGCGTATGGGGCGAATAAAAACACTGGCGACCAAAATTACTAGCTGGCTACCAACTTCAGAAACCTGGTAGCCTGGGGCTACTTGGTAAAAATTATAATTTCATGCCCTGTCCAGAGTGGAACCAGCTCACAACCAGAACCAGTTTCTAGCTGTTTCCTAAAAGGACCAGAAGGACTCTGAAGACTTGATCAGAGGATGAGCTACACAGTGGAACATAGAAATTCACATTCAGCTGTTTCAACAATGATCTCCACATTTGGGTTTAAAGATGTAAAGGATGTTTTCTAGTTGGCCTACATGGACCTCTGTAGAACCGGTCCAGACCAGGGGCAAAGTTCAGACAAAGATGATGAGTTAGTGCAAACAGCAGAGTCGGTCCTGAACTCACCTGAGGTGGCAGCCATCACCATGGAGCTCCTCAGGTAAGTGTTAGCAGGAACGTAGAAGCAGTGCAGCTCGTTGCACATGAAGGTCCCACGCCGGGCCTGCTTCCTGGCCACGTAGACGATGTACCCGTACAGGGAGCACGAGGCCAGGATGGGCGCCGCAATGCTCACCGCCATCCACAGCACCACAAAGGACTTGTGGTTGGGGCCGAAGTCCGGGCAGCAGAGGAACCGAGACTCGCTGTAGGTGTAGCCGCCGAAGCCCAGCAGCGGCAGGGAGGCGTTGACCAGGCAGAACAGCCACAGCGACGCCAGCGCCGCCCGACTCCGCCGTGCCGTCCACAGGCTGCTGTAGCTCAGGGCGAAGCAGATTTCTGTAAACTTGTCCACCGAGCTCCAGGTCAGTGAGTGGATGGAGGCGGTCTGCAACAGCAGGAGGATGAAGCCGCTGCCCTGGCAGAGGACGCCCTCGGCGGGCCACCCGGCGGGCCGCCACAGGCTGTTGTGGGCACCAAACGGCAGGGCGGAGAGTCCAAGGGCCAGGTCGCTGAGCCCACAGCTCAGCGCCAGGCCCAGCGTGTCTGAGCGGACGTCCTGGTTGAGGAGCAGCACCAGCAGGAGGAGCAGGTTCCCACCGATGGAGGCGGCACTGGACAGGATCATGAGACCAGCGTAGAGCCACCTGAGAGCTGCCATCGCTCTGAGACCAGACCAGAGTCCAGGAAGAAGACCTCACTGCAGACCTGAGTCCATGAAGAAGACCTCACTGCAGACCTGAGTCCATGAAGAAGACCTCACTGCAGACCTGAGTCCATGAAGAAGACCTCACTGCAGACCTGAGTCCATGAAGAAGACCTCACTGCAGACCTGAGTCCATGAAGAAGACCAGCTGTAGATCCTACACTCACGCCAGGTGAAGCTTCAGGAGCTGAGGTTGATGGTTCAGATTTACAGGTCACATGACCAGAGGACTGAGGATGGCCATGAGCTGTGATTGATAGACTAACAGTGATAACCCATAACAGGTTTATGTCCAGAACTGTACGTGGTTCTGGTCCTGGACAGGTTTATGTCCTTCAGAGTTGGGGTTAGTCCGAGGGTCAGTGCAGTGCCGTAAAGATCCAACTCACCTTGACTAAGCAGACATTTGTTATGATGAACAGCTCATCTCTTCATCTGTGCTCTGTCCAGAACCGCAGTCTGGACCAGTTCCGGGTTCCCAGAAGTCTGTCTGCCTCAGAAAGTATCAGGACCCTCCAGCTGAAGACCAGTTCTGTTCTGGTCTGGGCTCAGCCTGGACCTCTGTCTGAACCTCAGACGTCAGCAGATGGAGATGGAGTTGTCTCAGTCTGAGCTGAGACCCGTTCAGTCCTAGTTCAGATCCAGTCTGACCTGAGACCCGTTCAGCTCCTCTAGTCCTGGTCTCAGCTTCTCTAGTCCTGGTCTCAGCTTCTCTAGTCCTGATCTCAGCTCCTCTGGTCCTGGTCTCAGCTCTTCTAGTCCTGGCTTCAGCAGATCCAGTCTGAGCTGAGACCCGTTCAGTCCCAGTTCAGATCCAGTCTGAGCTGCTCCGAGCAGGTGAGCAGCTCCTGTAGGAGGCGTGTCTCTGGGGGCGTTGCCATGCCACAGCTGTCCGTCTCCTGCTGGGACCATGATGATGATGATGAGGACACACCTGCTGACAGGAGAGTCAATACAGCTGAGCGTCCAATATCCTGACCATGTTTGTGGACAAACTCACCTTTAAACGCCTGACCATCACCATGGCAACACAGACAGAGAAAGACACAGACTGTCCAGAACACAGATGTCCACACCTGGGTTCTGGAGCTGGGATCAGAGGTCTGCGGTGGATCGCTTCTCAGAAATACAGAATGTGCAGGTGTTTACGTGCACGTGAATCAAGGCTGGCTCAGGTAATGACAGGTGTGCAGGTGTGTAATCACCTGCTGAACCTCAGAGCTCCCTCTGACACTTTCCACACCCACCTCACTCCAGCACCTCTTCACCATGACTCAGCAGTCCACCAGAGTCCACCGTGACCAAGAGCCAACATTCCCACTGACTGCTAGAGGCTGAAGTTCCTGTACTGACCACTAGGAGGCTGAACCAAAAGGAGGAGCTCTGCTGGTCCTGGTTTCAGCTCATCTAGTTCTGGTTTCAGGTCCTAGTGCTGCTTTCAGGTCCTCTAGTCCTGGCTTTATCTGGTTATCTCCAGTTAACTGTTCTATTATCTCCAGTTTACTGTTCTATTATTTTAGTTAATAGGACCCAGCAGCCATCAGCCTCCACAACAAGACATAAAACCTACTAGTATTATTATTATTATTATTATTATTATTATCAATTAATATTATTATTATTATTGCTGTAATATTATTATTATTGCTGTTGTTTGTCTGTTGTTGAAAAAAAAAAAAAAGAGCCCTTTATGGAATAAATAAAGTATTTTTCATTTCATTTAATTCATTTCATTAACTGCTCTATCATCTCAGTTAACTGTTCTTATCTCAGTTAACTGTTCTGTTATCTCCAGTTACCTCTTCTATTATCTCAGTGAACTGTTCAATCATCTCAGTGAACTGTTCTATTATCTCACCACTGGTCCTTCCTCTCTGTTCTGTCTGCAGCACAATGCTCCCATCCCTCAGGGCGGCCGTGGAGCAATCCAGTTCGTGTCCCAGTACCAGCACTCGTCAGGACAGAGACGGATCCGAGTCACCACCACCGCCAGGAAGTATGAACCGAACTGGCGGCAGTGAAGTTCTGTGTTCTCGTGGAGAGAAAACTTACCTGGTTCTGACCTGAAAATTCAGCAGTTACGAGTTCAGATGACACTACACTGTTTTATTTCCTGAACAAGCACTGAGACTAAATACAGAGACAGTCCATGAAATACTGAGGACCTCCAGGTATTCCAGGTACCTCCAGGTATTCCAGGTACCTCTGTGGAGCAAATCGAAAGTCTTTTTCCATGGCCTCACCGAACTCCTCCCACACCCGAGTTTTCTATTCAGAGACCACCAAGGCTGCAGCCTGTTTGGGCTGTTGATACCTGTCTGCTGATTCAGAGTCCCACAAGCTAACCAAGGCTGGTAGGACTCCTCCTTCAGTCTGACGGCCTCTCTTACCAGAGGTGTCCACCACCAGGTTCAAGGATTGCCACCACAGCAGGAACCAACAACCTTCCAGCCACAGCTCTGGTCAGCTGCTTCATCAACAGAGGTGTAGAACATGGTCCATTCAGACTCAATGTCCTCCACCTCCCTCTGGATGTGGTTGAATCTCTGTTGGAGGTGTGAGTTGTAGATCTTTCTGACAGGTTCCTCTGCCAGACGTTTCCAAGCAAACCCTCACTCCACGTTTGGTCCTACCAGGTCTGACCAGCATCCTCCCTCCATCTGATCCAACCCACCACCAGGTAGTGATCAGTTGACAGCTCAGCTCCTCTCTTCACCAGAGAGTCCAGAACATTAGCTGAAGATCAGATGATATGACTACAAAGTCGATCATTGATCTACGGCCAAGAGTGTCCTGATGCCACCTGCATTTATGGACTCTGATGTTTTAACCTGGTGTTTGTTCTGGACAAACTGTGACGAGAACAGAAGTCCAACAACTAAACACCACTCTGGTTCAGATCAGAGAGGCCGTTCCTTCCAATCAATCCCCTCCAGGTACCACTGTCATTGACCACATGATCATTGAAGTCCCCCAGCAGAATAAAGGAGTCCCCCATTAGGGGGAACTTTCCAGAATCCCCACCAAGGACTCCCAAGAAGGCTGGGTACTCTGAACTGTCATTCAGCATATAAGCACAGATGACAGTCAGGGCCAGTTCCCCGACCTGAAGGAGCAGGGAAGCTACCCTCTCATCTACTGGAGGAAACCCCAACGTACATGCTCCAAGCTGGGGGGCTATAAAACCACACCAGCCCATCACCTCTCTCCCTGGACAACTCCAGAGTAGAATCAGGTCCAGCCTCTCGAGAAGATTGGTTCTAGAGACCAGGCTGTGCGTCAAGGTGAGTCTGACTGTATCTAGCCGGTATCTCTCAACCTCAACCACAGCCTTGGGCTCCTTCCCACCAGGGAGGTAACGTTCCATATTCCAGTATCCAGTTTAGTCAGCCGGGGATCAGCATGCCAAGGCCCAGGCTTTCAGCTCCTGCCCAAGGCACAATGCACCGGACTGAACCCAGCCGGGCCCCATGGGTAAAGACCTGGCCACCAGGCACTCCCGAACACCCCCCTCCCCCAGGCCTGGCTCCAGGGTGGGGCCCCGGTGACCCTTGCCTGGGCGAGGGACATCGAGCTCTTGCTCTGTTTTGTTTCATAGGAGTCGACTGAATCGCACTTCCTCTGGCTGGTCCCCCAGGACCAGTTTGCCTTGGGTGACCCAACCCCTGACAACACAGCTCCTGGGATCATTGGGGCACACAAACCCCTCCATCGTGTTAAGGTGGCGACTCATGGAAGGACCTCACTTGGGTCCTTGAAGGGGCATTGGAATTGTGGACTAGGAGAAGTACATTTGACCGTGACCTGTGGGGGGTACTCCAGGAGTCTGGGGTTCTGTGGGGGGTACTCCAGGAGTCTGGGGTTCTGTGGGGGGTACTCCAGGAGTCTGGGGTCCTGTGGGGGGTACTCCAGGAGTCTGGGGTTGGGGGTACTCAGGAGTCTGGGGTTCTGTGGGGGGTACTCCAGGAGTCTGGGGTTCTGTGGGGGGTTACTCCAGGAGTCTGGGGTCTGTGGGGGGTACTCCAGGAGTCTGGGTCTGTGGGGGGTACTCCAGGAGTCTGGGGTCCTGTGGGGGGTACTCCAGGAGTCTGGGGTACTGAGAGTCTGGTCCAGATTGATGGTTGTAGTCAGACTGGTTTCCAGTGAGAGCTGGACTCCATCAGGGCTGATCTTTGTCTCTGATTCTGTTCATCACGTTGATGGACTGAATTTCTAGGAGCAGCCATGTCCTGTTAATATGTAGAACGTACTAACATACAGGAATGTAAACTGGTACGACGTGATGCAGAGCAGTTTTGGAACAGCAGCGCTGTATCAGCTGCTGATCACAGCCGTCCGAGATGATGAGAGCAGTCACATCAGCAACGTCCTGTAGCGGTTTAGAAACGTCCCAGAAGCGACCGTCCGCTCTGCCAGAGATACGAATCCAGTCTGTTTTAGCGCAGCTGCTGCTAAACTGAGTCAGTTTTCTCACAGCAGATGGAGCTGACAGGAACTCAGACATGAGAATGTCTGTGGAAACAGTTCAGAGGATTTAAAAGACATCTAGATCACGTATGAGGAGAGATTCAGTTTAGAAATATAACTGACACCACTCAACCTTTTATCTGGAGAATTCCAGAAAGAACTGGACATGGCAACGTCACACACAACTGTCACCTTCAGGTAAACTAATGAATCCATCTGAGGCGGCAGTGTTTGCTGCTGCTCCGCTCAGAACTGCTGCCTGTGAGGTCACGCTGAGGGCGGAGCAAAGCTGGCGCAAAACCAGACCACCGCGCTTTTCACGTTCTCTGCGACTTCAACTTTAGCACATGTATGTAAATACATGTGGACCCCGACTCGTCCCCTCAGACCCTGACATGTACCCTCAGACCCTGACCCGTCCCCTCAGACCCTGGCCCGTCCCCTCAGACCCTGACCCTCAGACCCTGTACCCTCAGACCCTGACCCGTCCCCTCAGACCCTGGCCCGTCCCCTCAGACCCTGACATGTACCCTCAGACCCTGACCCGTACCCTCAGACCCTGACCCGTCCCCTCAGACCCTGGCCCGTTCCCTCAGACCCTGACATGTACCCTCAGACCCTGACCCGTCCCCTCAGACCCTGGCCCGTCCCCTCAGACCCTGACCCTACCCTGACCCGTACCCTCAGACCCTGACCCGTCCCCCAACCCTGACAGACCCTCAGACCCTGACCCGTCCCCTCAGACCCTGACCCGTCCCCTCAGACCCTGACCCGTACCCTCAGACCCTGGCCCGTACCCTCAGACCCTGACCCGTCCCCTCAGACCCTGGCCCGTACCCTCAGACCCTGACCCGTCCCCTCAGACCCTGACCCGTCCCCTCAGACCCTGACCTGTCCCCTCAGACCCTGACCCGTCCACTCAGACCCTGACCTGTCCCTCAGACCCTGACCCGTCCACTCAGACCCTGACCCGTCCACTCAGACCCCTGACCCCTCAGACCCTCCTCAGACCCTGACTCAGACCCTCCACTCAGACTGACCCGTCAGACCTGACTCCCTCAGACCCTGACTCACTCAGACCCCGTCCCCTCAGACCCTGTTCCATCCTCCTGGACCTGCCCTCAGACTGATCTCTGACTCGTTGTTCTGTCTCCCTCAGCTGGGCTGACGCTCAGACTCAGATCCAGAGCATCGCAGCGTCTTTTGACCAGGAGGCAGCGGCGGTCTTGATGGCGAGGTTGGCGGTGTACCGGGCGGAGACTGAGGAGGGGCCAGATGTCCTCCGCTGGCTGGACAGACAGCTCATCAGACTGGTATGAAGATGAGCACAGACACCTCTGGTCAGTATCTGAAGACCACAAGACTCACGCTCTTGTTGTGTTTGTCTGCAGTGTCAGAAGTTTGGAGATTACCACAAAGACGACCCGAACTCATTCAGGTTCTCCGAGACGTTTTCTCTCTACCCTCAGGTGACCTGCGTCCCATAATACTCCTCACTGTGCCTACATCTGCAGCTTTAACACCTGGGCATCTAAACATCTGTGTTGTGGTTCCAGTTCATGTTCCACCTGCGGCGCTCACCATTCCTGCAGGTGTTCAACAACAGCCCTGATGAGAGCTCCTACTACAGACACCAGTTCAACCGCCAGGACCTGACCCAGGCGCTCATCATGATCCAGCCAGTGCTGTACGCATACAGCTTTAACGGCCCACCGGAGGTCTGTACTCACCTGTAAATGCACCTGTAAAAAACTGTTCACATCTGTCCTGAGGGTCACTCTGGTGTTTCTGTTTTAGCCGGTTCTGTTGGACAGCAGCAGCATCCTTCCTGACCGGATCCTGCTCATGGACACCTTCTTCCAGATCCTTATTTATCATGGAGAGGTAAAACTCCCTCTGTCACCTGTACATACATGCCGTGTGACTGCCAGTCTGAGCCAATCAGGAAACAGTGTAGAGCTCATAGTGAAAAAAGTTTCTGTCGACTTCAAAGTCCCTAACTTTAGATTCCAAAGTCCCTAACTTTAGATTCCAAAGTTCCTAACTTTAGATTCCAAAGTCCCTAACTTTAGATTCCAAAGTTCCTAACTTTAGATTCCAAAGTCCCTAACTTTAGATTCCAAAGTTCCTAACTTTAGATTCCAAAGTTCCTAACTTTAGATTCCAAAGTTCCTAACTTTAGACTCCAAAGTTCCTAACTTTAGACTCCAAAGTTCCTAACTTTAGACTCCAAAGTCTCTAACTGTCGACTCCAAAGTCCCTAACTTTAGACTCCAAAGTTCCTAACTTTAGACTCCAAAGTTCCTAACTTTAGATTCCAAAGTTCCTAACTTTAGACTCCAAAGTTCCTAACTTTAGATTCCAAAGTTCCTAACTTTAGATTCCAAAGTTCCTAACTTTAGACTCCAAAGTTCCCTAACTTTAGATTCCAAAGTTCCTAACTTTAGACTCCAAAGTCCCTAACTTTAGACTCCAAAGTCCCTAACTTTAGATTCCAAAGTTCCTAACTTTAGACTCCAAAGTCCCTAACTTTAGATTCCAAAGTTCCTAACTTTAGACTCCAAAGTTCCTAACTTTAGATTCCAAAGTTCCTAACTTTAGATTCCAAAGTTCCTAACTTTAGATTCCAAAGTTCCTAACTTTAGATTCCAAAGTTCCTAACTTTAGACTCCAAAGTTCCTAACTTTAGACTTCCAAAGTTCCTAACTTTAGACTTCCAAAGTTCCTAACTTTAGACTCCAAAGTTCCTAACTTTAGACTTCCAAAGTCCTAACTTTAGATTCCCTAACTTTAGTCCCTACTCCAAAGTCCCTAACTTTAGACTCCAAAGTTTCCTAACTTTAGACTTCCAAAGTTCCTAACTTTAGACCCAAACCAAAGTTCCTAACTTTAGATTCCAAGTTCCTAACTTTAGATTCCAAAGTTCCTAACTTTAGACTCCAAAGTCCCTAACTTTAGATCCAAAGTCCAAAGTTCCTAACTTTAGACTCCAAAGTTCCTAACTGAGATTCCTAACTTTAGACTCCAAAGTTCCTAACTTTAGATTCCAAAGTTCCTAACTTTAGATTCCAAAGACTTCCAAAGTTCCTAACTTCCTAACTTTAGATTCCAAAGTTCCCTAACTTTAGACTCCAAAGTTCCTAACTTTAGACTCCAAAGTCCTAACTTTAGACTCCAAAGTTCCTAACTTTTAGACTCCAAAGTTCCTAACTTTAGACTCCAAAGTTCCCCTAACTTTAGACTCCAAAGTTCCTAACTTTAGATTCCAAAGTTCCTAACTTTAGATTCCAAAAAGTCCCTAACTTTAGATTCCAAAGTTCCTAAACTTTAGATTCCAAAGTTCCTAACTTTAGACTCCAAAGTTCCTAACTTTAGTTAGACTCCAAGTTCCTAACTTTAGACTCCAAAGTCCCTAACTTTAGACTCCAAAGTTCCTAACTTTAGATCCAAAGTTCCTAACTTTAGACTCCAAAGTCCCTAACTTTAGATTCCAAAGTTCCTTTTTTTCCTAACTTTAGACTCCAAAGTCCTAACTTTAGTTCCAAATAACTTTAGACTCCAAAGTTCCTAACTTTAGATTCCCAAAGTTCCTAACTTTAGACTCCAAAGACTTTTAGACTCCAAAGTTCCTAACTTTAGACTCCAAAGTCCCTAACTTTAGACTCCAAAGTCCCTAACTTTAGATTCCAAAGTTCCTAACTTTAGACTCCAAAGTTCCTAACTTTAGACTCCAAAAGTTCCTTCCTAACTTTAGACTCCAAAGTCCCCTAACCCTTTTAGACTCCAAAGTTCCTAACTTTAGATTCCTAAAGTTCCTAACTTTAGACTCCAAAGTCCTAACTTTAGACTCCAAAGTTCCTAACTTTAGACTTCCAAAGTTCCTAACTTTAGATTCCCTAAAGTCCAAAGTCCCTAACTTTAGACTCCAAAGTCCAACTTTAGTTCCTAACTTTAGACTTCCAAAGTTCCTAACTTTAGACTCCAAAGTTTTTAGACTTCCAAAGTTCCTAACTTTAGATCCAAAGTCCCTAACTTTAGTTCCAAAGTCCTAACTTTAGACTCCCAAAGTTCCTAACTTTAGATTCCAAAGTTCCCTAACTTTAGACTCCAAAGTTCCTAACTTTAGACTCCAAAGTTCCTAACTTTAGATTCCAAAGTTCCTAACTAACTTTAGACTCCAAAGTTCCTAACTTTAGATTCCAAAGTTCCTAACTTTAGACTCCAAAGCCTTTCCAAAGTTCCTAACTTTAGACTCCCAAAGTCCCTAACTTTAGATTCCAAAGTTCCTAACTTTAGACTCCAAAGTCCTAACTTTAGACTCCAAAGTTCCTAACTTTAGATTCCAAAGTTCCTAACTTTAGACTCCAAAGTCCCTAACTTTAGATTCCAAAGTTCCTAACTTTAGACTCCAAAGTTCCTAACTTTAGATTCCAAAGTTCCTAACTTTAGATTCCAAAGTCCCTAACTTTAGATTCCAAAGTTCCTAACTTTAGACTCCAAAGTTCCTAACTTTAGACTCCAAAGTTCCTAACTTTAGACTCCAAAGTTCCTAACTTTAGACTCCAAAGTTCCTAACTTTAGACTCCAAAGTCCCTAACTTTAGACTCCAAAGTTCCTAACTTTAGATTCCAAAGTTCCTAACTTTAGACTCCAAAGTTCCTAACTTTAGACTCCAAAGTTCCTAACTTTAGACTCCAAAGTCCCTAACTTTAGACTCCAAAGTTCCTAACTTTAGACTCCAAAGTCCCTAACTTTAGACTCCAAAGTTCCTGTCGACTCCAAAGTCTAACTTTAGACTCCAAAGTTCCTAACTTTAGACTCCAAAGTTCCTAACTTTAGACTCCAAAGTTCCTAACTTTAGATTCCACAGTCCCTAACTGTCGACTCCAGTGTCTAACTTGAGAGTACAGTCACTAATTCTAGTCTTCTAACTAATCCTATCCCTAAATACTAACTATTGATGCAAACCCGTTGATGCCTAACTAATTTTTGCTCTTAACTAATGTTAGCTGCTAACCTGTCCAGGTCAGACAATATAGGATTCCATCAGAACATCAGCAGAACTTATCTGAGAGCATCTGAGCTACCTCAGGTGTCCAGGTGTGTTTCAGCTGCATCTGCTCCCTCTCCCAGACCGTAGCTCAGTGGAGGAAGGCGGGTTACCAGGAAATGCCGGAGTATGAGAACTTCAAGCACCTCCTTCAGGCGCCGGTGGACGATGCTCAGGAGCTGCTGCACACCCGCTTCCCCATGCCCAGATACATTGACACGGAGCACGGCGGCAGCCAGGTCAGGCCGCCATCACACTTATGTACATGTCATGTACATATTTAATTTCCTGTCAGGGATCAATAAAGCATTTTTGAATTGAATTGAACTGAATTGAGTGCCAGTCAGAGGCTTCCTCAGATCCGCTGCAACACAGACAAGATCTCCTGAAGCTAGAACCTTCTACAATGAATCTGTGAAGACATTTCAATCATCATAACCCCAGCAACTATTAATTGCATGAAGTATTTTTAATTTAATTGAATGTGAGTCCTCTGCCAAACCCTCCAAGATCAACCAAAACCCTCCAGAACCATTCTCAATGGTCTTAGTCCTGTTGACAGCTTGAAGCCTCATTATTTTTAAAATAAGAGTATTTATGCTCTATTAGGTCTTTATAATTCTTCCTGATGAGCTAAATAAACTCAAACATTTGTCAGGGATGTAAAATCTAGTTTCTGTTCTTTCATGTCTCTACTGTAAAGTTGGACAGTAACATTTAGATTTAGCCATTTTTACTTTTTGTTCAATTCAGTTCTATTTAGTTTTATTCGTAAAGCGACTGTCACACTGCAGTAGTCTCTAGAAGCTTTACAGAGACCCAGATCAGGATTCTGGTCCCACTGAACCAGGTCAGTTCAGGTTAACTGGACCGAATCTGAACAAACGTGGCCTGTCTGTTGGTGTGTGTGCGTTGAAGTAAACCAGCTGGTTCTGATTCTGATGACCCACCTCTATCTGGATTGTCTCCAGGCCCGGTTCCTGCTCTCCAAAGTGAACCCGTCTCAGACCCACAACAACATGTATGCCTGGGGACAGGTAAGAGCTCACCTGAGCCCGTGACATCATCACACATCTTTTGGGTGTTAATGGCGTTTCCTCCGCAGGAGTCTGGAGCTCCGATACTGACAGATGACGTCAGCCTGCAGGTCTTCATGGACCACCTCAAGAAGCTGGCTGTCTCCAGTGCTGCCTGACCCCGCCTCCAGCCTGACCCCGCCTCCAGCCTGACCCCGCCCTCACTGACGCCCTCCCTTTGATACTGCTGCCTCATTATTAAAACCTGGCCCCGCTCCCTTCAGAGATGCCCTGAGCCATCCAGACTCCACCACACCTTCTGCTGTCATTGCACCCTCACATCCTCCAGCCTGACCCCGCCCCCACAATAGCTTCTCCTTCAGACTGCTGCCTCATTTATTCAAACCACAGCCCTCCACTATTTATCCTGAGCCCACCCTTCACACACTACATTATTACAATTTTCAAGACAGACCCTGCCCACTCCATTCTGACCACGCCCCCTTCTGACTAACACTTCCTGAACCCCAACCCTCTACACTCCATCTTTGCCCTGCCTCCTCCATCTTGACTCCACCCATAAATCCTGACTCCACTTCCTCTAGATTAAAAGTTAGTGAAACTGACTCCTCCACCACAACCTCGGCTCCTCCTCCTCAGTCCTGACTCCGCCCCCTCCACTCAGACCCCTCCCATCCTTCTTTATTTCCTGCCCGAAGCCTCAATCAGCCAGCGTCAGCAGCTTCATCTCTCTGAACTCACCTGAGCCGACAGGTGATGCAGGTGCAGACTCCATCTGACCTGGAGCTCTGATTGGTTGAAATAGTTCAGATTTCAGACTGAAGAGCGTTCTTTCATTTCAGTGTGAGTTTCAGCCATTTCCTGTCAGAAATGTGACTTTCTTGAATAAAGATGATTGTCAGACGATCAGATCTGAAAGTTGTTGGGACATGGGTGAAGGTGTTGTACAGACATGGGTGGAGATCTTCCAGAAGGAAGGTTCCAGAGACTGGATCAGACCGGTGTGGATGACAGTCTTCTGTAATGTCTCTTGAAACACTAGAAATCCTGGAGAGCGTTTTTTGTTTCATTCTTTTGTATCACATTTGTAATAAAACTGCAGCTTCATTCTGACTCGTTCAGTTTTTCTACGAGTGTTCAGAGATGCACCAGCAGACAGCAGCATCAGCGCGACACTGGTGCAGATCTGCAGGATGGCAAACATCTGCCACCCTGCAGATCTGCACCAGACATGAAGCTGTAATAACACGACTGCAGGTGGGATTCCTGCTACTGTCTGAAGGTCTGACATGAGTCCATAAAGATCTGAATCAACTGAGCAGCTGTGGTTCAGACCATCTCATCTTTCAGTGTTCATGAGTCCTGATAGTCAGTTTCCATGGTGACCTCTTCCTGCAAAGATCAGTGTTTGTGTTTCTGGAGCAGAAACTTGACTTATTAATATAAAACTGTAGACGTTGGACTCTGCAGGTTCAGATCAGCAACTTTTGAAGACGTCTTCAAACCAGGGAAGACACGACAGGACTGGAGGTTCTGTTCCTGGACCATCTGGCCCGGCCACTGAGCTACCAGGAAGCTTCTGGTTCTGGTTCCTCCAGAGAGGAGCTGGTACCTGGAGGTTCTGTTCATGTCACATTATTGACAGAATCAGGAAGTTAACTTTCCTGGAGAAAATCCAGAAGTTCTAGTTCAAAAAAATAAAGATGTTTATCTTCGTTATCAGTTTGTCACTCAGATTCACAAACTGAAAACACTTAAACCAGAATTTCCCATTTTCTTTTCTTCATTCTGTCCTCATCAGGATCATTTTGTGCTCATCAGGATCAGTCTGTCCTCATCAGGATCAGTCTGTCCTCATCAAGATCGGCCTGGTCCTCATCAGGATCGACCTGGTCCTCATCAAGATCGGCCTGGTCCTCATCAGGATCGACCTGGTCCTCATCAGGATCGACCTGGTCCTCATCAGGATCATTTTGTCCTCATCAAGGATCAGTCTGTCCTCATCAAGATCGGCCTGGTCCTCATCAAGGATCGGCCTGGTCCTCATCAGGATCAGTCTGTCCTCATCAGGATCGGCCTGGTCCTCATAAGGATCAGTCTGTCCTCATCAAGATCAGCCTGGTCCTCATCAGGATCAGTCTGTCCTCATCAAGGATCGGCCTGGTCCTCATAAGGTTCGGCCTGGTCCTCATAAGGATCAGTCTGTCCTCATCAGGTTCGGCCTGGTCCTCATCAGGATCAGTCTGTCCTCATCAGGATCCGTCTAGACCACTGTGGAGTCACAGATGACTCCAACACTGATCATGTCACGTTTTTACGTTCAGCTTTATTCAACTCATCTGATGAGGTTCAGATTCCCTCTATTGCTGCTCTGCTCTCCATCAGTCAGGAAACGTCTTCCGCTCATCTGCTGTCTGTTCTTCTGCGTGAACATCTGGTTGTCGTCACATCTGTCTGCTGTTCACTTAGAACTGGAAGGAACCAACTGCTGGTAGAAACTGTTTATTGTTGATGATTCGAGTCGACTGGCCGTCATGAAGGAAGATTTCTGAGACGATCTACTGAGGCCAAACCCTGATGGAGCTGGTGGACATTATTCCAGCAAAAAATGATTCAAAGCGACAAAAACAAACTAAATCAAATCCAACGATTGTTGCAGCTTTTAGAAGCTGAATTAGAGAAGAACTGGTTGGTCAAACACTCGACCTTTATCTTTGAGACTTAAGTCTGTTGGAGGAACCAGGAGTCCAGCAGAGCTCCTCATCCACGTGTCCTCCTGTTATCCATGATGAGCTGCTGTGTTGGAGATGTCGAGGAGGAGACAGACGTCCAGGTCTCTGCTGCTCCACAACCTCACTGTTGATGTCAAAGATGCTCCTGCTGCATCCTTACTGTCCACCGTCCAGGCTACAACGTTGAAAATATTCCAAAGAACTGATTTCTGTTTGTTGGATTATTGACTTAAAGATGCAGCGAGTCAACAACATAAATGTTTCAGTTTTCTGAGTGTGAAATGTTTCTGAACTGAACTGGTGGATCAGCTCTGCTAATTACACTAATGACAACTAGAAAAGCACTCGAAGACCTCCAGCGCAACAATTATCGAAAATTTGAAAGTGATCCAGAATCCAGGATTTCTTCCGGATCACAGCCAAAATGAAATCAGTTCTTCTTTTAAACATTTCTGACAACTCCTAAAAAATTTCATCAAAATCCATCCATAACTTTTGAGTTATGAACACAGACAGACAGACAAACACCGCAAAAACAACCTCCTTGGTGGAGGTAAAGATACATGTCTGGTAAACCTGAGCTACAAGCTTGGGGCTCGGATCGGGTCCTGGAGCGGCCCAAATCTGTAGTCTCACGGTGAGAAGAAGGAAAAACTGATTCTAACATAAACAGTCGTCCAGATAAAATGATTCCTGGACATCAGAACAAACCTGAACTCGGTGGTTAAAGATCCATATTCTGCAATATTGATCAATAATATTGATCAGGGCTAAACAGTCAGTTACTTTGATTTCAAACCGTCTCTGGTCTGTTAGAGTGAATCCTCTATTTCCTCTGAGCTCCAGTGAGCACCTGTTAGTCTCCCTGCTCAGCCTCCCTTCCTAAACCAGTTAAACCAGTCAGTTACTTTCAATCCCAGCGACAGAAACAAAAACAATGTTCCTGTTTCAAGTGAATCTGGTCTAAGGGGGCGGGGCTAATCTGTGATTGGAGGTCAAAGAACCAATCAGCAGATATTATTGCTGGTATAACTGATCTCTGGACATATCCTCACCTGCTCAGGTAGACTCCAGGCTCCTCCCCCTTGTTTCATCAGGATGTGGATCAGGTGTCGCGGTCCGACGTCAAAAAGAACAGAAACGTTCAAAAAAAGTCACAATTTCACAACAAGTTGTGCCAATTTTGTAAATTTTGTGATTTAATGTGAAAAAGTCAAGATTTTGTGAAATTTTATGTTTTATGACAGAAATTTGCTTTTTAAGACAAAATAGTTGCACTTTTGAAAATATGCAATTTTACAACTAAAGTTTTAGATTTCAGGACATAAATTGTAATTTTGTCAGTTTTTTTTAAGTTAATATTTGATGATAAAAAGTTGTAGGATGATAAATTTAATGATTTTATAAGAAAATAGTGATTATAGAACAAAGTAAAAAAGTAATAATTTTGTAAAATGAGAAATTTGATTCTGCAGCAACAGTTATATTTTATTTAAATATTTTATATCAGTTACCCCCCCCCCCCCCCCCCCCCCCCCCCCCAAGTGATGCTGGAACTCCAGATGTTTCTGACTCCTCACAGCTGAAACCGTTTGTGGGACAAATGAAAGAAAACCATCGTTCTGAATCTGAGGAAACGAACTTTATTGATCAGATCAAAGTCCAACTGGAGTTCTTATAAAATCTTTATTGATATTAAAGTTCCCGGTAGACGCTTCATCTGGTTTCAGGTCCAGTTTCCAGCTTCTCGTCTGAACACGAAGGAGATTTTCTAACAAACAAACCTGAAATATTCCATACATTTTTTTTTCTGAACCACAAAAGTCATTAAATAAAAAAGCTGCTGTCAGAGAATAAAGTTAAAGCGTCTGAAGAAACTTCCAGAGCTTCTGTTCCTGTTTCAGACGTACGTTCACTTCCTGCTCAGGTCAGCTGGTCTCTGCTCATCCTGAAAGTCTGGACCAGTTCCTGGTCTGGACCTTTGGAAGGTCTTCATCATGTGAAAACTGGTCGCCAGATTTGAAGAATAAAGTTTCAGTTTCTGATCAGTTAAAAGGATCAATAACTGGTGGAACAGCTGCAGCTCCACCTGAACGTCTCACCTGGTTCAACATGAGCGTCGCCGCTTCTGCAGGTGTTTTCTGCTCCAGCAGGACACCTGCTGTGAACTTTTGAACAGGAGTTTCAACTTCACTGGAAGAACACAAATACAACCGTAAGAATATGTGATCAATAAATCAATAATCTGTGATCAGTTATCTGCTCATCTGTCTGCAGGTCAAGCTCGGACCAATCAGAGAGCGGTGACATCAGCTGGGTGAGTTTCCTCTCAGCCCCAGGGAACGAGTCTCGGCATCGGCCTCCAGGCCACGCCCCCGCCACCCCGCCCCCCCGCTGCCACTGCATCACTGCTGGAGGGGCCTGGGTGGGTGGCTCCGCCCAGCTTCATGTGCAGCAGAGGGGGCGGGGCCAACACGCCTCCATTAGCTCCCTGTCTGGAACCGTCAGAGTCCAGCGAAGGGTTCTGGGGCCCGGGGGCGTGGCCCTGCTGCTCGGTCCCGCCCACCACGTCTGACCCGTCGGAGGACAGCTCCTCTGCCGCGGGCGTCATGGCGACAGTCTGCTGGTTAAGGTAATCAATCTCGTGGAGGAGTGATGACCAGCTCTCGCCGTCCAGATCCGGTCTGCCGTCGGTGGATGGAAATGAACTCTGGGAGGACCTGGGTCTGAGGGTCTCAGCTGGAGCCGGATCCTGGACTCTGGTGTTCTGGAGCAGAGGAGGTGGTCCTGGCTGGAGCTGGTGCTGCTGGTGGACTGGTTCTGTGGGTCTGTGGTCTCTCTGGGGCTGGACCAAGGACAGCAGGTTACTGAGGTCTGGAGCTGCAGGAGAAACAGAGTCCATCAGCAAAATAACAGACCTGAAGAACCAAGAACCAAGAACCTGCCTTCAGACCTGAAGAACCAAGTATCAGCCTTCAGACCTGAAGAACCAAGAACCAAGTTCTTCAGACCAGGTTCTTCAGACCTGAAGAACCTGGGATCCACCTTCAGACCTGAAGAACCTGGGATCCACCTGAAGGACCCAGATCTGAAGGTGAAACCTGGACCAGCGGGAGAAAAACTTTAACGATCCAACAGCAGAAGATTTAAATGAGTCATCAAACTTCACAGAGATCATAAAACCAGCTGAGCAGAAGAATGAAGAAACAAAGTGATTAAAACTTAATTAACACAAGTCTGACTTTATTAAAACCTTTACTGTTACCATGGCAACTTAACTACAAACGTCACATGTCGTCACTGAAGTTCAGCTGAAGATCAAACAAACCAACATTAAAATAAATGTTAACAAATTAGTTCAGGTGAGACTAGACCAGGTGGTACTGGTCCAGGTGAGACTAGTCCAGGTGGTATGAGACCAAGTGAGACTAGTCCAGATGAGACTAGACCAGGTGAGACTGGACCAGGTGACACTAGTTCAGGTGAGACTAGTCCAGGTGGTACGAGACCAAATGAGACTAGTCCTGGTGAGATGCAACCACGTGAGTCTAGACCAGGTGAGACTGGTCCAGGTGATATTAGTCCACGTGAGACTATTCCAGGTGGTACGAGACCAAGTGAGACTGGTACAGATGAGACTAGACCAGGTGAGACTGGTCCAGGTGAGTCTAAACCAGGTGAGACTGGTCCAGGTGAGACTAGTTCAGGTGGTACTAGTCCAAGTGAGACTGTTCCAGGTGAGACGAGACCAGGTGAGACTAGTCCAGGTGGTACAAGACCAGGTGACACTAGTCCAGGTGAGACTGGTCCAGGTGGTACTAGACCAGGTGAGACTAGTCCAGGTGGTACGAGACCAAATGAGACTAGTCCAAGTGAGATGCAACCACGTGAGACTAGTCCAGGTGACACTAGTCATGGTGAGACTAGACCAGGTGAGACTGGTCCAGGTGAGTCTAGACCAGGTGGTACGAGACCAGGTGAGACTAGTTCAGGTGGCACTAGACCAAGTGAGACTGGTCTAGATGAGACTGGTCCAGGTGAGACTTGACCAGGTGGTAGTAGACCAGGTGAGCCTGGTCCAGGGGAGACTGGACCAGGTGACACTAGATCAGGTGAGACTAGATCAAATGAGACTGGTCCAGGTGACATTGGTCCAGGTGAGACTAGTCCAGGTGGTACTAGTCCAAGTGAGACTGTTCCAGGTGAGACGAGACCAGGTGAGACTAGTCCAGGTGGTACTAGTCCAAGTGAGACTGTTCCAGGTGAGACGAGACCTGGTGAGACTAGTCCAGGTGGTACAAGACCAGGTGACACTAGTCCAGGTGAGACTGGTCCAGGTGGTACTAGACCAGGTGAGACTAGTCCAGGTGAGACTAGTCCAGGTGGTACGAGACCAAATGAGACTAGTCCAAGTGAGATGCGACCACGTGAACCTAGTCCAGGTGACACTAGTCATGGTGAGACTAGACCAGGTGAGACTGGTCCAGGTGAGTCTAGACCAGGTGGTACGAGACCAGGTGAGACTAGTTCAGGTGGCACTAGACCAAGTGAGACTGGTCCAGGGGAGACTGGACCAGGTGACACTAGATCAGGTGAGACTAGATCAAATGAGACTGGTCCAGGTGACATTAGTCCAGGTGAGACTAGTCCAGGTGGTAAGAGACCAAATGAGACTAGTCCAGGTGAGATGCGTCCACGTGAGACTGGTCCAGGTGAGTCCAGACCAGGTGAGACTAGTTCAGGTGGTACTAGACCAGGTGAGACTGGTCCAGGTGAGACTATTCCAGGTGGTACGAGACCAAGTGAGACTAGTCCAGGTGAGATGTGACCAGGTGAGACTGGTCCAGGTGAGTCTAGTTCAGGTGGTATTGGGCCAGCTGAGACTGGACCAGGTGACAGTAGTCCAGGTGAGACTAGTCCAGGTGAAACTAGTCCAGGTGAAACTGGTCCAGGTGACACTAGACCAGGTGAGACTGGATCTGTGCCAGACATCCCCCCACCCCTTCTCCCCGTCTATGTCTTAGTTCGAGTTTGTGCTGAGGTGTTCTAATGAAAAGCTGCTACCTGCTGCAGCCTCAGAGCACCGTCATCCTGTCCTACTATGTTCGTCTGTCTCTTGGACGATGGACTGCGATGTAATCTGGCTCAATGACCAATCAAGTTTCTTGAATCTTGATGTGTAACATCTGAAGGTCAGGATCATCCAGCAGCGTCCAATCAGGAGCCTCAGTTCAGAACCACCAGGATGTTTGCAGACCTTGTTGCTGAACGTACCTGGACCTGGTACCGCCTGGAGCAGCGTCGCCTCCACCATCACTGGGTTCAGGGTCAGGACCTGTTGTCCTGGCAACGCCTGTCCTACCAGAGACAGAACCTCAGCTGGAACCAGAGCCTCGTACAGAGGAGATCCACCTGAAACCACAGCAGAACCTGATCACAAACTGGAACACCAGGACCTGATCACGGGACCTGATCAGGGACCAGGACACGTCAATGTGGATCTCAGATGCTGCAGGTCTACTAATCTGGATTTGGTTTCCAAGCTTGACTTCTTCTCTCTGTGAAGGTGGACGCATCGTCCCTCCTCTCTGTCTTCTCCTCTCCGTCCCTCCTCTGTCCTGCTGTTCTCTGTCTTGTCTTCTGGAGTCAAACTATTTGGAACCCTTACTTTGGATAATATTCTCATTTTCAATCCATGATTCTGGTCAACTGGTCTCAACACAGTTGACTCAATGTCAATATCAGAAGACAGATCAGAGAAGTTCTCTACCGTCCTGATGGGACATGGAGGAGTGGAGAATCATGTCTCTGTCCATCCTGTCAGTGGAGGATGTTTCAGGTTCAGACATATTCAGACTTCTGCTCAGAGGACTTCATCTGTCTGGAGTTGGTGGTTACCTGGTGGATCTCCAGATCCAGAACCATCAAGCAGCTGTTCTGGTCATCATGAAGCTGTCTGGAGTTGGTGGTTACCTGGTGGATCTCCAGATCCAGAACCATCAAGCAGCTGTTCTGGTCATCGTGAAGCTGTCTGGAGTTGGTGGTTACCTGGTGGATCTCCAGATCCAGAACCATCAAGCAGCTGTTCTGGTCATCATGTAGCTGTCTGTCATGTGTGATGAAGATGTCTGCTGTCAACACTCAGACTGAAACCACTAACTGGAGGTGGTTCCTGAACAGAACCTCAGACTAGCTGTGGTTCTGGACCTCACTGACAGGATGGAGAAGAACCTGGAGAAGCTACAAGCTCAGCTTGAAGGAGCTGACCACCATCTGTCTGTCTGGAACCATCATGGAGACGAAGCAGAGACTCTGGAGGAGACTGAAGCTTCTGGAGTCAGTCTGACCCTCAACTGTTACTGCTGTTCTACCAACTGATGCTCCGCCCCCACTACCCCTCCCCTTCGCCCCAGGACACCTGGACCAGGTACCAGGACTCTACCAAGACTGGACAACATCTCATCACAGGAACTGGGAGAACTTAATAGATGTAATGGAATAAACCTAATTAAACTAAATTAAATGGTGGTTTGTCTTTGGTTCTTACCCTGCAGAGCGTTTGTGTTCGACGTCCCCGTTCGGGCCAGCGTCTTACTGCGGGACAGGATGTTAGGAACCGTCTTCGGCCTCCTCTGAGCTTCAGGTGGACTTAGGGATGCAGTGGGAGGGGCCAGGACGGGCTGAGACACCTGCTGAGCATGCTGACAGCGAGGCTGCACCTGGACAGGTGTGTGGACAGGTCTGAGCAGAGGCGGCCCCAGAACATGGGTGGAAGGACCTTGTGGCGTCAGCTGGAGGTGGGATGATGCTGCTCTGATGTCTTCTGTGGCATCTCCCTGGGCATCAAAGGCCCCCCTTGTTGGCAGCAGATCAGTCTCCTCTTTGCTGGACAGGTAGGTTTTCTGTTCACCTGCAGCCACAAACACGACGACAGATCAGAGCAGGAGGGAGGGAGCACAACCATCTCCCATTATGCATCTGTCCAACAGCATGTCCTGATGATGTCACAGGGAGTCTTCAGCTCTTCCCCCTCCCACCAAGACCTGTATCTGCCCGTTACATAACTAAATATAAATGAGTTTATCTCAGCTACGACAGGTGTATCTGAATAGATGCAGGTGAAGGTGATATCTGTGACGTTCCAGCGCAAGTGCACTTTTGATGGAAGACAAATATTCAAATATTTCAGAGCTCATATCTGGACACACGTATGAAAACCTGAGCAGTCGAGAACCCTGACTGAGTTTTTACCGGTTTCTCAGCAGGAACGTTCAAAACTGATGATGACTGACAGCTCTATGCAAACTACACAGCCAATAGAATCAAAGGACAGCTCATTGATCCACATCATTTCAGCTATTATCCAATCAGACTGAGGAAAAGATTGTTTCTATGACAACAGCACAGTGTTCCTGCTGAGTTACTAACATTATCCATCAGAGATCAATAATGACAGATTTGATTCAGATTCTAGTGACTGAATCGACTGTTTTCAAGAATCTGGTTTCTGATGGTGAAACACCAAATCTGAGACTGAATTCAGAGATGTTCAGGAAAAACTGAAGTAGTTTAATTGCAGTTCAGTGGTCATGTGACACGTTTCAATCTCTGGAATCTGACACTGATATACCGCTAACACTTTAGCGCTGGTAGCTGCTTAGCTTTAATCCGCTAACACGCTAGTGCTGGTAGCTGCTTAGCTTTAATCTGCTAACATGTTAGCGATGGTAGCTGCTTAGCTTTAAACCGCTAACACGCTAGTGCTGGTAGCTGCTTAGCTATAAACCGCTAACACGCTAGTGCTGGTAGCTGCTTAGCTTTAAACCACTAACATGCTAGTGCTTGTAGCTGCTTAGCTTTAAACCACTAACATGCTAGCGATGGTAGCTGCTTAGCTTTAAACCACTAACAGGCTAGCGCTTGTAGATACTTAGCTTTAAACCCCAACACTCTAGCTCAGGTAGCTGCTTAGCTTCAAATCACTAACAGGCTAGCACTGGTAGCTGCTTAGATTTAAACCACTAACAGGCTAGCGCTGGTAGCTGCTTAGCTTTAAACCACTAACACGCTAGGTTCTGTAGCTGCTTAGTTTAAAACTGCTTACACTCTAGCGCTGGTAGCGCCTTAGCTTTAAACTGCTAACATGCTAGCACTGGTAGCTGCTTAGCTTTAAACCGCTAACATGCGAGCTCTGGTAGCTGCTTAGCTTTAAACCGCTAACAGGCTAGCGCTTGTAGCTGCTTAGACTTAAACCACTAACAGGCTAACGCTGGTAGCTGCTTAGCTTTAAACAACTAACACGCTAGCGTTGGTAGCTGCTTAGTTTAACACTGCTTACACTCTAGCGCTGGTAGCGCCCTATCTTTAAAATGCTAACATGCTAGCACTGGTAGCTGCTTAGCTTTAAACTGCTAACATGCGAGCGCTGGTAGCTGCTTAGCTTTAAACCACTAACAGGCTAGCCCTTGTAGCTGCTCAGCTTTAAACCACTAACATGCTAGCACTGGTAGCTGCTTAGCTTTAAACTACTAACACGTTGGCGCTAGTAGCTTCTTAGCTTTCAACTGCTTACATGTTAGCACTGGTAGCTGCTTAGCTTTAAACCGCTAACACGCTGGCACTGGTAGCTGCTTAGCTTTAAACTGCTAATAGGCTGGGGGCAGAGTCTCACCTGAACCAGCAGCTGTGTTGGAGGGTTCCTCCATGTCGACCTCGGTTCTGAGGTTCAGACCTGGTTTCAGCTCCTCCCTCTCCTTCTGAAGTGCCTGAAAGAACAAAACAACTAAAATGAGGGGAGCTGCAGGGACAACATGCATGTGTGCAGGGACATGCACCTGTGCACCTGTGCAGGTTCATACCTGACCTGGTGGCGCCTCTGTGGTGATCCGGACCAAGCTGGCAGCCTCTGTCTCATTCTTCACTCTGCAAACAGACAACATGGAAGAAAACCAGTGAACCTCCCAGTTCTCCCACAGCTCACTACAGGTTGGTCTCAGAGCAGACCACCTGTGATCAGACCATCCAGGACTCAGTTTCTGGCCTGGTTCCTTTACCAACCAGAGCCTGAACCATGGTGGTGCCTTCAGTGAAAAAGATCAGATTTACTTTTTTCCAGATCCAGAGCAAATCAGCAGGTCAAAGACACCGATTGATGTTTAACAAAGCAAACATCTGGAATGTTTCAGCTGCAGTTTTATAACACAGACAGTTTGCTCCGCCCCTGTAGCTCCTTGACTCCACCCTGCCGTGTGAACGGAGGTTTCCACCAGCAGGGGTCAGGGGTCTGTTACTGACATGTCTTCATTATCAGGAACTTCTAGGAGGCTGAAACACGTCCCTGTCGTGGGTTAGACCTACTTTGGGTTAGGGGGAGGTGGTGTTAGGGTTAGGGGGAGGTGGTGTTAGGTTTAGGGGGAGGTGGTGTTAGGGTTAGGAGGAGGTGGTGTTAGGGTTAGGGGGAGGTTGGGTGGTTTTCGGGTTAGGGGGGGTGTGTTGGGTTCGGCGGTGGTGGTGGAGGTTAGGGGAGGTGTTTAAGGCTAGGGGGCGTTGGTTTAGGGTTAGGAGGAGGTGGTGGTTAGGTTTCGGCGGTGGTGTGGGTTAGGGTTAGGTTAGGTGGGAGGTGGTGTTCGGGTGGTGGTCGGCGGCGGTGGTGTTCGGGTTAGGGAGGTGGTGTTTGGGTTCGGCGGAGGTGGTGGTTTCCGGTTCGGAGGAGGTGGTGTTATGGTTCGGCGGCGGTGGTGTTAGGGTTAGGAGGGGTGGTTAGGAGGAGGTGGTGTTTTTCGGGTTGGGGGAGGTGTTTTGGGTTAGGAGGAGGTGGTGTTAGGGTTAGGAGGGTGGTGGGTTAGGGAGGTGTTTAGGTTAGGGGGGGTGTGGTGTTAGGGTTCGGTTAGGGGTGGTTTCGGTTCGGGGGTGTGGTGTTAGGAAGGAGGTGGTGTTCGGGTTAGGGGGCGGTGGTGTTTGGGTTCGGCGGTAGGTGGTTTTTGGGGTTCGGAGGTGGTGGTGTTCGGGTTAGGAGGCGGTGGTGTTTCCGGTTTCGGGGGAGGTGGTGTGTTAGGGTTAGGAGGAGGTGGTGTTTCGTTTTAGGGGGTGGTGTTAGGTTGGGGGCGGTGGTGGTTGGGGGTTGTTTAGGGTTAGGGGGGTGGTGTTGTTAGGAGGAGGTGGTGTTAAGGTTAGGAGGAGGTGGTGTTAAGGTTAGGGGGAGGTGGTGTTAAGGTTAGGAGGAGGTGGTGTTAGGGTTAGGAGGAGGTGGTGTTAAGGTTAGGGGGAGGTGGTGGAGGTGCAATCATCTCATCTCTGATGCTGACCTCATTATTTCGGTTTGTTCTTCGTCTCTTATAGGTGGTTGATAAGCAGCTAAAGCGGTGCTCTGCTGCCACCATGTGGTGGTCGTGTTCTAAGTCAGTAAGCAGCTCCATGGAGGTAAAAAGAGACAGCTGAGGGACCCTAGGAGGTGGTTGTCTCTGTTCCAGTCCCAGTCTCCTTGTTTTACACCTGACCAGTCCCGTTCTCACCACGGTCCACCTGGCAGGTGGTAACAGCTGTGAGGTGACCCATCAGTTACTGCTGCCAACTCAACCTCTCAGCATGGTTTTCTGCTCTACTATGGTGTCTGTTTGGAAACCTGGTCTCAGGTGTTTTAGAAAACTCTGTCACAGAGGGAGACATCTGGAACAGCTGGAGATGAGAAACGACCTACAGAAGAACCAGAGGACATGTTCACATCTGGAACAGGTGGAGATGAGAAACCATCTGCAGAAGCACCAGAGGACATGTTCACACCTGGAACAGCTGGAGATGAGAAACCATCTCCAGAAGCACCAGAGGACATGTTCACATCTGGAACAGGTGAAGATGAGAAACCATCTCCAGAAGCACCAGAGGACATGTTCACACCTGGAACAGCTGGAGATGAGAAACCATCTCCAGAAGCACCAGAGGACATGTTCACATCTGGAACAGGTGAAGATGAGAAACCATCTCCAGAAGCACCAGAGGACATGTTCACACCTGGAACAGCTGGAGATGAGAAACCATCTCCAGAAGCACCAGAGGACATGTTCACATCTGGAACAGGTGGAGAAGAGAAACCATCTCCAGAAGCACCAGAGGACATGTTCACACCTGGAACAGCTGGAGAAGAGAAACCATCTCCAGAAGCACCAGAGGACATGTTCATACCAACTCTGAACACACATCTCTCTTCTTACTTTGAGATCCTCTGAGGAGCTGCCAGACCTCCGCTCTCCTGCAGCTTCTGCTGGTCTCCAGACTGCTCCTCCAGGTCCTCCAGGTCCTCCTGAAATGACGTCCTGCAGTCGGATGCTGCAGCAGCCTCCTGCCAGAACAAACGTTTATTAAATTCTCCTTATCCTCTTTATACAGATTTTTTATCTTTTCTTCTTCTTTTATTCAAATATTTTTTCAATCTCAGCTTCATTTATTTTGACCTAACAGCTGGACTGAGACCTGGACTAACAGCTGGACCAACTGCTGGACTAACAGCTGGACTTACACCTGGACCGACAGCTGAACTAACAGCTGGACCGACAGTTGGACCGAGAGCTGGACTAACAGCTGGACCGAGAGCTGGACCAACAGCTCGACCAAGAGCTAAACTTACAGGTGGACCGACACAGACTAACAGCTGGACTAACACATAGACTAACAGCTGGAGTTCCACCTGGACTGACAGTTGGACTGACAGCTGGACTGACAGCTGGACCGACAGCTGGACTGACAGCTGGACCGACAGACTAACAGCTGGACTAACACATAGACTAACAGCTGGAGTTCCACCTGGACTGACAGCTGGAACGACACCTGGACTAACAGCTGGACCGACAGCTGGACTGAGACTTAGACTTAACAGCTGGACTGAGACTTAGACTTAACAGCTGGACTGACAGCTGGACTGAGACCTAGACTTAACAGCTGGACTCACACCTGGACCGACACAGACTAAGAGCTAGACTAACAGCTGGACCAACAGCTGAACTAACAGCTGGACCAACAGCTGAACTAACAGCTGGACCAACAGCTGAACCAACAGCTGGACCGGCACACAGACCGACAGCTGGACTAACAGCTGGACCGACAGCTGTTCAGCTCCTCTCAGGTTTGAGTGTCATTGTTTGATGTCATTACTGTAATTAGCATCTGGTGTCGTTACTATCTTGCGTAACTGAGGCAGCGTCTCTTCACTCAGTTGTTTTCAGGGTTCTGGACATTTCTAGAACCAGCACTGCATTTCAAGACAGTTTTTGTGTCTGACCAGTGAAATGATCTCAACACGCCTGCAGGTGGCGCTGGAGAAGATTTGTGTCCATCTCCAGAAAGACCTTCAACAAATGTTCTTGTGTCCTCAGATTCCTAGGAGCGATCTACACGCTCATGTCTGCCCAATATTCCTTCTTAAAACTGGATGTGGAAGTACAAACTAAAGAATTTAGATCAAGTGGACCAATCACATTCACTGTCCTCCACACTGATGCACCACGCAGCTGCGCCGCCGGTTCCACGCTGGAGCATCAACCTGGATTAAACCAGGATTAATTTCAACCGGGATTAAATAAACTAGCAGATGCTCTTACATGAAAAAATAAAATAAAATCAGCATTAGTGCTAGAAAACCCATCAGTCTACCTTGCTTTGTTTTTTTTTTATTTCAGTTGACATTTTGTTTTTATTTCAGTTGACATTTTGTTTTTATTTCAGTTGGCCTCATTTCATTTTTTTTTTCAGTTGACCTCATTTTGTTTTTATTTCAGTTGACATTTTGTTTTTATTTCAGTTGACATTTTGTTTTTATTTCAGTTGACTTCATTTTGTTTTTATTTCAGTTGGCCTCTAATACAAATGTAAAATCCTGGCGTTTGTGTTCCTAACAACATTCTGACAAAATGGACCAAATTTGAAACCATTAGGTCCAGCAGAGGGCACTGTAATAAGAAGATTCATGTTTTATTTCATTTCTAAAGACTCGTGTAAACGAGAAGAAAATTCCTTTTCCTGGTCAGGCCTTTGATCAGCCTGAATCAATCCATCATTCACACCGTAAACTGTTGTTTCTAGAAAGCTGGAAATGAAAAAACATTTTCAAATTGTTCATTGTGTTTAGTTTATAAGCTGTGATGTCATGGTTTAAATTATAACCACAGATCCAGAGAAGCTTGGACGTAAATAACAGAATGAATGATTGTCAGATCTCTTAAATCCATGTTTTATTCCCAGAAGAACATCAAGAACATTTCATGAAAATATCAGCTCTTTCTGACTTTGATGGCAGCAATACATCTGGAAACAGCTGGAAGTTTGTGGAAACACCTGATGTCCAGTCTAAGCGTCGTTATTCTAGAAAACAGCAGCAACGGTGGAATTCACCAGCACTGATGACTGATACGGATTTAACACCACCTGAGGGACTTGCACAACGTGTTGCACAACAACATCTAGTTTTATTTTTCAAGACAAAAGTCTCTAAACTTTGGAGGAACTGCAGAGCTACAGGACAATAAATGATCCTTGAAATCCTTGACATGAATTGTCTCCTGAACATCACTGATGGACTCAGGAACACTTCCAGAAACCACCGTCCTTCAACACGGTTCACCTACAATCCACTGATGCAGGTTAAAGCTGGACCATCAGAGAAGAAGACAAATGTGGACACCATCCAGAAACACCAGCATCTTCTCTGGACCGAAGATCATCTAAGATGGTCTGAGGATCAATGGAAACTGTTCTGAGATCAGATGAACCAACCATGGACCTGCAGACTGAAGAGGAGAGGAACCATCCAGCTGTTATCAGACAGATCAACAGCTGCATCTCTGATGGTCTGGGGTTGATTAGTCTATGGACAGCTGGAACATCTGGAAAGGCTCCATCACTGCTGAGGAGAACATAGAGGTTTCAGACAACGTCTCTTTCAGGGAAGACCTTCCAGATTTCAGCAGGATGATGCTGAACCACAGACTGGATCATCCACAGCAGCAGGACTCCACAGGAGAAGATCCAGCTGCTGAACTGGACCCTAACCCTTAGACCAGCAGAAAACATCTGGAGCAGCAGAAATCCAGCAGTGAAGGTCCAGGACTGTTAAGCAGCTGGAATCCTGCATCAGACCAGACGGGACAACATTCCTCTAAAGCTCCAGCAGCTGGTCTTCTCACTTCCCAGATGTTCAGACAGATGTTAGAAGAAAAGGAGATGCTCCACAATGATGAACATCAGCCTGTTCCAGCTGTTTACAGATGTGCTGCTGTCACCTGATATTTCCTCGTGAGTAAAGATGACTGGTAGGATTCTCGATGGAGAATGAAGATGACTCTGGAGTGATCTTCTGGACCATTCCACTGCTTTTTCCAGGTTTTGCTAACTAAAATCTGTTTTAGATAGACTTTCTAATCCAGGCTTGACTGGTCTGAGATAGCCTCAAGGCTTTAGGAAGCACTGAACTGGTCCTTTAGACTTCTGCTGAATCAGAGGAGCTCTAGATGATGCCGAAGACACAAACATAATGAGACCGTTTGGATCACACCAGACTGTGATGGTAGACGCAGCATCCAGCTGGTAGCTGAGCTACCATCACATCTGGATCTCTGGAGCCCTCAGAGACCTCTGAGATGATCAACACCAACAGTCTGGTTGGTGTTTGGAGGAAGGAGGCCCATCAGACTGAACACAGTGGAGCCAGGTTTCAGGGGGCTGAGCCCAGCGCCACCTGGGCTGTTCTACTTTAGTTCTAGTGAACATTAGCGCCCTCTTGTGTTCAGTCTTGGAAAAGACACTGCTGCATAAAGAGATGGCACGTTTCAGCCGACATCTCTTTGTGGAGCTTCAAAGTGACATAACATGAGCCATTTATCTGAGGACGTGAGTGTATCAGTGTCTCACAGTACTGATGGTCATCCTGCTGGATCTCACGTTGGCACCTTCTTCGTCAGAGGAGACTTTGACGACATCTTCTGTCTCAGTTGAGATGTCAAGCACTTCCATCCAGTCAGCATCCAGCTGCTCTGCTGCCAGACAGAAATCATGTCTGAAAACCTGCTGACTGCTGCTAAAGTCTCTACTCGACTGTAACTGGTGTTCATACCTGTTGACGGCACCAGGGCCGACAGGTATGCATCCCTTGTCCTCGTCAGCCTCCTCTTCTTCCTCTTCAGGACCGCCTCTGTTCTTCTCAGCTCCTGGATCAGATTCTCTGCCTACAACACAACACAACCAACTTCAGGAACTATGACTTTAGTGAGATATCCAAATGGAATTTTTCTGACCCCAACACTGAACCCTGTGGGACGCCATAGCAGACCCTCATCAGTGAGGAAGGAACGTCATGAACTTAAAGGAACTGGAACCTGTCAGATAGATGTGATTTAAACCAGCTCTAATCTGAGCAGTAAAATGCTGTGATGGATGGTATCAAAGCAGCCCTGAGGTCCAGCAGAACTAGTACAGATACTAATCCATTATCTGAGGAGGTCGTTGGTGACTCTAATCAGTTCAGTTTCTGTGCTGTGATGAGTTCTGAACCCTGACTGAAAAACGACATATAGATCATTTCTATGCAGGTGGTTCTCCTAACTGGCTTCAACTATTTTTAACAGAATTTCAGAGATAAATGGAAGGTTGGATATTGGTCTATAATTCACTAAAATGTCTGTAAAAAATGTAAAGGTTTAATTACTGAGACTTTAAAAACCTGTGGTTCATCTCCCGTTTTCAGGGATAGATTAATCTGATCTAATATTGACAAACCAATAAAAGAGAAAACATTTCCGAGTGGTGGAGTTGTGATGGAGTTTAGTAGACACGTGGATGGTTCATCTTCTCTGATGGTTGAGGTCAGCTCAGAGAGGTCTACAGGAGAGAACCAGTCCAGAGTCAGGTCAGGACCAGAGGAAGGTACTGAAGCTGGAGAAACGTCCAACCACCAGACATCTACCAGTGTCAGGACCGATCCTCTTCTCTCTATACATGCTGCCTCTGGAAATATTATCCAGAAACACGACATCAATGTTCATTGATGTGCAGCTATATTTATAGGGTTAAGGTTAGCCTAACCCTAACCCAGAGGAAATAGAACCATCAGACAAACTTCAGACATGTCTGAAGGACATTCAGACCTGGATGTCCTCTAACTTTTAGCTTTTAAATCCTGATAAAACAGAGGTTATTGTCTTTGGTTCAAAACACCTGAGGAACAGATGAGCTGATTTCATGTTGTCCTCCAGTCCAACTGAGAGAAACCTCTGAGTGATTTTAGATCAGGATATGTGGTTTAAACAGCAGATTAATCTGGTTTATCAGACAGCCTTTTATCATCTCTGTAATATCTCCAAGATCAGGAGCATCCTCTCCCAGGGTGATGCTGAAAAACCTAATCCAGGAGTTTGTCTCTTCTAGACTGGATTATTGTAATGTGTTATTATCAGGATGAACCAGTAATTCTCTGAACAGCCTCCAGCTGATTCAAAATGCAGCAGTGATTGAACAGGAATCAGCAGAGAGATCACGTCTCTCCAGTGTTAGCCTCCCTCCACTGGCTTCCTGGAAAATTCAAACTTCAGCAGACTTGATAACTCCTGATGCTCCTGGTTATCTAGCAGACCTGATAACTCCTGATGCTCCTGGTTATCCAGCAGACCTGATAACTCCTGATGCTCCTGGTTATCCAGCAGATGACTGGTAGGATTCTCAACGGAGAAGGAAGATGACTCTGGAGTGACCTTCTGGACCATCCCACTGCTTTTTCTATGTTTCACTAACCAAAGTCTGTGTTTAAGATAGACTTTACTAATACAGGCTTGACTGGTCTTAGATAGCCTCAAGGCTTTAGGAAGCATTGATCTGGTCCTGAACTGGTCTCAAACTGGTCACACCAGACTGTGATGGTAGACGCAGCATCCAGCTGGTAGCTGGTCTGAGAGTCCAGGTTTACTTGTAGCTATGCTGCTGTGGGCCGATGCTGCAGGGACACTACCATGAAAGGAAGTGTTGTTGGAGTAGGAGGAGCTCTTAGGGTTGCAAAATTCCCAGAAATTTTGAACGCGATAAATTTCCACAGGGAATTTTGGGAATTTTGCGGGAATATTGGGAATTTTCGGAAACTTTCGGAAACTTTGGGAATTCTCACAATTGCAATGTCAAAAAGACTGATGGTCCTTGATTAGGGTTTTCAGGGTAGCTCAACAATTGTTAAAAAAAGGAGAACTACACTGTTAATTGATGATTGTTAATTTTAACATTTTTATTACATTATTACTTATTATTATTATTATTACATTATTATTACATTCCAAGTGAATGATATAATACAGTGCACATGTATTATGATAGTTTAAATCTCACTCAGATGATTTTTTCAACTAAGATTTTAATCCAGGTTGAGTTCTGTACAATAAAAATAGTTGTAATTCTTGGAGAGAAGTTATCTAAGTCAGTTACACCTCAGCTCTTTCCAAATGCACATAATTTTTTGCGACTGTAAGGACAATATGTTCCTTGTGTGGAAAAATAAATTTAAAAAAAATGAAAGACAACTTCGAAGTTTTGAAAACATCAGTCTATAGTCAATCAGTAGTAAATTCAGACTCACCGAACTTGTCCTTCACAACACTGAATACTGAGCCTGATGCAACAGTTATGATCCAACTGATGTGACTGAGTGAAACTGAAAGTGAAAGTGAGCTGGAAAACCCCTTACTGAAACTGCTGGATGGGGGAATTCCCATGTATCTATATATAGATTTTAACAACATTTATGAAAATGCAGTACCAGAATTTTGATGACATCATCCAGGGGTCGCGAAATCCACTCGCCCGCTCGCCTAGGCGAGTGCAATCAGTGTCAGGGCGAGTACATAGCCAAGTGGTACTCGCCCTGTGGGCGAGTAGCCTTCACAGCTGTTGCTGAACCTTTACTTGGAAAAAAATAGCTGGGACTTGCAGAAATTTCTAGGGACTAGTGCAGTTTGAATGGTCACTAGTCCCGTGGGTGAGTGAGGTTGTCATCTCGCGACCCCTGTCATCATTTCAAAATAAACTAAATAAATAAAATAAATAGTATCCTATGACAGTGATACATCCTTTGACCCTATTAAGGCATACCAAGCGCCAGGCAGCCCAAAAACAAGTAAAAGCTCATTTTATTGTGTGGAAAATGCTATATAATGTATTTGCTTTCTTAAAAAACTGACAGAGTTTACCATTTCAGATCATAAAAACGAAAATTCCCGAAAATTCCCAAAATTTCCGACCTTTCAAAATTCCCGTAACTTTCCCTGGAAAGATTCCAAAATTTCCGGAAAGTTTCCGTCCCTTTGCAACCCTAGGAGCTCTCTCAGACATGTTTGACAGGTTGTCAGTACGTTATTGAATTTGGCTTGGTTTGGTTGGTTGGTCTGACCTGTTTCAGTGTGGAGACCCTGGAGATGTTCTCCTCTTTCTGGAGGACCTCCTTCCTCAGAGTATTGAACATCTGGTGCAGCTGCTCCCGACGCCTCCTCTCGTTGATGGTGTGCTGGAATCGCTGCAGGAACACAAATGTTTGTCAGCAGGAGCATGAAGAAGCTCTGCCTCCACGTCAGACCATCATTGTTCTCTGAGGCCTGACTGAGGCAGAACGACAGTCTAGAAGCTTCAGAAGACAGGTTCCTGAACTGTACAGGAACTTGAAGGCACCAACCCCATTCAGCAGGTAACTCAGGTCAAAGGTTGACTGTGTCACAGAAGACTGAACATATCAAGATTAAAGGAGCCACATCATCAGATTTGTCTGAAAGAGATGAACCAGGAGTCTACCTGATCCACTAGAGTAGGTCCTGGTGTTTCTCAAGGCTTCCAGCTGCTGCTGTCATCAGACGACCGCCTTTCTGCAGAGGATCCTCAGTTACACCCGTCCATGACAACCAGTAAACTAACCGGACTACAAGTATGTCTGACTGACATGAAGACCTGAATGATGCCAACTTCCTGTTCCTGGTCTCAGATCAGACTGAGGTTGTCTAGGCTCCAACAGAGATCATCTAGCTCCATGTTAAAACGTAACAGCAGAAATCAACATATTCCTGTTGTTGGTTTTAACATCCACGACGACTAGACCTGCAGATCAGGTACATCTATATTACACGATAAAGCTGACCAGTGAGATGGTGGAATGTCATCACTAGAACGTTTGAGGTCCTTTGATGGACAGCTAGCCTCGGCTCTTTCGTTGATGAAGTTAGCTAGCTACTGTTGTTATGATTTTAGCTAGTTAGCGTCATATTGAGCTCTGAGCTGTGGAACTGACCGTGGTCATATTTTAAAGAGAATGCTTTGCCCTGAAAGGCCTAGTGCTGCGCTAACCGATCTGGGCGGCACTCGTCCGAAGATCCGGCTGGATCATGTCTGGACTCGTTCAAGTGGAATTACGCTGGATTCAATCAGTCACCCCATCCACCTGAAGCTCACTGAAGGGGCCCCCACGCTGAGGGGGAAGGGGGTCCTTTGGCAGCAAAGGGTTGCACGGGCCGGGATTGGAACCCGTGACTGCTATGTCTAGGGCCACCTACATCGAGGGCCACCTGCGTCGAGGGCCACCTACAGTGGAGGAAATAAGTATTTGATCCCCGCTGATTTTGGCAGTTGTCATACTAAGAAATAAGTGAAAAGTCTCAGACTTCTATGGCAGCTTTAACAGTTATAGAAAAGAATATTGAAAAAAAAAATGAGAAAATTACATGAAATGAAAAATAAAAATAAATTTGCAAGTCATTGAGGGAAATGAGTGTTTGATCCTCTAACAAAACATGATCTAATACTTGGTGGCAAACACAGCTGTCAGTTTCTTGTAGTTGCATACTAGGTTTAAACACATCAGGAGTAATTTTCGTCCACTCCTCTCTGCAGATCATCTCTAAATCCTGAAGGTTTTGAGGCTTGCGCTTGGAAACTCACAGCTTCAGCTCTCTCCATAGATTTTCAATAGGATTAAGGTCAGGAGACAGGCTAGGCCATTCCATGACCTTGATGTGCTTCTTATGGAGCCACTCCTTTGTTTCCTTGGCTGTATGTTTTGGGTTGTTGTCATGCTGGAAGACCCATCCATGACCCATTTTCAATGTCCTTGTGGAGGTAAGGAGGTTGTCACCCAAGATTTTGTGGTACATGACCCCGTTCATCTTCCCATCGATGCGGTGAAGTTGACCTGTCCCCTTAGAAAAGAAACACCCCCAAAGCATAAGGCTTCCACCGCCATGCTTGACAGTAGGGATGGTGTTTTTGAGGTCATATTCAGCATTTCTCTTCCTCCAAACACGTCGAGTTGAGTTGAGGCCAAAGAGCTCAATTTTGGTCTCATCTGACCACAGCACCTTCTCCCAGTCTCTTTCTGAGTCATTAATATGTTCGTTGGCAAACCTGAGTCGGGCCTGGACGTGAGCCTTCTTGAGCAGAGGGACCTTGCGCGCACTGCAGGATTCAGGATCATTAACCACCTCCTACCGTGTAGTTCTCAGCTGATCTCTAACCTTTCTCATGATCATTGAGACCCCACGAGGTGATGTCTTCCATGGAGCCCCCAGCCTAGGTTGATTAACAGTCATGTTGTACTTCTTCCACTTCCAAATAATTGCACCAACAGTTGTCACCTTCTCATTCAGCTTCTTACTTATGATTTTGTAGCCCATTCCAGCCTTGTGGAGTTCAACAACTTTGTCCCTGACATCTTTTGACAGCTCTTTAGTCTTGCCCATGATGGAGATGGTGGAGTATTACTGAGTCTGTGGGCAGATGGCTTTTTATACAGGTGACTATTTGAAACAGGTGTCGCTCATGCAGGTAATTACTTCAGTGAGATTAGGAGTATGCCAGTGGTCTGTGGGAACCAACACTGGTCAAGGTTGGTTGGGGATCAAATACTTATTTCCCTCAATGACATACAAATTAATTTTTATTTTTCATTTTGTGTATTTTCTCAATTTCTTTTTTTCAATATTCTTTCTATAACTGTTAAAATAAAGCTGACATAAAAATCTGAGACTGTTCATTTATTACTCAGTATGACAACTGCCAAAATCAGCGGGGGATCAAATACTTATTTCCTCCACTGTATGTCGAGGGCCACCTGCGTCGAGGGCCACCTGCGTCGAGGGCCACCTGCCCTAACCACTGCGCCACCGGGCAGCTCAGCTGACTGAAATGGTTCTGGATGGATTCGGCTCTTACGTTTCGTTTTTGGAGTGTCACTTTGCCATCTTCACCGTCTTCGGTGTCTGATGAGTTCTCTGTCTCGGTGCTCGATGTCAGTTCCACCACGTCCACTGGCTTCATCTTCATGGTGACAGGCCCCGCCTCCCCATCCACACAGATATGATGTCCAGGTCAACAGGGTTGCAGGCCAACTCGTGGTCCATGACGGAACATTCAGCTGGGGGGTGGGACGCTGCTGGAGGCGGGGCAGCGGTGTTGATGGGGGGGGCCAGGTCTCTGGTGGATCAGGACTATGTTGGACCACTGCCCCTTCAGGACCGGGCAGACAACCACTCATTGACACTGTTTTGATACTTGGCTCCGCCCCCTGGCCCGTGACAGGTTTGGGTGAGGTGAAGTTGATGGGGGGTGGGGGAGGGCCAGGGGTACAGGGTTGCAGGAGTGTCCCCGGGGCCACGACCCCCTCAGAGCTGAGCGGGGACCCATCTTTAGCAGAGGTGACGATGACCCCCTCCCTGCTGGAGTGGGACGTCAGGACCTGCAGGGTGGTCTTCTTCAGGGGGGGCGCTGATGTCACAGTCTTTGGACTCGTGATGACAGTGACAGTGGGGGTCTGGAGGGGCGGAGCCTTCGGGACAGGGGAGGAAGAAGATGATGAAGGAAGGACCTGGAGGACGAAAACCAGGGTTTAAGATCATTTCTGCGTTAACACGCTAAAAACACAGTTTAATATGAACAATTGTCACTGACGTTCCACCGTTGGAAACTAAAGTGGTCATCAAAGGGTTAGGGTTACAACTTAAATGTTCGCTCTCTGTGTTAACGTCACTAATCAAGTTGGGTTTCAGTGTTTCCTCTTTTCCTGTTCTGTAATCTGAACTGGGAACCAGTGAAACCCCCTGAGTGGACGCATGAATCCACCACCTTCATCTTTGACCAGTTAACCGTTTCTACTTCAGGTGTTTACTGCAGTAGAACGGTTACACAACCACAACCATTGACGCAAACATGTAAGTTATCTCAGTTATTTCTCTTCTCTGAAATATTCATTTAATGACCACATGTAGTTAATCTGAGTGTCCTTCCTTTAACTTGTTTTAAAATCAAAGATATAAGCTCTTTAATTAGAGAAATATCCCAGTTTTAACAGTTGATTAAATCTGCAACAAAAACCTTGCCAGTGATTACTAAAATGATCACTGATTAACTGTTATCAAAGAACCATGAGGTCATGTTGTCGAGATGTACCACCTGAGGATGAACATTAAAGAAGAATAATATTAACATGATGGAACAAATGTTCATGTGTCAGTGACAGAAAGCTGCTCGTGTTGTAAAGACTCCTGGAGTTCATGGACTGAAAAGGAGATAGAAGAGCAGCAACCCTAACCCCTAACCGCTAACCCCTAACCACCAACCCCTAACAGTAACATGACACGATAACGACTGACCAAGACCCCCTCCCTCAGGTACCTCCCTCCCTCCCAGGTACCCCCTCCCCCTCCCAGGTACCTCCCTCCCTCCCTCCCTCCCTCAGGTACCTCCCTCCCTCCCTCAGGTACCTCTCTGAACAGGTGGATCTGGCTTGACAGGTTTCAGCTGGCTGATGGAAATCAATTGCACCACCTTCCCATCGGGTCTGAGGTAATACTGGACCCCAGACGAGGACTGGACCGGCCGCAGGACCATCCTCTGACGGCTGGAGGGGGGGTTCGGGATCCGGGGGGAGAGGAGAGACAGGGGGGCCATCTTACGAGGACCCGGGACCTGAACCAGGACAACTTGGGAGGCTTTGGGAGGTGCAGAGTTCAGCAGCAGGTTTACAGGTCGAAGCAGCCGACTGCCAGGCGGAGACTCTGAACACACAAGAACCATCATCAGAACCACCTTCAGAACCACCATCAGAACCACCATCAGAACCATCATCAGAACCACCAGAGCCATTTACCAACGACAACATTATTCTGTTTTTATATGAAAAAAAACAGGCATTCAAACATCTGCACAAAACTACAAGCCTGTTGGCTCACCTGTGGGTGAGGCTGGGAGGCTGGCTTCTGTGACACGGGGAACTGGGGTGACTGGGGGAACTGGGGCGACTGGGGGCTCCGGGCTTGCTGAGGTTGTGGAAGCAGTGGTGGTGACAGCAGCAGAGATAGTCCCGCTGGTCGTTCCTGAACTCTGAGGAAGTTTACAGGATGATGATGAGGAGGAGGATTTCACAGAAGCCTGCTGCTGTCTGCGGGAACCCACACGGCCAGTCAGGTAAGCCGCCAGACGATTGGCCGGGTGGAGCGCCCCCATCCTCCCCAGCTGGATCTTTGCCAGAGGATAGCTCTTCCCGTTGACCTGAAGAACAACAGACAGGAAGCTAGAAATCAGAGATGAACCTTCATCTGTTTGAAGCTGAAGCATCAGCATAAAGATGGAGCAGTTCAGACATTAAAGGTTGAGTAGTTCAGACATTAAAGGTTGAGTAGTTCAGACATTAAAGGTTGGAGTAGTTCAGACATTAAAGGTTGAGTAGTTCAGACATTAAAGGTTGAGTAGTTCATTGAGTAGTTCAGACATTAAAGGTTGAGTAGTTCAGACATTATTAGTTCAGTTGAGTAGTTCAGTTAAAGTTGAGTAGTTCAGACATTAAAGGTTGAGTAGTAGTTCAGACATTAAAGGTGAGTAGTTCAACATTAAAGGTTGAGTATTCAGACATTAAAGGTTGGAGTAGTTCAGACATTAAAGGTTGAGTAGTTCAGACATTAAAAGGTTGAGTAGTTCAGACATTAAAGGTTTGAGTAGTTCAGACATTAAAGGTTGAGTAGTTCAGACATTAAAAGGTTGAGTAGTTCAGACATTAAAGGTTGGAGTAGTTCAGACATTGAGTAGTTCAGACATTAAAGGTTGAGTAGTTCAGACATAAAGGTAGTAGTTCAGACATAAAAGGTTGAGTAGTTCAGACATTAAAGGTTGGAGTAGTTCAGACATTAAAGGTTGAGTAGTTCAGACATTAAAGGTTGGAGTAGTTCAGACATTAAAAGGTTGAGTAGTTCAGACATTAAAGGTTGGAGTAGTTCAGACATTAAAGGTTGAGTAGTTCAGACATTAAAGGTTGGAGTAGTTCAGACATTAAAAGGTTGAGTAGTTCAGACATTAAAGGTTGGAGTAGTTCAGACATTAAAGGTTGAGTAGTTCAGACATTAAAAGGTTGAGTAGTTCAGACATTAAAGGTTGGAGTAGTTCAGACATTAAAGGTTGAGTAGTTCAGACATTAAAGGTTGGAGTAGTTCAGACATTAAAGGTGAGTAGTTCAGACATTAAAAGGTTGAGTAGTTCAGACATTAAAGGTTGGAGTAGTTCAGACATTAAAGGTTGAGTAGTTCAGACATTAAAGGTTGGAGTAGTTCAGACATTAAAGGTTGAGTAGTTCAGACATTAAAGGTTGGAGTAGTTCAGACATTAAAGGTTGGAGTAGTTCAGACATTAAAGGTTGAGTAGTTCAGACATTAAAGGTTGAGTAGTTCAGAGATTAAATGTGGGGTAGAAAAGCATTACAGGTGAAGTAGTTCAGACATTAAAGGTTGGAGTAGTTCAGACATTAAAGGTTGAGTAGTTCAGACATTAAAGGTTGGAGTAGTTCAGACATTAAAGGTTGGAGTAGTTCAGACATTAAAGGTTGAGTAGTTCAGACATTAAAGGTTGGAGTAGTTCAGACATTAAAGGTTGGAGTAGTTCAGACATTAAAGGTTGAGTAGTTCAGAGATTAAATGTGGGGTAGAAAAGCATTACAGGTGAAGTAGTTCAGACATTAAAGGTGAAGTAGTTAAGCATTAAAGGTGGGGTAGTTCACAAATGGGATAAATGCATATCAAGATTTGTGTGGGGAGGTAAAAGACCCCGAATACGCTATACCACCCTGCAACTACCTAAAGACAAAGGGGGAATGGCACTCCCAAATTTAAAAGACTACTTTCATGCAGCGCAATTACGTAAATTAATTTGCTGGTGTGATGAAAGATATGTAGCTCGATGGAAAGATATTGAAATTTCTGCTCATAAAAAGCCAATTCAAACAAATATTGGGGAAACTGAGGCTCCTACTTATATAAGTGGGGAACATAACTTAAACCCGGTGATATCCTTTACTTTAGATATATGGTACTCCACAGTAAAACGATTAAAAATAGGTAAAGAAATTGGACTATTAAAACGGGTTGCTTTTGACGACAAATTTGCACCAAGAAAAGTTGATGGGACATTCAAACAGTGGGCAGATAAGAGAATTACAGCCATATGCACAACTTTGAAAAAGGGTGAAATGAAAAGTTTTCAAGAACTAAAAAACGAACATAATTTAACTAATCAGGATTTATTTAGATACCTGCAATTAAGGGATTATTATACAAAACAAATTAAAACAAATGAGGATAGAATTCACCCTATCGTAAAACTACTGGTCAAGGCATATAGTCACTCTATCCCCAAAGCGGTATCTGTTCTATATGAATGCTTAATAGAATCTAAAATGGAGTCAACACTATATGTCAAAGCCAAATGGGAACGAGAGCTGGGTGGGGGAATTCCAGAGGGGACATGGAACGATCTGTGGAAAGCTCACCAAACTACTACTCAGTCACTGAGATGGAGAGAATTTAATTGGAAAAATTTAATTCGATATTTTATTACACCTAGAATCAAAAGTAAACAGTTGAATACTCACCAGCCATGCTGGAGACTGTGTAATGACATAGATTCAGATCATACACACATTTTTTGGAAATGCACAAATATACAGCCCTTCTGGGGTAATGTTCACTCAGTTCTCTGCAAAGTGCTGGGATGTGTGATTCCTAAATCTTGCCTTGTTCTGTACCTGGGACATTTGGATGGATCGGTGCATATAGAAGACCAATATCTGATTAAGTCTCTTTTGGTGGCTGGGAAGAAGGCCATTACCAAAAACTGGCTCAAAACTGACCCCCCTTGCAACAAACAATGGATGTCAATCATAGAGGACATACAAACGATGGAACATCTCACATACAAGTTGAACGTGAAAGAGCACCTATTTATTAAAAGATGGGGGAAATGGTTATTATATAAGAAGAGATTGGATCTTACATGACTGTATACAGGCTCTGTTCTTCACTGTTATTTTTGTTTGTTAATATGTTTGAGATTGTTATTTTATTTGTTTGTTTTTTCATCCTCCACAATGCAGAGGAGTTTGTATGGCAATGTATTGTAAACATTGATAACTAAAACAAATAAATAAATATTGTTAAAAAAAAAAAAAAAGGTGGGGTAGTTAAGCATTAAGGGTGGAATAGTTAAGCATTAAAGGTGAAGTAGTTAAGCATTAAAGGTAGAGTAGGTAAGCATTAAAGGTGGGGTAGTTCAGACATTAAATTTGTTCCAGAAACCCTGTTTATTCCAGGGGTTCACACATACAGGACTGTTACCTAGGCAACCAGACAGGAAGGTCATGTAACAAGCAGCGGTCAGAAAGGACAGGACGTTACCTGGACCAGGTGCTCTGTTCCTCCTGGCTGTTTCCTACTGGCTGCGAGGAGTCCAGCAGGACAGACTCCTGTCAGGAACGGCAGAGCCATCCGAAAACTCCTTCATCTCAGATTGCACCTCGAACATCTGGACAGCTGTCTGTCTCCTCATCAATGTCGTCTTCCTCCACCTCCTTCTGCCAGTCTTCAGGAGGCTCCACCTCTTCCACTTCCTTCTGCCAGTCCTCCAGAGGCTCTGCCTCCTCCATCACCTCCTTCTGCCAGTCTTCAGGAGGCTCTGCCTTCCTGGTCACCTGTGTCAGGTGGTCCTTCTGAAAGATATCAGATGTGTTGGCTGAACATCTTCAGTGAGTTTTAACATACATGTGACTGCACATCAACCTGAGGGTGGAGCTCTGACTGGACTACTTACTTTGACAGGAAGCCGTTTTTGGTCCGTGGTTCTTGGTTTTTTTGGTGGCTGCAGCTGTGAAAAAGGAGATGATGAGCTGGAAGTTAGTTTCAGAGGCAGGAGAGTGGAGGGAGATTATTGAAGCAATACTGAAGCAGAGCACCGACCCCAAGAGATCGAAAAACAACAAATTAAAACACACTCAAATAAAAACAGTGCTGTCAGATTAATGAGGGTTAGTGAGGGTTCAAATGTCATCTAAAGCCTCCACCGGTTTACATCATGTCCATGTACAAGTCAGAGCTGCTGCTGTTTTATCTTCAGAGACTTTTCTGTAGTGTGAAGCGAGAACAGCAGGGAGTTGAGGCAGAAAAAGACATCTGGACAGAGAGGAGAAAGATGAGAATATGAGAGTGAAATGGTTGAGGGACAGACTTCTAAACTACCAGTCAGGAGGGAGAACTCAGTCCTCAGGGCTGTGAGGAAATAAACCTTTCTGCACAAGTGACTTCCTCCAGTTAATCCAGTAGAAGTGGACAGGATCTGTTCTGATCTGTTCCTGGCTGAGCTGACGGGAACATAGACCCCTGCTAAACCAGTAAGAGTTTGAGCTGCTGGTAGAGTTACTAGTGATGAAACTGGAGCTACTGTTAGAGTTACTAGTGATGAAACTGGAGCTACTGTTAGAGTTACTAGTGATGAAACTGGAGCTACTGGTAGAGTTACTAGTGATGAAACTGGAGCTACTGTTAGAGTTACTAGTGATGAAACTGGAGCTACTGTTAGAGTTACTAGTGATGAAACTGGAGCTACTGGTAGAGTTACTAGTGATGAAACTGGAGCTGCTGGTAGAGTTACTAGTGATGAAACTGGAGCTACTGGTAGAGTTACTAGTGGAACTGGAGCTACTGGTAGAGTTACTAGTGATGAAACTGGAGCTACTGGTTAGAGTTACTAGTGATGAAACTGGAGCTACTGGTAGAGTTACTAGTGATGAAACTGGAGCTACTGGTAGGAGAAAGAGGAGGTCTAGGAGGAAGATCAAATCAATTCAATTCAAATATACTTTATTGATCCCCCAAGAGGATCAATAAAGACTCAAAGATGAAGATGAGGAGGATAAGGAGGCAGAGGAGGAGACCAATGTTTTAGTTCAGGAGGTGTTTTGCAGGATGTTCCTGCCAGGGTTCAGGGTTCATGGCTACTGCTGCATCTCCTGAGTTCCTACCTTTCTGTGCCGAGCTGCTGCTCTGACATCTTTCTGGCCTCTTAGCGCTGCTGGTTTCTGCCTCTCCAAACTGGGCCTGCTGATCCGGATCCTGTACTGGATACACTGGTCGGCGCCGCTACCCTGGACGGACTGACCCTGGGGGCTGATGAGGTAGTTCCTGATCCAGAAGGGCTTGTCCAGCTGGTCCTGAGCCATCGCCTCACAGAGCTTCCTCAGAACATAGTTCTGGTCCGACTCTCGGGTCCACTTACAGCCGGCCATTATGAAGAGACGCTTAGATGGTGTGGGTGTCAGATCTGCTGGAGGACTGGAAGGAGGACTGGAAGAAGGAGGAGGAAGTCCTTTATCTGCAGAGGAAACAGGAAGCAGCTCAGTTCAAGAACTCATCAGGAAGTAAAGAGTTTTGTGTTTTCCAGAGCGGAGTGGTTGGGTATAAACGCACCATGACGAGGGCTGGAGGTATCCATCTTCCTCTTCTTCAGCATCGGGTCTCTCCGTTTCAGGAGTTTTGGTCGACCAACTTTACGTCTGGGTTTTTTCAGGCCATCTGGTGCCTCCTGGTGGAGCAGCAGTGGATCCAGGTGGCGAGTCTGTCCAACACAGAGCAGCTGGGTTCAGTTTTCATCTTCCAAACAGTCTAGTTTACCGGTTCAGGACCTCTGGAAGAACTTTCATAGTTCAGTCACCTTTGCAGGCCTCTGGGTGGCCTGGAGGTTAGAAGATTTCTGTTCTGGCTCACATCTCAACAACTGTGTGATTAGAACTTCAAATCTTCTCTCTAAATGTGGGGTTCCTCCACTCCATTCATTTCCTCCACTCAAACCAGTTTACACCATTAAAACCTCCCACCAAGAAAGTAAAAGCTAAACCAAATAGTCACCTACTCGATTAAATTGTATATTTTCATAAAATTTGGCATCTTGGATAATACATTTTAAAGTTACGTGCCAATCAAAGAAGTGGACGTGGCCTACAGCTACTCCTCAAACTGATCCACCTAAACTTGGTTCTGACCATCAGAAACTGAAAGCTGTTACATAGAAGCAGTGGTACCTCCTGTTTCTGGATCTTTCTCCTGAAGCCTCGGACTCTGGCGCAGCTGCTGCTGTTCCGTCGACTCACCTGGAAACAGTTCAGGAAACAAAACACTTCAGCTCACATTTGAGCTCATCAGCCTCCATGTTCCTGGAATCTACATCACCAAGAGTCCTTACAGAGGGGCGGAGCGGGCGGGGCAGACAGGACACTGCAGGGATCCTGACGGGCTCCGGATCCGAGGCCTCATCATCCCACCTCCACAGAGTCCGGATGCGCTCGGCTGGCTGGGAAACGCTGTCCGCCTCCTTCAGGACTACAAGGTCGACAGGAAGAACAGAGCATGTGTGCAACTGTATTCTTATTCTTCAAACTTCCAATTAGAAATCTTCTTCAAAGATCCTCCTGGTTCAACCTTATCCCAACTGGCCAATCAATGAGGTTTCTGCTCTGAAATCTTATTCAGTTCTTTTGTATTATACTCGATTCATCCCCAAGGGGAGATTCTATGTTGCAAGGACATATCTCAGGAAGGATCTGGATGATTGAAAGGTCTCTACACGATCAGTTCACTAACCCACCTAACTGGAGGGACTATCTGTTTGAATAAAAAAATGAAGGTTACTCCCACTAATAGAACCCATCAGATCAATAATGATCTTGACTGGTCTGACGTTCTGGTGGTTCCATTAATGCAGTAGAGATTTCTGGAATCTGGTTTCTGATGGTGAAACACCAAAAATGAGCCTGAATCCATAGCTGTTCTGGAGAAACTGAAGTCTGCATATATTAATATAAATTAATAATTAGAGCCTTTTTAAAGTCAAGTCGTACAGTTTGATCTTCAGATGTTAGTTTTCTTGTGTGAGAGTGTGTGTCCTTTAGCATCTGTGTGCCGTTATCTAGCCACACCAGAGCCTCAGCAAACCAGGTGAAGCAGTGACATTGACCAACACTTGCTCAGCATCATTCAGTGACCTCATCCATTGACCTCATCCAGTGACATCAACCAGTGACATCAACCAGTGACCTCATCCAGTGGCCTCATCCAGTGACCATATTAGTGACCTCATCCAGTGCCCTGGAGCAGTGGCCTCAACCAGTGACCACATCCAATGACCTTATCCAGTGGCCTCAACCAGTGACCTTATCCAGTGGCCTCAACCAGTGACATCAACCAGTGACCTTATCCAGTGGCCTCATCCAGTGGCCATATTAGTGACCTCATCCAGTGGCCTCAACCAGTGACCACATCCAATGACCTTATCCAGTGGCCTTAACCAGTGACCTATCCAATGCAGGGCATAAAATTGTGACTAACTGGTCACCAAATGCGACCAGAATTTGACCATTTCGACCATTTTTTTCTGCCATGTCACCAGTGGTGAGGACCACAAAATCCACCATCAACTTAGAAAAAAATTATTTTTTTTTCTAAAAAATATTTTTTTTCTATGATTTCCTGCACATTTGTCGTGTGTCACCAAGGCAAACATATCTAAATAATTTAGAAACAAAGTTTATTTGGCGAAAAGTGGCCATGTTTTGGGTGCACATTGCATCACATCAAAATGCTTTCTGGTCTCCGAACCGTAGCAGGGAAACCGCCGTACTGTGCTATTCCAGGCTTGTGACAAGCAGGTAACACGCCAGTGAAAACGAAAGAAAAAATCCAGTTTTCTCTGCTGTGAAAGGCACTTTATTCAGACACTGACAACGTTACAGTCTGTATTTTTCGGCTCCTGTCAGTCAACTGAGGGTTTAAATCTATAACAGTCGGCCGCTGCTCATGCTCACTTCACTTGCTGCGTTCAGCTGCCCGCACCTCACAAACTACATTACCCATCAAGCTACTCCCCTTAAAGGGTTAGGGTGACCACATCCAGTGGCCTCAACCAGTGACCACATCCAGTGGCCTCAACCAGTGACCACATCCAATGACCTCAACCAGTGACCTCATCTAGTGACCTCAACCAGTGACTTCAACCAGTGAACTCATCCAGTGACCACATCCAATGACCTTATCCAGTGACCTCAACCAGTTACCACATCCAATGACCTTATCCAGTGGCCTCAACCAGTGACTTCATCCAGTGGTAGTTGAAGAGAAATATTTATCTTTTTATCTGGCCTCAACCAGTGACCTCATCCAGTGACCATATTTAGTGACCTCATCCAGTAGGGGTGGGACAAAAAATCGATACACTTAAGTATCGCGATTTTTTGTTTTACGATTTTTAAATCGATTTCTTTGTTCAAAAATCGATTTTTTTTTTTTTTACCCAAATTCAAATGCTTCATTTCAGTCTGTGTTAAACCGGGTTGGGAATAATTACCACTTTTTTCCAGCAGAGAGCGAAATGTTTTATTCAACACTGCTTGCCGAACGGATGTGACGTCACGTTACCTTACGTCACATCCTTCACGGCGCGTTCGCGGAAAAATAAGAAAACAGTAGCGGAGAATGGCGGACAACACGAGAAAAGGCACAGCGGCGGAGATAAAACCCCCACCATCACATTTTAAATCAAAAGTGTGGGAACATTTTGGATTTTTTGTTTCGAAAGAAAAAGGAGAGCTGGACATGTCAAAAGCTGTTTGTAGACTCTGTCATGCACTCGTCGCGTACTGCGGGAACACAACCAACGTGGCTGCTCACCTGACAAGACACCACCCTGTGGTAAATAAAGAGCTAACGTTCAAACGTACTGCCGCAGCAGCAAGCCAGCAGACACTCAGAGAAGCATTGTACAAACTACCCAGCAGTTCTGAAAAAGCAAAACGCATAACTAAATCAATAGCGGACTTTATTTGCAAAGACCTGCGGCCCTATAGTGTTGTTGAGAATACGGGATTCAGGAACATGATACACACGCTGGACCCGAGGTATGTGATACCCTCCAGAAAGTATTTCTCTGAAACAGTGGTGCCTCAAACCTATAAGGACATTAAGGAGAAAGTCAAAGAAAAGCTCAGCAGAGCTGAGCGTGTTGCTCTCACCTCACCTGCGACGCATGGACTTCACGGGCGACACAGTCTTTTGTCACCGTAACAGCCCATTACATCGCTGAAGACTGGTCTCTATCCTCCCACGTCCTCCAGTCCTCCAGACCAGAGTCATGCACGAGGCTCATACTGGCGCAAATGTAGCAGAGCTGCTTGGTAATGTGGTGACTGAATGGGACATCGCAGAGAAGGACCCGGCTTTAGTGTCCGATAATGCGGCTAATATGGTTGTCGCCGCGCAGTTAGCCGGCTTTCTCCATGTTAGGTGCTACGCGCACACGCTCAACCTGGCCTCTCAGCGTGCCCCTAAAGCTGCCGGCTGTAGCAAGAATACTCGGACGAGTTCGGCGTGTGTGACTGGATTTTTTCACAGAAGTGCCACAGCAGTTCATGTTTTGGAGCAAAAGCAGAAGTTGCTGGAGCTCCCCACGCACAAACTAGTAACTGACGTATCCACCAGATGGAACAGCGCTTATGATATGGTCGAGCGTTTCCTGGAACAGCAGCCAGCAGTCACGGCTGCACTGCTTTCCCCCGATGTGAGAAAGAGAGAGAAAGACAAAGTTTAAGGCTCACATATGAGTATTCAGGGGCTTTATTTGACCTGACATTTGTTTTCTTAAAGCACTGACTGACAGGAACAGCTAAATAAGCTCTTTTTTTTTTTTTTAATTGTGCAATGTGCATTTGTTTGCCTTTTTTTTAGGTTTTGGGTTTATGTTCATAATTTAATTTAAAGGCTACTACAGTATTGCAGATGAATGTTGTACCTCAAAGTCTATACCAGTTGTTGTTTTTGCACAATAATCTTGACATTTGAATGTAGCAGCAGAGTACTTGAAAAAGTATATATTTTTGTTGATTTTATTATACATTTAATTTAGCCTACTACTTTTGATGTCCTACATTTCAAAGTTTAAGGCTCACATTTGAGTATTCAGGGGCTCTATTTGACCTGACATTTGTTTTCTTAAAGGACTGAAACAGCTAAATAAGCAACTGGAGAAAAATATTTTATTTATTTTTTATATTGTGCAATGTGCATTTGTTTGCCTATTTAAATACAGAGAGTCCAGGCAGTCCATGCTTTTGAAAAGAGAGTTAACATATTGCTGCTGAATAAATCTTAAAAACGAACTTACATCTGATGTGTATTTTTTTTGGGAAAAATATGGTTCTTGGAATAGTCTGTAGACAATCATAATCATTCAACTGTTTCACTGATGTTAAAAATCGGGAAAATCGGCAATATCGTAGAATCGCAATTTAAATCGAATCGGCATCCAAAAAATCGTGGAAGAATCGAATCGGGAGAAAAGCATATCGTCCCAGCCCTATCATCCAGTGCCCTGGAGCAGTGGCCTCAACCAGTGACTACATCCAATGACCTTATCCAGTGGCCTCAACCAGTGATCTTATCCAGTGGCCTCAACCAGTAACCATATCCAATGACCACATCCAGTGACCACATCCAGTGGCCTCATCCAGTGACCTCATCCAATGACCTCATCCAGTGACCTCAACCAGTTACCACATCCAATGACCTTATCCAGTGACCTCAACCAGTTACCACATCCAATGACCTTATCCAGTGGCCTCAACCAGTGACTTCATCCAGTGGTAGTTGAAGAGAAATATTTATCTTTTTATCTGGCCTCAACCAGTGACCTCATCCAGTGACCATATTTAGTGACCTCATCCAGTGCCCTGGAGCAGTGGCCTCAACCAGTGACCACATCCAATGACCTTATCCAGTGGCCTCAACCAGTGACCTTATCCAGTGGCCTCAACCAGTAACCATATCCAATGACCACATCCAGTGACCACATCCAGTGGCCTCATCCAGTGACCTCAACCAGTTACCACATCCAATGACCTTATCCAGTGGCCTCAACCAGTGACTTCATCCAGTGGTAGTTGAAGAGAAATATTTATCTTTTTATCTGGCCTCATCCAATGGCCTCAACCAGTGACCACATCCAATGACCTTATCCAGTGGCCTCAACCAGTGACCTTATCCAGTGGCCTCAACCAGTGACCACACCCAATGACCACATCCAGTGACTACATCCAATGACCACAACCAGTGACCTCATCCAGTGACTACATCCAGTGACCTCAACCAGTGACCACATCCAGTGACCTCATCCAGTGGCCTCAACCAGTGACTTCATCCAGTGGTAGTTGAAGAGAAATATTTATCTTTTTATCTGGCCTCATCTAATGGCCTCAACCAGTGGAGTCTGATGGGATTAATGGTGATCTTTTTGATCTCTCCTCAGATGTAGCGTGCTGAAATAAAAAAACACTCACCATAAGCCATCCTCATCCTCCTCCTCCTCCTCTTCCTCTTCCTGCCGTTGCCGTGCAGGGGGCTGGGGCTGGGGTCGGGGCTGTCCAGGTTCTTCAGCAGAACCACTTTCTGTTTGAGGCAGCTGCAGCCGAACATACAGGCCACCCGGCCACAGTGGCTGGTCCTGGAGCTGTGGGACAGACTGGAGCAGATGCAGCCCAGCCTGCAGAACTCGTTCAGGCACAGCGACGCCCACCTGCGACCCACCTGGATAGGCGCCGTAGGGTTCTCTCTCACAAAACCCTGAGCAGGAGCGAGGGTGGAGGAGGAGACACGAGCGTTAGGGGTGTAGTGATCGATCAGTCTTCATCAATACTTCGATTTAAGTGATAACTGACAGACAATAAATGATCCAGGATCATTATAAGATAATAACTAATCCAGGATCAGAGGCTAGATGTAATATTGATTACAGCTGATCCAGGATCAGTGATAATTTAATCGCTAATCCTGGATCAGTTATCTCATTTAACAATGTTGTCTAATTCAGTTTCAGACTGTGTCCACATAAATGTTTTCATTTCAAAGCGTTCAGTTTCTGCTGGAGTCCACATGAGTCCTCAGAAGGAGGAGGAGCTCTCTGACCTGCTGGAGAACCCTGAGTCTGGTCCATTTCCACATTCTAATGCTGCACTACCACATCTGGTAGTTATGACCACATCTGGAGGGCGGAGCTATGCTGCATGTCTGTGCTATAAATAAAGTTTCCCCGCCTGATGTGGAGGGGAAAAAAACCTGAAAACATTTAAAAACGCTAATTTTTTTCCTGATCTGGTCCTCAGGATTGATGCAGCCACACCAACCCTAACACCCCCCCCCCCCCCCCCCCCCCACCCCCCCCCCCCCCCCCCCCCAAAAAAAAAAAAAAAAAAAAGCACACGTGCCCCTGCACGCGCACCAGCAGCTGAAACTCCATCTGTGGACTCACCGTCTGAGTGAAGAGGGACGTCAGAGCGATGGTGGCCCGTTCCTCAGTGATGCAGGTCCGGTACTGGCCCTCCGCCACCACGCCGTCCTCCAGGTCCCGCTGCCTCAGCAGGGCTCGGGTTGTGACGGGCCGGGTCGGCCTCCTGCGGGCCTCCTCGCTGTGACCCAGCTCAGAGTCCGACTCCAGCGGAGCCAGGTCCTCAGACGTAAGCGGATGCAGACCCGCGAGCCGGGCCGGGCTCAGGGTCTGAGACGATGTCTGGGGTTTGACTTTCCTCCTCCTCTTGAAGGTGGGTTTGTTTGAAGGTTCTGTGGTCTGAAAAGGGGCTGACGCTGGACCAGACTCAGGGCCTGGAGCCAGTGTAGGTTCTGGTCTGGGTTTGTTCTGTCTGGGACCCCTATTCTTGACTCTCCTGCCAGTTTTGGTCTCGTTGAGGCGAGGTCTCTTTGACGGGGGGATGAACCCGGATATCAGGTCTGAGGTGGTGGTCTGCTTCTTCAGGACGTGGTCCAGAGTCCGGACGTAGCTGGTGCTCTTCACGGGGAGCTCGTAGGCCGGCGCCTCCACCGGCGGCTGAGAGAAGCTGGCGGCTCGCTCGTTGATCAGCTTCCCCTCGTTCTCCAGATACTCGTCCAGCATGTCGCTACAGAACGCAGACAGGTTCTTCTTCTTGCAGGTCTGAGCTGGGACCAGCTGCAGGAGACAATGGGACAGTTACAGCTTCAGAAACCAGAGTCCACGACCCTAAACCTGGACCAGGATCCAGAACCTGGACCAGGAACCTGCTTAAAGGTGGGGTGGGTGTTGTTTTTTTGCAACACTTTTTACAATATTGCCTGAAAACCTTTTCACATTTCCATTGCACCCACTGAAATAAAATGTTTGCAAAAAAAACTAAACATTTTGGTCCAGTCTAGAAGGTATAATCAGAGAAAAACTCTGACCAATCAAAAAAGTGATCATCACTATTTTGATTGGCTGCCTAATACGTCCATCAAATATCACCCCTCGCTCCCTCCCTCCCTGTGGTTCATGCAGTCGTGAATCATGTGAAGGCGTGGTTTCGAGGGGTGAGCTGAAGAGGAGGAGGCGGAGCCTTTGGGAGGAGGGAGGGAGTGTATATTTTCAAAATCTCACTTGAGTTGGATTGCTGGAACCGTTTTTCAAACAACACCTACTCCACCTTTAACTGCTTGAAGTTTAAATATCTGCCAATGGTTCTTCACTGACTGAACACTTGACTGCTTAAAGGAGCTTTAACTCCTGATGTCCAGTTCTGTTCCTCGGTTCTTGCTGTACAACAGCTGACCTAAAACTCTCAGTGACTACAGGTTGATACCTGAAAAACTCTAAATGAAGGTGACATCTGTGAGATTCCAGCAGAAGTGTAAAACGAAGTTCATATGAAGATGAAACACAAACATTCAAACATTTCAGAGCTCATGTGTCTGGATTCATGGATGAAGGAACCAACAGTCTGGAACAGCGATCAGGTGGAATGTTCAGGTGGATGTCAACTTGCGTCACTGAGGAGGTTCAGGAGTGTTCAACTGGTTTTATTTGATATACATCTCACTATCAGAACTGTTCTGGTTTATGGTATCAGTGTATCTTCAGGATGTGGAACAAAGAAACGGAGATGACCTTCAGGAGTGGAGGAAGCAGGGATGGGTGGAGCCTCTGGCAGCGTGAACTTCTCCCTCCAGCCTTTGATCTGGGTCACATCTGTAGTTTTTCCTGTTCTGGACAGAAACCCAGCAGAACCACCTGGAGATGGAAGAGGACAGAAGAACAGTGAGCTCCTCAGGTTCTTCAGCAGCTTCAGATCCAGCTGATAAAACCTGCAGGTCCATGTTTTCTGCCCTCACTGCTACAGATGTCAACAGATGTTACACCTCTGTAAAAACAGCTGTTTTCTAGTTTTCTGGTGTGGAACATTCTGGTTTGTTTTAAAACTATGCCAGGAGGATAGGACATCAGCCATGGTCTGTCATGGTCATGGATAGTGCTGGGCGATATGGAAAAACTCATATATCACGATATGGACTATTTTATATCACGATAACGATATCAGAATCAGAATCAGAATCAAATTTATTGTCGCCACTGAGCCAGCGTCCCAACACAGCAGAATTTGACTTCCCAGTTCACCGTCCAAGAGAAACATACAAAAACAAAACAACACAACATATGGACAGGAGTCAACGGTGCTTGGGTCAGCGCTATAAGAGCGCTTCAATTTAACAGAGGAAAATATGACCACATAGGGGATGGGGGGGGAGAGGATAAAAAACAGGTGTCTCACACCACATGTCCTTGATCAGAGGTACATGTTGTGGGATTCACAAAAAAAACCTCAGCACAGGCATAACAAGCTTAGTACAAGACAAGACATCTTATCAGGAAAAAGGTCCCAGCCAAGCGGCCCGTGCACGCTCGCCCGATGGCACGCAGCCGGTGGCGCGCAGTGCAATCAGTCCGCTCCACGTGGGGGGAGAACACCAGGATCCAGCGAGGACGTTGAAAGTCAGGGAAAGGTAATGGAGCGGGGATGGTGTGGGGGGGGAGCCTACTTCGGATAAGACCTCGGTGAGATTCTTTTACAGTTCGGCCTTGGCCAAGGCCGCTCGGGGCGCCAGATTCAGATAAGAGAGATTGTTTACGGTCAGACTGACAGTGAATTTTTGCCTGCCTTAAAGTCCTTTGCTGGTTCTCTCTCGTGGGAAATCATCCAAAAGTCCGAATTATTCGTGTCCATTCTCCCTCAGTATTGCATGTAGTGATCCCAAGTTGTGATCCATCCTACCCATGAGTTCATGCATCTGAAGCTGTCGGTGGTTCACGCCGTGAATCACGTCCAGTTTCCGATTCATCTCGTCACTTTTTACAGTCTCGGCACTCACAGCACGACTGACCTCCATGCACACGGACATCAGGACCGGAATAGCAGTATCCGTGTGCTTAATTTTCCGATACATCAGGTATCCGCCAACGCCAAAACAGCAGGAATCCGATGATCATAAATCCAAATATGTAGACATCTTCAGCGTCCTCAATGAACAGAGGAGCCTGGCAGCTCAAGCGCCACTTCCTCCATGGATCTTGAACGTACCCCGCTGGCTCTGTTCCATCTGGACATGAAGGCTCACCTATCGATTCCCTCCTTGTAGAAAAAATTTGATCAATTGCATTGAGAGACCAGCTAACCAGATCCATGGTTGATTTAGATATTCAGATTTTATCCGTATGAGGCTCCAAAAACACACAGACAGGACAAAGAGCAGCGAGGATCAGATAGAGGGGCAGGAGCTCACAGAAAAGCGTCCGCCTTCGCTGGAGAGCAGGAAGAAAAAAAAAAAAAAAAAAAAAAAAAAAAAAAAAAAAAAAAAAAAAATATATATATATATATATATATATAATATATATCACGATATACCATAATAAAGTATGTTTTCAGTTATTCTCTGAAAAGTTTGACAAAAATTTCATTGCTTACTTTTCAACTTTATTTTGAAAGGACATTTAGCTGAACTGTCACAAACATACATTTTAGTGCAGCAAAAACAGGTAGGTACAGAGGTACAGTAGCTTTCACATTTTTTAAAGTGCACAACAGTTTCTGAGAGGAAAAAAACACATTTTTGCACTGAAGTTCATCTATAAAAAATAAACACAAATTATTTTTCAACTTTCTGAAATCTGTAACCTTGTAGTGCAAAGTTTGCAAACCAATATAAAGTGTCTAAAGTAAACATCAGGGTTGAAGAGAACTCTGTTTAAGGCATTAACCATGAATAAAAGTGCAAACATAAAAGGCTACTTTGTAGAAGTAGATATGATTCTATCAAATTTATCATTGCAGGTTATTTAATTACATATTTGCTGTAATAATTGATAAAATTAGGTTAGAAACGATAGAAACGATAGAAACGATAGAAGAGAAATGGCACGATATACACTTTTATATTGTCCCCACGATATGTATCGTCATATTGCCCAGCACTAGTCATGGACATGTGGTCCATATCAGAAGTTAGCGCTGTGAAGCAGCTCTATGTGGTTGGAGGAGGTTCAGTTCAGAACTACTAACCTCTTTATGAACGCTGAAACACATAAATTTAACTCGTTGATGAACAAACCTGTGACTGTTTCTCTACATGACTGCATGTGTCAGTAGTCTGCTCACCCTGACTGGATGGTAGAGTCCCTGTTAGGGTCTCCAGGTGACCTCCTGGAGGGGGCAGGGGGAGGTGGACTCCCAGGTACTGCAGGTCGATGGACAGAGCTGGATCCAGCAGAGTCATCTTCAGACCGACTGCACACAGAGAACAGGAGGAGTTAGTCCCGAACCCGTGTGATTGGTGACCTTCAGGGAAACAGGTGAGCGTACCTTCCTGCAGCACCGGGTGGATCACCTGCCGGTACTTCAGGAGCTTCAGGTCTCTCAGCAGAGTCTCCTGGAAGGCAGCGATGGTCGGCTCCTCCAGGTGCTCTGCTGGAAGTTAGCACAGGTTTATCTCAGAGCTGCAGGCACCGTCTGGTTCAGAAAAACCTCTCACATCTTCACGACAGCACTTCCAAAAACCCGGAACCAGGCAGCTCTAGAACCCCGAAACCAGATGGCTCTAGAACCTGGAACCAGGCAACTCTAGAACCTGGAACCAGATGGCTCTAGAACCTGGAACCAGGCAACTCTAGAACCTGGAACCAGATGGCTCTAGAACCTGGAACCAGGCAGGTTAAAAACCTGGAACCAGATGGCTCTAGAGCATGGAGACAGGCAGGTTCAGAACCTGGAACCAGGCAACTCTAGAACCTGGAACCAGATGGCTCCAGAGCCTGGAGACAGGCAGGTTCAGAACCTGGAACCAGGCAGCTCTAGAACCTGGAACTAGATGGCTCCAGAACCTGGAACCAGGTGGCTGAGGACCTGGACCTAGGTGGGTTCAGAACCTGGAATCAGATGGCTCCAGATCCTGGAACCAGGCGGGTTCAGAACCTGGAACCGGATGGAACCAGAATCTAGGAACCAGATGGCTCTAGAACCTGGAACCAGATGGCTCTAGATCCCGGAACCAGATGGCTCTAGATCCTGGAACCAGATGGCTCTAGAACCTGGAACCAGGCGGCTGAGGACCTGGAACCAGATGGCTCTAGAACCTGGAACCAGGTGGCTGAGGACCTGGAACCAGGCGGCTGAGGACCTGGAACCAGGTTGATCCAAATCCATCCCAGACATGCAGACTGATTGATCGTTCTCTGATCTCTGACGGTCAATTGTCCAACAGTTAAAAACGACGGGGCATCGTGGTACCGGTGTTCTGCTCATCTACTTCAGCAGGAGGTTGGGTCCTGGGGGCTGCCTGAGAGGCTGGGTCTTCTGGGGGGTCTGCAATGTGGAATTTGAGGGCCTCCTGAAACATAAGGTTAAACAACTGATCAATGAATTAAACAAATGACTGATGAAATAAAAAAATGTGATAAAACACTCCAAAGTGTATGAAATATCATCGTTAAGGCTGAATAAAGCTTTTGTGTTGGTCCTACGGTCCAGCTCTAGCTCTTAAAGCAGGTCAGACTGGGTTTCAGTCAATCTGCTGGACCCTGATGACCACTAACAGCTATTTCTAGACTTAATTACATTTGTGTTCTTAGTTCTTTCACAATATTTACTTTAGTTTTACCTTGGATGTGAATGAAATGAATAACTGCTCCTCCACCTCCTCCAGGTTGGGCTGCATGCTCCTGTAGTCCTCCATCCTCTGATCTCCATCCAGCTTGGACAGCTTCGTCAGCTTGGACTTCTTCTTCCTGCAGGTCTTGCTCCCTGTAGCTGGTTGCTCCAACGGAGGAGGCTTCTGGACTTCTTCAGCAGGTGGAGGTGGAACGGCGGCTGCCTCCGTGTTGTGAAATGCCACCCCGATGCCAGCGTCAGCGTCGTTGGAGAAGAAGTGCACAAGGTCGGAGAGGGAAGGAGTGGGGGACAGAGCATCTCCGTCCAACGAAGAGAAGCTGGGAGACAGAGGCAGCTGGAGGGTGAGGGGGGAGAGCTCCGCAGGGAACGGCAGCAGCTGCTCGCTGTCCTGGAAGGACATGGAAGCGCTGCTGGAGGGCGTGGACGTGGAGGCGGGATGGGTCTGTGGTTCCGACGGGCATGACAGCAGCGGTGGAGTGACGGGTGCTGAAGGAGGAGCTGGAGTGATGGGCTGAAACGCTGGAAATGTAGTGTTGACGTACGGCTCGGGGGGGGGTAACACTGTGTGCCATTTAAAGACTGAGGAGTTCTCGCTCTGAGGCGGGTCTTCAGGGGGTCCTGCTGGGTCTGAAGCCATGGAGTCCAGTTCTGAAGCCAACGAGGCCGGCAGGGGGGGTAACGGCTCTGGAGAGCTCGCGGGTGACAAAGGCTCAAAGTCCAAAGAGGAACACTCTGGGTCAGGCAGCAGAGGCTCGGCCTTCAGGGTACGGGGGTCTGAAGGTAGTGTGGAAGACCCCACAGGGGTCTGTGGGGGGTTCAGGGCAGGTAACACTGTCCTCAGGAGCGGGGGCACAATGGAAGATGTAGAAGAGGTAGTACATGTTGACAGGGAGGAAGTCCCGAGGCTGGAGAACTGATCTTCTGGGATGGTCAACCCCAGTGGACCATGAGGGACTGCTGGATCTGAGCCTGAACCTTCAGAAACAGAGGGACCCTGCCCAGCACCAGGACCAGGACCAGGACCAGGACCAAGATCACCACCAGGACCAGCACAGAGGGGACCTGACGACTGTTGATCTGTTTCTCGTGCATGTCCACTAACATTTCCATCACGTACATGAAGGTCCGTATCGACCCTTTCAGACTCCCTGCTGACAGGTGTGTCGATGGTGGCCTGATCTGAATTCTTGGGTTCAGATGGAGGAGCTGTGGGAGCAGAGTCCGGTTTAGTGTTGGTCTTTCTCAGTTTGGTTGAACGCTGCTTCAAGAACAGAGCCAGCGCCGGCAGAGGAACACGAGCCGGACGTCTCTGCTCCTTCACAGCAGCCGATGGAGCATCTGGATTACACAGCTGGTCCGAATGCTCAGAGGAGTCCTGGGACCCTGCTGGAGTACCGGAACCAGAACCGTTGGGCCCGACAGCGTCCACATCGTCTCTAGAACTAAAAGTGCATTTTGCGTCATTAGTCTGACTCCTGGTTGGAGCTCTGGCCGACCCATCGGCCCGTTCTCCACTCGGAGCGGTGGCTTTAGTGTTTGCTGGTGACGTGGTCAGAGAGCTGCTGTGGTTGATGCTCAGCTGCTCCACGTTGCATCTCTGCAGCGAAACATGCGCCTCACGAATCAGTTCAGAAAACAACTTCTGAGCTGGACGAGAGTTTCTGCGGGAACAAAAATAGCAGCATCACAGATGGTCACTAGACAGAGCAGAGCCTACTTTAAACGTATTAAAACATCAGTCTGGGCTCTCTCCATTCTATAATCAACTTTTCAGTCACAATGGAGCGTAATTTAGTTAACGAGTCTTGACCCTAAGGCTTTCCCTAACCCTGGAAACATGTGACTGTGGCTCCATCTGTGGATTTGTCCCCTGAAGGACGGCTGTCATGAAACCAGCTTCATCTGCAGCATCAATGACGACATCATCTTTACAAACTACACATGAAAATGGGTCAGGGGTTAAAAAGGTGAGAAGGGGGTTCCAAGATGGCGACGTAGCAGATCGTTGAGCTCCGCACCACATCATAGATAGTGTGCATTAATTTCTAAAACTAAGTTGCAACTCTCTCGTGTATTTGAGGCGGATATGTAACATGAATATTTTCTGAGTCACTCTGACACCATGCCGGCAAAAAATACCAAGAAACTAAGCAAGAGCAAAGCGGCAGGCTCGGCTAGCTTGCCAGTGGGTGAGGAGATAATGCTAGCGGCTGCTAGTAAGATTGCACTTGACCCAGGGCTTTGCCAAGTGATTCAGGAAATAACGGGTAACATTACTAAGGTAATTGATGAAAAGCTGGCCCCCTTAGCCCAGGCGCTGCATGCAAACTCATTTGCTGGAGCTGCAAAACCTTGGTAAGAGAGTTGACGAGGCTGAAGGACGAATTTCGGGAGTGGAGAATTTTTCCGACGGCGCTCATTTAAGGATTCAAAAGCTGGAGGAAGAGATGAAAAGAATGGTCGACCATAACAATGACCTCGAAAACAGAGGAAGGAGGAAAAATATTTGTCTTATTGGATTACCCGAAGGTGTGGAAGGTACTCAGTCGACAACGTTTTTTTGAGAGCTGGTTACCCAATTTCCTCCGGATGGACACAAAAGCTGGCCGAATAAAAATCAACAGAGCGCACCGCACACTCGCTCTAAAGCCCAGCCCGAATCAGCGATCCAGGCCGGTACTCATCAGGTTCCACAACTTCAGCGACAATGTGAAAGTGCTCGAGGTTGCCAGATTAAAAGGAGCTGACGGCCAGGCTTTGCTGTATGAGGGATCTAAAATTATGTTCTTCCAGGACTTCTCAGCTGCGGTGATGCATAAGCGCAAAAGATTTGACGAGGTGAAGAAGCGGCTGAGGGATGCCAGGCTGCAATACTCCATACTGTACCCCGCTACTTTGAGGTCCACTCAAAATCACGCATGCTACGGTGTACGACTCCCCCGACCGAGCGATGGCTTTTGTGGACAGTATGAATGAGAGCTCTGCATGATTAACCCTGGCAACTCGGTTTGGCGGACGCTGACTCTTCTGGACACAGCTATCAATGTATGTATACATCCGCTAAACAGCGGCTGAAAAGCTACACATTTCATTTAAAACGTTGTATTTTTAACGCATTGTATGGTTCCAATTTTTTTTTTTTAAGTGAAAATGTGGAAAAAATGTGGAAAGTCGTGACGTTCCCCGCGTACCACCAGAGAGCGCTGGTGTACCACCGGTGGTACGCGTACCACAGTTTGAGCACCGCTGGGTTAGGGTATCAAGTGACTAGAGTTTACAACTTCACCTTCAGCCTTCTCAGCCCTCAGTGAATATCATCCTCACACGTCCCTGTCATGGAGTCACCAGTTACAGAGATATTAGAAAGAAGCCTGTGTTTCTTCTTTTATGTTACCGTTAACTACACAAGCTTGATGCGAACTTCTAGCAAACGGGAGCTGTTTTTCACCGGAGCTTTGGTTAGCTCTGACAGTGTTCAAACGTTAGCGGTAGCGAACACCAGTAACTTTGTTTTACCGCAAAGAACGAAAACAATTGAAACCAAAACTCACCAAATTCAATCCACTCGTAAATGTAGGTAGGAAATGTGAACATAAGCTTGTCTGCCTTGTCCCTGGCGTGGATAGCACTAGGTCCTGCTACTCGTCTTGATAGCAATATAACCTCCAAGCACTCCAAGTACACATGAATGAAGAATGTTCGTATGACTGGAATAATGGAACAATCTGGCGTATGATTGGTTCTGGACAGGATTTACTGACCGTCCAAATGTTATTTAAAGGGCAGATTTCTGAAGTGCTCAGTTTGCTTATTAGGGCAATTATATGATGATTAAAAAAAATAATCTCCTGACACCCCACCCCCCTTAAAAGAGAAAACTCCTTGGATCTACCCGATTCCTTTTTGACTTCAGAATGGCGAATTTCGCCGAAAGGTGAGGGATTTTCATGCCTGCAAACACTCAACAACCTTGAACCTTCCTGAACGATGTAGACTGGTCATGCAGCCAAGTATGACTTGAATTCTGGAAAACTTGGGAGGTTTTTTAAATTTGAATAAAAATAACCCAAATTGGTTCATTTCAAAGACTTTCAAATCACAGGAGTCAATATTTTGGTGTAAGACGCCCACCCACGGCGGAAGATGCGCCTCTCTACGGAGGAAGACCCCCCACCCCCATGGAGGAAGGTGCCCCCCACTACAGTGGAAGACACCCCCTATGGTTGAAGAAGCCCCCCCTACGGCAGAAGACGCCCCCCTACGGTGTAGGTATGCTGATGCTTTAAAAATGAAGCATGAATCCGAAATTTATCTGGAATCTGGATGACCACCACTCCTGGTCCCCCAAAAGAATCTGGACTGTAGCCTGGAGGTAGAACCAAGAAAATTGAGGCTACGAGGTGGGACTGAGCCCAAGACTGAAAACAGTCACTGACTCTAGAAAGGACAATATTCTCCATTTATTGTTGTTGTCATTTGCTGCAGATATATTCACGCTTGTGCAAACTTCAGACTGCAGAGGAAACCAATAACGGGGTTTGTACAACCTCTGAGTCCCCAGACATTTGTCCTGGATGTTTGGCTGTTTGCATCACACCTTTTCAAACACAAGGGCTTTAACTTCGGTGGTGCCATGGGATGAATTTTAAGGTAAAATAGCCCTTAAACTCTTAGTGGCTGGACTTTAGTAATGTGGGGGTTCAGGACCAGGACCTGAGCTGGCTGCCAGCTCCAGCAGATAGACCTCTAAATGGTCTTAGCTACAGCTCGATGGAGCGTCTGAGTCAGTTTCTCTCACCCAGACTGGCAATTACAAAAACCGTTTTAAGGTACATCATCCACTTGGCCTTTTCTCTCTGAATAGAGGCTACCTGAGTCCTGTGAAATTGTTCTATTTTCATCCTCTAGGTGGCAGTAACGTATTGTATCTGGGGCTTTTGGAGACACAAGGATTTCCAGTAAAGAACCCAACAAGGATTACAGATAATTTTCTTTCTTCAAACAATCATGGTAAACTACTGTGATGCACATTGATTCAGAGCAAAGAAGCTCCACATCTAACCCTTTATGATGACATCACGTGGGTGAAGTGGCTGATAGACGGATGGAATGAACTGAGTCAGCGTGAAAGGAAGGATAAAACATGGATGGTCAACATGAACATCATGAAATTTCCAGGCTGTTCCAGACATTTCCACCAGGAACAGTGACGGCAACGTGAGCGTAAGTCCACTTCAGTGGAGATTTCTGCTCTTACCAACAGGGGAAGCTCATAGCTCATAGACCTCCCATGATGCACTGGGCCAACTTTAAAATGTTGAGAGGGCTATTTCTGAACATACTAGCTTTGGAGATTTGGATAAAAACAGACTAATAAAAGGAATATTTTAGCTCCTTTGGCACATTAGTCCCAGAAAATAAATATCTTTATGATTTTGGAAAGAAAGCAGACAGTTGCTGAATAAAACCAACTGTCATCAGGAAAGTAAAGTCTTACTGTGGACTTTCTGCAGAAACCGGGGTGGCTGGCCGCTCGTTGTTTGTTGAGGAACTTCTCTGGAGAACTTCTGTAGCTTTAGAGTTTCCTGCTTTGGAGCATCTGGGTTTATGGTTTGCAAGCAAAGACTTCAGGTTTTTCTTCACAGGATGCTGCTCAGTGATGGCATTACCCCCATCTTTGTTCAAGTCTTTGCTTGAGCCCAGTCTCAGTTTCAGGCCCAACAGACCGGAACTGTTCTCGTTCAGTCCTTTAGCGAACGGGTTGTAGTTGACTTTCAGCTGAGCCAGTTGTGGGTTCTGGTAAGATGTGACGGCTATGAACTCAGTCTGGGAGAAGGTGTAGGTGAGGACGCTGGGGCCGTTTAGTCTGATGTGTTCGACAGTTTTGTCCGTCTGAACCACGTGCAGTCGCGGTAAATAGCGATGCAGCGGATGTAGGATGGTGTTCCCCTCCTGGTCTGAGACGTTGTTTGTGAGCTTCAGTCTGAAGAATGACACCGGACTCTGCATCCAGTGGAGACCTGTTGCAGGAGAATCTGGATGAGTGAACGGTCGACTTTTTATGTGACCCTCTCCCTTTCTGGAAACCTCCCAGCTGTCGCCGGTCCACCGGTACTGACTGCTGTCCACTGGCTGGATGTCCATGAGGAGACAGTACTTCTTAGACGGCTGCAGGCCGGAGATGTGGAAGCGGCAGTAGGGGAACATCCTGCTGCCTTCTCTGGTCACAATCATCTCTGTTCTGCAGCTGAAAAACTCTCTCCACATGCTGTTGTTGTCCAGAGTCACTCTGACACCTTTACAGACGCTGTCGGGTGATGGGCCATCGGAGACACCCTTCAATCCGTTGGGCAGCTTCAGTCCACCTGTCTTCATCATGGCCTCCTTGGTCCGGTACATGCCTTGTTTAGTCCCAGAATCTGCTTCCTCGCAGGTGTTTGGATCAGTCCCAGGTTTCCGGGCCCTCCCTGTTCTCAGAGCCATAAAACCTCCAGGTTGGTGGTCGGATGCAGGGGCTGCTGTGGGGGCGGGCGCCCCTTCCTTCAGGATCACCATGTCGTGCTGAGTCTTTGTAGAGGCCATGAACAGGTCTCAGAAGGATCCTGCCTTTCATGCATCTGCACATCGGTTCAGGACAGCATCTGAAAAACAAGATGTGCATTCATTCACAACCGGACAGATGACTCAGAGACACATCAAGCAGTTTAAAGCTGAAGACCCTCAGAACGTGGATCAGCACTGCTGCAACAACCATTCTGGTCCATGACATTAGTCGTGATTTATAGAACCGCTGCGTAACGGTTTAGAACCGCTGCGGAACAGTTTAGAGCCGCTGCATAACGGTTTAGAGCCGCTGCGTAGCGGATTAGAAACGCTGCGTAGCGGATTAGAAACGCTGCGTACCAGTTCAGAAGCGTTGCGTAGTGGTTTAGAGCCGCTGCATAGCGGTTTAGAGCCGCTGCGGAACGGTTTAGAGCCGCTGCAGAACGGTTTAGAGCCGCTGCGTAGCGGTTTAGAAGCGCCGCGGAACGGTTTAGAGGCGCTGCGTAGTGGTTTAGAGGCGCTGTGTAGCGGTTTAGAATTTTTCACCATGTTATCAGGGCTATTCATCATGATATCGGACTTATCGAAATGACGTCATCATTTCCTGTTACCATAATTATTGACTCGATAATTATGAGGCCGATAATTATCGTATCGATAATTATGGGGTCGATAATTATTGGCCTCATAATTATCGTGCACCCCTATGTGAACCCTCAGAATTAACTGGCTTTCTGTCTTCTTTAACAAAACCTTTAACCTGATCCTCAGTGTTTAAGCTGTTCCAGAAAGACGTGGAGGCTGCTGATGACCAGACAACATCCCTGCAGCTGTGGGAAAATGTTTTATGGACTGATCAAAGAGTTGAAAAGTTCAGGAAAAACTATTCAGCTCTGCTCCTTCCTGCGTTAACATTAATGACCCTAATTACACTTAGTTCCAGGTTAAAACTGCTCCGATTCACATTGTTCTGGTTCCTAACAAACATTAATGATCCTGACCATCTGACCAGGACAGGGACAGGGACAGAGACAGGAACAGGACAGGACAGGACCATGACAGGGACAGGACCATGACAAGGATAGGGACAGGGACAGGACCAGGACAGTACCATGACCAGGACAGGGACCCAGACCGGGACCAGGACAGATAGATAAATAGATAGATAAATAGATAGATGTACTTTAATGATTCCAAACTGGGAAATTGCAAAGGACCAGGACCGGGACAGGGACAGGACCATGACCAGGACAGGGCCCGGACCATAACTCGGACCATGACCCATTCCCTCAGTAGACCAATGACCACATGACACGATTTAAAACCAGCTGTTAGTTTTAAATATTCATCATCTGATCAAACTAACTGAAGTTTAGACGTTTATGTGAATTAGCTAAAGCTAACTGAAGCTAAAGCTAACTATTAGTAAAAGTTAAATCTGCTAGCGTCCAGCTGCTGGACTGTAAAGGGTTTCTGATGTAGGTTCATCTGGTTCCTTCATCAGTGACCAGTTTAGTGTTTAGATGAAAATACAGACTGAATCAATACAAACTGGATCTGGTTACAACTTCTCTACTTCCAGTCTAACTGGTAACAGCTGGAAACAGCTGGTAACTACTGGTAATAGCTGGAAACAGCTGGAAACCACTGGTAACCGTCGCCACAGAGACAGCATCAGCCCAGTCTGAACGTGTGCAGGACTTTTTACTGCGGTGAAGATAAAGGTCCACATTTACAACAAAGAGATTTAATTAAAGTAATTAAGCATTAAACCAACTGAGATCTATTGATCACATATCAATGATCTCACTGCAGGTCTGCCTTTGTTTTACTGGTGCTGATGGTACAGATGTTTGACTAGTGACCTACAGCTCCTGATGCATTGTGGGATACTGAGAGGTGTGTCCTACGTTACTACAAACACACCGAAGGAACGGAGTCCATGTGGTCCACAGACACTAGGGGCGCTGGAGGACTCCGCCCTCGTTTACGTTTAAAACTATTCTGTCCTATTTTATTCACGAGAAGTCAGACATTAACATACATGAACCCGTGTTCTCCGTTCTCAGTAGCTTCTACGTTTGTGCGTGCTAAATAACACGTACAGTTACGAACAATCAGCAGCTGTACTTGAACATCGCACGGCCTCCTGCTGCTAGTGGCCTCGTTGTTGGGTTTTATCCCAACTAGAACCTGGTCCAGACAGCATCCCTGAAGGGTCTGGGTCTCTGGGTTTGGGTCAGCGTTAGCCCTCAGACACTAACCCCAACCTGGACCTGTTCACACAAAACCATCCATATTTCACCAAAAACAAAACATTCTTTATCCTTGGAGACAAACGACCATCATACAGCATCCAGAAACAGAACCAGACTGAACCAGTCTGAAACAGACTGAGCTGGACTGAAACAAACAGAACCAAACAGAACCGGACTGAACCAAACTGCACCAAATGGAAACAGACTGAACCAAACTGCCCCAGACTGAACCAAACTGCACCAAATGGAAACAGACTGAACCAGACTCAACCAGTCTGAACCAAACAGAACCAGACTGAACCAGACTGAACCAAACTGCACCAGAATCAACCAGTCTGAACCAAACAGAACCACACTGAATCAGACTGAACCAAACTGAACCAGTCTGAACCAAACAGAACCAGCCTGAACCAACGGATGAGGCTAACAAGTCGTTGACAGCAGCATCATGTTTGGACTGCTCCATTCAAGACATCCCCATCCTCAGCAGAACCATGAAGCCCAGTCAGGCCTTCCAGGTCCTCTCAGGACCACCACACCCAACCCACAGCCAGTTAGAACCGGTTCTGACTGGTCCAGCAGCTGTTTCAGGATGATGAAGATGCTGTTAGATCTGACCTGGATGCAGCTGCTCCGGTTGGGACCAGGACGGTACCGTCGGTATCGGTACCGATATGATTCTGCAGAGCAACAACAACGACCAGCAGCTAGCTGCAGGCCTCAGAGGAGCCCACCACCGGCCGCCCCTCTCCCCCCAGCCATCACGTGCTCCCGGTGCTCACATTACCTGTGCTTCTACAGGACCGGACCGAACCTGGTCCAAACATCCGTACGAACCGTGGGACTTTTTTTTTTTTCGTCTGACTGCCGTCCACACGCGACAAACACACAAGCACGCGGAGTTCTGTTGCGTCACGTCCTCTTCCTCCGGAACTGCGCAGCCGCAGACGCCATCTTAGCATCGCCACCTGGTCCGGACGCGTCCCGTCCGCTCCGGAGACTCGAACCGGAGAGACCGGGGTCAGGCCCCGGGCCGAGGAGAGCCAGGGGGCGGCCGAGCATCTGCGGCCTCTCCCGTGACAACGGCGGGAGAGTCCAGGTCCAACACGCCGGAAGCACGCGGGAGTCACGGCGCAGTGGCGGGACCGAGGACCGAGGCGTCACTCTCAGCAGCCTTCGGACTCCGCGTTAGCGAGCGGAACCGGTTCTGGTGCGGTTGTGGTGCCGGTCGGACGGAGATGGCAGACTGAGGCGGCGGAGACGTGCGGCGGGCCGCGTCGGTGATGGCGGAGCGGGTTCTGGAACAAACACCGGGCCGGTTCGCTCCATTTACGGATCGAGATCGACCCGCCGGGACGACGCGGACGGGGCCGGAATCGCCGCTCACGAACCCGCCGTGATAACGGAAAATAAGACGGAGATTTGAAGAATAAAATCAGAATTTAACCGCCCTGGTGACGTCACCGCGCGTTCACGTAAGCTCGGCAGCGGCGCGCATTGTTGTGTAACGTTCCCGCTCCGCTTCCACACAGGTGTGTTCGCGGAGTGGCCGTATTCAGACGGGAATCCCGAATTTTCCCGGTAAAGGTCCGAAAGACGGTTTACAGTAAAATCCGCACGTGGCGGATCCGGATAGAGACGTTAAAGGAGACGGTTGGATTTAAATGTTCTGGTGTTAAAGGAGTTAAAGCTGTGATTTAACTGTTCTGACGTTAAAGGGAACATCATGAAAACATTGTTTAAAGGTCTATATTTGTGCATCTGTAGTCACGGTTGAAAAACTTGAATTTATTTTGTGACATCACTGTTGCCTGAGAAGCTGTCAGCCAATCAGATGTTCAGAGTTGTGTGATGTCACAGATCCAGGTTCCAGGGACCATCAGTGAGAACGTCACCGTAATGACGCGTCCTTGTTTGGTGAAAAACAGTCTGACTGCGGTTAGAAACAACGAGCTGCTCGGTTTTGTCTTAAATGTGACTACGGTGCTGCTTTGGAGATATTTGGTGTCACCATAGCACCTGTCGGGTGAACAGACTAGGGATGTAACGATATGGAAAATTTGATATCTCGATTATAGTGACCAAATTATCACGATTTACGATATTATCGCGATATTCTTAATTGCTGTACAATTAACGCGAAAGCCAAAATCTCATCAAAATGAAACTTTCACAGTAAACGGAGAAACAACTGGCACAGAAAGAGGTTTTATTTTAAATGAACAAAATAAATAACAGGAACAAAGCTTATTTATCTGGTGCAAATTTAAATAAACACTTTAACAAACATAGTAGTTCAAAATATGAAAACAATTATCAGGAACAAAAATTATAGTGCAAGTTTAAATAAAATAAATTTTTGATTTTAAGCTGAACCTTAAATACGTATAAATGTGCAAATAAAGAAACAGTTGTAAAGGAGCCAAATATGTTGTTATGAATTGTAGTTCACTCTGTGTGTCTGTGGGTGTCGCTGTGTTGTTACCTGAGGGTCAGGTATAAAGGTAGCTGCCTGTTATTGGTTAGGTGTTTGACCCGGAAGGGCAAAAGGTTTTTGACCGCTGTGGCGCTAACTGCCGCGGATCCGTTAATGGAATAAATTAATATTTTAACTGCATCAGAAGAACATCGTTCCAGTCATTTTTCGATGTCATTTTTCAATGTCCTGCGTGCTATCACCGCTTTCCACCATGCTCACGTTACGATGCCGATGTTACAAGCTACACATTCACACGAGACACAGTCGCCAGTCGCTCACAGACTTGAATGAGGCTGATATTACATATCCCGGTAATCGACTGCGATAATAAGATGAAGTCAAACATAAACAGTAATCATTATCATGTAAAATTTTACCGCGCTTTACCGTAATACCGGTAACCGTTCCATCCCTAGAACAGACCAGGATGAGCAGCGTTGTCTGCCTCCAGGATGGAGCAGTGGCGCCCCCTAGTGGTCGGAGGTAGAGATGCACGATAACTGTTTTTTAAAACTGATAACTTTCAGCTCCTAAAGGCCAATACCGATAACCGATAACACACACATATACCTAAGATCATTACATCAATACTATGAACAAAACCAAAAACAGTTTTGACTCTTTAAATGAACAGGTATTTATTTTTTCCATTGAAAGACTACTAGCAAGCCTCTCAAACATTTTCATAAAGCTATCAAATAAACCTATTTGATATCTCACATTAACTTAAAGGTGGGTGTTCTTTGAAAATCCAACTCAAGTGAGATTTTGAAAATATACACTCCCTCCCTCCTTCCAAAGGCTCCGCCTCCTCCTCTTCAGCTCACCCCTCGAAACCACGCCTTCACATGATTCACGACTACATGAACCGCAGGAAGGGAGGGAGGGGTGGGTGGGAGTGCATTGATATTTGATGGACATATTAGGCAGCCAATAAATGTAAAGATGATCAGTACATTGATTGGTCTCTGATTATACGTTTCGTTTTTTTTTTGCAATCATTTTATTTCAGTGGGTGCAATGGGAATGTGAAAAAGGTTTTCAGGCAATATTGTAAAAAGTGCTGCAAAAAAAAGATCACCTAACCCACCTTTAAATAAGCTGCATTCCTGACTGATATAAAAGATAAAGGCTCCTTGAACTGATGGAAATACATGCATCAGAATTACAAACTGAAAAAGATTAACATTAAAAGGATTTTGGCTTGTGGTTCCATTTAAATTAATACCTTAAATTAAAGTAAATGAGGTTCAGTAGTTTTTGTTTTTTATTTTTTTAATCTCATGGAAGCTTTAGATGAGCGGAATGAGGGGGAGGGGAGACTGCTGCTGGCTTGCGCACATTAGCATTAGCTCACGTTAGCGCGATTTCAAAACTCCATGGAAGTGATTGTTATGTTGTAGGTGGCTGATCAGGTTTGACGTATTAAAGCTTGTGCTTCCCTCCTCGTAGAATTCGCTCGGAGGATTCGTCACAAATAACCACCAAACTATCTTCTTCTGAAACTTTAATGAAGTTCCACGCCGCCATGTTCGTTGTGATCAGTACGCTGTGCTGCAGGCTGCATTCAAGGTGTAACGTAAATTGCCACGTTCCCTCGTTTGCTAGTCGTTCTTTCAGCCTTTTCTATTTTTTCAATTCAATCAGTTCAAGTCAGCAACTACCAAAATTATGACCGAGTTAACAAGTTGTTTTCTGGCATGAGGGGGTATTCTTGATTTTCCTTATTAAGTAATCGTTTTTCTGATTATGCCGGACGTCACTTGAACATAACATTCACTGCTGGTCATTCAAGGCTCAGAGGGAGCGAGGCACAAAAATGTATGTCATCGGGGCTATTTGTCGTGATATTGGACTTATCAGGATGACGTCATAATTTCCTAGTTATCGTGGATCCCTAGTGGTTGGGGTGTCGAACCAGCTGATTGGACATCCAGGTGAACTTCTACCTCAAACCTGAGCATGAAGCTCCTCTTCCTGTCAATAAAACATTTAACATGGACTTTTAACATCAGAACACTTTTCTGTTTTTAATTAATTGATCTCAGGTTAAGTGACAAAGAAGCTGATTTAGGCTTCAGCATCAAACCACCGTCATGTCTGTCGTTCGTTGTATTTGTCGCTGCTGCTGCTTCAGTAGTTTTTCAGGCGGGTAGATGGTTGCTGTAATGTCTGCAGAGATGAAACCCACACCGCCACCTGGTGTCTGGAGGTGGAAGTACAGCCCAGCACTAACGCACCAGCGTAAACATCTGCAGCAGTAACTGGTCCAGTTTCAGTCTCATCCTGGGGCTGCACATCTGTCCAACAGTTAAAATAAAACAAACCTGCTTTTGTTTTTATTATCAAACTGATGTTTAACTACATTTTCACACATGGTGGCGCTCACACTTCCAACAGGCCAACAGGTGTGGTGCCACCCACAAAGGGGCGTGGCCAGTCCAAGAAGAAGGAAACATAACCTTCTTGAAAAAGCCACGCCCCTGTAGAAGAGAGAGCCCCGCCCCCCGAACCAGCTGCTGTGAAGAGGGTTGTGAAGGAACTGTTGTTCTTCATCTCTGAGGGACCTGATGAAGACCTGAGGACATGTCCTTTACTGAAATAAAGCGTCTGACCGAGCAGCTCCAGCATCTACAGAGACAGACGGAGGTCATGGTGGTCCAGATGAACCAGCAGAGCTGACAGTCACAGGTCCTCCTAGAACTTTAACCTCTGGCCACATTTAAGGCTTCAAACATAAAGATAGAACATTTTTTTTTTTTTTTTTTTTTTTGCCCAGAAACAACCAGTGGGACACAATCGTAAAGTGGAATGAAATTTATTGGATAATTTACACTTTTAACAAACTAGAAAAGCAGTCAGAGAGCGCAGACCTTCACCAAGCACATCAATTCCCCCATATAGTTATTTACAGATTGTCATAAAATCCTCGTTCTGGATCAGATCCAGTTCAGCCTTTGAAATTTGATAGAGGTTCCCATTGTCAATCCCTGAGTCAAAGTTCATGAGTTTTGGGCAGTAATTAACAGAGATATTGAGATACAAAATTTTCAGTCCCATTGACAGCAATGTTATGGAAAATTTGAAAATGATCCAGAATCCAGGATTTCATCCAGAATCAGTTCTTTTCACATTTCTGACAACTCCTGAAAATTTCATCAAAATCCATCCATAACTTTGAGATATCAAAAACACAGACAGACAGATAAATGCCGGTAAAAACAACCCACTTGGTGGAGGTAATAAAAACTGTAAACTGGGTTGTGTAATATTATTGCCCCCCTTGCGTTAATACTTTGTAGCACCACCTGCTGCTGCAGTTCCAGCTGCCAGTCTCTTGGGGTTTGTCTCTATCAGTTTAACACATCCAGAGACTAAATTCTTGTCCATTCTTCCTGTAAAACAGCTGGAGCTCAGTGAGGTTGGATGGAGAGAGTTTGTGAACAGCAATCTTCAGTTCTTTCCAAAGATTCTGGACTGGATTCAGGTCTGGACTTTGACTTGGCCGTTCTAACACCTGGTTACGTTTATTTGTGAACTATTCCATTGTAGATTTGTCTTTATGTTTTGGATCATTGTCCTGTTGGAAGATAAATCTCTGTCCCAGTCTCAGGTCTTCTGCAGACTCCAACAGGTTTTCTTCCAGAATGGTCCTGTATTTGGCTCCATCCATCTTCCCATCAATTTTAACCATCTTCCCTGTCCCTGCTGAAGAAAAGCAGGCCCAAACCATGATGCTGCCACCACCATGTTTGACAGTGGGGATGGTGTGTTCAGGGTGATTTAGGTTTCATCTGACCAGAGCTCCTTCTTCCACATGTTTGGTGAGTCTCCAGGTGGCTTGTGGCAAACTTTAAACCAGACTTTTTATGGATATCTCTGAGAAATATCTTTCTTCTTGCCACTCTTCCATAAAGGCCAAATTTGTTCAGTGTACGACTGATTGTTGTCCTCTGGACAGACTCTCCCACCTCAGCTGTAGATCAGTTCATTCAGAGTGATCATGGGCCTCTTGGCTGCATCTCTGATCAGTCTTCTTGTTCGAGATGAAAGTTTAGAGGGACGACCGGGTCTTGGTAGTGCAGTGGTCTGATACTCCTTCCATTATAATATGATTGCTTGCTCAGAGCTCCTGGAGATGTTTAAACCTTAGGAAATCTTTATGTATCCACATCCAGCTTTAAACTTCACAACAGTATCTGGGACCTGCCTGGTGTGTTCCTTGGTCTTCATGATGCTCTCTGAGCTTTAAACAGAACCCTGAGACTATCACAGAGCAGGTGCATTTATACAGAGACTTGATTATTGATCATCATTAGTCATTCAGGACAACATTGGATCATTCAGAGATCCTCACTGAACCTCTGGAGTCAGTTTGCTGCTCTGAAAGTAAAGAGGACCAATAATATTGAATGCCCCACTTTACAGGTTTTTATTTGTTAAAAAAGTTTAAAATATCCAATAAATTTAGTTCCACTTCATGATTGTGTCCCACTGGTTGTTGATTCTTGACAAAAAAATTAAATTTTATATCTTTATGTTTGAAGCCTGAAATGTGGCAAAAGGTTGAAAAGTTCAAGGAACTGAATACTTTTAGAAGGAACTGTAGTTATATTATTATTTATAAGTTCTAGATGTCTGAGGACCAGGTTCTGAAAGACCCAGAAATCAGGGAAAAAGTTCTTTGAGGGTTTACTGAAGCCTGGTTCAGAAACAGGTATCTGTTACCACGGCAACTGACTCAACTAACCTGGTTAGAGCAGGTCCAGTTCCTCCATGAAGATGAACCAGTTCCAGCAGGTCCTTGTCAGTGGTGAGGCTGAGCAGGTCACCAGTCCAGCTCATCCTGGTTCTACTGGTCTGGACTGGAGTCAATAACGTAGACTGATGATCAGGACTGGATCCTCTGAGTTCTACAGTTCCATAACCTTCGTTCATCTGTTGGTCCAAACGTCTCCATGGTGTCATCAAAATCTACATCTACAGCAGAATAAATGAATGTCCTGGATGACATGATTGTCTGTCAGTTTTCTTCATAATGAATGCTGAACATCAGAAAGGGACACTGGAGAGCTGAGAACTGGTCGGAACTGGTTTCTGCCTCCATTCTGAGGTAAATTAAAGTCTCTGCTGGATTTTTCCAGCATCGATATCGTGGCCTCAGACATCAGAGAAGTTTCTAGTTGTCTCCAGGATCTAGAAGTTGGTTGGAAGCCTCCTGGTTCAGCTCTGAGAGTAAAGACACGCCCCTGCAGGATTGATCAGGCTGATCAGATGTGATTGGATGTATTGATCACACCCATGTTCCCATCAAAGCTCCTTGAATGGTTTTGTGTTTGTTGAATGTGGTTAAAGTGACTTCAACCAGGATCCTGTTAAGTTCCAGTTTCTCATCTGAATCTTCAGCTCAGATATTCAGGTGAAATATTCTCCAACTAGCTTTCCTTCAACGTGCTGCAGCTGTTTCTGTTCTGCACAAACATCTCCTCAGATTGATCATCTGATTAGATTAAAAAAATATTTATGGAATCTGGCTCATCTGGATCATCAACATCTGGCTCAAACAACACATGATGGAGCCCATTTGTGGCCCAGGTCCTGTACTTCAGAAGACGTCTGGCCCGCATAAATTCAGCCAGGGCCGTAACTGAGCTGTAACTGAGCCGTAACTAAGCCATAACTGAGCCGTAACCGCCAGACATCTACGTTTGAACCAGAGGGCCTGCAGATCTACTTCCTTTGATGTCAATCTCTCGCAGGTTTGTATCTTCTTATCTGTAAATCTTCTCTGACTGCGTGGAAACACATTTCCTTGGTGGACCACCAGGGGGCACTGCGTGGCTCCATCTGATATATGTGGGAGTGAAGCGTTGCTCAGACATTTAAGCCAAACTATGTGGTGCTACCATTTCTGACCACAGGGGGGCAGCAAGTCACTAAAAAGTTCACGTGTCAGTCTCTGGTTTCAACACAACCATGACCACTACAGACTGCTGAAGGCTGCAGTTCCTCTAACGACCACCAGAGGCTGCAGTTCCTCCACTGACCACTAGAGTACTGCAGTTCCTCTACCGACCACCAGAGGCTGCAGTTCCTCTACCGACCACTAGAGGCTGCAGTTCCTCTACCGACCACTAGAGGCTGCAGTTCCTCCACTGTCCACCAGAGGCTGCAGTTCCTCCACTGTCCACTAGAGGCTGCAGTTCCTCTACTGATCCACCAGAGGCTGCAGTTCCTCTACTGTCCACCAGGGGCTACAGTTCCTCTACTGTCCACCAGGAGCTACAGTTCCTCTACTGTCCACCAGGGGCTGCAGTTCCTCCACTGTCCAGGGTCTGGCTCTAACAGTGAGTCACCTGACCTCCATGATTTAAATGTCCAGCTTTACAGCAGAAATAAAAACACATTTACAGTCTGGAACAACAACAGTTCTGGTGTTCTGATCCAGACAGATCCAGATGGTTCTGATCCAGAAAGATGTACATCCATGACAACTGCAGAGGGGAAATTAACTTCATCAGGTTAAATGTTTGTCATTTGTTCTTGGAAGTTTTTACTTGGTGAGTTCGGAGGTCTGTCTGGTGTTGTATCAGCAGTGATGACATCACAGCTTAGCTAGCAGGTGAACACGTATTGAGAAAGATCTACGTTTAAAATAAACATGCTAAACTTTAATTTAATGAATGAATCAGAATGGAGCATTGACTCCACTAGATAAAATGTCTAGAACCTTATATGATGGGTTTATCCTGTTGGTATTTCAGCCGTGTTACAGAAAACATTTAGTGGAGCTAAAGAGACAAAAACTAAAGATGTTGGAGCTCCATCTGGATCAACTGACCATAAATATGAAGTTAGAAGTTGAACTTCTACATTCTTAAAACTACAAGACAAGAACAATCAAGTAGATGTGAGAACAATAGAATAGACGGGAGAACAATGGCGTAGAAGCGAGAACAATCGAGAAGATGCAGGAACAATTGAGTAGACGCGAGAACAATGGAGTAGAAGTGAGAACTATCGAGGAGACGCAAGAACAATCGAGTAGACGTGAGAACAATGGAGTAGAAGGGAGAACAATCGACTAGAAGCAAAAACAATCAAATAGATGCGAGAACAATTGGGCAGAAGCGAGAACAATGGAGTAGAAGGGAGAACAATCGACTAGATGCAAAAACAATCGAATAGACACGAGAACAATCGTGTAGACACGAGAACAATGGAGTAGACGTGAGAACAATCGAGTAGATGGGAGAACAATAGATTAGGAGCGAGAACAATGGAGAAGACACGAGAACAATGGATTAGACGTGAGAACAATGGAGAAGACACGAGAACAATAGAGTAGAGGCAAGAACAATAGAGTGGACGCGAGAACAAATGATTAGAAGCAAGAACAATGGAGTAGACGCAAGAACAATGGATTAGAAGCAAGAACAATGGACTAAATGGGAGAACAATGGATTTAAAGCGAGAACAATCAAATTGAGAACAATCGAGTAGAGGCGAGAACAATCGAGTAGAGGCGAGAACAATGGATTAGAAGTGAGAACAATCAAGTAGAGGTGAGGACAATGGAGTAGAAGCGAGAACAATGGATTAGAAGTGAGAACAATCAATTGAGAACAATCGAGTAGAGGCGAGAACAATCGAGTAGACCTGAGAACAATGAATTAGAAGCGAGAACAATCAAGTAGAGGCGAGAACAATGGATTAGAAGCGAGAACAATCGAGTAGAGGTGAGATCAATGGATTAGAAGCGAGAACAATCAAATTGAGAACAATTGAGTAGAGGCAAGAACAATGGAGTAGACGCGAGAACAATGGATTAGAATGAGAACAATCAAGTAGAGGCGAGAACAATGGATTAGAAGCGTGAACAATCAAATTGAGAACAATTGAGTAGAGGCAAGAACAATGGAGTAGACGCGAGAACAATGGATTAGAAGCGAGAACAATCAAGTAGAGGCGAGAACAATGGATTAGAAGCGTGAACAATGGAGTAGAGGCGAGAACAATGGATTAGAAGCGAGAACAATGGAGTAGAGGCAAGAACAATGGATTAGAAGCGAGAACAACCAAATTGAGAACAATCAAGTCGACGCGAGAACAATCGAGTAGATGGGAGAACAATGGATTAGAAGCGAGAACAATCAAATTGAGAACAATCGAGTAGAGGTGAGAACAATCGAGTAGACGTGAAAACAATCGAGTAGAGGCAAGAACAATGGAGTAGATGCGAGAACAATCAAACTGAGAACAATCGGGTAGACGCGAAAACAATCGAGTAGAGGCGAGAACAATCGAGAAGAGGCGAGTAGTGTGAAGATTGTGTAATGGAAAAGCACCGCTGCAGAGCCCATGAAGTTATTAAGGTCATCCAACATCAAACCATCTTCTCTAAAGTGAAGTCCTGATCTCCACAGAGCAGAAGACCTCTGTGGTCCAGTTCTGCTCCATCCTCAGGTCTCACCAGGAGCATCTGTCAGCACCGCCTCCTTGACGAGATCAGAGTTCACCTGAAGGTTTGACACCAGGTGGATCAGGTGGTTCCTGTTGATAATCTGAGATCAGGATTTAGTCAGGAGCTGGTTTTAGTTCAGATCTACTCAGACTGATGAAAATTTCATGAATGAGGTCCAACATGTTCTGTTGTCCTGTTATCATACCAACGGACCATTGTGACTCATTCTGGAAGGTTCTGGATCAGTCTGGAAGGGTCAGAGGATGACGTTTACCTCAGCAGCAGCCAGCAGCTACATGTGCTAACCACCTGTGCTACCCAGTGAACTGCCCCCAGCTCATTGGCTGACCCCTCATCTCCAGACCAGCTGGCTCCTCCCATCGACCTGCCCTTGAGAAGATGTGAACCCCCACAGAGGGAAGACGGTCTTTGAGATCCATGGAGAACTTCAGGAGCCAGTCTGACGTAATAAATCCTGAGATGAATTCTGTGTCCCGATTCGGTGCGTAAAAATACGACAACATTTCTGTTGAATAAACAATTTATTGATTATCAGACTAATTTATCTGTCAGACCGATAATCTGAACTGAAATCATCTCTGTTAAAATGTCCACAGTAAAAAAGAGGTTCAGTTCAGGATCTGGTTCTGAACTGGAACCAGAGCGGGTTTCAGTCGGTCTGAGAAGTTCAGTCCCTTTGATCCGACAGCAGAGTCACACAGGTGAGCACACCTGAGGCAGTCATGTGACCTGAGGCCTGAACGGTCTGGTCAACAATCAGCCAATCAGCTCATTCTGAACCATCAGACGCTTAAATTAATAATATTACTACAGCAAACATTCATGTTAAAACCCGGAGGAGCTTTACAAGTGGGAGGGGCCTTGGTAATGGGAGGGGCTTTGATCATGGGAGGGGTTTGAGGTATGGGAGGACTGTTATTAGAGTAGGAGGAGCTTAAGACTGCAGCCATGTATGTCTCTTTTAGAACCAAGAACCATGATTGGCTGCTACCGGTTCTGATCCAGGATCAGCTGACCTGGGAACCTGGTGAACAGAACCAGGTTCTGGCTCACAGAAGAACCGGGCTCCAAACAGTTCTGCAGCAGGACATCAGACATGTTAAAACTGGATGGAGGTTCTGAGCTGATCACGGATCAATCATGGTCTTCAGTTCTGGTCTTGTTGGTTTCCATCGTGGTTTCTGTCTCAACTGTTCAGTCTGATGGACCACAAACATTTAATCGTTGTTCAGGAGGGTTCTGGAGGTTCCTCAGAGGTAGTGGTCTGGAGGCAGTGACCGGGAGGACCAGGAGGACCGGGAGGACCCCTGGAGAACCAGGAGGACCGGGAGGACCAGGGGGACCAGGAGGACAGTCTCCAGTCTGTCTCCACCCACCAGCGCTGCCCTGTGCTATAAAGTGAGCATTCGGTCAGAAGGAAAAGCAGCGCTGTGATTGGCCGGTCCACGTCACACGTTGATGACGTCTTCCTCGTCCCCTCCTGTCCCTGTCCCCTCCTCCTCGGTGGGGGCTCCACAGGGTCCCATGATGTACCTGTAGTCGCCCCCAACAACCGCCGTGGCCCTGGAGCCCCCCATCAGCCACTCTCCCTCCTCCTGGTCCTCCTCCTCCCCGGGCCGTCGCTGCCACGGGACGCTCCAGCTGGAAGACCCGCCCACCCCAGACCCACCCACCCTCTCCTCCGCCGCCTCCCCCTCCAGGTTGACATAGAGTAAAGGCTCCTTCACAGGGGGGGAGGGGTCCAGGCTGAGCCGCAGAGCCTCCAGCTGCCCAACCAGCTGCTGGAAACTGGGTCGACACTTCGGGACTGGACTCCAGCAGCTGTGCATGATCTGGTAGCTGAAACAGAAGAAGAAGAAGAGGGTTGAGACCTCTGATGGGGGTCCAGGACCAGGATACAGGAGGCACCAGGAGATTTTGAAGTTGCAGCAGGTATGAAGCAGATGTGGAGCAGATGTAGAGGAGGTGTGGAGCAGGTGTGCTAGAGATGTGGAGCAGGTGTGCTGCAGGTGTAGAGCAGGTGTGGAGCAGACATGCTGCAGATGTGAAGCAGGTGTGCTGTAGGTGTAGAGCAGGTGTAGAGCAAGTGTGGAGCAAATGTGCTGCAGGTGTGGAGCAGGTGTGCTGCAAGTGTGGAGCAGGTGTGCTGCAGGTGTAGAGCAGGTGTGGAGAAGATGTGCTGCAGATGTGAAGCAGGTGTGCTGCAGATGTGGAGCAGGTGTGGAGCAAGTGTGCTGCAGGTGTAAAACAGATGTGCTGCAGGTGTCGAGCAGGTGTGCTGCAGGTGTGCTGCAGATGTGGAGCAGGTGTGGAGCAAGTGTGCTGCAAGTGTGGAGCAAGTGTGCTGCAGGTGTGCTGCAGATATGGAGAAGATATGGCACAGGTGTGGAGCAGGTGTGGAGCAGATGTGGAGCAGGTGTGGAACAGGTGTGGAACAGGTGTGCTGCAGATGTCTGACTCACATGTCTTGTCGACAGTCTGCTGGTCTCTTCAGTCGTTCTCCTTTGATCAGGAATTCATAGATTTCAGAGTTTTCCACTCCTGGATACGGAGTCTGACCACGAGTCATGATCTCCCACATGGTCACGCCAAACGCCCACTGATGCGCACACACACACACACACACACACACACACACAGTTAATAATTTTATCTCTTGGTAGTGGAGCATCTTCCTCCTGTATCATCCTGCATCATGCATGTGTCCAGGTGTTATTACCACGTCACTCTGGGTTGTGTAGACGTTGTCAGCCAGACTCTCCAGAGCGATCCACTTCACAGGCAATTTGGAGACTGAACCCTGGCGGTAATAATCTCCGCTGTAGATCTTCTTGGAGAGTCCGAAGTCCGCCACGCAGACCACCATGTTCTCATCCAACCTGAAACACGCATCGTTCAGAATATAAATAATCTATTAAAATGCTTCAGTGCACCAGAAACACTGCTGCCAAACTTCTGACAAGGGAGGTCTCATCTGTCCTGGTCTCTGGTTACCTGCTGAGTCTAGAATACATGGAACCAGAAGCATGTGTGGCACCAGCTGAGGAACCAGCAGCATGTGTGTGGCCCAGCTGAGGAACCAGCAGCATGTGTGGCACCAGCTGTGGAACCAGCACCATGTGTGGAACCAGCTGACAAACCAGCAGCATGTGTGGCACCAGCTGAGGAACCAGAAGCATGTGTGGCACCAGCTGAGGAACCAGCAGCATGTGTGGCACCAGCTGTGGAACCAGCACCATGTGTGGAACCAGCTGACAAACCAGCAGCATGTGTGGCACCAGCTGAGGAACCAGAAGCATGTGTGGAACCAGCTGTGGAACCAGCAGCATGTGTGGCACCAGCTGAGGAACCAGCAGCATGTGTGGCACCAGCTGTGGAACCAGCAGCATGTGTGGCACCAGATGTGGAACCAGCAGCATGTGTGGAACCAGCAGCAGGTCTGGAACCAGCAGCAGGTCTGGAACCAGCTGAGGAACCAACAGGAGGTCTGGAATCAGCAGCAAGTCTGAAACCAGCTAAGGAACCAGCTGAGGAACAAACTGCAGTTCTGGAACCAGCTGAGGAACCAGCAGGAGGCCTGGAACCAGCAGCAAGTCGGGAACCAGCTAAGGAACCAGCTGAGGAACAAACTGCAGGTCTGGAACCAGCTGAGGAACCAGGAGCAGTTCTGGAACCAGAAGCAGGTCTGGGTGTGAAACAGACTCATCTCCAACTGTGATCTGAAGATGTTCCGTCTGAAAGATGCTCTGATTGATTCATTGATTTGACTTCTGTTTTTATACGAGTTTATACGATAGAAGCTTGAGAGTCAGTGATGGAGCTCCATGATGGAGCAGTGATGGAACGGTGATGGAGCAGTGATGAAGCAGTGATGGAGCAGTGATGGAACGGAGATGGAGCTGTGATGAAGCAGTGATGGAGCAGTGATGGAGAAGCGATGGAGCAGTGGTGGAGCAGTGATGGAGCAGTGGTGGAGCAGTGATGGAGCAGTGGTGGAGCAGCGATGGAGCAGTGATGGAGCAGTGATGGAGCAGTGGAGGAGCAGTGGTGGAGCAGAGATGAAGCTCCATGATGGAGCAGTGATGGAGCAGTGATGGAGCAGTGGGAGCATGATGAGCAGTGATAGAGCAGTGGTGGAACAGTGGAGGAGCAGAGTGATGAGCAGAGATGGAGCAGTGATGGAGCATGATGGAGCAGGATGGAGCAGTGATGGAGCAGTGGTGGAGCAGAGATGAAGCTCCATGATGGAGCAGTGATGGAGCAGTGATGGAGCAGTGAGGGAGCAGCGATGGAGCAGTGATAGAGCAGTGGTGGAACAGTGGAGGAGCAGTGGTGGAGCAGAGATGAAGCTCCATGATGGAGCAGTGATGGAGCAGTGGTGGAGCAGTGATGGAGCAGAGATGAAGCTCCATGATGGAGCAGTGATGGAGCAGTGGTGGAGCAGTGGTGGTGCAGTGATGGAGCTCCATGATGGAGCAGTGATGAAGCAGTGATGAAGCAGTGATGGAGCAGTGATGAGGCAGTGATGGAGCAGTGATGGAGCAGTGATGGAGCAGTGATGAAGCAGTGGTGGAGCAGTGGTGGAGCAGTGGTGGAGCAGTGGTGGAGCAGTGGTGGAGCAGTGACGGAGCAGTGATGGAGCAGTGATGAAGCAGTGGTGGAGAAGTGGTGGAGCAGTGATGAAGCAGTGGTGATACAGTGGAGGAGCAGAGATGAAGCTCCATGATGGAGCAGTGATGGAGCAGTGGTGGGGCAGTGATGAAGCAGTGATGGAGCAGTGATGGAGCAGTGGTGGAGCAGTGATGGAGCAGTTTTGGACCAGTGATGGAGCAGTGGTGGAGGAGTGATGGAGCTCCCTGATGGAGCAGTGAAGGAGCAGTGATGGGGCAGTGATGGAGCAGTGATGGAGCAGTGATGGAGCTCCATGATGGAGCAATGAAGGAGCAGTGGTGGAGCAGTGATGAAGCAGTGGTGGAGCAGTGGTGGACCAGTGGTGAAGCAGTGATGGAGCTGCGAGATCCGTGATGGAGCAGTGGTGAGCAGTGATGAAGCAGTGGTGGAGCAGTGGTGGTGAGCAGTGGTGGAGAAGTGGTGGAGCAGTGATGAGCAGTGGAGCAGTGGTGGAGAAGTGGTGGAGCAGTGATGAAGCAGTGGCGGAACTGTGGAGGAGCAGTGGTGGAGCAGAGATGAAGCTCCATGATGGAGCAGTGATGAAGCAGTGATGGAGCGGTGATGAAGCAGTGAGGGAGCAGTGGTGGAGCAGTGATGGAGCAGTGATGGAGCAGTGATGGAGCTCTATGATGGAGCAGTGATGAAGCAGTGATGAAGGATTGATGGAGCAGTGATGGAGCTCCATGATGGAGCAGTGATGAAGCAGTGATGAAGCAGTGATGGAGCAGTGATGAGGCAGTGATGGAGCAGTGTTGGACCAGTGATGGAGCAGTGGTGGAGCAGTGATGGAACAGTGATGGAGCTCCATGATGGAGCAGTGATGAAGCAGTGATGAAGCAGTGATGGAGCAGTGTTGGACCAGTGATGGAGCAGTGGTGGAGCAGTGATGGAACAGTGATTGAGCTCCATGATGGAGCAGTGATGAAGCAGTGATGAGGCAGTGATGGAGCAGTGATGGACCAGTGATGGAGCAGTGATGAAGCAGTGGTGGAGCAGTGGTGGAGCAGTGATGAAGCAGTGGTGATACAGTGGAGGAGCAGAGATGAAGCTCCATGATGGAGCAGTGGTGGAGCAGTGATGAAGCAGTGGTGATACAGTGGAGGAGCAGAGATGAAGCTCCATGATGGAGCAGTGGTGGAGCAGTGGTGGAGCAGTGGTGGAGCAGTGGTGGAGCAGTGGTGGAGCAGTGACGGAGCAGTGATGGAACAGTGATGAAGCAGTGGTGGAGAAGTGGTGGAGCAGTGATGAAGCAGTGGTGATACAGTGGAGGAGCAGAGATGAAGCTCCATGATGGAGCAGTGATGGAGCAGTGGTGGGGCAGTGATGGGGCAGTGATGGGGCAGTGATGAAGCAGTGATGGAGCAGTGATGGAGCAGTGATGGAGCAGTGGTGGAGCAGTGATGGAGCAGTGATGAAGCAGTGATGGAGCAGTGGTGGAGCAGTGATGAAGCAGTGATGGAGCAGTGATGGAGCAATGGTGGAGCAGTGATGGAGCTCCATGATGGAGCAGTGATGAAGCAGTGATGGAGCAGTTTTGGACCAGTGATGGAGCAGTGGTGGAGCAGTGATGGAGCTCCATGATGGAGCAGTGAAGGAGCAGTGATGGGGCAGTGATGGAGCAGTGATGGAGCTCCATGATGGAGCAATGAAGGAGCAGTGGTGGAGCAGTGATGAAGCAGTGGTGGAGCAGTGGTGGACCAGTGGTGAAGCAGTGATGGAGCTCCATGATGGAGCAGTGATGGAGCAGTGGTGGAGCAGTGATGAAGCAGTGGTGGAGCAGTGTGGTGGAGCAGTGGTGGAGAAGTGGTGGAGCAGTGATGAAGCAGTGGTGGAGCAGTGGTGGAGAAGTGGTGGAGCAGTGATGAAGCAGTGGCGGAACTGTGGAGGAGCAGTGGTGGAGCAGAGATGAAGCTCCATGATGGAGCAGTGATGAAGCAGTGATGGAGCGGTGATGAAGCAGTGAGGGAGCAGTGGTGGAGCAGTGATGGAGCAGTGATGGAGCAGTGATGGAGCTCTATGATGGAGCAGTGATGAAGCAGTGATGGAGCAGTGTTGGACCAGTGATGGAGCAGTGGTGGAGCAGTGATGGAGCAGTGATGAAGCTCCATGATGGAGCAGTGATGAAGCAGTGATGGAGCAGTGTTGGACCAGTGATGGAGCAGTGGTGGAGCAGTGATGAAGCTCCATGATGGAGCAGTGATGAAGCAGTGATGGAGTAGTGATGGAGCAGTGATGGAGCAGTGGTGGAGCAGTGATGGAGCAGTGATGAAGCAGTGATGGAGCTGTGTTGGACCAGTGATGGAGCAGTGGTGGAGCAGTGATGAAGCTCCATGATGGAGCAGTGATGAAGCAGTGATGGAGCAGTGGTGGAGCAGTGGTGGAGCAGTGGTGGAACAGTGAAGGAGCAGTGGTGGAGCAGAGATGAACCTCCATGATGGAGCAGTGATGGAGCAGTGGTGAAGCAGTGGTGGAGCAGTGGTGGAGCAGAGATGAAGCTCCATGATGGGGCAGTGATTGGGCAGTGATGAAGCAGTGATGGAGCAGTGATGGAGCAGTGATGGGGCAGTGATGGAGCAGTGATGGGGCAGTTATGGAGCAGTGATGGAGCAGTGATGGAGCAGTGATGGAGCTCCATGATGGAGCAATGAGGAGCATGATGGAGCAGTGATGGAGCAGTGATAAAGCAGTGATGGAGCTCCATGATGGAGCAGTGATGGAGCAGTGATGGAGCTCCATGATGGAGCAATAAAGGAGCAGTGATGGGGCAGTGATGAAGCAGTGATGGAGCAGTGATGGAGCTCCATGATGGAGCAGTGATGGAGCTCCATGATGGAGCAGTGATGGAGCAGTGATAAAGCAGTGATGGAGCTCCATCATGGAGCAGTGATGGAGCTCCATGATGGAGCAATGAAGGAGCAGTGATGGGGCAGTGATGAAGCAGTGATGGAGCAGTGATGGAGCAGTGATGGGGCAGTGATGGAGCAGACATTGAGCAGTGATGAGGCAGTGATGGAGCAATGATGGAGCAGTGGTGGAGCAGTGGTGGAGCAGTGGTGGAGCAGTGGTGGAGCTCCATGATGGAGCAGTGATGGAGCAGTGGTGGAGCAGTGATGAAGCAGTGGTGGAGCAGTGTGGTGGAGCAGTGGTGGAGAAGTGGTGGAGCAGTGATGAAGCAGTGGTGGAGCAGTGTGATGGAGCAGTGGTGGAGAAGTGGTGGAGCAGTGATGAAGCAGTGGTGGAACAGTGGAGGAGCAGTGGTGGAGCAGAGATGAAGCTCCATGATGGAGCAGTGATGAAGCAGTGATGGAGTGGTGATGAAGCAGTGATGGAGCAGTAAGGGAGCAGTGGTGGAGCAGTGATGGAGCAGTGATGGAGCTCTATGATGGAGCAGTGATGAAGCAGCGATGGAGCAGTGAGGGAGCAGTGAGGGAGCAGTGATGGAGCAGTGATGGAGCAGTGATGAAGCATTGATGGAGCAGTGGTGGAGCAGTGATGGAGCAGTGTTGGACCAGTGATGGAGCAGTGGTGGAGCAGTGATGGAGCAGTGATGGAGCAGTGATGGAGCTCTATGATGGAGCAGTGATGAAGCAGTGATGGAGCAGTGATGGAGCAGTGATGGAGCAGTGATGGAGCAGTGATGGAGCAGTGATGGAGCAGTGATGGAGCAGTGGTGGAGCAGTGATGGAGCAGTGATGGAGCAGTGATGGAGCAGTGATGAAGCAGTGATGGAGCAGTGAGGGAGCAGTGATGAGCAGTGATGGAGCAGTGATGGAGCAGTGATGAAGCATTGATGGAGCAGTGGTGGAGCAGTATTGGACCAGTGATGGAGCAGTGGTGGAGCAGTGATGGAGCAGTGATGAAGCTCCATGATGGAGCAGTGATGAAGCAGTGATGGAGTAGTGATGGAGCAGTGATGGAGCAGTGGTGGAGCAGTGGTGGAGCACTGGTGGAGCACTGGTGGAGCACTGGTGGAGCACTGGTTGAGCAGTGATGAAGCTCCATGATGGAGCAGTGATGGAGCAGTGATGAAGCTCCATGATGGAGCAGTGATGGAGCAGTGATGGAGCAGTGATGGGGCAGTGATGAAGCAGTGATGAAGCAGTGATGGAGCAGTGATGGAGCTGCATGATGGAGCAGTGATGGAGCTCCGTGATGGAGCAGTGATGGGGCAGTGATGGAGCAGTGATGGGGCACTGATGAAGCAGTGATGGAGCAGTGGTGGAGCAGTGATGGGGCAGTGGTGGAGCAGTGGTGGAGCAGTGATGGAGCAGTGATGGGGCAGTGATGAAGCAGTGATGGAGCAGTGATGGAGCTCCATGATGGAGCAGTGATGGAGCTCCATGATGGAGCAGTGATGGAGCTCCATGATGGAGCAGTGATGGAGCTCCATGATGGAGCAGTGATGGAGCTCCATGATGGAGCGGTGATGGAGCTCATCTCCACCTGAACTCCATGGTGACCAGCTATGTGAAGTCCTCTCTACTCAGACCCTGATGCCACCAGTGTCCAACCTCAAGGTGATAATAATGTGATAACATGGACAGTAGTACAGGAGTTTAAAAAAATCTGGACCTTCTGAGGACGATGCTGGTTTTTGACTTAATTCTCCACTACTGGTCTAGAAATGTGATGACAACAACAAATTAACCCAGATCTTGGTTTTAAAGATCACATGTGATCTTCACCACCAGACATGAGATCATTTTTCTCATTAATTTCACTGAATCACAATTTGGACAACTTGAAGCCAGGTCCAGGTCCTGGTCCTGGTCCTGGACTCACATGCAGTTGCGGGCAGCCAGGTCTCTGTGGATGATGTTCCTGCTGCTCAGGTAGTCCATCCCCTGGGAGATGTCCAGCATGAAACTGGACCAGAGTCTGCAGCGCCAGCTCCTGCAGGGACACAACAGTCTGTTAGTCTCTCAGGTGTCAGGTGTGACCAGGGTGCTTCCTGACTCCGCCCTCACCTGTGGCTGCTCGCCCAGGCGGGACAGCAGCAGGAAGGTGTGCAGGTCACCGTGCTTCATGAACGGCAGAACCACCATAGGGATCGGCAACCGCTGGCCGGGACGCCTGTGAAGACTCACTCCTATTGGACGGGACAGGCTGTTAATCAAGGCTGCTGAGCCTTACTTATGTGTGTGTGTGTCTGTGTGTGTGTGTGCATGGATGTCTGTGTGTCTCTGTGTGTGTGTGTCTGTGTGTGTGTGTGAGCTACCGATGAGCTGGATGACGTTGGGGTGGTGGAAGTCCTTCATGTAAGCTGCCTCCTTCAGACACTGTTCAATGTCCCCTGATGAGGTGATGTCAGCTGCGAAATTACATCATAAAGCTTCTGAATCTAAAGGTAGTAATCTAGGATCTAAGCAGTTTATAAAAGACGTGAATTACACTTTAAAATACCTCACAATCAAGCAAATACAACAAAGTGTTGACCAAAATAAATAATTAAAACAAATGTTGACCAAAAAGCCACTGAAACGCAGCCTTGCAGTCCCACCGTGGGCCACTAGAGGAGCAGTGTTGAAGAAGTGATCTCCTCACCTGTCAATCATGCTGAGGGACCGCCCAGTTAGACCATTTAATACCTCCTCATCAACTTGATTCCAGTAACATTTAAAAAATTATAAAGCAGGAAGGCTGACAGCTGTCTGGAGGGTCTCTACTTCTCACTGTCCAACACAGGACTCCAAGTAGTTCAGAAATGGTTTTATCTCACCAAGAGCTGCTTCTCTAAGACCACTGCTGATGTCTTTCACTCTTGGCATTGTGTTAACACGCACCTGAATGCTCCAGACCAGCAAAGGTCTGCACCCCTGCTGATGCTCCCAGCTCTTAGATTCCCTGCCAGCAGTAGAGGTTCTCAGGACCGCCCCTTGACTGATTATTGATTCATTCACTGATCAATTGATTAATTGATTAACGTTCCACCTGCTTCCAGCCGTCCACCAATCAGCAGGGTCAGGGGTTAGGGGTCAGGGGTCAGGGGTCAGGGGTCAAGGGTTAGAGGTTTGGGTTTGTGACTCACATTTCAGAACTTTGACAGCCACCTTCTGCAGAGACGAGTCTTCCTTCTTCAGCAGGGCCTCACGCACGGAGCCGAACTCACCTGCACAGGTAGACACACGTTAGTCTGCTACACATCTGATCTGCTTTACTGTAGGAGATGAGACCAGGACCAGGACCAGACCCAGGACCAGGACCAGGACCAGGACCAGGACCAGGACCAGGACCAGGACCAGGACCAGGACCAGACCCAAGACCAGGACCAGGACCAGACCAGACCAGGACCAGGACCAGGACCAGGACCAGACCAGGACCAGGACCAGGACCAGGACCAGGACCAGGACCAGGACCAGACCCAGGACCAGGACCAGGACCAGGACCAGGACCAGACCAGACCCAGACCAGACCCAGACCAGACCAGACCAGAACCAGAACCGGACTACACCAGAACCACCCAGGGACCAGACCCAGGACCAGACCCAGGACCAGACCAGGACCAGACCAGACCCAGACCAGACCAGACCAGACCAGGACCAGACCAGGACCAGGACCAGACCCAGACCAGGACCAGACCAGACCACCAGACCCAGACCAGACCCAGGACCAGGACCATGACTACACCCAGAACCAGACCCAGACCAGACCCAGACCCAGGACCAGGACCAGACCAGGACCCAGGACCAGACCCAGGACCAGACCCAGGACCAGACCCAGGACCAGGACCAGACCCAGACCAGACCCAGGACCAGACCCAGACCCAGGACCAGACCAGACCAGGACCCAGGACCAGGACCAGGACCAGAACCCAGACCACCAGACCCAGGACCAGACCAGGACCCAGGACCAGACCCAGACTACCAGAACCAGACCAGACCAGACCAGACCAGGACCAGGACCAGGACCAGACCAGACCAGGACCAGGACCAGACCCAGGACCAGGAACCCAGGACCAGGACCAGAACCAGGACCACACCCCAGAACCAGACCCAGAACCAGACCCAGGACCAGGACCAGACCCAGGCCACCCAGGACCAGAACCAGGACCCAGACCAGGACCAGACCCGGACCCAGAACCAGACCACCAGACCAGACCCAGGACCAGACCCAGGACCAGACCACCAGGACCAGGACCAGGACCAGGACCAGACCAGACCCAGACCCAGACCAGACCCAGGACCAGACCAGACCAGGACCAAGGACCCCAGACCAGACCCAGACCAGACCAGACCCAGGACCAGACCCAGGACCAGGACCAGACCCAGGACCAGGACCCAGACCAGGACCCAGGACCAGACCACCAGACCCACAGACCCAGGACCAGAACCAGACCCAGGACCACACCCAGAACCAGACCCAGACCAGGACCAGGACCAGACCAGGACCAGGACCAGGACCAGGACCACCAGACCAGGACCAGGACCAGGACCAGGACCCAGACCCAGACCAGGACCAGACCAGACCCAGGACCAGGACCAGGACCAGGACCAGGACCAGGACCAGACCCAGGACCAGGACCCAGGACCATGACTACACCCAGAACCAGACCCAAAACCAGGAACCAGAACCAGACCCAGGACCAGGACAAGGACCAGAACCAGGACCAGGACCAGATCCAGGACCAGGACCAGACCCAAGACCAGACCCAGGACAAGGACCAGAACCAGGACTACACCCAGAACCAGACCCAGGACCAGGACCCAGGACCAGACCAGGACCAGACCCAGGACCAGGACCAGGACCAGGACCAGGACCAGACCCAGACCAGGACCAGAACCAGGACCAGGACCAGACCCAAGACCAGACCCAGGACCAGGACCAGAACCAGGACTACACCCAGAACCAGACCCAGGACCAGACCCAGGACCAGGACCAGACCCAGGACCAGAGCCAGGACCAGACCAGACCCAAAACTAGACACAAGACCAGACCCAGGACCAGACACAGGACCAGACCCAGGACCAGGACTACACCAAGAACCAGGTCTACACCAAGAACCAGACATAGGACCAGGACTACACCCAAAACCAGAACCAGGACCAGAACTAGACCCAGAACCAGACTCAGGACTACACCCAGAACCAGGACTAGAACCAGGACCCCGACCAGGACTACACCCAGAACCAGGACCAGAACCAGGACCAGGACTACACCCAGAACCAGGACCAGAACCAGACCTATGACTAGAACCAGGACCAGACCCAGAACCAGATGCAGGACTAGACACAGACCCAGAATGAGTATCGGTACTCCAGAGGAACTCTAGAGGACTACAGAGGGACTCCAGAGGTTCTACAGAAGAACTCCTGAGGTTCTACAGAGGGACTGCAGAGGTTTTACATAGGTACTACAGAGGTTCTCCAGCGGTTCTACATTGGTACTCCAGAGGTTTTTTAGAGGTTCTCCAAAGGTTCTACATAGGTGCTCCAGAGGTTCTACAGATATTTCAGAGGTTCTACAGAGGAACTCCAGGGGGTCTACAGAGATACCTCAGAGGTTTTACAGAGGAACTCCAGAGGACTGCAGAGGGACTCCAGAGGTTCTACAGAGATAATTCAGAGGTTCTACAATGGGACCTCAGAGGTTCGACAGAGGAACTCCAGAGGTTCTACAGAGGTTATACAGAGGAACTACAGAGGTTTCTACAGAAGTTCTCCAGAGGTTGTGTCAGATTTCTTTGTTTACAGCAGGATGGAGGTGGAAGCTCCTGCTTTCTGTTTTTGTGCTTAACAGCTGGTGTTCCTCAGCGTTTCCATAGAAACGTGTGTCCTCACATGTAGAGGGTTGATGGGAACTGACGGGGTCAGGATTCATCATAAACCTAATCCTACCTGAACCCAGTGGGGGACCAGAGTCCTGGGATTCAGCTACTCTGGAACATCTCTGACAACTTTGTTGAAGATCTCTGGAATGTTCCTGGTCAGATTCTGGAACATTTCTGGACCATCCATCATGGACAGTGATCAGCTGCAGACTGGAGGATCTGAGCAGCTCCTTCAGACTGAAACACCGTCAGTCCTGCAGGTCTGTTGTTCCCACTGCTGGGACCGCTACTTGATCTAATTTTCTCTGGAACTTTGTGGAACCTACATGGCTCCAGTCTGAATGAGGAGGAAGCTCCTGCAGGTCACCTGTCTTCCTGGTACGCTGTCAGGTGTGTTCATGTGTTTATGTTCAAACAAGGGTTTCCACCTGTCAGCACTTCCTGCTGTTTGCAACACCAACACCTCCAGATGGTTTAAATGTCAGGAGGGACGTCTGCTGGAGGCTGGAGCAGAGACAGCAAAGACAGAAGAGACAGCAGAGACAGAAGAGACAGCAGAGACAGAAGAGACGACTGAGACAGCAGAGACAGAGGTGACAGCAGAGACAGAAGAGACAGCAGAGACAGAAGAGACGACTGAGACAGCAGAGACAGAGGTGACAGCAGAGACAGAAGAGACAGCAGAGACACAAGAGCCAACTGAGACAGCAGAGACACAAGAGACACAAGAGACAGCAGAGACGACTGAGACGACTGAGACAGCAGAGACAGAAGAGACGACTGAGACAGCAGAGATGACTGAGACAGAAGAGACAGCAGAGACAGAAGAGACTGCAGAGACGACTGAGACAGCAGAGATGACTGAGACAGAAGAGACAGCAGAGACGACTGAGACAGCAGAGACGACTGAGACAGCAGAGACAACTGAGACAGAAGAGACAGAAGAGACGACTGAGACAGCAGAGAGAGACTGAGACAGAAGAGACAGCAGAGACAGAAGAGACTGCAGAGACGACTGAGACAGCAGAGATGACTGAGACAGAAAGAAACAGAGACAGACTGAGACAGAGAGACAGCAGAGACAGACAGAGACAGACACAGAGACAGAAAAGACAGACAGACAGAGACAGCGACAGAAGAGACAGCAGAGATGACTGAGACAGCAGAGACAGAAGAAACAGCAGAGACAACTGAGACAGCAGAGACAGCAGACAGAAGAGACGACTGAGACAGAAGAGACAAGTGAGACAGCAGAGACAGAAGAGACGATCGAGACAGAAGAGACAACTGAGACAGCAGAGACAGAAGAGACAACTGAGACAGAAGAGACGATTGAGACAGAAGAGACAACTGAGACAGCAGAGACAGAAAAGACAGCAGAGACAGAAGAGACGACTGAGACAGCAGAGACAGAAGAGACAACTGAGACAGCAGAGACAGAAGTGACAACTGAGACAGAAGAGACAACTGAGACAGCAGAGACAGAAGAGACGATTGAGACAGAAGAGACAACTGAGACAGCAGAGACAGAAGAGACGATTGAGACAGAAGAGACAACTGAGACAGCAGAGACAGAAAAGACAGCAGAGACAGAAGAGACGACTGAGACAGCAGAGACAGAAAGACAGACAGAGACAGCAGAGACAGAAGAGACAGAAGAGACAGAAGAGACAGCTGAGACAGAAGACAGAGACAGAGAGAGACAGACAGAGACAGAGAGACAGAGAGAGACAAACTGAGACAGCAGAGACAGCAGAGATGACTGAGACAGCAGAGACAGAAGAGAAGACTGAGACAGCAGAGACAGAAGAGACAACTGAGACAGCAGAGACAGAAGAGACAACTGAGACAGCAGAGACAGCAGAGATGATTGAGACAGCAGAGACAGCAGAGACATCGAGACCTCTGAGACAGAGACAGAGATGTCTAAGACATCTGGGGGACTGGGGTGATGGGCTTCCCCTGGAGGGCAGGGATGGTCACTGCCTCCTACGGATTTTTTATCTTGTCCTTCTCTGCCCGGGGGGGTGTGCTGTGCGGCTGTCCTGGCCGGTCCTCTGGTGTGGGCTCCTCCCCCTCACTTGTTGCTGCTGTTGTGCTGGGGGTGTTTGCCCCTGGAGCTTTAGGCTCCTCTGGGCCAGTCTGGTCCTGGTCCTCAGGACCTGGAGGTCCACTCGCCTCCACTCACTCACAGTGACCAGCTGATCACACTTAGGCCGGTTGGCTGCAGGTCAAAAAAGTTAACTCAGCAGGCATGGCCAGCGGTAGCGGTGAAGTTAAAAGCTAGCTAGCTAGATAGATAGCTAGAAAGCTAGATAGATAGATTCTTTATTGTCTGTCTCGAGTAAAAACAGAAATTCATCTTTAAAACAGCTCAATGAAGCTTTAAAACATAATTAAGAACCACAGTCAAGCACATTGACTAAAACTCATTCGACGCTGCTGGAGACATGTCCCGTACTCTAACGGAGACACAAGCCATGTGGACAAGCATCTCCAGCGTCAGCATCCTGACATTATGCTTTCTCTCCACCCCAGAAAGGTAATGGCAGCAGAACTGTCCATAGAGAACAAATCTCCGTGCCCCCTCAGATAAATACAAGAACATAACAGAGCAGTGGGAGCGTTTAGAAACCACGTAGAGCCTTTTTATGGATTCATTATGTATGTTTATGTATTAATAATATGTTCATTTGAAACAGGCAAAGCAGGAGGAATTTCTGAATGTATGTTTCCCCAATTTGTCAGATAAATTGCACTTTTTCTTTTGCAACTGCTTACCTCTCTTTTTATACTACTACTTAATGTGTATTAAAAGTAAAGATTAAAATGGACTCTAACAGTGTTTCTTGTTTAAATTTTTGTGTGTTTTAATTTCTTTATATGTATTTTAATAGTAATAGAGAAGGAAACAAAGATAAGTCTACAGTACTCTGAGTTTATTGAAGTGTTGTGTTTGGTAACTAACTCGAAGTATTAAGTTATTTAGCACTGAAATTGTTTGGAACTTGTTCTGAGAAGCAAAATAAATTAATCGTTTTAGAGAAATTAATTGTCACTTTATGCACAAAGCATATATCGAAACTGTATCGAATCCATAAAAAACTGAGTTCCGGACCGCGAGACACCTGAACCGTTACACCCCTAGTGTTAATGTTTATACGCGTGTCTGCATGTGTAAGTACAGGTGAGTGTATATGTGCATGGACATGTACAGGTGTGTGAACAGGTGTATGTTTTGTGTCTGCACAGGTGGAATGAACTGTGTATATGATATGAATAAGCTTAAGCATTTATGAGTGTATGAATTTATATTTTTAGAACATTCTTCATGTTACTGTCACTAATTAAACATCTGCAGATGGACATTTATGTTTAACATCCCTCCCCCAACAACCCCCTCTTCTATCAACATAATCATCTATAATGTTTCCATGAATCCTCCACATGTCCACAGGTCTACTGCTGCTAGAAGGTCTTCTTCCAGTTTTCTGTTAATATATAGAAAGTAGAGAAAACTACTATCTTTTAAGTTTGTTCTGAATCACTACACAACAGCCCTTACACTGACCAACCCAGCACACACCACACCCTCACTGTCCTGTCTCTTTAACTGTCTTGTCTTTAAATGTCTCTCTGCTGGTGTTTTATAGTCCTCTCTGATGGAATCAGGATTTAAGATTTACCAGATGATGACACAAATAGAAAAAAAGAGACATCAGAGACATCAGAGATGTCTGAGACATCAGAGAGACATCTGAGACATCAGAGATGTCTGAGACATCAGAGACATCAGAGCAGAAACATCTGAGACATCTGAGACATCAGAGATGTCTGAGACATCAGAGACATCAGAGCAGAAACATCTGAGACATCAGAGATGTCTGAGACATCAGAGATGTCTGAGACATCAGAGACATCAGAGCAGAAACATCTGAGACATCAGAGATGTCTGAGACATATGAGACATCAGAGCAGAGACATCTGAGACATCAGAGATGTCTGAGACATCAGAGACATCAGAGCAGAAACATCTGAGACATCTGAGACATCAGAGATGTCTGAGACATCAGAGACATCAGAGCAGAAACATCTGAGACATGTGAGACATCAGAGATGTGTGAGACATCAGAGACATCAGAGACATCAGAGCAGAGACGTGAACAGACTCTCTGGAGTTCCGACTCCTTCGTAGCAGTGATGGTTGGATCCGTTGGTTGTATTGGTGCTGAGATGGTTCTGGGGTCAGCGTTTGGTTTCAGGTCGTGTCCTGGTTTTACTTCCTGTCACATGACTGTTGCAGCCTTACCTCTCCCCAGCATCTGTCCCAATGTCAGAAGTCTCTCTGGAATCAAGACGTCCTGCAGCTTGTTCTTCAGCTCGCTGTTGATGCCCAGAGTGTCCACTGGGAGGAGACAGAGAGTCAGAGACCAGTCCTCAGTTATCATCCTCATGTCCACCTGTCTGCTAGTGTTTCAGAGGGACACCACCACTGAGACCGATCAGATGACAAACACGGATCAATACTAAAACCTCTTCTTTCAATCAGCTAAAAACATGAAAATCACCTGATTGTAGCAGGTTTTATTACTTCAGCCCAGATCATCATCCCTCCACCACCGTGCTTCAGTAAGGTGTTTCTGCTGGTTTCCTCCAGACCTGGTTCAGGCCTCCACTTTGGTCTCACCTGTCCAGAGACGTTGTTCCAGAGGTCTGCTGGTCCAGAGGTCTGCTGGTCCATCACACCACAACGGTGGTGTGATGGACTTCAACATCTAGCAGAATCCCTGAGGCCTGCAGGTTCTGGGACGAGCTCTTAAATCTGCTGGGACGTTCACTCCTGGAAGACTGATGGCTGTTTGGAAAGTTCTCTAGGTCTCCAACTCCGGATAGTTTAGAAACGGTTGTTTAAACATGGCCTGATATCTGTCCTGGATTATTTTCCCATCAGCCTCTGGGTCAGGTTAGAGGTTATCTGTCAGTCTGATAAAACCTCCACTGACAGTTGTTCATTAACCCTGAAATAAACATTTACTATCCAACTGTACTTCAACAACTCGTTTGCAGGGTGTAATAGAAGGTCATTGAGTTTGAACCACGTTGATGAATCTGGAACCAGGTGGACGTGAACTCTGGACCGCTGAAATAAAAGATCTGGGACATGTCTATGTGGTTGTCCAGAGCTGACGTGTCCTCTGGTCTGGAAGACCGTTGTACACTGGTGTATGTTTATTAGAACCACGTTCATCTCTGCCAGCGGAGCTCCATCAGCCTCACAACCTCAAACCCAGGGGCTGATGGGAAATGAAGGCGTGTCCTGTTAAGGCTCACCTGAATGCTCCAGCTTTGACAGATCTCCTCACCTGCTGAATGAAGAACCTGTGATGGAGGCAGTGAGGAGGTCCTTAACGCCCACATGTTGTATTTGAGACCTGCTACGACCAGATGACTTTTATGTTTTTATGGAAATAAAAAAGATTAAAACCGGCAGTTCTACCTGCGGTGCAACAACCAAACTGCAGGTTAACTTTTCTGCAGGTTAACCTGGAATCAAGTTCTTGACGACACTGGTTCTGATCCAGAGACCAGGTACTCACAGGTGGATTCCTGCAGGTCGGAGACGTTTCTGCTGAACGATCGAGCTGCTGTGAAGAAGACTGAACTCTCAGGACCTGGATTCTTGAAGGCGGACCTGAAACCAGAACCAGAGACGGTCACGTCCCCTCGGACCCTCCGTCTTCCCTCCCAGCCCACAAACACCTCCGTACCCGAACTGCGTCTCCTTCTCTCGGCGCCGAGCAACAACGGTCAGCAGCAGTCCGACCACGGTGGCTACCAGCAGACCCAGCAGCAGGCCCACCCACATGTGGCTCCGCTGGACCTGGACCTGCGCTGTGGAACCAGCAGATCAATAATTATTGTTCAGCAGCTTCAGCCGCTCTGGTTCATCACAGTTCTGATCTTCATCTGGAAATATCCATGATTCTAAACTGTGAAAGGTTCTGAGTCCTAGTTCTCCTTTCTGATACCCAACACAACGCTCATGGAGGTCCAGAACCTCTGCAGCTTAAGAAGGTCCATCTGTGTTCTACAAAGACTTGGACCAAAATGATCTCACTCCAAAGACCACCTCTGAGGACAACTAAGGTTCTGGTTTGTGGCCACATTAATCCACTGATGACCAGCAGAATCATAGGCTAGGCTTAGGGTACTACCCTACCCTGACCCAAACCCTGCTAACATCAGCTGATGTCACCTGTCAGGTGTCCTTGGTGAACTGAGAGGCTGAACTTCTCTGACTGGACGAGCTGAAGGAGTTAACAACTACCTACATGCAGAACATGTTTAATGTTGGACTGCACAGGACCACGTATGTAACTAATGTATTCAACTGACAATAAAATCCATTTCACACAGTAATCACAAAAGGTTATCGAGCACAAATATTTATCTTTCAAGGAAGCAAGTTTGAAAATGACGCCGACTTCTGTTTTGTACACTTCGTTAAATCTTTTGCAGTTGTGTTGAGTCTTTTGCAGTTGTGGTTGAGTCTTTTGTTGGTTGAGTCTTTTGCAGTTGTGTTGAGTCTTTTGCAGCTGTGTTGAGTTTTTTGCAGTTGTTGTTGAGTCTTTTGCAGTTGTGGTTGAGTCTTTTGCAGTTGTGGTGAGTCTTTTGCAGTTGTGGTTGAGTCTTTTGCAGTTGTGTTGAGTCTTTTGCAGTTGTGTTGAGTCTTTTGCAGTTGTGTTGAGTCTTTTGCAGTTGTGTTGAGTCTTTTGCAGTTGTGGTTGAGTCTTTTGCAGTTGTTGTTGAGTCTTTTGCAGTTGTGGTTGAGTCTTTTGCAGTTGTTGTTGAGTCTTTTGCAGTTGTTGTTGAGTCTTTTGCAGTTGTTGTTGAGTCTTTTGCAGTTGTTGTTGAGTCTTTTGCAGTTGTGTTGAGTCTTTTGCAGTTGTGTTGAATCTTTTGCAGTTGTTTGAGTCTTTTGCAGTTGTGTTGAGTCTTTCGCAGTTGTGTTGAATCTTTTGCAGTTGTTGAGTCTTTCGCAGTTGTGGTTGAGTCTTTTGCAGTTGTGGTTGAGTCTTTTGCAGTTGTGGTTGAGTCTTTTGCAGTTGTGTTGAGTCTTTTGCAGTTGTGGTTGAGTCTTTTGCAGTTGTGTTGAGTCTTTTGCAGTTGTGTTGAGTCTTTTGCAGTTGTTGTTGAGTCTTTTGCAGTTGTATTGAATCTTTTGCAGTTGTGGTTGAGTCTTTTGCAGTTGTGGTTGAGTCTTTTGCAGTTGTGGTTGAGTCTTTTGCAGTTGTGGTTGAGTCTTTTGCAGTTGTGGTTGAGTCTTTTGCAGTTGTGGTTGAGTCTTTTGCAGTTGTGTTGAGTCTTTTGAAGTTGTGTTGAGTCTTTTGCAGTTGTGGTTGAGTCTTTTGCAGTTGTGGTTGAGTCTTTGCAGTTGTGTTGAGTCTTTTGCAGTTGTTGTTTGAGTCTTTTGCAGTTGTGTTGAGTTTTGTTGTGTTGAGTTTTTGCAGTCTTTTGCAGTTGTTGTTGAGTCTTTTGCAGTGTGTTGGTTGAGTCTTTGCAGTTGTGGTTGAGTCTTTTGCAGTTGTGTTTTTTGCAGTTGTTGAGTCTTTTGCAGTTGTGTTGAGTCTTTTGCAGTTGTTGGTTTAGTCTTTTGCAGTTGTGTTGAGTCTTTTGCAGTTGTGTTGAGTCTTTTGCAGTTGTTGTTGAGTCTTTTGCAGTTGTGTTGAGTCTTTTGCAGTTGTGGTTGAGTCTTTTGCAGTTGTGTTGAGTCTTTTGCAGTTGTTGTTGAGTTGTGGTTGAGTCTTTTTTGCAGTTGTGGTTGAGTCTTTTGCAGTTGTTGAGTCTTTTGCAGTTGTTGTTGTGTTGAGTCTTTTGCAGTTGTGGTTGAGTCTTTTGCAGTTGTGGTTGAGTCTTTTGAGTCTTTTGCAGTTGTGTTGAGTCTTTTGCAGTTGTGTTGCAGTTGTGGTTGAGTCTTTTGCAGTTGTGGTTGAGTCTTTTGCAGTTTGCAGTTGTGTTTGAGTCTTTTGCAGTTGTGTTGAGTCTTTTGCAGTTGTGTTGAGTCTTTTGCAGTTGTGTTGAGTTTTTGCAGTTGTGGTTGAGTCTTTTGCAGTTGTGTGTTGAGTCTTTTGCAGTTGTGTTGAGTCTTTTGCAGTTGTTGTTGAGTCTTTTGCAGTTGTTGTTTGAGTCTTTTGCAGTTGTGTTGAGTCTTTTGCAGTTGTGGTTGAGTCTTTTGCAGTTGTGGTTGAGTCTTTTGCAGTTGTGGTTGAGTCTTTTGCAGTTGTGTTGAGTCTTTTGCAGTTGTGTTGAGTCTTTTGCAGTTGTGGTTGAGTCTTTTGCAGTTGTGTTGAGTCTTTTGCAGTTGTTTTGCAGTTGTGTTGAGTCTTTTGCAGTTGTGTTGAGTCTTTTGCAGTTGTTGTTGAGTCTTTTGCAGTTGTTGTTGAGTCTTTTGCAGTTGTGTTGAGTCTTTTGCAGTTGTGGTTGAGTCTTTTGCAGTTGTGTGTTGAGTCTTTTGCAGTTGTTTGTGGTTGAGTCTTTTGCAGTTGTGGTTGAGTCTTTTGCAGTTGTGGTTGAGTCTTTTGCAGTTGTGGTTGAGTCTTTTGCAGTTTGTCTTTTGCAGTTGTGTTGAGTCAGTTGTGTTTGCAGTTTTGCAGTTGTGTTGAGTCTTTTGCAGTTGTGTTGAGTTTTTGAGTTTTTGTTGAGTTTTGCAGTTTTGCAGTTGTTTGCAGTTGTGGTTGAGTCTTTTGCAGTTGTGGTTGAGTCTTTTTGCAGTTGTGGTTGAGTCTTTTGCAGTTGTGGTTGAGTCTTTTGCAGTTGTGGTTGAGTCTTTTGCAGTTGTGTTGAGTCTTTTGCAGTTGTTGTTGAGTTTTTGCAGTTTGTGGTTGCAGTCTTTTGCAGTTGTGGTTTTTGCAGTCTTTTGCAGTTGTGGTTGAGTCTTTTGCAGTTGTGTTGGTTGAGTCTTGAGTTTTGCAGTTGTGTTGAGTCTTTTTGCAGTTGTGGTTGAGTCTTTTGCAGTTGTGTTGAGTCTTTTGCAGTTGTGTTGTCTTTTGTTGAGTTCTTTTGCAGTCTTTTGCAGTTGTGTTGAGTCTTTTGCAGTTGTTTGAGTTGTTTTTGCAGTTGTGGTTGTTTTTGCAGTCTTTTGCAGTTGTGTTTTTGCAGTCTTTTGCAGTTGTGTTGAGTCTTTTGCAGTTGTGTTGAGTCTTTTGCAGTTGTGTTGAGTCTTTTGCAGTTGTTGAGTCTTTTGCAGTTGTGGTTGAGTCTTTTGCAGTTGTGGTTGAGTCTTTTTGCAGTTGTGTTGAGTCTTTTGCAGTTGTGTTGAGTCTTTTGCAGTCTTTTGCAGTTGTGGTTGAGTCTTTTGCAGTTGTGTTGAGTTTTTGAGTCTTTTGAGTCTTTTGCAGTTGTGTTGAGTTGAGTTTTGCAGTTGTTGTGTTTGAGTCTTTTTGCAGTTGTGTTGAGTTTTGAGTCTTTGCAGTTGTGGTTGTTGAGTCTTTTGCAGTTGTGTTGTTGAGTCTTTTGCAGTGTGTTGAGTGTTGAGTCTTTTGCAGTTGTGTTGAGTCTTTTGCAGTTGTGGTTTTTGCAGTTGAGTCTGTTTTGCAGTTGTGGTTTTTGAGTCTTTTGCAGTTGTGGTTGAGTTTTTGCAGTCTTTTGCAGTTGTGGTTGTTGAGTCTTTTGCAGTTGTGTTGTGGTTGAGTCTTTTGCAGTTGTGTTGAGTCTTTTGCAGTTGTGTTGAGTCTTTTGCAGTTGTGAGTCTTTTGCAGTTGAGTCTTTTGCAGTTGTTGAGTCTTTTGCAGTTGTGTTGAGTGTTGAGTCTTTTGCAGTTGTGTTGAGTCTTTTGCAGTTGTGGTTGAGTCTTTTGCAGTTGTGAGTTTTTGCAGTTGTTTGCAGTTTGTGCAGTTGAGTCTTTTGCAGTTGTGGTTGAGTCTTTTGCAGTTGTTGTTGAGTCTTTTGCAGTTGTGTTGAGTCTTTTGCAGTTGTGTTGAGTCTTTTGCAGTTGTTGAGTTTTTGAGTCTTTTGCAGTTGTTGTTGTTGTTGAGTCTTTTGCAGTTGTGTTGAGTCTTTTGCAGTTGTTGAGTTTTTGAGTCTTTTGCAGTTGTTGAGTTGTGAGTCTTTTGCAGTTGTGTTGGTTGAGTCTTTTGCAGTTTGCAGTTGTGGTTTGAGTCTTTTTTGCAGTTGTGTTGAGTTTTGCAGTCTTTTGCAGTTGTGTTGAGTCTTTTGCAGTTGTGTTGAGTCTTTTGCAGTTGTGGTTGAGTCTTTTGCAGTTGTGTTGAGTCTTTTGCAGTTGTTGTTGAGTCTTTTGCAGTTGTGTTGAGTCTTTTGCAGTTGTGGTTGAGTCTTTTGCAGTTGTGGTTGAGTCTTTTGCAGTTGTAGTTGAGTTTTTTGCAGTTGTGGTTGAGTCTTTTGCAGTTGTTGTTGAGTCTTTTGCAGTTGTGGTTGAGTCTTTTGCAGTTGTTGTTGAGTCTTTTGCAGTTGTTGTTGAGTCTTTTGCAGTTGTGTTGAGTTGTTTGTTTGCAGTCTTTTGCAGTTGTGGTTGAGTCTTTTGCAGTTGTGTTGAGTCTTTTGCAGTTGTGGTTGAGTCTTTTGCAGTTGTGGTTGAGTCTTTTGCAGTTGTGGTTTTTGCAGTCTTTTGCAGTTGTGGTTGAGTCTTTTGCAGTTGTGTTGAGTCTTTTGCAGTCTTTTGCAGTTGTGGTTGAGTCTTTTGCAGTTGTGTTGGAGTTGAGTCTTTTGCAGTTGTGGTTGAGTCTTTTGCAGTTGTTTGAGTCTTTGCAGTTGAGTCTTTTGCAGTTGTGGTTGAGTCTTTTGCAGTTGTGGTTGAGTCTTTTGCAGTTGTGTTGAGTCTTTTGCAGTTGTGTTGAGTCTTTTGCAGTTGTGTTTTGAGTCTTTTGCAGTTGTGTTGAGTCTTTTGCAGTTGTGTTGAGTCTTTTGCAGTTGTGGTCTTTTGCAGTTCTTTTGCAGTTGTGTTGAGTCTTTTGCAGTTGTTGAGTCTTTTGCAGTTGTTGAGTCTTTTGCAGTTGTTTGCAGTTGTGTTGAGTCTTTTGCAGTTGTGTTGAGTCTTTTGCAGTTGTGTTGAGTCTTTTGCAGTTGTTGAGTCTTTTGCAGTTGTTGTTGAGTCTTTTGCAGTTGTGTTGAGTCTTGCCCAGCCTCTTGACACATTGTGCAAGTTTCAGATCCTGTAGTTTTAGTAAAAGTTTCTCTCTCTTGCCTTTAGGACCAATAACTTAGACCTCAGTTTTGTCCTGGTTGAGCTGTAGGAAATTCCTCTGCATCTATGTCTGGATATCTGAAATACAGTTAAAAGGAGCATCAACTGGTCCTGAGTCATCAGGAGACACGGTGATGTCCAGCTGTGAAAGCTGATGTCTTGTCTCCTGTTGACGTCCCCAAGGGGAGGCATATAAAGATTAAAAAGAAGTGGACCTTAGATTGACTCCTGAGGGACAGTTCAATGTCTTTGGTACATCGCTGCTCCTTCATGGTGATATGTCCTGGGTTACACCGTCTCTCATTCACGTACATCGCCAGTTCCCCATCCTCTCCTCTTACTGCTCTCCCTCGCGCTCCAGTCCGCTCTCACCAGTTGAAAGCATCCAGGGTTACGACGGAGTCCGGTGCGTGGTCCGTAAGCCAAGTCTCCGTGAACAGCAGGAGGCTGCTCTGCTGGTACTCCCACTGCAGTCTGGTTAGCGCCGTCATCTCTTCCATCTTGTTGGGTAAAGATCTTAAGTTACCCATGAGAACCGATGGAATGCTCGGTTTGTACCGTCTCCTACTCTCCTGGTACTTCGCTCCAGCTCTGCAGCCCCTTCTCCGACGCTGTTAATTACTTCTCCGGGAGCACCCTCCTGTTGCTCCACGCTAACAGCTGATCCCGGCTGTAAACAATGGGGCGGCTCACAGGTTCCGCTGATGTGGTGGCAAAAAGAGTTCTTCTATCTCTGCTACCTTCACCTGGTCTCCTGGTCACCTGGTCTCCTGAACATCAGAACATCCTCCTTCCTCCCTAACCCTAACCCTCCTCCTCTGCATCATGTCAACCATCTCATCTGTTCCTGTCATCGTCCAACACCCCATCTCTCATCTCTGGTCTCTGTCTATGGACCGATCTGTTCTTCCAACAGTGGTCCAGTTTCTGTTGGTGCTGGTCCTCGTGAACCAGACTGATCCAGGATGGGGTTCATGGTTCTGCTGATTTTCATGTTCAGTTTTATATCAGATCTCCTTCCTGACATTTTCAAATTCCAGGTTTTTCCAAATCACGTGACACCTGGTCTGGGAACCTGGTCTGGGACTCTGGTCTGTGTCCCTGGTCTGGGACTCTGGTCTGGGACTCTGGCCTGTGTCCCTGGTCTGGGACTCTGGTCTGGGACTCTGGTCTGGGTCCCTGGTCTGGGTCCCTGGTCTGAGACTCTGGTCTGGATCTCTGATCTGAGACTCTGGTCTGGGTTCCTGGTCTGGGTCCCTGGTCCAGCAGGGCCTCAGAAGGTCCATGTGGAAGAGTGTTTTGTCACCAGGTGGGTCTCCCTATGGCCCAGAAACTTACCTGAGGGCGGCAGCACCAGGACCGGGGGGCTCCAGGGTCCACAGCCCACCGAGGTGCAGGCTGACACCTGAATGGTGGCATTGAAGAAGCGACCGCCTCCTGACAGGTAAGCAGACGTCTCCTTGAAGAGCAGCGGCTCCTGGAGACAGAAGCCTGGAGGTCACCTGGAGGTGACCTGGAGGTCACCTGGAAATGACCTGGAGGTCACCTGGAGATGACCTGGAGGTCACCTGGAGGTGACCCAGAAGTCACCAGAGTTCACCTGGAAATGACCTGGGGGTCACCCGGAGGTCACCCAGAGGTCACCTGGAGGTCACCTGGACATGACCTGGAGGTCACCTGGGGGTCACCTGTAGGTGACATCGGGGTGACCCAGGGGTCACCTGGACATGACCTGGAGGTGAACCCGAGGTTACCTGGAGGTCACCTGGACATGACCTGGAGGTCACCTTGACATAACCTGTAGGTGACATGGAGGTCACCTGTAAGTGACCCCCAGAGGTCACCTGGAGGTCACCTGGACATGACCTGGAGGTCACCTGTAGGTGACGTGGAGGTCACCAGGAAGTCACCTGGACATGACCTGGAGGTGACCCAGAGGTCACCTGTAGGTCACCTGGAGGTAGGGATGGTAATCAAGAACCGGTTCCTGTAGAGAACCGGTTCTGTGTGTTTCAATTCCATGGAATCGTTTGGCAGTTTATCTAAGCGATTCTCTTATCGATTCCAACCAGCACCAATCTCACCTAATTTACAGTCAATTCCAGAAAGCACTTACGTGATTAAGTTACAGCAGCGTCCCAAGTGGCAGCACAGCGACGGATGCGCTGGTATGGCCATCTCAAAAGACTCCCTCCCGAACACCCCACTCACGCTATCCTCCACTTTGACCCTGAATCTGCCGGCTGGAAACGCCCCCGCGGTGCTCCCCGCACACGATAGGATGGACGCTGTTACCAGGGACCGAGCCTCTAGCACTGGACTGACCCAAATGGAGAAGATTGGTGAAACTGATTGGGTCTACGCATGGCGTCACCCCCGCCGCCGAGCAAGAGACCCAATGATGATGATGATGATGATTAAGTTACGTCGGTTTAGCACGCGCGTTGGAGTTGTAAACAACAATGACGCCCACCAGGTCCAAACGCTCCAAAGTTTGGCTTCACTTCACCAAAGAAAGATGGCAACAAGGCAACTAGCAGTCATTGTAAAGTGGAGATAACAGCGTCGGGAGGGAACACGACTAACATGCAGAAACATTTGCGCACACAACATGTGATAACGAGTGTCGTGTTTTTGACGCACTTCGGACTGATGGATCTCAACCCAGCAGCAGTAGCCAAGCTAAGATCACCTCTGGTAACTCTGGTAAGTAGCTATCCCGCTGCCTATGTGCTTCTTTGTAAAACACACTATAACATTAACGCTGTGCTATTAAACGAATGCCTTCTGCATTACATTTAGAAGATGACCGTGACGAGAGAGAGAGAGTCTGGCTGGTTCAGAGGCTGGAAGACATGCTTATTTTTCTGCAAAAAAATTGTTAATTCTTAACAGTATTTGCAGATTTGCACTGTTCCGTTGTATTTGATAGTATTTATCTTTCTTTATTATTATTTTTGAGTGCTTAGTGAGCTCATATATCCTTTTAAAAAGGAGATTTTTTTCATTTATATGAGGAAAAATCTGTTAGTAAAATGTTACACATTCTTGTGTACTTTGCAGTTACATATTACAACAGTTAACACGTTATCTTTGGGCCTCTTTTGACCTCGCTGTTGAGTTTGTAAGGTTGTGACTTCTAAATAAAAAAGAAAATGATGCTAATAAAACTGTTAGTTCTCCTTTTTCCCCAAATTAGAATCGATAAGAGAATCGATAAAGAATCTAATTGTTAAACAGTATCAATAATAGAATCGCAATCAGAAAAATCTTATCAATTCCCATCCCTAGCTGGAGGTCACCCGCAGGTGTCTGTGGGAGAAAACACACCACTTTGACCTGACGGAGGCTCACCTGTGCTTCACCTCCTAGAGTCCACTGCAGCTTGTAGGCCAGCAGCTTCCCCTGCAGCTCGTCGTCCCGGAGCTCCGCCCATCCGCAGAGCCAGGTGTTGCTCTGACAGCTGGAAGGTGAGGTTCCTGGGGGCGGCGGAGGGAACTGCAGACAGGAGGACACGTCGATGTGAGTCACAGAGCAGCATTGATGACCCTGAAACTGGGTCAGAACCGGCCCAACAAACACAGGCCCTTCACTGGGAGGCCTCCTCAGCTGGGCTGACGTCAGTGTCCTGCGGGGGGCGCTGCTGCCGCTCATCCCCGTCCTTTCACTGGGATTTAGGCCACAAACAAAAGCTGATTGTACGGAGGGGACTGGAATTCAGTGGAGCAGATCCAGCTGGACCAGCGCTGACCAGGGCTAACAGACACTAGCATGGGAACAGACACACTAACACACAGAAATACACACTACACACACTCAGTCCACAGCAGCTCCTGTTTACTGATGCAGCAGAGGCTCCATGTCCACCAGAGCAGCTCCACGCCTGCAGATCAGCTGGTCAGAAGGTTTTTCTGGATATTTTTAACCTGTTGCTGCAGCTTTCTGTGGTACCTGTCTGCCTGAAGTCCTCCATCATTGTGCCTGTGCCCAAGAAAACAACCATCACCTGCCTCAATGACTACTGTCCTGTTGCTCTGACCCCAGTCATCATGAAGTGCTTTGAGCAGATCCTCCTAAAGTACATCAAGGATGCCATCCCTGCAGGCCTGGACAGCCTGCAATAGGCCTATAGGGAGAACCGTTCTAAGGAGGGAGCTGTCTCGCTAGCACTTCACACAGCCCTGACCCACCTGCGGCATCCGAACACCTATGTCAGGATGCTGTTTGTGGACTTCAGTTCAGCCTTTAATACTGTTCTCCCGGACGTGTTGGCCCTGAAGCTCCACAACCTGGGTTTATCACCATCACTCTGTTCCTGGATCAGTGACTTCCTCACCAACAGGCCCCAGGTGGTGAGGACAGGGAAGTCCACTTCTGCTCCACTGATCCTCAACACCGGGACACCGCAGGGTTGTGTGCTCAGCCCTGCCCTCTTCACCCTCTTCACACAGGACTGCTCTGCCATCCACCCTACAAACATGGTTGGGAAGTTCGCGGATGACACCACCGTGGTGGGTCTCATATCCAACAACGATGAGACCCACTACAGAGAGGAGGTCCAGAGGCTCACACAGTGGTGTTGCAGGAACAACCTCATCCTGAACACCAGCAGGACGAAGGAGGTCATTGTGGATTACAGGAGGTCCAGGAAGACTGAACACGCTCCTCCCTGCATACATGGAGAGGCAGTGGAGCGTGTAGACAGCATCCACATTTCCTCTGACCTCTCCTGGTCTGTAAACACTTTACACCTGGTGAGGAAGGCCCAACAGCGGCTCTTCTTCCTCAGGAAGCTGAAGTGGTCTGGACTCTCTTCACAGGTGCTCATGAACTTCTACAGAGCAACCACTGAGAGCATCCTGTGTCTCAGTGTGACGGTGTGGTACGGCAGTTGCACGTCACAGAACAAAAAGGATCTAGCCCGGGTGGTGAGAACGGCACAGGGGATTGTGGGCTGCCGTCTACCAGATCTGGACTCAGTCTACACTGCACGAGTCCAGAAGAGGGCCAGACGCATGGCAGCCGATCCCACCCACCCGGGCAATGCACTGTTGGTACCACTTCCATCAGGGAAGCGGTACAGAAACATCAAAGCCACCACAAAAAGACTCTTCTCCAGAGCTGTGAAAGCCATAGCCCCCCTGTAGTGAACCACTATAGCCCCACCCCCCTACAGAACTCTAAACATGGACCCTCTCCCTCTCAGCCACACACACTCACCCCCTCAAACACTCACACACCTACCTCCATCACAGATTCACACCTCCGTGTCTCAAACAGGACTGGGGTGAGTATTGGCAAGGACCTCGCATTACGATATGTATCATGATACTTGGGTCACGATACGATATCATCACAAGATCACGATATATTGCGATATTCTACCCATTTAATATCAATATTAAAAGTAGAGATGAAAAATCAAGTTGCTGTATATGTTGATATTGATCATGATATTGATCATTCAGAGGACAAATTGAGTCAAAACTATTTGCTTCAAAACAACCTATTTATTGTTTATTATCCGTTTTTTTTGCACATTTAAGTAACCATTATAACATACTGACGATATCGATATCAGGAGCTGAAAAATAGATATTATATTGGATTGCCGAAAATTGCGATATATTGCCAAATCGATTTTTTTTCACACCCTTAAACAGGACTAAGCTGCACTTTATCTTCCCATCTCTCATTTCTCATCCACCTCTCCCCCCACCCCCCGCACAGCCAGTTCTCTGTTCTCTGTAAATACTCACGTACAGTCTGTAAATATGATCATAAATATCATCTTTATCTTATATTTTTTTTCTACTATTTATTTAAGTGCTTATTTATGTGTATTATTATGTGTGTGCCTGCCGGGAGTCGTGCAAAATGTCGTTATGCCTGCATAATGACAATAAAGAGACTTGAGTTGACTTCAGGTTCTCACCAGGAAAAACTCTGGACTCTGAACCACCTGCTGCCACGATAAAGACTAATTAATTAAGACTAATTAATCCACCGTTTGTTTGTGTAAAAAATTAGGGCTGGGCAAGTTAACGCGTTCAATTTATTAACACCGACATTTATTTTATTGCGCGTTAACGCATGTTGCTCACATGCTTTTGTTTTGAAAAGTCTGTTACTGGCTGCTGCGGAACCGGAAGATAATTGGCAGGTAAACATGCAAAAAAGATAAAACAGACATGGAGAACGGTAAAAATCCGTGAACTTTACAGTAGCAATATTAACAATTCTGTCTGAGAAAAAATTCTAGACTGCAACAAAACTTTCGTGTCATTCCTCAATGTTACATCAGATCTGCTCCATGTGTTCACTGTCCTGCTGTTCTATAGCTGGTTACTTCAGTGTGGCTCCATCTAGTGGCACAGATGTGTAATGACAACAGAAAGTTCAGTCCTCGATTATAAAATAAATTCAGTTCTGTGGCCCGTTTTTTAATTTCCTTTTTTTTAATCCAAGTCTAAAATTGAAATATAAAAAAAACAGGCATTGTTTCATTTTTTGTGTTAGGTTTAAAACCAAAAAAAGTAATAAAATGTCACTTTTATGTTCCCGGGGAGCGCCGCTACAAGTGGCTGCAGACCCCCCCCAGACACCGTCGACTTGGACGATGTGCTAGAAATGTAATTTCACTGTGTTGGGACGCTGGCTCAGTGACAAATAAAGGCATTCTGATTCTGATTCTTTTTAATTTTTGACTGACAATTGAAAATAGAAAGAATAAATGATACACAGATTGGTAAAGTTACTGAACTTTAACATGGACATTTTCATTTTAAAGTTCTCCCAGACGGAGGATTCAACATAAACAAGGTTATTTGTAACAACTGCCAAGTTGAACTCCCCGTTAAAGGTTTTTGCTGTTACCTCAGAAATTACCTGTTTTAATGTTCTGATTGTGCTGAGCTACAATCATTTTGTCGGATTTTGTTTGTAGACTTTTTTTTTTTCATAAAAACAGGATGACATTAATGCCCTGGCAGTTTCAATAAGCTTTATTTTATTTTACATTTTTTTAAGATGAGATTTACACTAAATATGTTACTGACAAGTGCTGATGTTAAAAGTGTTTGAACAACAAATGTTATGACACTTTAATTCATATGGCAGCAGAACATTTAAGATCAGGAGGTTCTGGAATGTTCTTCCGGACCGCCCACACACCCAGAGAACAGACTCACCTGACTCAGGTGTGAGGAAGTGCAGCCAGGGTGAGAAGGGCGACGCCCCCACTTCGTTGCGACAGGAGACTCTGGCGCTGTAGTTGGAGTGACTCCTCAGACCTGCCAGGACCTGCAGGTGAGGAGGAACCTGCACCTCCCGCTGGGGGACGTCCCACCGGCGTGCGGAGCGCCTGCTCACCTGACCGGGAGGAGGAGGATGAGCTTCACTACACCTGATGCAGGACACGTCACCGTCTGAGTCAGAGGGGTGGAGTTACCTGAATGATGCAGACGGACAGCTCAGAGTGGCCAGTGAAGCCTGGTTTCCATGACAACGTGACATTGCTGTCAGTCATCTGGAGCACCTGCAGGTCGATGGGAGCCGCTGGCAGCACTGATGCACACAAACAGGTGGTTCAATAAGCCCCGCCCCCACAGAGCCCTCCAAGCAGAGCTGAGCTCACCTGTATGACATCATCAGCAGGTGGACTCACCTTTGATGTGGACCGTCCCGGTTCTGGAGACAGAGATCCCTCTGGTGTTCTTGGCTTCACAGTAGAACTTCAGACTGCTGTTCACACCTGAGCAGGTGCACACATACACATAGAGATTTTCCTCTGATTCCAGGTGCATTCTGGGGGATGTAGGATCTATTCTGACAGTAAAGAGGAAACTTCCTGTTTCTGTTTTAACAACTTCGTTTGTATTTGTATCTTTAAACTGTTTATCTGGATGACATCACAAGCTAAATGTCCAATCACAAACAGGCTCTTTAAAAGTCTTCACTGATTCTGTCAAATGTGGTTGGTTTTTTCATCTTTGCGAAAAAGACAAAAAGGTCACAAATTTATGTCACTTTATGTATAGACTTGTGTCTCTAGGACCAATGCTGATGGTCTGATGGACCTGGACACGTGGAGGTCACAGCAGACTGACCTGGGACGTGGAGGACAGAGGGGGACGGTCTGGACTCTCCCTCCTGGACCCCTCCCAGCCACCACAGGACCTCCACGGGCTCAGGAGGACCGACGGCAGCGCAGGACAGGTTGAAGGGGGTGTTGGGGAACGAGGCCACGTCCTGGGGCTCCTGGGTGAAGTGGGGGACGCCTGAGGGACAGAGGAGGTGATGAGAGGACATCAGGATGAGGAGGCGGAGTCATGCAGAAGGACTCTCCTGAACTCACCCTCCACCGTGATCCAGGCCCGGTCCGAGGAGAAGGTCAGGCCGTGGAAGTCCACCTCACACCAGTACTGACCCGCATCCTGCTGCTGGACCGACTTCACGCTGGAACCACAACACACGTAAAGAATCACTAAACCTGAACCACAGTTCTGGTCCAAATGGACAACCAGAACCCACACCAGGAGACCAGAAGACATGTGTCTGCAGCAACAAACATCTGACAGGTCCTCCAGAGGACAAAGGACCTGGTAGAGTTAATGAACATAAGTTAAAGAGGGACAGACGAGGGACACATGAGACAGACAAGAGAGATGAGACAGACGAGGGACACATGAGACAGATGAGACATACAAGAGACAGATGAGGCAGACAAGAGACAGGAGGTCTTGGTATTAAAGGGGCGGTTCGGTCCTCGGTACTGGTCTTGGTTTTAAAAGGATGGTTCGGTCCTCGCTACTGGTCTTGGTATTAAAGGGACGGTTCGGTCCTCGGTACTGGTCTTGGTATTAAAAGGATGGTTCGGTCCTCGGTACTGGTCTTGGTTTTAAAAGGATGGTTCGGTCCTCGCTACTGGTCTTGGTATTAAAGGGACGGTTCGGTCCTCGGTACTGGTCTTGGTATTAAAAGGATGGTTCGGTCCTCGCTACTGGTCTTGGTATTAAAGGGACAGTTCGGTCCTCGGTACTGGTCTTGGTATTAAAAGGATGGTTCGGTCCTCGCTACTGGTCTTGGTATTAAAAGGATGGTTCGGTCCTCGCTACTGGTCTTGGTATTAAAGGGACGGTTCGGTCCTCGGTACTGGTCTTGGTATTAAAAGGATGGTTCGGTCCTCGGTACTGGTCTTGGTTTTAAAAGGATGGTTCGGTCCTCGCTACTGGTCTTGGTATTAAAGGGACGGTTCGGTCCTCGGTACTGGTCTTGGTTTTAAAAGGATGGTTCGGTCCTCGCTACTGGTCTTGGTATTAAAGGGACGGTTCGGTCCTCGGTACTGGTCTTGGTTTTAAAAGGATGGTTCTGTCCTCGGTACTGGTCTTGGTATTAAAAGGATGGTTCGGTCCTCGCTACTGGTCTTGGTATTAAAGGGACGGTTCGGTCCTCGGTACTGGTCTTGGTATTAAAAGGATGGTTCTGTCCTCGGTACAGGTCTTGGTATTAAAGGGACGGTTCGGTCCTCGGTACTGGTCTTGGTATTAAAAGGATGGTTCTGTCCTCGGTACAGGTCTTGGTATTAAAGGGACAGTTCGGTCCTCGGTACTGGTCTTGGTATTAAAAGGATGGTTCTGGTCCTCGGTACTGGTCTTGGTATTAAAGGGACGGTTCGGTCATATCTGCAGCAGGAAGGAAGTTAATGATCTGGACCAGCTGGGACAGGTTCTGGTTCTGAGGTTGTTTCATGTGCCACCTGCTGCAGCCTCAGAGCTGCTGCTCTTCCACCTGGAGAGGAACCGGCTGAGGAGGTTCACCTGGTCAGATCGTATCCTGGACGTCTCCCTGGGGAGGACTTTCAGACATGTCCAATCAGGAGGAAACCTGGGACACGTCTCTCAGCTGGTCTGGAACAGAGCTGGAGGAGGACGGGGAGACAGAGTTTTGGACCCGTCTACTCAGACTGCTGCCTCCACAACTCAAACCTGGATGAGAGGAACTTCATGGATCTCAGATGAAGCTGTCCTCAGAGCAGGGCTGGAGAACTGAAGCTGTCTGGTTTGTCTACGTGGACCTCCATGGACCTCCATGTGGTCCTGAAGCCTCCTCTGACCACCTGATGAACATTCCTGAGATTATATTTCTGTTGCATAAACTGAACCGGAACCTCCTGATGAACCTCTGACTGATTTTAGTTTTGTTTGATTGTCCTGATGTTCTTCAACATGATGTCATTCCATCTTTCAGGGGTCCTCCAGCAGCAGCCTGAGAAGATCCACCAGGACTTCTCACCTGTCCTTCTGGCTTGATGACATCTATTCAGGGTTTCCAGGGTTACGTCACTTCAGCACCTTCAGGATTAACAGGTTTAGATCTACAGTCTGGAGCCACAACTGGAACCAGAACCAGAATCCGAACCATAACCAAAACATGAGCCAGAACCAGAACAGGAACCAGAACCAGAGCCAGCAGCAGAACCAGAACAGGAACCAGAACCAGAACCAGAACCCATAAAACCAGAGTCCCTCTGCAGAGGCACTTTAACTTTGAATCTGTCCTTGGAAGACTGACAGGTGAAGTGTTGGAGGAGGAGTCAACACCTGTATTTACAGGTGAGCTGCTGTTTAACCTTCAACACAGCAGAGACACCGACAACAAACCTAGACCCCCTCAGAGGAACCAACACCAGACCTGGTTTACCCAGACCTCCTCGGAGGAACCAACACCAGACCTGGTTTACCCAGACCCCCTCGGAGAAACCAATACCAAACCTAGTTTACCCAGACCTCCTCGGAGGAACCAACACCAGACCTGGTTTACCCAGACCCCCTCAGAGGATCCAACACCAGACCTGGTTTACCCAGACCCCTTGGAGGATCTGGTTTCATCAGCTCCAGATTAATTCACCAGAAGCACAGAGCAGAGTAACTTGGAACCACCTTCACCAGTTTTATTGGTGCATCATTTTCAACCAGATGACATCATGAAGTCTTATCAACATGGCAGCAGATGAAGTTAAACATCTTTTTAAACATAAGCTTCAGAGGTTTTACAGTGACAACATGAACCCACTGACTGTCCCATCGATGGCTTTATTGATGGACCCGCCGATGGATCCACCGATGGATCCATCGATGGACCCGTTGATGGACCCGCCGATGGACCCATTGATGGACCCACTTATGGATCCGTCGGTGGACCCGTTGATGCACCCATTGATGAATCCATTGATGGATCCATTGAAGGATCCGTTGATGGATCCATGGAAGGATCCATTGACGGATCTGTTGACAGGACCCGTTGATAATCAGTGAGGTGTGAGTGCTGCCTCACCTGTGAGATGTCTCCCAGTGTTGTTCTCCCAGCGTGAGGAACACTTGGTCGGTGCTGTACAGCTTCTCTCCGTCCTTCATCCAGGCGATGTCCGGCTCGGCCACGCCCTCAACAGCACAGCCCAGCCTCACCTCATTCCCCTGAGACACTGTTTGATTGGACGGGTGCTTTGTGAACAGCACACCTGCAGTAGGAGGAGTCAACATTTCAGGAACATCTCCAACAACATGGTTTCCACTAATGTGATTTTATCACTGAATGTGGACAGAGGTTTTAGTGTAACAGGGAGACAATTCCCTCCCACCACTGATGATATCATGATCTGAGCAGGTGATGGTGGTGGTGTTGAGACATATGCAGATGGCATCGTTCTGAAGGGAGCAGGTATCCTTGGTTACTATTGTTATTTATGAGACAGAACTAAAACTAGAAACAGCATCTATGAGGCTAACTAATGCTATCTTACACTCATTCTGATCAAATCCTCCAACTGACCTCTGCTGGAGGAGGAGGAGGAGGAGGAGAAGGAGAAGGAGAAGGAGAAGGAGAAGGAGAAGGAGAAGGAGAAGGAGAAGAAGAACAAGAAGAACAAGAAGAACAAGAAGAACAACAACAACTCTGTGGGTTTCTGCTGACAGCAGGTCTGGATGTTGTGATCAATACCAGCTCAGAAACTGATGCATCTATGATGATCAAGTTATCCTGGTCTACTTTAAACAGCATTTCCAGGAGAAACTGTGTTAGGACCTGCAGCTGCTGGAACCGGACCAGAACCTGCTGGTGAGGAGCTGCGACTGGCAGCTGCAGGTTTCCATGGTGACTGGTTCTGACTGGCGGCTGCAGGTTTCCATGGTGACCAGCTTTGACTGGCGGCTGCAGGTTTCCATGGTGACTGGTTCTGACTGGCGGCTGCAGGTTTCCATGGTGAGCTGAAGTGCATCAGTCACCTGACCTCTCCAGTCGTTCGTCTCCACCAGCAGACGTCCAGGTGAAACGCTGCCAGCAGCTCCAGAAGTTCTTCCCGCATCAGTGCGACATTTGTGTTGATGGGAAAATAATTGTCCACATACGGGCGAGTTAAAAACAGGTCCAGGTCTCAGATGTGCTTTTCCTGACTTTCAAAGGTTCAGAAAGCTCCTGGTGTCAAATATAACCTGTTAATTTAAGACTGAGCAGGAAATAAAAGTTCTAAACAGCTGTTGTAGCAGGTGCTGCTGATTGGTCCAATCAAATATCAGCCCCGCCCCCTCTGACCTGATTCAGTCTGAAAAGAAACATCCTCCAACTGTTTCTGTCACCATGGTAACATGACTGGCAGTAACATCTGATTGGTTGGGGAAAGTAACCAACAACAGCAGAGTGAGTGGGGAGCAGAGGAAGGATGAGATAGACAAGGTGCTCACAGGAAATAGATGATTTCTGCTGCAGATTTAACAGACCAGAGAGTTTGAGATCAAAGTAAAACTGGTGTTGTGGTACTGGATAAAATACATCTAATCTGATCTGATCTAACCTGATCTAATCTATTCTGATCTAACCTGATCTAATCTAATCTAACTTGATCCAATGTAATCTGATTTTATCTGATCTAACCTGATCTAATGTAATCTGATCTAACCTGATCTAATGTAATCTGATCTGACCTGATCTGATCTGACCTGATTTAATCTAATCTGATCTAATCTGATCTGATCTAATCTGATTTTATCTAATATGATCTAACCTTGATCTGATCTAATCTAATCTGATCTAATGATCTAACGATATGGAAAATTTGATATCTCAATTATAGTGACCATATCACGGTTTACGATATTATCACGATATTCTTAATTGCTGTACAAATGTCTAAAAAAACACACATTTTAATAATTTCACAAAATCTTGTGATTTTCTTGTCATACTAAAACATCAGAAGCCAAAATCTTATCAAAATGAAACTTTCACATTAAAAGGGCAAACAACTGGCACAGAAAGTTTTATTTTATATGAACAAAATAAATAATAGGAACACAGCTTATTTGTCTGAGGGGTATACTACGAAGCAAGTTCGACACAGCCAGGCTTTCTTTGGGTGAGCTGGCTTAACAAACCTGAAACTCGCCATCAGAGATAACTGGTACCACGACGGTGGTTATCAACTATCTTTGTTAACCGCGGCTTTCTGCTTTCTGCTCTGTGCGCGTTCACATAAAAGGGGGCGTTTGACGCGTTATTTGACGCCTATTCCGGATAAAATGGATAGATGGCGGTCCGTATATTTCAGTCAGGAGGAGCAGGTTTTAATAATGCAGGGCTATGAGGATTTCAAAGAAATCTTTACGGCCAAAAGCAATACTGTAGGTGCGAATAAAGCCAGAGAGGAGTGCTGGCAAAAAATTGCAGATCGTGTAAATTCGTAAGTTATATTTATTTCACCACTTAATGCACCTTAATTAATCTCCCTCCCTCTTTTAGAGCGCTTAAACTTTAAACAGTAATGCAGCAGAGATTTAAACATTATGTAGGTCTGACTGTCCCATTATGAATGATAAATGAAAATCACTTTAGTTTTTTGCTACTTTAATTTTTTTCTATGTAAATTATTAAGATTTAATAATATCTGTGATACCAATATACACTCACCGGCCACTTTAATACTTACACCTGTGCAATCTAATACAATCCAATACAAACGCTTTGCTACATTCTACACTTAATAAGCTTCTACATTTTCAGTTTTTGTTAACGTTGTCAGAAACGTAATAATAGATAATTCTACTTTATGTTTATTATTGAAGTCATAGCTGGTGGTGTACTTGCATGTTATGTGCCACCAATCACCTTACAACAATGAGCACCAAATGGTTTACCTGAACATTGATGCTATGAAACGACTTTCTATTCACAAAATCACCCTCATGTTCCCCCAAAGCTCCAGTGATTGCGATGTGGGTGCAATCGATTGCCTGTATCACCCTGGGAAATCCTATGAATGAATTATATTAAAACATTTCACATGAAATTCTACGTCACACTGATTATCAATATAATGGACTATTAATTTATGTTACCTGCGATTTTGTAAAACGCTTCTTTTATTTGAAGCGTGGGCAGATGGCCAGGGAATACTACAAACATATTCAGCAGTTCAGTAAGAGCAAGTACAACCTTGTGAATAGCGGCATCCAGTATTCTGGCTCAGATTTTCTGCATCACCAACTAAATGCATGTAGGTTCCTGCGGCAAAGAAACGCAAAGAAACGCACACCGTTTGAGCTACTGTGAGCGCACGGCTGCGTTTGGTGGCGCTGCCAATATATGGCTCTAGCAGATTACAAATGTAACGTATTCCCTCAGCTGAAAATCTCTAGCGTTCATAGAGAATATGGTCATGGGAAGCCAGCGGATCAGTCCGGTCTCTGAATACTCTCTCCCTCCATAGAGATCCTCGCACAATCCTGGCGCTAAAGTCAACGGGATTTCTCTAAAAAGGTGATGTCATCTCTGAAAGAGGTGTTAAGTGAAAGGGTGGCACTTTTTATAGCCGATTTGAGCCTAAACTCTGCACATAACCTGCTCCGGACCAGGTTAAGCTTGCAGAGTAAGTTACCATGGTGATCTAGCCAGTTTAAAAGAGAGCCACCTTCGTGGTACCGGAAATCCTGGCTTTAGACTCAACATACCTCGCTAACCCTCTAATCTCGCTTCGTGGTACACCCCTCTGGTACAAATTTAAATAAACACTTTAACAACCATAGTAGGTCAAAATATGCAAACAATTATCAGGAAGAAAAATTATAGTGCAACTTGAAATGAAATTAACTTTGGACTTTAAGCTGAACCTCAAATACCTATAAATGTGCAAATAAAGAAACAGTTGTAAAGGAGCCAAATATGTTGTTATGAATTGTAGTTCACTCTGTGTGTCTGTGGGTGTCGCTGTGTTGTTACCTGAGGGTCAGGTATAAAGGTAGCTGCCTGTTATTGGTCAGGTGTTTGACTCGTAAAGGCAAAAGGTTTTTGACCGCTGTGGTGCTAACTGCCGGCGTTATGGTTTTCAGATCAGTTAATGGAATAAATTAATATTTTAACTGCATCAGAAGAACATCATTCCGGTCCTTTTTCGATGTCATTTTTCAATGTCCTGCTTGCTATCACCACTTTCTCCCATGCTAACGTTACGATGCCGATGTTACAAATGCTACAAATTCACGCGAGATACAGTCGCGAGTCGCTTGCAGACTTGAATGAGGCTGATATTACATATCCCGGTAATCAACCGCGATAATGAGATGAAGTCAAACATAAACGGTAAACGGTAATCGTTTAGCCGAGTCCAACTGAAGACCTCTGGTCGTCACCACGTGGAAGGAGCCGAGTCCACCTGAAGAACTCTGGTGGTCACCGCGTGGGAGGAGCCGAGTCCGCCTGAAGACCTCTGGTGGTCACCACGTGGGAGGAGCCGAGTCCACCTCATGAACTCTGGTGGTCACCACGTGGGAGGAGCCGAGTCCACCTGAAGAACTCTGGTGGTCACCACGTTGGAGGAGGCGAGTCCACCTCAAGAACTCTGGTGGTCACAACGTGGGAGGAGCCGAGTCCGCCTCAAGAACTCTGGTGGTCACCACGTGGGAGGAGCCGAGTCCACCTGAAGAACTCTGGTGGTCACCACGTTGGAGGAGGCGAGTCCACCTCAAGAACTCTGGTGGTCACAACGTGGGAGGAGCCGAGTCCACCTCATGAACTCTGGTGGTCACCACGTGGGAGGAGCCGAGTCCACCTGAAGAACTCTGGTGGTCACCACGTTGGAGGAGGCGAGTCCACCTCAAGAACTCTGGTGGTCACCACGTTGGAGGAGCTGAGTCCGCCTCAAGAACTCTGGTGGTCACAACGTGGGAGGAGCCGAGTCCGCCTCAAGAACTCTGGTGGTCACAACGTGGGAGGAGCCGAGTCCAACTGACTCCTGGTTGATTGAAGAACGGACAAACCAGTGAGTCTGGCAGGTATCTGGATGGTGCTGGTCCTCAGCTGGTACCAGGTCTGCTGTTCTCAGGCTAGAAACGTCCTGTGACCTTCAGCTAGATGGTGGAGCCACCTTCACTCCTGGACCCTCCAGAACCAGGTCCCAGCGGTCCACTGGTCCAGTTAACAGCAGGTCATTAATCAGACCTCTGTTGGGTCTTTCTTCACAGCTCAAAGTCAAGACGACCATCCAAAGACCTCCAGCCCAGTTCTGCTGCAGCTTCATACCGTTTTACCTGATGAAGAACAAACCCAATAACCAGTAACCCGAACCCTCAGGTGAAGGTTCCCCCAAACATGTGTGATGACATCACAGACAGTCCCACATCCCTGTCACCTGAAGCTCCTCCCCCATATCAGCGCCATCATGTCTGAATCTCGAACATCCATCCATCCATCATCTATCCATCCGTCCATCCATCCATCATCTATCCATCCGTCCACCCATCATCTATCCATCCATCCATCAGTCCATCCATCCATCCATCATCTATCCATCCATCCATCCATCCATCATCTATCCATCCATCCACCCACCATCTATCCATCCATCCATCCATCTGTCCATCCATCCATCATCTATCCATCCATCCATCCATCATCTATCCATCCGTCCATCCATCTGTCCATCCATCCATCCATTTGTCCCAGCTGTCTCTGGGTGACACTCAGGGTCCACCTGGACAGGTGGCCTGAATGTCCAATAAATAAAACTACATTTAAAAGGGTTTTAACTTGACTTATTTCAAATATTAACAAAAGCTGGATAAAATATCAGCTGCCAGAAATGTTGTTTAAATGTGAGAGAAGAAGCCAGACCTAAAGATGAGTTCCTGTCCCTCTCTGGCCATAAACAGAACAAACCCCAGGACAGAAGCTCAGAGCTCAGACCTCCAGGATTAAACCGGTTTCTCCAGAACTCTCTTAAGTCGCTCTGAAGTTTCACTGCGGCTCAATCCCTCAGTCTGCGCTTTGCCCGCAGAGCCGCACTCAGAACTCCATTATCAAACGGTGCAGTTTAAAGTTCTCATGTTTATGATCTGGTTTGCGCCGTTTGAGACGCGTATGATGAGTGACTGTTTTGGTGTGAGTCTCCTGGTTGTTTCGGCATCTTATCTCAGCAGAAGCGTCTAATTTTTTACGTGATTCGGGTCGCTCTCAACGGCCTGCCAAAGCCCTCTCTGGGCCCGAAAAAAGTTCATTTCAACATTGGAGTTCCTGCTGGAACAGCTGAGCTTGAATGAACAAGTACACCTGAGTTTTATCACAGGTGAACATGTGACAGACATCACATCCAGGTTGGCTCGGTTGTTTCGGTATGAGGTCAACCGATGAGCTGAGCTGACCTGCACCGAACCGCTGTAACGACTTCATTAAACTCACCACTGTCGCCGGCTCCCCCGGGACCCCGCAGAAGAACCAGCGCCGTCCACAGAAGCAGCTTCATGACGTCATCCTTTCCGTCTGCCGGGCTCTCGGTTCCAATCAAGACGCCGTGGGCTCGGTTCGGTCTCCCGCTGCGTTAATGAAGCCGCATTTCCACCGTCCGACAGACTTTCTGATCGGAGCAACCTGCGGAGCGCCGACCGAGCGAGGTCCGCTTCTTTTCTCCTCCCGGAGCGCCGGCTGGTGGAAGAGACACGGGCGGAGTCGAAGTAGCGCGTCTCCTCAGCAGGGCCGTTTCCAGCTGTTTGGAGGCACAGCTGTCTGGGGCCCCGAGTCTGTTAAAATCTCCAGTGTGATGGACCGATACGAGTGATCCGTAGAGACCTTTTACATTTAAAAGAGTATAAGTTCCTGTTCTGGATCAGCTGTTTTAGATTATTATTCATCATATCAAATAATAACAGAAATGTGAAACAAGTCCAGATCAGATTAGAGGCAACAATCACATTCAGATCAATAAGATCAATAATCAATAACTGATGATAACTGATGAGTCGTTCATTGAGAGTCAGACTCATTCATGACGACAAAAAAAAAAAAAACATTTCCCATATTGTCCATGCCTCTAACTTTAATTTATAATATTTATATGTCATTCTATTGTGCATTTATTCCATTTTAGTACCTGTTCTATATTTTTCTTTATTTCCTATATTTCTATATTTTTCTTATATCTTATATGTTTATATGTTCTGCACCAGACATCAAGCTAAATTCCTTGTATGTGAAAACGTACCTGGCAATAAAACTGTTTCTGATTCTGATTCTGATTTTTTATTAACGTTTATAACCAACATTACTAGAAATGTCACTTTCATCTCAGTTTCAGGTTGAAACGATGTAAAGTTTTAAAGTTTCAAGTTTTAACATTTTAAAGTTTAATGTTTTAAAATGTTAAAGTTTAATGTTTTAAAGTTTAAAAGTTTAAAAGTTTAAAGTTTTAAAGTTGAAAGATTTAAAGTTGTAAGTTTTAACATTTTAAAGTTTTAATGTTTTAAAGTTTTAATTATGAGACAAAAATTCATAAAGAAGCAACTAAACAGTTGGTTTTAACAAAGAAAGTTATTGTTTTGAAATTTGCAGTTTTACAAAAAAAAACAAACTTTTTTTTATTTTTGGACAAAAAGTCTGAATTCTTCACGACTGAGAGCTGGAAGACAGTGGTGAGGAGGTCCAGGAGACCCAGTAGGTTAACAGACACGATACAAATAAAGTTGTGTTGAGTTGAATTGAATACGTGAAGAAGAAACTTGAGTCTTTTTTAATGATCAGATTCTTCTACATCTTCTTCTTCAGTCTCAGGTTCCTTCAGCAGATGTGAAACAGAAACCAGATGTTTCAGTCCAGGTGTTCCTGAAACCTTCCAGGACCACCTCTATCTCCGTCTATCTTCTGTGTCTTCTTTGTGCTGTTAATGCGTCTAAATAAAAAAAACTACAACAACCATCAAAACAAAACCAACAGCTGAGACCCGCAGACTCCGCCCTCTCGGCGTACGCCTGTAAAAAATGAAGCTGCCCCGTTCATCCGGCAGAAACGAACAAAAACACCGTCTGAGAAGAAAAAAGTGACGTCACGAATGTACAGCGAGACACGTGTGCGCGTGCTGCCTGCACGCACGCTGAAAACAACACACCTTTATGTCCGAAAATAACTTTTAAAGATTAAAGTGATTAAAGTGATTAAAGGGACGCGGACCCACAGCCCCCCCTGGTGGAGGAGCTCAGGAACACGTGACTAGAAACACAGGTGGTCACCTGATGATCTGAACACCTGCTGAGATGAGCAGCACGTCTCTGATCAAACTTTATTGATGTAGCACTTTAGTACAATTTTAGTAGAATTAAAATTAAGGAGAAAGTGCTTTAGAAGGTAAAATCAGATGAAAAACCAGCGAAGAAAATTGTATTTTCAAATCATGTATTTTATTGTAAATCTATTCAAAGCAAGACATTAGATTCTGTTGGCTTCATCACAGAAAAAAAAAACATGTAACTGACTCAGTTACAGTTTAGGTCATTAGTAATTAGTCAGACTAATTAGTTTGTGACATTTTTAATAACATTATTTAAAAATTCATCACTGACAATTAACCTACAGATCTCGGTTAATTACGTTAACTAACAGATGAGTCAAGTGTGAAAAAGAAAAAAATAGGTTTTAGGCCTTTAGAAGTGATTCTGGAAGTTCAGATCTTCAGGATTCAGGATTCAGATCTTCAGGATTCAGGATTCAGATCTTCAGGATTCAGGATTCAGATCTTCAGGATTCAGGATTCAGATCTTCAGGGTTCAGGATTCAGATCTTCAGATCTTCATGATTCAGGATTCAGGATTCAGAATTCAGATCTCCAGGATTCAGGTCTTCAGGATTCAGATCTTCAGGATTCAGATCTCCAGGATTCAGATCTTCAGGATGTAGAGCTTCAGGATTCAGGATTCAGATCTTCAGATCTTCAGGATTCAGATCTCCAGGATTCAGGTCTTCAGGATTCAGATCTTCAGGATTCAGATCTCCAGGATTCAGATCTTCAGGATGTAGAGCTTCAGGATTCAGGATTCAGATCTTCAGATCTTCAGGATTCAGATCTCCAGGATTCAGGTCTTCAGGATTCAAATCTTCAGGATTCATCTCCAACAGGACTTTTATTTCATCAGTTCTCTTCAACACCAGTCTTAGACAGAGAACAGTTCCTGTGCTGTGGAAAACATCCTGCCTTGTTCCAGTGCCTAAAAAAACCACAACCAGCTGAACCTAACCACTACAGACCAGTTGCCCTGACATCTCACATCATGAAAGTCCTGGAGAGACTCTTACTGGTCCACCTCAACAAGCAGGTCAGCACCTTTCAGGACTCATTACAGTTTGCATATCGTAATGGGCTTGGGGTTGAAGACGCCATCATCTACCTGCTTCACAGAGCCCACTCTCATCAGAACCAATCAGGCAGCACTTTGAGGGTCATGTTCTTTGATTTCTCAAGTGCTTTTAATACAATTCAGCCTGCGTTGTTATGTGAGAAGCTCCATAAGTTCCAGGTGGATTCCTCCACAACCTCCTGGATTTATGACTACCTCACAAACAGACCACAGTTTGTGAGACTGAAAGGTTGTGTGTCTGAGATGGAGGTCAGCAGCATTGGAGCACCACAAGGAACTGTTCTCTCACCATTTCTCTTCACGCTCTACACCTCTGACTTCCAGTCCAACTCTGAGTCCTGTCATCTGCAGAAATACTCTGATGACTCTGCAGTTGTTGGGTGTATCAGCAACGGACAAGAAGCAGAGTACAGAGAACTGATCTGTCAGTTTGTGAAATGGTGTAGTAACAATCATCTCGTATTAAATACCAGCAAAACTAAGGTTGTCAACTTCAGGAGGAGCAAGAATCAACACAGCAGTGTTTCCATCCTGGGAAAGGAGGTGGAGGTGGTGGAGGAATACAAGTATCTTGGAGTTCAGCTTGACAACAGACTGGAGTGGAAATGCAACACAGAATACATCTACAAGAAAGGTCAGAGCAGACTCTACTTTTTAAGAAAGTTGAGATCTTTTAATGTCTGCACCAAGATGTTGCACATCTTCTATAAGTCTGTTGTTGAAAGTGCAATCAGCTTTGCAGCCATCTGCTGGGGCAGCAGCATCAGAACCAGAGACCTGAAGAGAATCAACAAACTGATCAGGAAAGCTGGATCTGTGCTGGGTGTAACTCTGGAGCTGATTGTACAAAAAAGAATGCTGCACAAGCTGATGAAGATGATGGAGGACTCTTCACATCCTCTCCACGACACAGTGATCAAACAACAGAGTGTGTTCAGTGAGAGGCTTCTTCAGGTCCGTTGCATGACGGAAAGATACAGAAGATCATTCCTGCCAGCAGCCATCAGCCTCCACAACAAGACATCATTAAAAAAAATTTCTGTCATTTATTTATTGTTGAAAAAAAAAAGCCCTTAATACGATGTTGAATTTTCCTTCTGGGATTAATAAAGTATTTTTCATTTTCATTTCTGTCACCAGAACTTCAGTTTTCAGCCTCTTTTTGTAGCAAAAACCTTCCTGAGCTGAAAAGTCTTTCATGTCCTGCAGAGGAGGACAGTGGGACACGTTTGAGGGACATGTTGAGAATCTCTGGCGCTGACTGGAGGACATTTATGGAGGTTGTTGAACTGGCCAGATGTGTCCAGCTGTCTTGTGGCTTCTTGACCGTTTCCCTTCAGAAGACCAGAGACATCTCTTCCTCTGATCCTGGATGGATGGATGCTGGACCAGAGACGGAGGACAGAGAACTGCTGGAACAGAGACTGAAGACAGAGATCTGCTGGACCAGAGACGGAGGACTGATGGACCTCTTTGTGGTCTGGAGACAATCATCTCATCTTCAGTGTCAACAAGACAAAGGAGATGATTGTGGATTTCAGGAGGACCAGGAACAAGTCCAACAGCATCTCCATCATGGAGAAGAAGAGGAGGTGATGGAGGAGGATAAAGACCTCAGTGTCCACCTGGACAACAGACTGGACTGGAGACACTGATACTGTTGAGAAGAAGGGACAGAGGAGACTTTAGTTCTGGAGGAAGCTGAGGTCCTTCAGAGTTTCAGCCAGATGTTCAGATCTTCTATCAGTCTGTTGTGGAGACTTCAGTCCATCTGCAGCATCAGAGAACCTGAACAAACTGAAAAGAAGACTGGATCTGGTCTGGTTCTGATCTGGAGCTGATGGAGCAAAGGAGAATCCTTCAATGAAGACCATCATGGACAACCTCTACACAACACAGTGATTCAGCAGCAGGCTGTCTTCATTCAGAGGATCTTCAGATCTGCAGGAGATCCTTCCTGAACACAGCTGGAACCTTCTACCATCACTGAAGAGACTTGGACCAGGACAGTTACTGAAAAACATGTTTTCATTCTTATGTTTAAGTTGAACAGAACTGGAGAACTTCCAGAAGTTTTTGTGAAGCTGGGTTTGGTTGGAGAGCAGCAGCATGGCGTCCACCTGTCCTTCAGTCCACCTCCAGGTTGAACAGAAGAGACCAATCAGCAGTGGTTCCAGCTCCACGGCTCTGGTTCTACCAGGGTCTGGGGTCCAGTTCCCAGACCGTGGACACCTACAGGAACCGTGTCCTGATTCACCTTCATCCTTCATCATGAGGCCGCTGGTCCAGAAGGTCCTGAGCTGTTCTGGTCTCATCAGCCTCTAAACAAGTCCAGATCCACCAGGACTGAGATGTTCTCCTGATGTCAGAGGAACCAGGTCTGGTTTACATCTGGACAAACCTCCACAGGTCTCTGAGAAGACCGACAGCTCCACCAGGAACCAGAGAACCAAGATCTCAAAGAGGACACAAGAAAGACGCTCGTTTATCTGATAAATATTTATTAAGTTACGCAAACGAAGTTACTTTGAAACTGTTAAATCTGAAGAGGAACCATTTCAGCCTGGATGGTCCACTAACGGTCCACCAGGACCATCTGATGAAGAAACACCCAGCAGTCCAGCTCTGAGCAGCTGCAGAACCACACCGGGTCACCCCACCAGGTCACCACATCGGGTCACCACGGAAACGTTTCTGATGGGCCGTCCCAGATGCCTCACAGTCCAGAGACGTGGCCTCTGGAGGTGAAGTTCTGTGGTGTCTGGGGTCATTTGGACCTGCTGGGCAGCAGGACGGGACCAGAACAGTTCTGGAAAACGCTGACAGTTTTGGGTCACATTGCATCTGTGTTCTTCTGGACCAGGAGGTGTTCCTCTGAGATCTACCCTGAAGTCTGGTTCTAGCGCTGAGGTTCTGTTAGGTTCTGTTAGGTTCTGAAGCAGAGTACAAGTCTGCTGAACCCAGTTCTCTGTTCAGGTCTCTGGAGGTTCCGGGAGGACCCTCCGCCGCCTGGAGTCTGGTTTCTAGCAGCAGAAGAAGAAGCATCAGCTGGTGCGGGGGTGGGTGGGGCAGGGAGTGAAGCAGGCTCCGCCTCCAGGTGGCGCTCAGAAATCCAGACGTCTGTCAAGGACCTTCAGGCAAACTTCTTCTTGGTGGCTGTGAAGCGCTCCATGTACTGAGGAGAGAGACGAGAGGGTCAGGGGGAGGGGCCGAGGTGGACCCGGGTGGATGAGGGCGGAGGCTGGGGCGGGGCTGGGGCGGGGCTGGGGCGGGCTGGGGCGGGGCTGGGCGGAGGTGAACACTAACCTTGTCGTATCCTTCCAGGTCCCGCAGCTTCTTGACCTCGAACAGGTTTCCCTCCAGGGAGAACAGAGACACCTGGGACTGGCTCAGGATGGACTGAGGGATGGAGGACAGCTCCAGACAGTTCTCCTCCAGACGCAGAACCTTCAGACGGGGGCAGCGGGACACCTCCGCCGACAGGACGGAGATCTGGACAGAGGAGGACACTGGGTTAGGACCTGATGACCCACCTGGTTCTGCTGGGTCCGCGGGGGTTCGGGCTGAGCCCGGCAAAGACCTGGTTCTGGTTCAGGTTGAGCTCGATGGTCTGCAGCTCCGACACCTCTGCTGGGACGCTCTGGATCTTGTTTCGGGACAGGTCCAGCATGTCCAGCTGCCTCAGGACTCCCAGACCAACGGGGAACTCTGAGATCTGGTTCCCGGCCAGGCTGAGGGTCCGCAAGGGCTTTGAGCTGGCCCACGGTCCCTGGCAGCTGCTGGATCCGGTTCCCGTTCAGACTCAGCGTCTCCAGCTTCTTCAGCCTCCCGACCTCACTGGGAATGGCAGCTGGAGACAGGAAGGACAGGAGCAGGACGTCAGGACAGGAGCAGAACATCGGGACAGGAGCAGAACATCGGGACAGGAGCAGAACGTCAGGACAGGAGCAGAACGTGAGGACAGGAGCAGGACATGAGGACAGGAGCAGGACATGAGGACAGGAGCAGAACGTCGGGACAGGAGCAGACAGGTCGGACAGGACAGACAGGGACAGGAGACAGAGGGAGGACATGAGGAACAGGAGGACAGGAGCAGACAGCAGGAGCAGAACATGGAGGACAGGAGCAGGGACAGGATGAGGAGACAGGGGAGGAGCAGGAGGACAGGAGCAGGACATGAGGAAAGGAGCAGAACCTCGGGACAGGAGCAGGACATGGGGACAGGAGCAGGACATGAGGACAGGAGCAGAACGTCGGGACTGGAGCAGGACATGGGGACAGGAGGAGGACATGGGGACAGGAGCAGGACGTCAGGACAGGAGCACGACGTCAGGACAGGAGCAGAACGTCGGGACAGGAGCAGAACGTCGGGACAGGAGCAGGACATGAGGACAGGAGCAGAACGTCAGGACAGGAGCAGAACGTCAGGACAGGAGCAGGACATGAGGACAGGAGCAGGAACGTCAGGACAGGAGCAGAACGTCAGGACAGGAGCAGGACATGAGGACAGGAGCAGAATGTCAGGACAGGAGCAGAACGTCGGGACAGGAGCAGAACATGAGGACAGGAGCAGGACATGGGGACAGAAGCAGGACATGAGGACAGGAGCAGAACGTCGGGACAGGAGCAGGACATGAGGACAGGAGCAGGACATGGGGACAGGAGCAGGACATGAGGACAGGAGCAGAACGTCGGGACAGGAGCAGAACATCGGGACAGGAGCAGGACATGGGGACAGGAGCAGGACATCAGGACAGGAGCAGAAGGTCGGGACAGGAGCAGGACATAGGGAGAGGAGCAGGACATGGGGAGAGGAGCAGGACATGAGGAAAGGAGCAGAACGTCGGGACAGGAGCAGGACATCAGGACAGGAGCAGGGCATCAGGACAGGAGCAGAACATCAGGACAGGAGCAGGACATCAGGACAGGAGCAGGACATGGGGACAGGAGCAGGACATCAGGTGAACATAGCGGTGGAGGACATGGAGGACGTCTGGAACTCACTCAGCCGGTTGGAGTTCAGGCTCAGGCTCTTCAGCTGGACGAAGGTCCCGATGGAACCAGGAAGAACCTCGATCTTGTTCCCAGACAGATCCATCGTCCTCAGGTTGGTGGCGAGTCTCTGCAGCTCCTCTGGAAACTGAAAGGAGACACCAGGACATCAGACCACCAGAGACCACCAGAGACCACCAGTCTCTGTCCCCAGATCAGGAGATCAGGAGCACAGAGACAGAAGAGGAGGTTCAAACCAGCTCCTCTGTTCTGGAGGACAACCTGAGAATCTTACTGACGAGAAGGACGAGCCTGAAGCTCTGACGAGGACAGATCTGGACATAAAGGACCTGACTCTGGACATCTGACCGTCTCACCTCCTGCAGGCCTTTCTCGGTCAGCTGGAACACTCCCGTCTTCTGGGACGTCTCCAGGTGAGACTTCAGAGCGCTGTTCCCCATCTGCAGCTGCGTTCAGGCTCCTCCCCCGGTCACCTGGTCTCCTGGTCACCTGGTCTCCTGGTCTCCTGGTCACCTGGTCACCTGGTCACCTGGTCTCCTGGTCTGTGGATGCTGAAATCCCTGCAGGACACAGTCCAGAATGTCAGTGATCCTTTCTTACTAACTTGAAACTGGTTCTAGTTCTAGATCCAGAACCAGGTCCTGACGTGGTGACGGTTCTGAGAAGACCTGGAGAGCAGAGCGTTCCTTCAGAACCAGTCTGACTTCAGAACCAGTCTGACTTCAGAACCAGTCTGACTTCAGAACGGTTCACACACCTGATCTTCTGTGTTTAGATCTGTTTCTGAAAACTTTCATCAACGTCTGTGCTTCTGTTCAACATTCCTGAACGTCTCTGAACGTCCCTGAACGTCCCTCAGCTCTTCTTCTAGTTTACATTTCTGAACCCTGATTAAACGCAGCAGCAACATTTTGAATTTAAATAAATGTTGATTGATTAGTGGTGAAACTGATCAGAGATCAGATCACCAACCTCCACGTTCATGCAGCCATCTCTTTCATCTGTCAATCAAACCTGGTTCAGGTCTCAGGTGTGTCACTTCTGCTTCCAGATGTTGAAACATCATCTACAGCTGCTGTTCAGGTGGATCCAGAAACAGCAGAAACATCTGCTCATGAAGACCTGAGCTGTGAACCCTCAGAACCAGAACCCCAGAACCTCCTGAACGTGGTCTTCTGGTGCCAGCGTTGCTCCAGTTCTTCTAGATCTGAACCACATCTGGAACATCTGTCCAGGTGTTTTCTTCACTGCTGGTACTGGAAGAAAATAGGGAGCCTGGAAGGTCTTGGAGAAAACCTGGAAAGTCCTGGAGAAAACCTGGAAGGTCCTGGAGAGAATCTGGAAGGTCCTGGAGAGAACCTGGAAGGTCCTGGAGAGAACCTGGAAGGTCCTGGAGAGAACCTGGAAGGTCCGGGAGAGAATCTGGAAGGTCCTGGAGAAAACCTGGAAGGTCCTGGAGAAAACCTGGAAGGTCCTGGAGAGAACCTGGAAGGTCCTGGAGAGAACCTGGAAGGTCCTGGAGAGAACCTGGAAGGTCCTGAAGAAAACCTGGAAGGTCCTGGAGAGAACCTGGAAGGTCCTGGAGAGAACCTGGAAGGTCCTGAAGAAAACCTGGAAGGTCCTGGAGAGAACCTGGAAGATCCTGGAGAGAATCTGGAAGGTCCTGGAGAGAACCTGGAAGGTCCTGAAGAAAACCTGGAAGGTCCTGAAGAGAATCTGGAGGGTCCTGGAGAAAACCTGGAAGGTCCTGCAGAGTAGTGATGTTACGAGAGTGCCGAGGCTCCGAAGTGTGTATCGAGTAGTGGAGGGGGCGTTTCCAGGAAGCGCGTATCAAGGCTTGCTTCATTTAGGGGAGGAGCCGAAAGCGATGACGTCCAAAGCTTCGCTGCCCGGCTGTACAACGTGACTGCTTCGGGAAATGGTTCAGATCTTGTCGCTGGGTTTGACAGCTTTATAAACGCCACAGGCTCCATTCAAAATGTGGGTGTTTGTAGGCGAGTTGCGGTCAGTTCAGAGTGTGGATAGAGTTTGGATAGCTTGGATACTAGAATCTGGATAGCGTTTATATAGTTTGTGGTAGTTCAGTATATAGTTTGTACATGATGGCACAAACATTTTTATGCAGCCCAGCATCCTCTGTGCCATGTGAAAGGGTGTTCTCCAAGGCTGGAGAGATTGTGTCTAAAAAAAAGAATCGGTTAAAACCAAAAACTGTGGAAAAATTGCTATTTCTGAATAAATATACATAAAATCACTCCTTTAATGGTCATCATTGTCCAAGTAGCACAAGGATATTCAGTGCGCCCCTCCGTAGTTCCACAAACACTTTCACTGTTCTCTGCCAGAATAAGCTCAGGTGATTTTCTTAAAATGACAATAAAACTGAGCCGCCCCAGTAGTGCAGTGGTTAGGGCAGGTGGCCCATGTACAGAGGCTACAGTCCTCGTGTGGCTGGTTGTGAGTTCGAGTCCCGGCTCGCCGACCCTTTGACGCGTGTCTTCCCCGTTCTTATGATACTACTTTGGGAAACATTAAACAGAGATTACATTCAAACAATATTTTATTATGCACTTGATCATTTATGTAGACCAATTATTTGGTCATACACATTTTGTTATTCACAGTCATTCGCAAGAGCCATAACTGATACATAAATTCAATGCATCACATCTTAAGATTCAGCTGGCTGTGATTATAAACCTGACCAGTAGGTGGTGTCATGTGCATATGAAGCAGCAAGAAATTAACCATTTCTCGAACCAATTGGCTGAAGTGTTACGATGCTTCACGAGGCTTCATCTCACCATCACTACTGCAGAGAATCTGGAAGGTCCTGGAAGAACCTGGAGGGGGTCAGAACCCCACCAACGCCCCACGGACACAGCTCGGACCGGCTCAGTTCTAGATCGGAGCTGATAACGACTAACCAAGTCTCCGCTCACCTGAGGTCACGTGACGTCAGCTTGACTGTGTCGGACGCAACAACGACGTCATTATTCCTTCAGAACTTCTACCGGATCTGGAGCTACGTTAGCGGTGACGTAGCCTACCGGGGCTGAACGCGCCCAGCTGACAGAGAAGCGGATCTGTTCGGTGTACTTACGTCAGAGCGGGAACGTGCGGCGCCTCTGATGAACGTGCGGCGACCAGATGAAGCGGCTCTGGTCCCGTTTAAGAAGGAAGTCCAGGTGACGAGGAGCGGCCGGAGACGACCTGGGTGATCCGTTGCAGCGGTGACGTCATGGCAGCGGAGATTGGGAGGCTCTCGCGAGAACGTCGCCCTGGAGCTGCGTTTCTCCCGGTGGCCGGCAGAGGGCGCCAAAGACCTGCAGTTGAAAACCAACCACATGATGAAAGTTTAAAAGAAAACAAGTGATGTGACAGACAGCCAATCATCTGATAGATCATCTATCTCTCTTCTCTTCTTGTCCTCTTTCTCTCCATCCATAAATCTCCTCTCTGGTCTTGCTCCAGACCTCCTGTTCCAGTTCCAGCCTCATCATCCTTCTCCATATATCTTCTCCATCCCTCCTCTGTTCATGTCCAAACCATCTCAGTCTGGTTTTTCTCTCCAGAACATCTAACATGTTCTGTCCCTCTGGTGTTCTCCATCCTGGTCATCCACCTCCACCTCCTCTGTCCCACCTCTCCATCCATGTCCTGCACCACTCTGACATCCTCTGTTCCCCCAGACCTCCTGATTGATGTCCGTTGAACCAAGGGGGCGGTACTGCGGCTGCGCAGATGAAAACCTTGCTTAAGTGGTACCGGTTAATGGACCTGTCGGAACCGGTGGTTCTGTAGTATCGCTCAGGTTTCTGTTTCCCTCCAGCACGTTTGAAAAACACACAGTTTCCGTCACGTTGTTTAAGCGGCAGGAAGAGGAAGTGACGTGTTTTCGGCGGTTTGTTTGTTTCTCGGGTGGAGGAGAGAACCCTGGTTCGGGAGTTCTGGTTCTGATCTCGGAGTGTGGACCAGCAGCAGCTGCACGGTACAAACCTCTTTCCGCGGTCTCCGTTAGCTCGTAGTTATCGGTTTACTGTGTGGGAGTGGAGCTGGCTTCTTCTAGTCGGATCAATGTCAGCAGTATTTAATCGATAACTTCTGGATCACGTGACCACGGACTCCGAATCTCAGCCGAATTCTGGTTCAACAAAACACGAATGAGAGCCGAATTACTTCAGTGGATTTAAGGGTTTCTACGACTTCACAGAGATGTTTTACTGAAAAGTTACGATTTTCTAATTCAGTTCATGTAGTTTTCACGTCAGATCAACCAGATTAAATTAGATCCGAATTAAAACCGAGACATTGATAGCCATGATTGACAGCTGGACATTGGCAGGTCAGACCAACACCAGGACCAACATCACACCACCGTTGGAGTTGTTTTAGCTTCTTTACAGTTCTGCACATGTGCAGTGGAACTCAGGTGTTCAGCTCCAGGTGTTCAGCTCCAGGTGTTCAGGTGTAGATCAGCTCCTGTCACGTGTTTCTGTGCTGCAGATGCATCAGTGGGCTTTGACTCCGTTCTCCGTGACTCCAGCTGCCAGCCTGCTGTCCAGGTGTGTTTCTGTGGGAGCTGCAGACCAGGTGAGGACCTTCATTCTTCATCCTCCTCCTGCAGAAGCTCCAGATCAGTTTCAGCTGCTGAGACCTTCATCTTTCAGGACAGTCAGCAGTTGAGGGACGTTATGAGTGTAAATGAGATTAAAGCCACATGTATGAGATAAACAGGTCAATCATAAAATGAATCTGCATTAATGATGTTTTTAGATCCATCTGAGAAGGAGAAGAGTTTAGAACGAGAGAATCAGATTTAAAAACAACAAATGTGCTTAAGAAATACAGTTTGGGACTGAATTTCCTTCCAGCTTTATGGAGTAAGGTCTTCAGGTTTTCATCAACACTTTCTGGTGAACTTTTCTAGAAGAAGAGTTTGACTTTAAAGTTCTAAAGAACTTCTCCAGGTTCACCAACAGCAGGTGTGTTTGAGGACGTCGGCTCTTTATTTTAATTAGATTTTATTTTTAGAATTCTGATCAGAATTGGATCAGAACCACAAACATGAAGGTGGAGCTGCTGAAGCTGCTCAGGTCTGCAGGAGGCTCAGAGAACCTGGACATGATGTTCTGTCTTCACCTGTCCTCAGGAGGAAATAGACTCCGCCTTCTCAGAGCCAAGCCCCGCCTTCTCCTCTCAGCTGCAGGAGGTTGCAGAGCGAATCAGGATGCAGAAGCAGCTCAGTGAGGTACGGCCGCTGTGATGTCACTGTTTATGAAGCGAATCGGGATGCAGGAGCAGCTCAGTGAGGTACGGCCGCTGTGATGTCACTGTTTATGAAGCGAATCAGGATGCAGAAGCAGCTCAGTGAGGTACGGCCGCTGTGATGTCACTGTTTATGAAGCGAATCAGGATGCAGAAACAGCTCAGTGAGGTACGGCCGCTGTGATGTCACTGTTTATGAAGCAAATCAGGATGCAGAAGCAGCTCAGTGAGGTACGGCCGCTGTGATGTCACTGTTTATGAAGCAAATCAGGATGCAGGAGCAGCTCAGTGAGGTACGGCCGCTGTGATGTCACTGTTTATGAAACGAATCAGGATGCAGAAGCAGCTCAGTGAGGTACGGCCGCTGTGATGTCACTGTTTATGAAGCAAATCAGGATGCAGAAGCAGCTCAGTGAGGTACGGCCGCTGTGATGTCACTGTTTATGAAACGAATCAGGATGCAGAAGCAGCTCAGTGAGGTACGGCCGCTGTGATGTCACTGTTTATGAAACGAATCAGGATGCAGAAGCAGCTCAGTGAGGTACGGCCGCTGTGATGTCACTGGTTTATGAAGGTGGAGGAGATGATGTTGGAGCTCCAGTCTGACCAGCATCTCCACGTTTCCTGCTGGAGCGTTGACACTTTCTGTTGATATGAACATCCTTCAATACCAGTTCCTGCAGTTCCTCTGTAGAAGAAGAGCTGGACACGCCCACTGTGATGTCACCAGTGAGCAGCTTCATCCTCAGGTCCTCCAGACCAGCACAGACCTGTTGGTCCTACACAACTAAACCTTTCTAAGTATTTACAACCTGATGTGCAGGCTGATGACATCACGATGACATCATGGAGGGCGTGTCCAGTTCTTCTCCAGGAAGGAGCTGAACCTGATGATGTCCATGTGTTCTGATGCAGCTGCAGCTTCAGGTGGAGCTCCTGAAGTTGGACCAGCAGAGCGCCGATGTGGGCCACGCCTTCCACCTGGGTGAGTTTGGATCCGGTCCACTTCTGTCCCAGAACCCTCACGGTCCCTGACTCAACTGAGACCTGATGATTCTGTGGTTCTTCTTTAATCAGACCCAGGTTCTGGTTCAGCAGCCGTCTTTGTTCTGGACTCACACAGCCACCTGACTGCTGCATTGTGGGTAAACCAGCTCCTGCTGGTGGTTTCAGAGGATCATCAGTTTCTGATCATCGTTAAATGTTTCAGCATCAAAACCGATACTTTGATTCCTGAAAGAACATTTTCTGATCAGAGCAAACAGGAAGTTATTTAAGACCACATGTGTCAAACACAAGGCCCGCGGGCCAAATGTGGCCCGTCACGTCATTTTATGTGGCCCTCGAGAGCTTGGACATTATTGGCTTAAATTTTAAACCCATATTTTAAAACTTAAAATTAGCTTACACCGTTTTAAAGCGCATATTAACAATAAACTACATCTCCCATCATGCATTTCGTCATTACCCACAATGATAACGGCAGCTATGAGCAAGACGATTTTTCAGAACTGATGGACTTAAAAAAAAAAGAGGATGGAAGACAGAGGGAGGATGGAGGACAGAGGGAGGATGGAGGACAGAGAGGATGGAGGACAGAGGGAGGATGGAGGACAGAGGGAGGATGGAGGACAGAGAGGATGGAGGACAGAGGGAGGATGGAGGACAGAGGGATGATGGAGGACAGAGAAGATGGAGAACAGGGAGGATGGAGGACAGAGGACAGAGGGATGATGGAGGACAGAGAGGAGGGAGAACAGACACCCTGGCAACACTACACTAGACAAACTGGTTCATTGTTAGTACATGAACTACAGAGATGACTATATAATCAGATGTAGGCAGCAACACTAAGGTGAGATGGTCAGAGGACTAGATCACTGGTCACCATGCCAGAAACAAGAAAATGGAGCACAGTTACAGTAACGAGGTGCTGCTAATTAACTATGGAATGAGCTGGAGGAGGAGGAAGGGAGGAGGAAAGGGAAGGAAAGGGAGAAGAGCAGTGGAGACACCACTCAGCAGATCATGTTGGCGTCCCCCTGCAGCGTAGGCCTATAGCAGCATAGCTATGACGAAGCTGTGATTAAGACGAGCCTACTCTAGTCTGAGCTCATACAACTATATATATATATATATATATATATATATATAATATATATATATATATATATATATATATATATAATAAAAATAGCAAAAACATCCCAGGATGTTGTGCGCGTTCTCTCACTGCGAAGAAATGCTGCGAGCCAGCCTGGCCCCTTTAAGAAGGTGGCCTTATGGGTAATGGTGTGGCCTTATGGGTAATGTAGTGTGCGTGTCGTGGGACAACAGAAGAAAACGGGGTTAGATGAAAAGTGGCGTGAGCATAAACAGCAGCCCAGCGTGTATAGATTTACATTCTCTGTTAACGACCTGTGTGATGTTACAAGTTCCTGTAGTGCCAGAATAAAGTTCCCGTTCCATGCAGAGAAAACTGTTTCTTTTTTTGTTGTTAGCGTGTTAGCCGCTAATTACGTGCCAAAAATAGCACAATACCAGCGGTTGCTTTACTACGGTTCAGAGACCAGAGGCTGTGAAGGTAACAGAAAGACCACAGTTGATTCTTTGTCTTGTTTCGCTGCAGTGCCTCGATACTTTTTTGCATTTTTTAAGCATATTTTAAACACATTATTTCGGCTCAGGGGGCTCCAGCTCCAGTTAGTGGATTTTAATTTTCGCAGGGGGTGCACCGGTCCCCATTAACCGCGAAAAATAAGGGATCACTGTATTAGCCCCTACACACTAAGATTAGACTAACTGTAGGCTTTACTGAACAGAAATGTTGCGCTCTGAGAGTAGAGAGCTCTATTAGGAGCATAACGAGCTATCAGGTCTGCTAGATAAACAATATTGAGTCTTGAACCAGAAGATGAAACCAGACGCTTCATCACGTCTGCTTCTAAAAGCACCCATGATCCTCCCTGGTCAGCAGCAGATTCAACACTTACATCACCGTGATGTCACAGATGACGTCTAGTCACACTTTAGTGTCCAGGATGATGGTTGATCATGGAGCCTCTGGACCTGGACCACCTGCTGAACCAGTGAGCTACCCAGCAGCCCACCTGAGGTTTACGTCTGCCGTCGGGGGTCTCCAAGCCCAGTCCTGGAGGGCCGCTGGCCTGGAGGTGTTAGATGTTTCCCTGCCACAGCACACCTGGTTTAGATGAATGGATCACCTGCCTGAACCAGGTGTGTGGTCCTCCAGGACCTGGTCTGGATAGCCCCGTTTACAGCGTCCCACGTCAGGTCATTTTAAAGCTGCAGACAAGCATAGCGACACCTGGTGGACAGCAGAAGGGCACCGCTGCATCTGCTCAGGTACGACTGAGCTCCAAAACCACTGAGACAGAAGCTACAACAGTTTCAGCCTCCGTGGACACCCATGGACACGGAGAACTTTAAGAACCTCGTCGTGGAAATGACTTGTAGCAGTAACATCTATGGCAGCCAGTGTTGTTTGATGACAGGAGCCACTAACTGGTCCACCATGGAGCTGTGGTGATGATGACGATGTTGTCCTGCAGGTCAGAAGGACCAGAAGCTGCAGGTGCTTGGTGGTCACCTCCTGAACCTCCTGAAGGAGCAGAGGGGTCTGAGGCAGAGACTGATGAAGCCACTGGCTCGCACCAACCTTCCCGTCCCGGCCGCCGCCCACAGGTAGCAACCGTCTCCATGGTGACCTGGTTCCTGGTCCTGAATTCAGAACATCTGAGGTGACGTGTGCCATTTCAGGTTCGTGGTGGACTCCTTCAAGCTGATGCTGGACTTCATTGAGCGTCTGGAGGAGAAGCTGAGCTCTGCCCAGAACCAGACCACAACTACAGACCGCCTGGCTCTGCTGGTAAGTCACATGACCTCATCGAGGCCAGCTCGCCACTCACATGAGGTGTTCAATGTTCTTTATGGTTTCTGTTGTCTGGTGTCTCCAACTGTTTCAGTTCTTCAGTGGAAAGTTCTCATAAATTATGTCCAGGTTGGACTCAGGTGTCCTGCTGCTGTTAAAGCTGATTCTCCTGACGGGTCTGGACCTAGTTACCTAGTCTAGCTAACTAGACTACAGGACATGTGAGGGCCACTGAGCTCCTCAGACCCACCTTCAGCCTCTGTCTTACCAGGAGGTTGGTTCTCTCCCTGAAGCTTTTTTATATTGATATCAAATTGTCAAAGGAGAACTGGATAAAACCTCTGAGACATCAGCTCCTGGTTTCTGAAGAGCGCTTTTTTGAAACCAGTTTTTTAGATCAGTGGGGGGACGTCACATTGGCAGGACTGGACTCCAGCCGTGAGTTATCCATAAATGAGTGGAACGCTCAAACCTGACAGTCAGATGGAACATCTGGTTCCTGGTGCTTCTTTAATTCAATTCAGTTCAGTTTTATTTTTAATAATAACCTCTAATAATAATCTCTCCAATAACCTCTCTTTTATCTGAATTTAGAAGCAAAAAGTAAGAAGACATCCAGGACTTAATGTCATTAAGACACCCTTGAAGTTTAGCCAAAGGTTTTATTTCCTCTGGTTTCATAGATAAATACAGCTGCGTATCATCCGCGTAGCAATGAAAGTTTATGCCGTGGTTCTGGATACATTTTTCCAAGGGCAGCATGTATAAAGTGAAAAGGATTGGTTCCAGCACTGAACCCTGTGGGATGCCATAGCAGACCCTAGTCCAGGGGTGTCCAAACTCCAGTCCTGCCCTAGTCCGTGTAGAAGAAACGTCATTAACATGGACGAACTATTAGCTGTCAGATAGGTATGACTTAATCCAGCCTAATGCTGTTCCTTTAATTCCAACAGTGTGCTCTAATCTATGCAGCAAAAGGCTGTGATCAACGGAATCAAAAGCAGCACTGAGGTCCAGCAGAACAAGGACAGAAACTAATCCATTGTCTGAGGCCATGAGGAGGTCGTTGGAGACTCTAATCAGTGCAGTTTCTGTGCTATGATGAGATCTGAACCCTGACTGAAAGACCTCAGATAGATCATTTCTATGCAGGTGTTCTCCTAACTGGCTAGCAACTATTTTTTCCAGAATTTGAGAGATAAATGGAAGGCTGGATATTGGTCTATAGCACAGGTGTCAAACGGATTCATTAAAGGGCCATGTGGCTGCAGGTTTTTGTTCCAACCAGCAGCAGCACAGCTGAGTTGTTTCAGTCAATCAACTAGTTGTCTTCACTGAAGGTCTGAACCAGTTCAGTTGATTGAATGAAACCAGTCAGATGTGTTTCTGCTGGTTGGAACAAAAACCTGCAGCTGCACGGCCCTTTAACGGATCAGTCTGACACCCCTGATCTATAGTTTGCTAAAATGTCTGGATCAAGAGATCGTTTCTTAAGCAAACACTTTAATCAGAGTATAGCATCAAGTCAATTAAACCTTCTGGGATATTGATTTGGTCAGGTAAGTAGCAGAGGGGGTTGTTAATCAGTTTCAGCTGCTTTGGTGTTAATGAAATTAACAACAGGTGCACTAGAGGGGCAACAACGAGACGACCATCAAAACAGGAATGGTTTTACAGATGGAGGCCACTGACATTTTTTCCCCTCCTCATCTTTTCTGACTCTTTTTCACCAGTTTTGCATTTGGCTAGGGTCACTGTCACTACTGTTAGCATGAGGCGATACCTGGACCCTACAGAGGTTGCACAGGTGTCACTACTGTTAGCATGAGGCGATACCTGGACCCTACAGAGGCTGCACAGGCAGTCCAACTCCTCCAGGATGGCACATCAATACCTGCCAGAAGGTTTGCTGTGTCTCTCAGCACAATCTCAAGAGCATGGAGGAGATTCCAGGAGACAGGCAGTTACTCCAGGAGAGCTGGACAGGGCCGTAGAAGGTCTACAACCCATCAGCAGGACCGCTATCTGCTCCTTTGTGCAAGGAGGAGCAGGAGGAGCACTGCCAGAGCCCTACAAGATGACCTCCAGCAGGCCACTGGTGTGAATGTCTCTGACCAAACAATCAGAAACAGACTTCATGAGGGCGGCCTGAGGGCCCGACGTCCTCTAGTGGGCCCTGTGCTCACTGCCCGGCACCGTGGAGCTCGATTGGCATTTGCCACAGAACACCGGAATTGGCAAGTCCGCCACTGGCGCCCTGTGCTTTTCACAGATGAGAGCAGGTTCACCCTGAGCACATGTGACAGACGTGAAAGGGTCTGGAGAAGCCGTGGAGAACGTTATGCTGCCTGTAACATCGTTCAGCATGACCGGTTTGGTGGTGGGTCAGTGATGGTCTGGGGAGGCATATCCATGGAGGGACCACAGACCTATACAGGCTAGACAACAGCACCCTGACTGCCATTAGGTATCGGGAATGAAATCCTTGCACCCATTGTCAGACCCTATGCTGGTGCAGTGGGTCCTGGGTTCCTCCTGGTGCAAGACACGTTTGCTTGTCGTTCTTTCAGCCTTTTCTATTTTTTTTTATTTTTTATGTTTAACATGAGGGAAAATACTGCGAATATCAATTCAAGTCAGCAACTACTAAAATTATGACCGACTTAACAAGCTGTTTTCTGGCATGAGAGGGGATATTCTTTAGGGGTGCTCCGATCGATCGGTGACCTGATTGGATCGGCCGATATGCATATGATCGGGATCGGTCAGAATTGTCATTAAAGCCGATCAAAAGAGCCGATCAAAAACGCTCTATTCTCGTGCGCATACACTGTGTATAGACCTTTTTGGGCCAGCCCCCAGGAAGTACCCCGTCCGCCATTGCTGGGTTGTGCTACAGAGCGACACTCTCACCGGCTCGCAGATTAACCAGTGTTTTTCTTTTTGTACAAATATATATTTTTATAATGTTGAGTGGGAATACATGTTCCGTCATGAACTGTGCCAACAATGGCGTGAAAATTCAACAATGGAAGAAGAAAGTATGTGAAATACACAAGCCTTTACTGCACGAAGACTGCCTTGTTTGCAGAACAAGAAGTTAGGAAGACGTGGGTGAAAAATATCAACAGAAAGTACTTTGTTCCAAATGAATACAGCCGGGTGAGTTTTCGTTAACATTTAATCTCGTACTATTCAGTCTTGCTGAGAGTCCCGGACGATTCTGGCTGAAAGAACAGCAGTATGACGCTACTGTAGCCCTCGGCACTAGCACAAGCCTATAAATCAATGAATGAATGAATGAATGACTTAGGAGAATGATAAAATAAATTAAATATAACATTAACACATAGCCTAATTTACCGCTAGCGTTAACGTTACAGTAGCATAATCTTTATGGTTTGTTGACGTTAGTTATAACCAGCGTTGCAGCGTTCCACAGTTTTTAGTGTTTGATTATGGGAATAGATCATGCTATTTCCATAACCAATCATTAAAAACAGCGATAAACTACCTTCATCTGTAACTGGAGGCCACTGCCTAACATCATCAATCCAAGACATGTCTGTGTTATCCGTAACAAATGCTCCACGCTGCTGTGTTTGGGTTAGTTGGTGGAGCACCGCACACTCCAGTTATGGCGGGGCCACTAGGGGGTGCATGTCCACAATTTTTAAGACAGCAAGAAACAAAGGGAAATAAATACAATCGCTGATCGGTATCGGATCGGCCGATATTGATTTCAGTGATCGGTGATCGGCCCCAAAAACTCTGATCGGAGCACCCCTAGTATTCTTGATTTTCCTGATTGAGAAATCGTTTTTTTGATTATGCCGACGTTACTTGAACATAACATTTACTGCCGGTCATTCAAGGCTCAGAGGGAGTGAGGCACTGCCGTGTTGACAAATATATATATGTTGTCGGGCCTGTTGGTCGTGATATCGGACTTATCGGAATGGCGTCATAATTTCCTGTTATCGGCCCGATACTTATCGTGCACCACTAGTGAGAACTTCTCCAACTCTTGATGGAAGCTGCGCTGCCACCGCGACACAAAGCGCCCACAACCAAGACTTGAGTTCAGAGTGAACGGAGACGGAGCTGAGAGAGTCAGAGGACAGGACCTGGACGGTTTAGTGCTGGTTGAACTGGTTTTTGGAGACAGAGGACTGTGAAACAACTCTTCCTAAAAGTACACAAATATTCCATCAAATAAAATCAAAACTGATCATTTAACGTAAACAAACATCTATAGTGCTGTTTTAATTGGACTGTTTTTCCCAGCATTCCTTTCTGCTGAACATCTCCCTTAAATCCAGAGCAGCTCCATCCAGCAGAAGTCCTTCTGTGGAGCTGATGCTTCATCTGGGAGTGTTTCAGATGACAGTCGTCGTTAAATGTTCTGACATGAGCCGTTTCCACTGGAGGACATCATGACTGTCAACCAGTGATCATCTCTGTGGCTTCTCAGCACGGAGCTGTGTTTGTACTGGTTTCCAGTTTGTTCCAGTTCATCCATGAATCTCTGTCTCCACCAGGACACGTCGTGCACCCAGCTGCTGACTCTGGCAGCGGAGACAGAGACTCTGTCCAGCAGGATCCTGCAGTGGAGGATGCTCAGCAGCAGTCATGTGACCTCTGAGCTGCATCATCCTTCATCCTGCTGACCCTCCTCATCCTCACCGCTGCTGGACCCTGATCCGCTGCTGGACCCTGATCCGCTGCTGGACCCTGATCTGCTGCTGGATCCTGGTCCGCTGCTGGACCCTGATCCGCTGCTGGACCCTGATCCGCTGCTGGATCCTGGTCCACTGCTGGACCCTGTTTCTGTAGATGGACTCTGTTTTTGGACCTTCATCACATCACTCAATTACTTTATATGAAAAAATGGAATAAAAACATTTTCAGTTGTTGCAGTGACATCCTCAGTTTTTATCCTGCAGCTTGAATCCATTCAGATTCTGTTCAGCATTAATACATATTAAAATACTTAAAAAATAATAATTATAAACTATGATTTTGTTTTATATAATTAAATCTACTTTACTTAGCTGAACCACAAAGTGGTGTCCTGTAACACCACTTTGTCCCACTAGAGGTGCTCTTGGCAGCGTCCTACACCTGCAGCTGACTGGAGCGTCTGCTCACCTGAACGCGTCATCAGCGGCAGAAACTTCCAATCAAAAGTCCTCAGCTGGACCAGTTGAGTTCTGGCTCCGCCTATTTTACCCAGATGCAAACCAACAAGAAAAAGTCAAGTATAAAAATTATATTGTAATAAAATTAAATCATTCATAAGTTATTTATACTTTGTTCCAATTCTTAATTAAAATAAAAACATAAAATGATTATATGTATTTTAAATAAACTAAATGTTAAAATGGTTAATACCTTAAAAGTTATTTAGATTAATATTTTTTTAGAAAATTATTAAATTAATTGAATAAATATATTTAAATAATCCAAACTTTAACTCTGCTCTAAAATGTTTTTATTCCAGTCTCTTAGTTTTTTTTTCTGATCTCGTTTATAAGGAATTTACTTTACTGTTTTGTTCTGAACATCCTGTTGACGTTTAGATTTAAATTAAAAATGTTTTTATTTGTTATTGTCGGGTGTTTAAATAAAGCTCTACATAAAAAACAACTCTGTTTCCGGGTTATAAGGTATTTCCGCTCCAGGTTCGGTGACGTTGCTCTGACAGGTTCTGTTGTTGCTGCGGTTCGTCTCCGTCTCCAGGTGAGATTCTACAGCTTCTCTGGTTCTGGTCCGGTGGACCGAACTGGCGGCTCCGCGGAGACCCGGAGAACAGCAGTCTGTCCGGGCTGAATCGAGCTCAGGTCCCGGACCGCAGCTGTTAGCAGCTGCTAACAGCTGCGGTCCGGGACCGTCGGTTTGGTTTTTATTAAAAATCCAAGAACGACAGACAGACAGGATTCGGAACCGTTCCGCACCGGAACCAGGACAGAAACACGAACCACCTTTACACAGTCGCGGGGCGTCTTTAAAAGACCGGTTCTGGATGTCTGGTAGTCCTGGTTCTAGGTGTCTGGGGGTCCTGGTTCTGGATGTCTGGTAGTCTTGGTTCTGGATGTCTGAGGGTCCAGGTTCTGGGTGTCTGGGGTCCTGGTTCTGGATGTCTGGGGGTCTTGGTTCTGGACGTCTGGGGGTTCTGGATGTCTGGTGGTCTTGGTTCTGGATGTCTTGGGGTCCTGGTTCTGGATGTCTGGGGGTTCTTGATGTCTGGGGGTCTTGGTTCTGGATGTCTGGGGGTCCTGGTTCTGGATAGCTGGGAATCCAGGTTCTGTATGTCTGGGCGTCCAGGTTCTGGGTGTCTGGGCGTCCAGGTTCTGGGTGTCTGGGGGTCCAGGTTCTGGGTGTCTGGTGGTCCAGGTTCTGGATGTCTGGGGATCTTGGTTCTGGATGTCTGGGGATGTTGGTTCTGGATGTCTGGGGGTTCTGGATGTCTGGGGGTCTTGGTTCTGATGGGGGGTCTGGATTCTGGGGGTTCTGGATGTCTGGGGGTCTTGGTTCTGGATGTCAGGGGTTCTGGATGTCTGGGGGTCTGGATGTCTGGGGTCTGGTCTGGATGTCTGGTGGTCTTGGTTCTGGATGTCTGGGGGTCCAGGTTCTGGATGTCTGGGGTCTGGGGTTCTGGATGTCTGGGGGTCCAGGTTCTGGATGTCTGGGGGTCTTGGTTCTGGATGTCTGGGGGTTTTCTGGATGTCTGGGGGGTCTTGGTTCTGGATGTCTGGATGTCTGGGGGTTCTGGATGTCTGGGGGGGGTCTTGGTTCTGGATGTCTGGGGGTTCTGGATGTCTGGGGGGGTCTTGGTTCTGGATGTCTGGGGGTTCTGGATGTCTGGGGGGTCTTGGTCTGGATGTCTGGGGGTTCTGGAGTCTGGGGGGTTCTGGATGTCTGGGGGTTCTGGATCTGGGGTCTTGGTTCTGGATGTCTGGGGTTTTCTGGATGTCTGGGGGTTCTGGATGTCTTGGGGTCCTGGTTCTGGATGTCTGGGGGTTCTGGATGTCTGGTGGTCCAGGTTCTGGATATCTGGGAGTCCAGGTTCTGGGTGTCTGGTGGTCCAGGTTCTGGATGTCTGGTGGTCCAGGTTCTGGATGTCTGGGGTCCAGGTTCTGGATGTCTGGGGGTCCTGGTTCTGGATGTCTGGGGGTCCTGGTTCTGGATGTCTGGGGGTCCAGGTTCTGGGTGTCTGGGGGTCTTGGTTCTGGATGTCTGGGGGTCCTGGTTCTGGATGTCTGGGGGTCCAGGTTCTGGATGTCTGGGGGTCCTGGTTCTGGATGTCTGGTGGTCCTGGTTCTGGATGTCTGGGGGTCCAGGTTCTGGGTGTCTGGTGGTCCTGGTTCTGCATGTCTGGTGGTCCTGGTTCAGGATGTCTGGTGGTCCAGGTTCTGGGTGTCTGGTGGTCCTGGTTCTGGATGTCTGGGGGTCCAGGTTCTGGGTGTCTGGGGGTCCAGGTTCTGGGTGTCTGGTGGTCCAGGTTCTGGATGTCTGGTGGTCCAGGTTCTGGATGTCTGGTGGTCCAGGTTCTGGGTGTCTGGGGGTCTTGAGTCTGGATGTCTGGGGGTCTTGGTTCTGGGTGTCTGGAGGTCTTGGTTCTGGATGTCTGGGGGTTCTGGATGTCTGGGGGTCTTGGTTCTGGGTGTCTGGGGGTCCTGGTTCTGGATGTCTGGAGGTCTTGGTTCTGGATGTCTGGGGGTTCTGGATGTCTGGGGGTCTTGGTTCTGGGTGTCTGGGGGTCTTGAGTCTGGATGTCTGGGGGTCTTGGTTCTGGGTGTCTGGAGGTCTTGGTTCTGGATGTCTGGGGGTTCTGGATGTCTGGGGGTCTTGGTTCTGGGTGTCTGGGGGTCCTGGTTCTGGATGTCTGGAGGTCTTGGTTCTGGATGTCTGGGGGTTCTGGATGTCTGGGAGTCTTGGTTCTGGATATCTGGATATCCAGGTTCTGGGTGTCTAGTGGTCTTGGTTCTGGATATCTGGGGGTCCAGGTTCTGGATGTCTGGGGGTCCTGGTTCTGGGTGTCTGGTGGTCCTGGTTCTGGATGTCTGGTGGTCCTGGTTCTGGATGTCTGGTGGGGTTAGGGTTCGTCCTGCAGGTCTTAGATGTTCCCTGGTTCAGAACAGCTGATTCAGATGAATGGCTCGTTAACAGACCAGGTCGTTAACACTCATTAGAACCAGGTGAGCTGAATGCAGCTCTACTGATTCTGACTCTACTCCAACCAGCCGGGTCGTCCATCCTCCATGTTTGTGTCAGAGTGGAACATCTCCACCCTCAGAAGACCTTTGCTCCAGTTTCAGTTCCTTCGTGACCCTTTGACCTGCAGCTGATTGTTTCTCCTCGTCTCTACAGGAAGTGAGTGACTGCAGCCTGCTCTCGTCTGCTCTACTGAGCGCGCTCAGCTGGGGGGTTTCCCTCCACAACAGACACTCGTACAGACAGAAGGTGGGACGCTGGTGTTCAGGAGCTCTTCTGATGCAACGCTGCAACAGTTTCTGGTTCTGCTGGCAGGAAGTGGTCTCCACTGACGTTCTGTGTGGTTTCAGGTAAAAATCCAACCGCCATCATGGTGCTGGCTGACCTGGGGAGGAAGATCACCTCGGCGCTGAGGTCGCTCAGCAACGCCACCATCATCAATGAAGAGGTAACTGCTGGTCCAGCTAATGAGATCAATCACAGCTGGCATCCAGAACCTGGAACCGACTTCTTCCTCATGTCGGTTACTGAGATGATTTCAGTTGTTTGAAATGTTCCATAAATAGGTCACCAGGGTTTCCCTCCGTTCGCTTTAAATTCTCCATTAGCTTTAAAAACCCCTAACCCTAAATGCACAGAGAAAAACATCCCAGTTTTAATAGTCACCTGTTACAGAATCAAGGTGACACGTTCAGATCGCAGGAGGCAGCGATACCTGAGCAGAAACAGATCAGCTTTAACACAGCAGAAACAAACTTCCCCACCTCCACCTGGCTCACGTGACGTTCCTGCTCACGCCGAGGACACGAGCTCGTCCACGATTCGTCCACACCTTTTCAGATTTTAAAGAATTTTTCAGATAAAACAGCCCAAACATTGTTGTATTTTTATTTCTGCGTTTGTTCTCACTCACGTTGTGTTTTAGCGCCGGATGTTTCAGACTTCCTGTTCTCACGCCACGTGACGTCATCACAGGACAGATATGTCAACATCTTCTTCAGAGCAGTCAAATCTGTTCAGTTCAATTCAGTAATACCTAATTAATTAATTTAAAAGGGCAGACTACATCTGTTAGACCCAGGTGAGTCCCAGGTTAAACCCAGGTGAGTCCCAGGTTAGACCCAGGTGAGTCCCAGGGTTAGACCCAGGTGAGTCCCCGATTAGACCCAGGTGAGTCCCAGAGTTAAGGGTTGTGTGTACTCTTGCGGCAATGTGTCGCCGTCAGCTTGTCGCAGAGATGCCACCGTCACTTTTGATTTATACTCGCCACAACGCAAGATGGACAAATCACGAACTAGCTAAACTTACCTCTTGCGTTTTTCCACTTCCTCACCGTCTCGGCCGTATCCAGACCCACATTCATCACTATCTCCCTCCAAGAATTACTAGAATATGTGCTGTCTTTGTAGTGGGGAGAACCAGAATCGTACAGATGTGGGTACTTCCTCATTTCTTCAGTGTGCTCTTTTCTATGCGGATGTAGACTTGACCAATCAGAGGCCTCCCTTTCTCTCCTCTCTGCGACACTGTCTGCGTCGACCTACAATTTTGGGTAGGCGCACTGGAATCTCTGCGTAGTGTCGGCGTAGGGTGAGGGGGGCATCTCTGCGTCGTCTGCGTAGGTGACCCAGACGACCTGACGTTCGAGTATAAATCAGGGCTTCAGACCCAGGTGAGTCCCAGGATTAGATCCAGGTGAGTCCCAGATGAGTCCCGGGTTAGTCCCAGGTTAGACCCAGGTGAGTCCCAGGTTAGACCCAGGTTAGACCCGGGTTAGTCCAACTGAGATCAGGGATCTCTTTGATGGGGGAGACCTGGTCCTCTGAGGGCCACATATAGACAAACGTCCACACACTCTCACAAACCTGGGTCACCAGGTAACCTACTCCATGTGTTTTTGGACTTTTTGTGAACCCAAAGGACAGCCAGTAAAAAAGACAATAGTAGTGGGCCCTTAATGGACCCCTGAAGTACTCCTCTACTGAGCTGTAGAGGACAAACTTCTGTTGAATGTCTCTGGAACCATTCGGTCCAAGACAGCATGGAAGAACTGAGTGCTGACCAACGTCAGTCCAGGAGTCTCTGGGTCCACAGTAGAAGAAGACCAGTTTCAGTTCTGTGCTCCACCTTAAATCCATAAAAACTAGCGCCGTCTCAGAGGTAATGATCTGCTTGTGACCAGGTGTTGAACGCCATGCTGAAGGAAGTGTGTGCTGCTCTGCTGGAGGCCGACGTCAACATCAAACTGGTCAAACAGCTCAGAGAGAACGTCAAGTGAGTTCAGTTCCTCCAGAGACCTGGATCAGGATGGGTCTAGCTGTGAAGCTGGTGAACAGGTGTGTTGGTGTCCCTGCAGGTCTGCCATAGACCTGGAGGAGATGGCTTCAGGTCTGAACAAGAGGAGGATGATCCAGCACGCCGTCTTCAAGGAGCTGGTCAAGGTGGGCTCAGCTGTTCAGGACCTTTCCTCGTGTTCAGAAGACGTTCACCTGTGAGACGTTAACATGTTGGACGTCTGTTTCAGCTGGTGGACCCTGGTGTGAAGGCCTGGACCCCCACTAAGGGGAAGAACAACGTCATCATGTTCGTTGGTCTGCAGGGCAGCGGCAAGACCACCACCTGCTCCAAGGTAACCTGCTGGAGATGCACCTGACCTTCAGAAAGAGACAGGGTCCCCCTGACCCTGACTACAGTAGTCTAGAAGGTTCTGGACTACAGTAGTCTAGACGGTTCTGGACTACAGTAGTCTAGACGGTTCTGGACCGCAGTAGAAGGTTCTGGACTGCAGTAGAAGGTTCTGGACTGCAGTAGAAGGTTCTGGACTGCAGTAGAAGGTTCTGGACTACAGTAGAAGGTTCTGGACTACAGTAGTCTAGACGGTTCTGGACCGCAGTAGTCTAAAAGGTTCTGGACTGCAGTAGTCTAGAAGGTTCTGGACTGCAGTAGTCTAAAGGTTCTGGACTACAGTAGTCTAGATGGTTCTGGACTGCAGTAGAAGGTTCTGGACTACAGTAGAAGGTTCTGGACAACAGTAGAAGGTTCTGGACTACAGTAGTCTAGACGGTTCTGGACCGCAGTAGTCCAGAAGGTTCTGGACTGCAATAGTCGAGAAGGTTCTGGACTACAGTAGTCTAGAAGGTTCTGGACTACAGTAGTCTAGACGGTTCTGGACTGCAGTAGTCTTGAAGGTTCTGGACTGCAATAGTCTAGAAGGTTCTGGACTACAGTAGTCTAGACGGTTCTGGACTGCAGTAGTCCAGACGGTTTTGGACCGCAGTAGTCCAGACAGTTTTGGACCGCAGTAGTCCAGATGGTTCTGGACCGCAGTAGTCTAGAAGGTTCTGAACCGCAGTAGTCTAGAAGGTTCTGGACTACAGTCGTCTAAACGTTTCTGGACCGCAGTAGTCTAGACGGTTTTGGACCGCAGTAGTCCAGATGGTTCTGGACCGCAGTAGTCTAGAAGGTTCTGGACCGCAGTAGTCTAGACGGTTTTGGACCGCAGTACCTGCAGCTGGAGGCTGTGATCAGGTCTTCTGGTGTGTCTAGTCGGTAGAATCTGTTTCATAAAACCACCTCCTCTCTAAGTATTTATTTAGCTTTATGTTGTTTTCTACTTATTATTTTTAATTCCTGAATGTTTTTAGCTTTTCTATTTTAATCTTTGTGATTTGTGTGTTCTGGTTTTGATCGATTGTCTTCTGTGAAGCTGTTTTAACGTGCTGTTATTAAAGTTGGTGTGGAGCGGTGGACAGCTCCTCCTGTCTCAGGACCTGTCTCCTGGTCTTAGGGCCTGTCTCCTGGCCTCGGGGACCTGTCTCCTGGCCTCGGGGCCTGTCTCCTGGCCTCGGGACCTGTCTCCTGGCCTCGGGGCCTGTCTCCTGGCCTCGGGACCTGTCTCCTGGCCTCGGGGCCTGTCTCCTGGCCTCGGGGCCTGTCTCCTGGCCTCGGGGCCTGTCTCCTGGCCTCAGGACCTGTCTCCTGGCCTTGGGACCTGTCTCTGGCCTCAGGGGACAGGTCCTGAGACAGGAGCCTCCTGGCCTCCTGGCCTCAGGGCCTGTCTCCTGACCTCGGGGTCTGTCTCCTGGTCTCCTGGCCCCGGGGCCTGTCTCCTGGCCTCGGGGCCTGTCTCCTGGCCTCGGGACCTGTCTCCTGGCCTCGGGGCCTGTCTCCTGGCCTCGGGGCCTGTCTCCTGGCCTCAGGACCTGTCTCCTGGCCTTGGGACCTGTCTCTGGCCTCAGGGGACAGGTCCTGAGACAGGAGCCTCCTGGCCTCCTGGCCTCAGGGCCTGTCTCCTGACCTCGGGGTCTGTCTCCTGGTCTGCCTGGCCTCGGGACCTGTCTCCTGGTCTTAGGGCCTGTCTCTGGCCTCGGGAGACAGACCCTGAGGCCTGTCTCCTCGTCTCAGGGCCTGTCTCCTGGCCTCCTGGCCTCAGGGCCTGTCTCCTGACCTCGGGGTCTGTCTCCTGGTCTCCTGGCCTCGGGGCCTGTCTCCTGGCCTCCTGGTCTCCTGGCCTCAGGGCCTGTCTCCTGGCCTCGAGGCCTGTTTCCTGGTCTCCCGGCCCCGGGGCCTGTCTCCTGGTCTCGGGTCCTGTCTCCTGGTCTTGGGGCCTGTCTCCTGGCCTCGGGACCTGTCTCCTGGCCTCAGGACCTGTCTCCTGGCCTCAGGACCTGTCTCTGGCCTCAGGGGACAGGTCCTGAGACAGGAGGAGGTGTCTTCTCTGTCTGACCCCTGTGTCCTGTCCCTCCTGCAGCTGGCCTATTATTACCAGAGGAAAGGCTGGAAGACCTGCCTGATCTGTGCAGACACCTTCAGAGCAGGTACGCAGGTGCTTCAGCTGCTTTCCCTCTCTAACCTGGTCACATGATGCTTCCATCATCACCAGGGATTCGGTTCTTCTCTCTCAGGTGCCTTCGACCAGCTGAAGCAGAACGCCACCAAAGCCAGAATCCCGTTTTACGGCAGGTGAGTTCCTCAGCAGCTGGAGCTCCGTGTTGCATTCAGGGACCCTGCTGACTCTCTGTTCCTTTCAGTTACACGGAGATGGATCCCGTGGTGATCGCCTACGAGGGCGTGGAGAAGTTTAAAGCGGAGAACTTTGAGATCATCATCGTGGACACCAGTGGACGACACAAGCAGGAGGACTCGCTGTTTGAGGAGATGCTGCAGGTGTCCAACGCTGTGGTGAGTACCTGAAGGCACCACGGCGGGCCTGTGGGTGGCGTCCAGGTGTGTTTCTGCTCCTCAGATCTTCCTCTGCTCTTGTGTCCATAGCAACCTGACAACATCGTGTACGTGATGGACGCGTCCATCGGTCAGGCCTGCGAGGCTCAGGCTAAAGCCTTCAAAGACAAGGTGGACGTGGCGTCTGTGATCGTCACCAAGCTGGACGGACACGCCAAAGGAGGCGGAGCTCTGAGCGCGTAAGACCAACATCCTCTGCTGTGGGGTGACGTCACAGCGCTGTCGGTTTACCTTTTTCTTCTGCTGCTTCCTGCCAGTGTGGCGGCCACCAGGAGTCCAATCATCTTCATCGGGACAGGAGAGCACATTGATGACTTTGAGCCGTTCAAGACTCAGCCGTTCATCAGCAAGCTGCTCGGTAAGAACCTTCTCTATTCAGGTTGGAGATGCTCCTGCTGGAGACAGCAGGACATCAGAGTCTGTGGACATCCTGGGAGATGGTGGAGAACATCCTCTGAGATGTTGGTGATCATCTTCTGAGATGTTGGAGAACATCCTCGGAGATGTTGGAGAACATCCTCTGAGATGTTGGAGAACATCCTCTGAGATGTTGGAGAACATCCTGGGAGATGTTGGAGAACATCCTGGGAGACCATCCTCAGATGTTGGAGAACGTCCTCGGAGATGGTGGAGAACATCCTGGGAGATGTTGGAGAACATCCTGGGAGAACATCCTGGGAGATGTGGAGAACATCCTGGGAGATGGTGGAGAACATCCTGGGAGAACATCTTGGGAGATGTTGGAGAACATCCTGGGAGAGGGTGGAGAACATCCTGGGAGAGGGTTGGAGAACATCCTGGGAGATGGTGGAGAACATCCTGGGAGATGGTGGAGAACATACTGGGAGATGTTGGAGAACATCCTGGGAGAGGGTGGAGAACATCCTGGGAGAGGGTGGAGAACATCCTGGGAGATGTTGGAGAACATCCTGGGAGATGTTGGAGAACATCCTGGGAGATGGTGGAGAACATCCTGGGAGATGGTGGAGAATATCCTGGGAGATGGTGGAGAACATCCTCAGAGATGGTGGAGAACATCCTCGGAGATGGTGGAGAACATCCTGGGAGAACATCCTCGGAGATGGTGGAGAACATCCTCGGAGATGGTGGAGAACATCCTCGGAGATGTTGGAGAACATCCTGGGAGATGTTGGAGAACATCCTGGGAGACCATCCTCAGAGATGTTGGAGAACGTCCTCGGAGATGTTGGAGAACATCCTGGGAGACCATCCTCAGATGTTGGAGAACGTCATCGGTGATGGTGGAGAACATCCTGGGAGATGTTGGAGAACATCCTGGGAGAACATCCTGGGAGATGGGTGGAGAACATCCTGGGAGATGTGGAGAACATCCTGGGAGAACATCTTGGGAGATGTTGGAGAACATCCTGGGAGAGGGTGGAGAACATCCTGGGAGATGTTGGAGAACATCCTGGGAGATGGTGGAGAACATCCTGGGAGATGTTGGAGAACATCCTGGGAGAGGGTGGAGAACATCCTGGGAGATGTTGGAGAACATCCTGGGAGATGGTGGAGAACATCCTGGGAGATGGTGGAGAACATCCTGGGAGATGGTGGAGAACATCCTGGGAGATGGTGGAGAACATCCTGGGAGATGGTGGAGAACATCCTCGGAGATGGTGGAGAACATCCTCGGAGATGGTGGAGAACATCCTGGGAGAACATCCTCGGAGATGGTGGAGAACATCCTCGGAGATGTTGGAGAACATCCTGGAGATGTTGGAGAACATCCTCGGAGATGTTGGAGAACATCCTCGGAGATGTTGGAGAACATCCTCTGAGATGTTGGAGAACATCCTGGGAGATGTTGCAGAACATCCTCGGAGATGTTGGAGAACATCCTCGGAGATGTTGGAGAACATCCTCAGAGATGTTGGAGAACATCCTGGGAGATGTTGCAGAACATCCTCGGAGATGTTGGAGAACATCCTCGGAGATGTTGGAGAACATCCTCTGAGATGTTGGATAACATCCTGGGAGATGTTGCAGAACATCCTCTGAGATGTTGGAGAACAACCTCGGAGATGGTGGAGAACATCCTGGGAGAACATCTTGGGAGATGGTGGAGAATGTCTTCGGAGATGTTGGAGAACATCCTGGGAGATGGTGGAGAACATCCTGGGAGATGGTGGAGAACATCCTGGGAGATGGTGGAGAACATCCTCGTGGATGGTGGAGAACATCCTCATCTCCATCCTCGGAGGCGTTCACCTCCGTCCTCGGAGATGACTCCGCTGAGGTCCTGTACCCGTCAGTACACAGACAGACACCAGAATATGTTTATTGAAGTGGTTTTACTGATGACACACCTGCACCACATCTGGAGTTCAGTCTTACAGACTTTAGACACTGTGGCGAGAGAAAAGTATGTTAACCCGTTTAATTAAATGTTTTTTTGCATTAATTAACCGTTAAACTCTGATCCTTCATCTAAGATGCGATGACGGACCCTGATGATGATGATGATGATGGTGGTTTGTTGATGAACTGTTGTGAACGTAGAGCTGCTGGAGGTGAGATGTGTCTGTTGATCACCTTCTAAACTCAAATCTCCTTGATCTCGTCAGGGATGGGGGACATCGAAGGGCTGATCGACCGGGTCAACGAGCTGAAGCTGGACGACAACGAGGAGCTGATTGACAAACTCAAACACGGTGAGAAAGCTTTGTCCCGCTGACGTCCACGGTCGTCACCTGTCCGTCGCTGACCTGTGGACTCTCACCTGCAGGCCAGTTCACTCTCAGAGACATGTACGAGCAGTTCCAGAACATCATGAAGATGGGGCCCTTCGGACAGATCATGGTAACCTCAGCCACACCAGCAGCAGGTCCAGGCAGGACCACCTGACCCCCTTCACCTGAAAACGACAACGTGACCCTCAGAGAAGTTTAGATCTGTTTAGTTGGTAGAAGCAGCTGTTGACATTTAGGAACAGTGACTCACAGATTCACTTGTCTGGTTCATCTGGCTGGTCTTCAGTAGGAGGTCCTCCATGATCCAGGTCAAGGTTTTCTTCGCCATGGTTTCTCCTGCTATGGGAGTTGTTTTAACTTGATATTGTTTTTTTTTTTTACCTAATGTTTAGTAATATTACTAATAGTTTACTAAAAAAAGCACTCGGAGAGCGCACAACAGTTCCCCCATATAGCGATTGACAGATTGCGATAAATCCCGCATTCTGGATCAAGGTTGTTGTCGTTAATGAAAACTAGAATTGAAAAAACATTTTCGTTAATTGAAATAAAATAAAAACGAGAGTTTTTTAAAAAACAATAACTAACTTATAAAGCGAACTAAAATTAACTATAATATTGTCAAGAACGTCCTTTGTTTTCATGTTTGTAATTTTTTTTCCTCATAAACGTTTGAAATCTATTAACTTCGCTCCTCCGTTCAACAACAACCGCAAAAAAAAAAAAAAAAAAAAAAAAAAGATCAGCAGTGATGGCGGCGGCAAAAGTTGGGAGAAAGCGCTACAGTCCTATTTGGGATTTCTTTGACTATGACTGTGTTAACGATAAAAATAAGTGCCTTGTTGTAGAAGCAGGTGATACAATGTGTGGAATACTTCTCAAGAGGAAAAAAACCCACGAATCTGAAAGTCCACTTGAAAAGCTCGCACAAGAAGGCTAACCAAGACTAGCTGGATAAGCTAGCCTAGGCTAGCCCCCTGGAAAGAGAAGCTACAGCTGCAGGCCAGTCAGCGTTGGGAAGGAACGGGAGAAAACAGCAACTATAATGGACTGTTTCCACTGGCGACCAAACAGCTGCTGGTCAGTAAATACGCAGGAACACCACAAGCGGGAAGACGCATTGATAAATATGTTTATTGAGACCAGAATGTAAACACGACTATGTGATTCGATAGCCTTCAAAAAGTTCAGTGCTTCACTCGAACCAAAATTACAACCCTAATTTACAAAATAAAACTAACACTGAAACTAATAAAAACTAAACTAAAACTAAGTATTTCAATACAAAAATGAATAAAAACTAGCAAAACTGCTCTAAAAACAAATTAAAACTAACTGAATTTGAAAAATAAACTAAAACTAATAGAAAATCCAAAACTATTATAACCCTGTTCTGGATCAGATCCAGATCAGCCTTGGAAATTTGATAAAGGTTCCCATTGTCAATCCCTGAGTGAAATTTCATGAATTTTGGGCAGTAATTAACGGAGATATTGAGAAACAAAATTTTCGGCCCCATTGACCGCAATGTTATCGAAAATTTGAAAGTGATCCAGAATCCAGGATTTCTTCCGGATCACACCCAAAATGAAATCAGTTCTTCCTTTTCACATTTCTGACAACTCCTGAAAATTTCATCTAAATCCATCCATAACTTTTTGAGTTATCTTGAACACAGACAGATAAATGCAGGTAAAAACATTACCTCCTTGGCGGAGGTAATAATATTTGGTCCGGGGTCAGGGGTCGTGGTCTGGGACAGTTTGTATTGTCATAGACGCTCTACATTAAAGCTGAATTGAACTCGTGGGTTTCTACATGTCCTTCCCTAATTCGCTGAGGCGATATCCTGTGACCGTCGCCAGAAGATGACACGTCAGCAGGTCGAGTACACCTGTCAGCTGGTCACCAACCATCAATGAAGACCTGAATGAGAAAACCAGAGCCTGTAGAAGAGGAACAGGACAAAGCTCCGGTGACATCACCATAGGTTTCTGAGGAGAACCTCCTCATACCACTCAACACTGTTGGAGGAGGTCCAAACCAGCAGGACTGGAACATCTGTCACAGGCTTCCATGCTCTAATACAGATGTTCCTCCAGCTGACCTCTTCTACATCCTGGACCAGACCAGGCTGAAACGTTCCTCAGACTCCTCCAGACATAAAACACTCTAGAGACGTGTGTGTCCTACATCCACATGTAAAGCCTTGATCGTTCCCTGAGAAGTTTCTCTGTAAACGTTGCTGTGAAGATACTGAAGTCTCCTTGTGGAACCAGGGGACGGGTTGTCCATACCTGCTGACTGTCGGGCTGCAGGCGGGTTTGATGATCTCCTGATGGAGGCGGAGCTTCAGTGATGCTGCTCCCATTTGTCACCAAAAGGTTTTATGCCTTCATAAATGGATCTTTCTGGCAGTTTGAAAGAGGAATATTTCCTCCAAACTCCAAAGGAAACCCTTTTTCACATCTCCAGGTCACTGAGAAGAGTCCCTCTATATTCTCAGTAGGAACCATCTCCATGGTCATGATGAAGGGCAGAACTCATCAGAGGTCCCAGAGTCTTCCTGAAGGTCTGAACCCACTGCTAATGGGTGGAATGGTGGACAATGACCTCCTAGAAATCCTTCAGGCCAAGACTGAACAGTTCTGGCTGCAGACGTGGAGAAGAACCTGCCAGGATCAAAGAAGTTCTGGACCTCCATCAGTAGAGCTGGGTGAAAATAGGACTTTACTTCATAGCAGATAAATTTTAGCAATGTTTTAAAGTGTTGCTCAGGTTTGTGTGTCTGCTGGCTGGACCTCCTCTGTAGACCAGATCTTTGAAGACCTGGACGGTGTGACTGATGGTGTGTCTGCCTGTGTCTTCAGGGGATGATTCCAGGCTTTGGGACTGACTTCATGAGTAAAGGAAACGAGCAGGAGTCTATGGCCAGACTGAAGAAACTGATGACCATCATGGACAGCATGAACGACCAGGGTAAGGCACTCTCTCACACTCAGACCGGTTCTGTCCTCGTAGATCTGCGTCAGAATCCAGAACTGGACCCAACAGCTGATAAAGGAAAACACTGGACCAGACCTCAGATCAGAACCCACACCTTAGACTGGACCCCAGACTGGTCTCCCGACTTCCAAAGGTCCTACATCAGGGGTCGGTAATCTGTCTGGTGCAGTGATGCATCCTGACTGGTGACCATCAGAGATTCTCTGACCAGTCTCTGACTGGTCTCTGACCAGTCCGTGAGCTGACTGGTCAGTTGAGTTTAGAATCACGGATTGTGAAGGTGGTCTGACTGGTTTGACTGGTTGTCTTCGGTGCAGAACTGGACAGCAAAGATGGAGCAAAGCTGTTCAGTAAACAGCCCAACAGGATCCAGAGGGTGGCCCGGGGCTCGGGGGTGGCCACCAGAGACGTCCAGGAGCTCCTCACTCAGTACACCAAGTTTGCTCAGATGGTCAAGAAGATGGGAGGCATCAAAGGGCTCTTCAAAGGTAACCTGGAGGGGAGGGGCTCTCAGAAGCTCACCTGTGAGAGCAGCCAGGAGGGCGTCTGGGGGGGTCACCAGAATCTGAGTCCTAACACTGAAATGTTTTTCAGGAGGAGACATGTCCAAGAACGTTAACCCATCTCAGATGGCCAAACTGAACCAGCAGATGGCCAAGATGATGGACCCCCGCGTCCTGCACCACATGGGTAAGACACCCCCCCACCTCCCTAAGGGCTGGTCTAAGGTTGGTCCAGGTTAGGTTTAGGGTTGGTCCAGGGTTGGTCCAGGGTTGATCCAGGTTAGTTCCAGATTAGGTCCAGGGTTGGTCCAGGTTAGGTCCAGTGTTGGTCCAGGTTAGGTCCAGGCTTGGTCCAGGATAGGTCCAGGGTTGGTCCAGGTTAGATATAGGGTTGGTCCAGGGTTGGTCCAGGTTAGATCCAGGGTTGGTCCAGGTTAGATATAGGGTTGGTCCAGGATAGGTCCAGGGTTGGTCCAGGTTAGATCCAGGGTTGGTCCAGGGTTGGTCCAGGTTAGATATAGGGTTGGTCCAGTGTTGGTCCAGCATTGGTCCAGCTTTGGTCCAGGGTTGGTCCAGTGTTGGTCCAGCATTGGTCCAGCTTTGGTCCAGGCTTGGTCCAGGTTAGGTCCAGGGTTGGTCCAGGCTTGGTCCAGATTAGATCCAGGGTTGGTCCAGGTTAGATCCAGGGTTGGTCCAGCGTTGGTCCAGCTTTGGTCCAGGCTTGGTCCAGGTTAGGTCCAGGGTTGGTCCAGGCTTGGTCCAGATTAGATCCAGGGTTGGTCCAGGTTAGATCCAGGGTTAGATCCAGGGTTGGTCCAGGGTTGGTCCAGCGTTGGTCCAGGGTTAGATCCAGGGTTGGTCCAGGGTTGGTCCAGGGTTGGTCCAGGTTAGATCCAGGGTTGGTCCAGGTTGGTTCCAGGGTTGGTCCAGGCGTTGGTCCAGGTTAGATCCAGGGTTGGTCCAGGGTTGGTCCAGGTTAGATCCAGGGTTGGTCCAGGGTTGGTCCAGGGTTGGTCCAGGTTAGATCCAGGGTTGGTCCAGGGTTGGTCCAGGTTAGGTCCAGGGTTGGTCCAGGGTTGGTCCAGGTTAGATCCAGGGTTGGTCCAGGGTTGGTCCAGGGTTGGTCCAGGGTTGGTCCAGGTTGGTCCAGGTTGGTCCAGGTTGGTCCAGGGTTGGTCCAGGGTTGGTCCAGGTTAGATCCAGGGTTGGTCCAGGGTTGGTCCAGGTTAGGTCCAGGGTTGGTCCAGGTTAGATCCAGGGTTGGTCCAGGGTTGGTCCAGGGTTGGTCCAGGGTTGGTCCAGGTTAGGTCCAGGGTTGGTCCAGGTTGGTCCAGGGTGGTCCAGGGTTGGTCCAGGTTAGATCCAGGGTTGGTCCAGGGTTGGTCCAGGGTTGGTCCAGGGATCAGGGTTGGTCCAGGGTTGGTCCAGGTTAGTTGGTCCAGGGTTGGTCCAGGGTTGGTCCAGGTTAGATCCAGGGTTGGTCCAGGCCCAGAAACCAGCTGGAACACGTCCACCTTAGTTCAGTCACAGTTATCTGGTCTGTTAGTGGGTTAGGAACTATTATGGTCTATTGGTCTTATTTAGGTGAGTTTCCAACAGTGGGGTCTCAGGAGTGTGTCAGTAATGTGTGTGTGTGTGTGTGCTTGTGTGTGTGTGTCCAGGTGGCATGGCCGGCCTTCAGTCGATGATGCGTCAGTTTCAGCAGGGAGCTGCTGGAAACATGAAAGGCATGATGGGATTTAACAACATGTGACCCTGCCCCTCGCACCAACCAGCTGCCTTCAGAGGGAGAGAAGCTCCGCCTCCCTGCAGGTGCAGGTGTCTTCAGCTGCTTCAAACCAACAAATGACATCAGATTTGTGATTTTTAGAAAAACAGCAGAATAAAAATGAGGATTTAAAGGAGCTGCCCAAAGTTTTAGATGTTTTTGTCTGAGAAATGTCTGGAAGCCCCTCCCCCATCCCCCTGGGAGGAGGGGGAGATCATTAACTTAACTGTAAAGATGCTTTGAGTGTAAAGTTAAAGCTAGCAGAGTGGGTCCTGATTGGATGAGCTGATGTCACATGACCAGGACGTTAGTGACAGTATTTTTGTCATAATAAACATTTATATTCCTCCACTTTAAATCTGCTCTGACTTTAATTCATCATCTGACTTCCTGCCAGCAGCAGAACCTCTGCTGATCCACAGCAGGAGGAACCAACCTGTATCTGCTGCTGGTACCGGTCCATCTGGGTCAGTACCGGGTCAGTACTGGTCCATCAGAGTCAGTACCGGGTCAGTACCGGTCTATGAGGGTCAGTATTGGTCCATCTGGGTCAGTACCGGTCCATCTGGGTCAGTACCGGTCCATGAGGGTCAGTATTGGTCCATCTGGGTCAGTACCAGTCCATCAGGGTCTGTACCGGTCCATCTGGGTCAGTACCGGGTCCGTACTGGTCCATCTGGGTCAGTACCGGGTCCGTACTGGTCCATCAGGGTCAGTACAGGTCCATCAGGGTCATTACCGGGTCAGTAGCAGTCCATCAGGGTCAGCACCGGTCCATCAAAGTCTGTACCGGTTCAGTACCGGTCCATCTTGGTCAGTTCCGGTCCATCATGGTCAGTTCCGGTCCATCTGGGTCAGTACCGGGTCCGTAACGGTCCATCAGGGTCATTCCGGTCTACCGGTCAGTACCGGGTCAGTCACCGGTCAGTCCGGTACAGGGTCAGGGTCACCCCGGTCAGTATTGGTACCGGGTCCGTACCGGTCCGGTCAGTACCAGGGTCAGTCTGGGTCAGTACCGGTCCGTCCCAGCAGTACCGGGTCCAGGTCCAGGTCAGTCCGGGTCCGTACCGGTCCATCAGGGTCAGTAGCGGGTCAGTACCGGTCCATCAGGGTCAGTACCTGTCCATCTGGGTCAGTACCGGTCCGTCAGAGTCAGTACCGGGTCAGTACTGGTCCATCAGGGTCAGTACCGGGTCCGTACTGGTGCATCTGGGTCAGTACCGGGTCAGTACTGGTCCATCTTGGTCAGAACCACCAACCTGGGACCAAAGCACCTGGTTGCTATGAAGCTGTTTTATTATTCAGTCTGTTGGAAACATCTTCTGATGGATGTATGGAACCATCTTGGCCTAAAGCAGATCAACTAGAACTGACTACCAGGTCCATCTGGAGGAAAATGTGCGAAGCGGAAACTACGTGCGAGTGCTCAGATTACAGTTTACAACAACAGTATAGAGTTATCACCAAATCGAGTTTAATTTTAAATTATAGAAAGGTTAAAGAAATCAGAAACTGTTCAGCGTTCAAACCACCAACAGGAATTACACGATCTTTTTGCTTTTTGTTTTTTGGTGCATTATTCCAAATATATAATAAAGGTTTTACAAATCAACATTTATGTTTTGTGACGTTTTTATCTCAGAAATCACTTCAACTGGGTCTGGGGAGTTCTCGACTGGGACCAGGTCTAAGGTGCCAAAACAATTGTAGTGGAGGTTTCACAAAGAACATTTAACAGTCCAGACTTCATCAGAGACTCTGGAGTCCAGGTTCAAGGAGAATAAGAGTTCTGGTTTTTGATCAGGACCTGGTCTAGACTGACTGCCAGAAATACAAAATAAAAGTTTTAACAGACCGTGACCCTGGACAGAAATCAGCCTTCATAGATGATGGAGGGTTTTCAGGAATCACTTATTTTAGTGTGAAACAGCGCCCTCTGGCGGCTCGGTTCCGTCTGTCTCCGGGGTTCCGGGCAGCAGCGCCCCCTGGCGTGGAATGTAGCATGGACTACACCACACCGATTTTTTCTTACAAAGTTAAAGAAATCTCATTTAAAATTATACATAGATGCTATCCCTGTAATGAAAATATTGCTAGGTTCTTCCCTGATGTGAAAAAGAATGTAGTTTTTGTGAATTAGAAAATGAATCAATAGAACACCTATTTTCAAGTTGTTTACATTCAGAAAGATTTTGGGAAGACATGGAAAGTTATTTGTCAAACCTCTTAAAAGAAACTATATACATAGAAGCTGTTGATATTTTATTTTATTTCAAAAATGCCAATGACAAATACAGATATATTGTCAATCTTTTTATTACTTTAGGCAAATTCTTTATACACAAATCAAAATTTCTGAAGCAAAAACCTATATTCAATATTTTTCTTATGGACATGAAGGTGTACTGTTCCTCACAGAGGAACCTGTTGCTCATGTAAAAAACTGAAACTGACATTTCCTCTGTTTAAGATTAGAACTTCATTTTTGTTTATTTTCAATTTTTTGTCTTTGTTCTTTTTTTTTTTTTTTATATATATATTTGTTGTTTACTATTGCACTTACTATTATACTGTGTACATTGATGTTTTTCATTGATGAGCATTGTGTTGTTTATGCTCTGAAATAAAGATTAAAAAAAAAAAAAAAAAAAGCGCCCCCTGGCGGCTCGGTTCCGTCTGTCTCCGGGGTTCCGGGCAGCAGCGCCCCCTGGCGGCTCGGTTCCGTCTGTCTCCGGGGTTCCGGGCAGCAGCGCCCCCTGGCGGCCGCCTCCAGACCGCGCGGCTGAGGGGATTTCCTGAGCGGAAGCAGCCGAGGGGGTTTCCAGTGTGATCAGCCCAGTCCTCCCCGCTGGATCGCTGACCTGGATCCCACCGACGTCTGCCCCACAAACCCGCGGAGCTTGGACCATCCAGAACCGAACCCGGACCATGAGGAGGCGGCCCGAGGCCCGGAGGCTCCAGTCCAGCGGCAGCGGCACGTTGACGGTCTGAACACCGCAGAGTCCGCCGGAGAACCGCCGACACAAGGAGGACCTCCGAACCGAGCTGAGAGCTGAACTGTGGCCTGTGGACGAGATTCATGTGAGTCAGAACCAGAGCCCAGATGCAGAACCGGCTGCAGACAGGAGCAGACGGCCGGGAGGAGCCGGAGAGCGGTCCAGTTCTGGTTCTGGTTCTGGGTTTTAGGGTTTAAATCACAGGAAAACACGGAGCTAAAGCGGCTAGCAGTCCTTTAGCATCGGCAGTGTGTTTACATCAGCTGAGATCAATAATCTATCAGTGAGGGATCGATAACCTGATCAGTCATTGACTGTGACTGCAGGGCCGCTTCCAGGTGTTTGGGGGCCGCAGGTTTGTTTAGTTCTTTGTTCTTGAGGACGGTCCTCCTTCATCCAGAAGCTTCTGCTGGTCTGGACTCAGAGGGTCACCTGGTTCTGGTCACGTGATTCCAGGTGTGACTGGTGAGGACGTCTGGGTAGAAGGTTCGAGGCTGCTTGTTTGTTCCTCCTCCAGACCAGATGTTCAGTTCTAGACGTTCTGGGTTCCAGAGGTTCAGTGTTCATCATCAGACTGTCACTCAGAACCTGTAACTGTGTGGCTCCGCCCCCGACACTTTTAAATCAGTTACGTTCAATAAGCAATATTTAAAATCACAAACACCTTTATTCTTTCATGAAGTCTCCTCAGATACAGGTGGACCTGGACCTGAACCTGGTCCTGAGGAGCTGGTCTCTGAGGTGGACCTGAGGAGCTGGTCTCTGAAGTGGACCTAAGGAGCTGGTCTCTGAGGTGGACCTGAACCTGGACCTGAGGAGCTTGTCTCTGAGGTGGACCTGAATCTGGACCTGGACCTGAGGAGCTGGTCTCTGAGGTGGACCTGAACCCGGACCTGAGGAGCTGGTCTCTGAGGTGGACCTGAATCTAGACCTGAGGAGCTGGTCTCTGAGTTGGACCTGAGGAGCTTGTCTCTGAGGTGGTCCTGAACCTGGACCTGACGAGCTGGTCTCTGAGGTGGACCTGAAGAGCTGGTCTCTGAGGTGGACCTGAATCTGGACCTGAGGGGCTGGTCTCTGAGGTGGACCTGAACCTGGACCTGAGGAGCTTGTCTCTGAGGTAGACCTGAATCTGGACCTGAGGAGCTTGTCTCTGACGTGGACCTGAATCTGGACCTGAGGAGCTGGTCTCTGAGGTGGACTTGAGGAGCTTGTCTCTGAGGTGGACCTGAGGAGCTGGTCTCTGAGGCGGACCTGAGGAGCTTGTCTCTGAGGTGGACCTGAACCTGGACCTGAGGAGCTGGTCTCTGAGGTGGTCCATGAACCTGGACCTGAGGAGCTGGTCTCTGAGGTGGACCTGACCCTGGACCTGAGGAGCTGGTCTCTGAGGTGGTCCATGAACCTGGACCTGAGGAGCTGGTCTCTGAGGTGGTCCATGAACCTGGACCTGAGGACCTGTTCTGGTCTTCGCTGGTTCCAGTCCTGGTTTAGGACTGGGTGACCAGGACGGTGGTTTGGTGTCGTTCCTGGATGACCTGAGCCCAGAACTGGAGTGAACCGGTTCTTCGTGGTCCTCTGAGCCTCAGCTGCTGAAGCTGTTCTGGTCATCAGGAGATGTTCAGGTTTTAAATCTTCATTTAATTTGCAGTTTGTGCCTCCAGGAGAATGAAGATCAGAGATTTAATATCTGTCACAGCTGGATCTCTGATGCTCCTTAGATGATCCAAACCTTCCTGATCAATAATCAGCTTCTGGATCCAACGTGTCCATACCTGATACCTGATAAAGAGGTTGAAGCTACCGCCTGAGCTCCAGGTTCACCTGGACAGTCAGTTATCGTCTGAGAAGGTTCTGGAGACATCAGGGTTCATCTTCCAGCTGTCAGTCAGACCCGTGGCTCCGCCCACAACAGTTGTTTGAAGTGACCTTAAATAACTCTTATTTTAAACCACAAAGACGTTTGTTCTTTCATGAGGAACGTCTCTCTGTTTCAGGAGCTGAAACCTCGTCAGTGATCTACAAATGAATAAGATTAAACTAAAATAAACATTAAACAATCTAATTTACAAGATCTATATAAACTCACCAGTTTCTGAGTCTTGGTTTTTAGGTCTCCTCGGTTCTGATGGAGTAGTTCTGATGGTTCTCTGATGGTTCTTGAATGGTCCTGATGGTTCTCTAATGGTCCTGATGGTCCTGAAGGTCCTCTGATAGTCCTGATGGTTCCTTATGGTCCTCTGGTGGTTCTCTAGTGGTCCTGATGGTCCTCTGATGGTTCTCTAATGGTCCTGATGGTCCTCTGATGGGCCTGATGGTTGTCTGATGATCCTGATGGTTCTTTGATGGTCCTCTGATGGTCCTGGTGGTCCTCTGATGGTTCTCTAATGGTCCTGATGGTCCTCTAATGGTCCTGATGGTCCTCTGATGGTCCTGGTGGTCTGCTGACGGTTCTCTAATGGTCCTGATGGTTCTCTGATGGTCCTGATGGTCCTCTAATGGTCCTGATGGTCCTCTGATGGTCCTGATGGTCCTCTAATGGTCCTGATGGTCCTCTGATGGTCCTGGTGGTCCTCTGATGGTTCTCTAATGGTCCTGATGGTCCTCTGATGATTCTCTAATTGTTCTCTGATGGTCCTCTGATGGTCCTGGTGGTCCTCTGATGGTTCTCTAATGGTCCTGATGGTCCTCTGATGGGCCTGATGGTTCTCTGATGGTCCTCTGGTGGTCCTGGTGGTCCTCTGATGGTTCTCTAATGGTCCTAATGGTTCTCTGATGGTCCTAATGGTCCTCTAATGGTCCTGATGGTCCTCTGATGGTCCTGATGGTCCTCTAATGGTCCTGATGGTCCTCTGATGGTCCTGGTGGTCCTCTGATGGTTCTCTAATGGTCCTGATGGTCCTCTGATGGTCCTCTGGTGGTTCTCTAATGGTCCTGATGGTCCTCTGATGATTCTCTAATGGCCCTGAAGATTCTCTGATGGTCCTCTGATGGTTCTCTAATGGCCCTGAAGATTCTCTGATGGTCCTCTGATGGTTCTCTAATGGTCTTGATGGTCCTCTGATGGGCCTGATGGTTCTCTGATGGTCCTGATGGTTCTCCGATGGTCCTCTAATGGTCCTGATGGTCCTCTGATGGCCCTGGTGGTCCTCTGATGGTTCTCTAATGGTCCTGATGGTCCTCTGATGGGCCTGATGGTTCTCTGATGGTCCTCTGATGGTCCTCTGATGGTCCTGGTGGTCCTCTGATGGTTCTCTAATGGTCCTGATGGTTCTCTGATGGTCCTGATGGTCTCTAATGGTCCTGATGGTCCTCTGATGGTCCTGATGGTCCTCTAATGGTCCTGATGGTCCTCTGATGGTCCTGGTGGTCCTCTGATGGTTCTCTAATGGTCCTGATGGTCCTCTGATGATTCTCTAATTGTTCTCTGATGGTCCTCTGATGGTCCTGGTGGTCCTCTGATGGTTCTCTAATGGTCCTGATGGTCCTCTGATGGTCCTGATGGTCCTCTAATGGTCCTGATGGTCCTCTGATGGTCCTGGTGGTCCTCTGATGGTTCTCTAATGGTCCTGATGGTCCTCTGATGATTCTCTGATGGTCCTCTGATGGTCCTCTGGTGGTTCTCTAATGGTCCTGATGGTCCTCTGATGATTCTCTAATGGCCCTGAAGATTCTCTGATGGTCCTCTGATGGTTCTCTAATGGCCCTGAAGATTCTCTGATGGTCCTCTGATGGTTCTCTAATGGTCTTGATGGTCCTCTGATGGGCCTGATGGTTCTCTGATGGTCCTGATGGTTCTCCGATGGTCCTCTAATGGTCCTGATGGTCCTCTGATGGCCCTGGTGGTCCTCTGATGGTTCTTTAATGGTCCTGATGGTCCTCTGATGGCACTGATGGTTCTCTGATGGTCCTGATGGTCCTCTAATGGTCCTGATGGTCCTTTGATGGTCCTGGTGGTCCTCTGATGGTTCTCTTATGGTCCTGATGGTCCTGATGGTCCTCTGATGATTCTCTGATGGTCCTCTGATGGTTCTCTAATGGTCCTGATGGTCCTCTGATGGTCCTCTGGTGGTTCTCTAATGGCCCTGAAGATTCTCTGATGGTCCTCTGATGGTTCTCTAATGGCCTTGAAGATTCTCTAATGGTCCTCTGATGGTTCTTTAATGGTCCTGATGGTCCTCTGGTGGTTCTCTAATGGCCCTGATGATTCTCTGATGGTTCTCTAATGGTCCTGATGGTTTTCTGGTGGTCCTGGTGGTCCTCTGGTGGTTCTCTAATGGTCCTGATGGTCCTCTGATGACTCTCTAATGGCCCGAATGATTCTCTGATGGCCCTCTGATGGTTCTCTAATGGTCCTGATAGTCCTCTGAGGGTTCTCTGGTGGTCCTCTAATGGTCCTGATGGTCCTCTGACGGTTCTCTAATGGTCCTGATGATTCTCTGATGGTTCTCTAAAGGTCCCGATGGTCCTCTGATGGTTCTCTAATGGTCCTCTGATGGTTCTCTAATGGCCCTGATGATTCTCTGATGGTCCTCTGATGGTTCTCTAATGGTCCTGATGGTTCTCTGATGGTCCTCTGATGGTCCTGATGGTCCTCTGACGGTTCTCTAATGGTACTGATGGTCCTGATGGTCCTCTGATGGGCCTGATGGTCCTCTGATGGTCCTGGTGGTCCTCTGATGGTTCTCTAATGGTCCTTATGGTCCTCTGATGAGCTCCTGAATTTGTGTTAGGCGTTCAGGGTCACAGCTGCAGTGAGGTGATGCGTTCACTGGTCCTCCTTCATGAAACCTCCATAACATCTCCTGAACTCTGCGGTGGAAACCTGCTGCAGAACTGGACCACAGTGGTTCTGGTCTCTGAGATCAGGGTTTTAATCTGTCTATCGAGGGGTTCAGGAGGTTCAGAGAAGATGGTTTGATGTTGGATGAACCTCTGAGGACAACTGCGTCATCTAGGATCAGGAACGTCCATCAGGGATCCACCTCCGTCATGACTTCATCTGTGTTGCTATGACAACCAGAGTGTCTGGATCTGTCAGCTGATCAGGTCATGTGATCAACAAACAAACACAATCTGAAGATTGTTTTGATGATCATGAAGAGTTTGTGGCTCTGATCATGTTTATCATGGGAAGCTTCCAGACGCAGTAAAGGGTCAGAGGCTGGGAATCGAACCTGTGACTGCTGCAGCCTCTGGACCTGGACCACCCGCTCAGTATGTAGTTGTAGAACAGTTCTGCTGAGCTGCTGTGAGGTCTGGAAACCCCCAGACCTCAGTTTCAGTTTCACAATGATCAGATTTGATCTCAGTTGAAACTGTTCAGGTTCAGGGTCACAGCTCTGCTGAAGACACAACCGTTACGGCCACAACAGCTGGTGTTCAGAACCGCCACATCTGGAGATTTAAAGCTACTCCCACATTCTGGGAATCAGATCATTACCCACCAGCCCCTGAGCCTTCACTTTCTCCCGAAGTGGATTGTTTATCTGGTCAAAGAGACGAAAAACTGTCTCCTCTCTTCCATCTAAATGAAGAACTTACAAGGACCTGCAGCAGTGGTGGTGACCTGCAGCAGTGATGGTGACCTGCAACAGTGATGATGACCTGCAGCAGTGATGGTGACCTGCAACAGTGATGATGACCTGCAGCAGTGATGGTGACCTGCAACAGTGATGATGACCTGCAGCAGTGATGGTGACCTGCACAGTGATGGGTGACCTGCAGCAGTGATGGTGACCTGCAACAGTGATGGTGACCTGCAGCAGTGGTGGTGACCTGCAGCATGCAGTGATGGTGACCTGCAGTGTGTGGGTGACCTGCAGCAGTGATGGTGACCTGCAGTGATGACCTGTGATGGTGACCTGCAGTGTGCAGTGGTGGTGACCTGCAGCAGTGGTGGTGACCTGCAAGAGTGATAGTGACCTGCAACAGTGATGGTGACCTGCAGCAGTGGTGGTGACCTGCAGCAGTGTGGTGACCTGCAGCAGTGATGGTGACCTGCAGCAGTGGTGGTGACCTGCAACAGTGATGGTGACCTGCAGCAGTGGTGGTGACCTGCAGCAGTGATGGTGACCTGCAACAGTGATGATGACCTGCAGCAGTGATGGTGACCTGCAACAGTGATGGTGACCTGCAGCAGTGGTGGTGACCTGCAGCAGTGATAGTGACCTGCAGCAGTGATGGTGACCTGCAGCAGTGGTGGTGACCTGCAAGAGTGATAGTGACCTGCAACAGTGATGGTGACCTGCAGCAGTGGTGGTGACCTGCAGCAGTGATAGTGACCTGCAGCAGTGATGGTGACCTGCAGCAGTGGTGGTGACCTGCAGCAGTGATGGTGACCTGCAGCAGTGGTGGTGACCTGCAGCAGTGATGGTGACCTGCAGCAGTGATAGTGACCTGCAGCAGTGATGGTGACCTGCAGCAGTGATGGTGACCTGCAGCAGTGATGATGACCTGCAACAGTGATGGTGACCTGCAACAGTGATGGTGACCTGCAGCAGTGGTGGTGACCTGCAGCAGTGATAGTGACCTGCAGCAGTGATGGTGACCTGCAGCAGTGGTGGTGACCTGCAAGAGTGATAGTGACCTGCAGCAGTGATGGTGACCTGCAGCAGTGATGGTGACCTGCAGCAGTGATGGTGACCTGCAACAGTGGTGGTGACCTGCAGCAGTGGTGGTGACCTGCAGCAGTGATGGTGACCTGCAGCAGTGGTGGTGACCTGCAGCAGTGATGGTGACCTGCAGCAGTGGTGGTGACCTGCAGCCTGCAGTGATGTGCAGTGATGGTGACCTGCAACAGTGATGGTGACCTGACCTGCAGCAGTGGTGGTGACCTGCAGCAGTGATGTGTGTGACCTGCAGCACAGTGATGGTGACCTGCAACAGTGATGATGACCTGCAGTGATGGTGACCTGCAGTGACAGTGACCTGCAACCTGTGATGGTGACCTGCAGCAGTGGTGGTGACCTGCAGCAGTGATGGTGACCTGCAGCAGTGATGGTGACCTGCAGCAGTGATGGTGACCTGCAGCAGTGATGGTGACCTGCAGCAGTGATGGTGACCTGCAACAGTGATGGTGACCTGCAGCAGTGATGGTGACCTGCAACAGTGATGGTGACCTGCAGCAGTGATGGTGACCTGCAGCAGTGATGGTGACCTGCAACAGTGATGGTGACCTGCAGCAGTGGTGGTGACCTGCAGCAGTGATGGTGACCTGCAGCAACAGTGATGGGACCTGCAAGCAGTGATGGTGACCTGCAGCATGTGATGGTGACCTGCAGCAGCAGTGGCATGATGATGACCTGCAGCAGTGATGGTGACCTGCAGCAGTGATGGTGACCTGCAGCAGTGATGCCTGCAGCAGTGATGATGACCTGCAACAGTGATGGTGACCTGCAGCAGTGATGGTGACCTGCAGCAGTGGATGGTGACCTGCAAGTGACCTGCAGTGATGGTGACCTGCAGCCTGCAGTGATGGTGACCTGCAACAGTGATGGTGACCTGCAGCAGTGGTGGTGACCTGCAGCAGTGATGGTGACCTGCAACAGTGATGGTGACCTGCAACAGTGATGGTGACCTGCAGCAGTGGTGGTGACCTGCAGCAGTGATGATGACCTGCAACAGTGATGGTGACCTGCAGCAGTGATGGTGACCTGCAGCAGTGATGGTGACCTGCAACAGTGATGGTGACCTGCAGCAGTGGTGGTGACCTGCAACAGTGATGGTGACCTGCAGCAGTGGTGGTGACCTGCAACAGTGATGGTGACCTGCAGCAGTGGTGGTGACCTGCAGCAGTGATGATGACCTGCAGCAGTGATGGTGACCTGCAACAGTGATGATGACCTGCAGCAGTGGTGGTGACCTGCAGCAGTGGTGGTGACCTGCAGCAGTGATGACCTGCAGCAGTGATGACCTGCAACAGTGATGATGACCTGCAACAGTGATGATGACCTGCAGCAGTGGTGGTGACCTGCAGCAGTGATGTTGACCTCCAGCAGTGATGATGACCTGACCTGCAGCAGTGGTGGTGACCTGCAGCAGTGATGGTGACCTGCAACAGTGGTGGTGACCTGCAGTAGTGGTGGTGACCTGCAGCAGTGATGGTGACCTGCAACAGCGATGGTGACCTGCAACAGTGATGGTGACCTGCAGCGGTGGTGACCTGCAACAGTGATGGTGACCTGCAGCAGTGGTGGTGACCTGCAACAGTGATGTTGACCTGCAGCAGTGATGGTGACCTGCAGCAGTGGTGGTGACCTGCAGCAGTGGTGGTGACCTGCAGCAGTGATGGTGACCTGCAGCAGTGGTGGTGACCTGCAGCAGTGATGGTGACCTGCAGCAGTGGTGACCTGCAACAGTGGTGGTGACCTGCAGCAGTGGTGGTGACCTGCAGCAGTGGTGGTGACCTGCAGCAGTGGTGGTGACCTGCAGCAGTGGTGGTGACCTGCAACAGTGGTGGTGACCTGCAGCAGTGGTGTGACCTGCAGCAGTGGTGGTGACCTGCAGCAGTGGTGGTGACCTGCAGCAGTGATGGTGACCTGCAGCAGTGGTGGTGACCTGCAACAGTGATGTTGACCTGCAGCAGTGATGGTGACCTGCAGCAGTGATGGTGACCTGCAGCAGTGGTGGTGACCTGCAGCAGTGATGGTGACCTGCAACAGTGATGGTGACCTGCAGCAGTGATGGTGACCTGCAGCAGTGGTGGTGACCTGCAGCAGTGATGGTGACCTGCAGCACTGGTGGTGACCTGCAACAGTGATGTTGACCTGCAGCAGTGGTGATGACCTGCAACAGTGGTGGTGACCTGCAGCAGTGATGGTGACCTGCAGCAGTGATGGTGACCTGCAGCAGTGATGGTGACCTGCAGCAGTGGTGGTGACCTGCAGCAGTGGTGGTGACCTGCATCAGTGATGATGGTGACTTGCAGCAGTGATGGTGTGGTGATGATGATCTGGAGTCTGTGGCTCCTCAGGTTCTTCCGTGCTGCTGGTTTGGCTCCTGTTAAAGTGAAGAGTCTGGTTCTGGTTTGATGGTCAGACTGGTTTTTGACGTTAGGGGCTTTTATTTTGAAGTGTTGGTTTCAGTCACACGGTTCAGTAAATAGCTCTCCAGCTGCTGTGATGGTGTCAGTGATGCAGAGATGGAAAAGCCCCGAGCGTCCCCACACAGCCTGACAGGAAGTGAGACTGTGAGTCCATTGTTCCAGCCGAGACGCTGCTGCAGGTTTCTGTTCTGGTCTCTGTCAGACCACATCTCCTCTTCAGCTGCTTCCAGCCTGGTTCAAATGCTGAATGAAGCTTCAGATGCTGATGCTCCTGTGTGTCAACCAGGTCCACGTTCCTCTGGACAGGTGAACCTTGAAGGACCTGATGGTCCAGCTGAGGTTCATGGTGTTTCTGACATTCAGTCCCGTTTCTGGTTAAAGAACCTGCTGATGTTAAATACGTTTCTGCTGAGTCAGAGGCTAACGATAGCATCTGTAGCTGCTGGGTCGGTGTGACACGCAGCTGCTACGCTAGGCTATGCTAGGCTACATTAGGCTGCGCTAGGTTAGGCTAGGCTAGAATGGACAAATAACTTTGTCCTGAAACCATACATTTTTCTGACTGAATTGTGACTTTTGTTTTCTGTAAAAAAAAAAAAAAAAAAAAAAAAAATTGTTGAAAAAAACTTTGATTCAAAATTTCAGCTTTTTGTCCTAAAATTATTATTTTTTGTTGAAAAAAAGTGACTTTTATAAAAAAAAAAAACACTAAAATGAACATCTTTTTTGTCTTTTAAACTCAATTCTACAACGTTTTATTGTGAAACATGGCGTTGTTGTGGTCAGAAGCAGATGTTGAGGTTCTGCTGCAGCTCAGGTAGATGATCACCAGGAACGCCGTCGTTTTCCTGAGCGTCTCCTCACTGAGCGTGTGCAGACCGGCTGGACATCTGGTGGTGACGTTGCTCCTTTGTCCTCTCACCTGTCCTCAGGTCATGTCAGCAGGGAGGAGTGCTGAAGGGAGGGAGGTGCAGATTCCCCTCCAGCAGGCGGCGTCCTCCCTCATCCCGCCCCTCTCTGCAGCCATCACTGCGCCCTCCCACCGCCAGGTCAACCCCTGGCCTCCCAGCGAGACCGCCGCTCAGCAAGGTGAGTACCTGCAACACCTGAGACTCAGAACAGTTCAGAGGAGAACAGAAGTTCTTCTTTGGTTCTTCTGAGGACCTAAAACATTCAGGAAAGACCTGTTGGAGGGTGATGGATGCAGGATGGATGATGGATGGATGGATGCAGGATGG